>CM072995.1:1852500-2452500 GCA_037038555.1 Rhynchonycteris naso | reverse complement strand
AAAGAAAATATATTGAAAATTAAACAATCCCTTTTTTTTTCTGATGAAGTGAAAGAAGTATATACTCTATAGATTGATAGGACATGCTCATACTTATCTCCAGGAAAAATTTACACAGAATTACCAATATTAAGACATCCTGGTTAAGTTGCAAAGTTCAAGGATAAGTAAAATAATCAGGTATCCAGGAAGCAAAATAAATTTTTGACAAGAGGAGAAAAGAGTCTGGCCTCAAACTTCATAGTGACAGAAGATAGTAGATCAATAGCTACAGAGTTCTCAGAAAAAGAAAGAGATTCAAGAAAATTATGCCAAGCATGTTTAAGAAGAAAGGCAGGAGACATCCTTAGACATGAAAGCATCAAACATATAAAAACCTCTTGGAGAATCTCTAGTAGGTGATAGAATCCAGTGAAACAAAGAATGGGTGCCTACACCCATCAAAGTCAAGTCCGTGAGACACTAAACTGAATTTTGCTTTCATAACAACATACATAGTAAACCTTGACAAGGTAACGATAATATAAGTACCTAACTAAAGGTACGGCGAATATTGGGAGAATGTATGCAGTATGAATTTGGAAAGTGGCTGGAGTAATTTGATTCCTCTAAAATGGAAATGTTACGTTAAATAGACTTCTATGTTTGTAACGGTTTTTATCATTTTTCCTTATTCCTTCGTAGGAATTATTTTAGGAACTAATTTTCTTGTGGTAATGGAACATGTGTCTGATATGTAGCAGCAATTCCTTCCAGTTTAAGCTTTGTTACATTTTATTTTTTCTGTACATAAGTAAACCAAAACCCTTAAAAAATACTGTGATTCTTTGTTTTATTTTTGCTCCTGCATTTGTCCCTCCATATGTAAAAATAAGTGATGTGTGGGAACGGTATTCGTGTAATTTTAGCTTTCTTTCTTTTTTTTTTTTTAAGTGAGAGGAGGGAAGATACATTCCTGAGATGTGCCCTGAGCAGGATCCACCTGCCAGCCCCCTTTTGGGGCCGGCGCTCAAACCAACCAAGCTATTTTTAGCACTTGAGGCTGACGCTGGGACCACCCAAGCTATCCTCAGCACCCAGGTTAATGACCGAACCAGTCGAGCTGACTGGCTGAGGGCCGGGGAGAGGGAGGGGAAGAGAAGCAGATGGTCGCTTCTCTTGTGTGCCCTGACTAGGAATCGAACCTGGCATGTCTATACCTCGGGCCAATGCTTTATCTACTGAGCCACCTGCCTGGGCCTCATATTTTTTATAATAAAAACAATAATTTTATAGATGAGGAAATTGAGGTTTAGAGATGTTCAGTGGGCGCCAGAGTTACACAGCTGAAGTACATGCCAGACCCGAGACTTGAACACAGCAATTCTAAAGTATAATGTCATACAGTATCCACTGTGCCACCCTGCCTGTCAAGGGAGGTCAATTTATGTAAAGAATGTGGAAGTTCAGAATCTCTGAAGATGATTGTTTTAAAATTATGAATGCTGGTTTCCCCTGTGGAAAATCATTGTGTGAACCAGCAGAAGACTGTTAGAATGTGACGGTGAGGGGAGAGCTCGTCCTAGAAGCCCACAGACGGAAGCTTCAGGAAGCACAAAGCATAGTGGATGGGTCAGCACGTGTCTAAAATATTCTTTTGTGTTCAGTGTTGGGAGGTCACTGCTGATGGAGTGCCTGGTGAGCTCTTGGAATAAAGTATCTTCAAAACAATGTTGAGTTTCCACTCGAGATTTTTTTTTTTAAGTCTTCATGATACCTCACAACTCAAGTAATTTGTCCATGTATCAATTACTCTTTTATTTCCTGCTTGTTTTTTTATTGATTGAAAATGGTGTTGTTCTAGTCTAGATTATACTGAATTGAGCAATTATATCATAGGTTTAAAAAGACTTATTTTATAGCTATCTTTCAACAACTTTCAATTTTCTGCAGACTGAAACCTGTGTGACATCCTGTGCCTCTACCACTAGCCGTCCCTGCTGTCCTGAAGGACAGTGTTCTGTGAGGGTTCCCAGTCTCACAGTGCCGTGTGGTGACCTGTAGGCTCTACTGGGGGGTGGGGGGAGGCGGGCTCACTGTGCGCCACAGTAAGCACAGCTTTTACACCGCGTTCACAGTCCAGCCAGGAAGTTGTACATCGCCTCAACGGTTTTCAATGCTCATTTTCTTGGTATGCCGTAGGCCTCAGGAAAGGAGACCCGGATATGAGCAGTTCCACCAGGGCCCGTCCCCAGGGGACCACGACTCCCTGGAGTCCAAGCGGCCGCGTCTGGAGCAGGTGTCTGACTCCCACTTCCAGCGGGTCAGCGCTGCGGTCTTACCTCTGGTGCACATGCTGCCGGAAGGCTTGAGGACCTCTGCAGATGCTAAGAAGGTAACCCCTTGTTCTCCTGCCCTGCGGGACGGTCGGCCTGCAGGCGCCGGGCCTGAAGGGCAGTCTCTAAGGGTCAGTGCCCTGGGAGAGTCAAGCTGCAGCTCAAGCTCGGAGCCCCAGGCTCCCTGTTTCAGACTTCTGAAGTCAGTTCTGTAGACTCTGGTGAGAGCGCCCTGAGGGCTGGCGTGAGGACACACTGCTATTGAGTAACTCAAATCTTTTGTTCTGGCTTGCTGGGCTGTAAAACGAGGTCAGGGGCACGCAAGACTACCATAATTTTATTAACTTAAAATTAAATTTTAAGTTACCTTGTGAAATTCGCTTGCAATTTATTATTATTAACTCGCTACATGGGAGAAGACACATTTTTGGTAAGGTTCGGCTGTGCTTTTTATCAAGAAAAAACATTTTTCCCCTAATTTATTTTAAAAATATGTTCTTTAGGAAACTTGCAAATACAGAGGAAAAAAGTTACCTTTAATTTTGTATCTTTGAGATACCAACATTTTTTAAAATGTTTATTTTTTTTATAGAGAGAGGGACAGACAGGCAGGGAGATGAGAAGCATCAACTCTTAGTTGCAGCACCTTAGTTGTTCATTGATTGCTTTCTCACATGTGCCTTGACGGGGTGGGGGCTCCAACTGACCCAGTGACCCTTTGTTCAAGCCAGCGGCCTCTGGGCTCAAGCCAGTGACCGTGGGGTCATGTCTAGGATCCTGCAATCGGGTTTTGGTGATCCCATGCTCAAACTTGATGAGCTTGCGTTCAAGCCAGCGAACTTGAGGTTTCAAACCTGGGTCCTCAGCATCCCAGGCTGATGCTCTATCCACTACGCCACCACCTGGTCAGGCTATTTTATGTTTAAATTATTGTTTTAGTTTATTGTTGACATGTTTCAAGTGTCCCACTTAATATAACAGCCCCCACATCATGCCCTCATGTCCCACTCCCATTACACCCTCCGTGCCCCTTTTACTCTGGCTGTTGCTGCCCTGTCATCTGTGTCTGTGAGCCCGTGCGCAAGCCGGTGAGCCCGTGCGCAAGCCGGTGACCTCGGGGTTTTGAACATGGGTCATCAGCGTCCCAGGCCGACACTATCCATTGCGCTACTGCCTGGTCAGGCCGTCGGTTGATATTTTAAAACGGACTTTTTCAGTTAAGATTGTCTTGACAATTAGAGAGTGGTAAGTTCTACTCTTGATCTTCTTCTCTCAAGGATCCAGCATTTGGGGGCAAACATGAAGCTCCATCCTCTCCAGTCTCTGGGCAACCGTGTGGAGATGATCAAAATGCTTCACCTTCAAAACTTTCCAAGGAAGAGTTAATACAGAGTATGGACCGTGTGGATCGAGAAATTGCCAAAGTTGAGCAGCAGGTCCTTAAACTGAAAAAGAAGCAAGTAAGTGTTTTATTTTACTGCTTAATTTGTTCTAAGAATGAATGTCTTCTTAAAGAAGGTAATGTTGAATTTGTCATTCATTTCAACTCTATTCTTTGATTCTGTGACTTGCCCTTTTTTTTTTTTTTGGTGTGACAGAGAGAGAGAGACAGATATGGACAGCCAGACAGGCAGGAAAAGAGAAATGAGAAGCATCAATTCTTTGTTGCATCTCCTTGGTTGTTCATTGATGGCTTTCTCATATGTGGCTTGACTGAGACAGTGAGCCAGTGACCCCTTGCTCAAGCCAGTGACCTTTGGGCTCAAACCAGTGACCATGGGGTCATGTCTATGATCCCATGCTCAAGCCAGTGACCCCACACTCAAGCAAGCTGATGAACCCGCTCTCAAGCCAGCGAACTCAGGTCCTCCATGTCCCAGTCCATAGTTCTGTTCACTGCACCACTGCCTGGTCAAGCCTGTGACTTGCTTTTTTAATTTTTATTTTTTGTTATTTCCTTAGTTTCACCCATTAATTTCATCTGTTGTATTGTTTGATTGCATGCCAATAGATAGCAAACCTTCTTCGATCTGTGTACTTTTGATCTCATTCAATGGGTTATTTCAAATTTGTTGCTGTGGTGTGTATTTTGGCTCACATGTAAACCGATTTTGTAGGCATGTGCTCAGGAATGATGTTGCCTGGCCAGAGAGGCTCTGGGTAAACTGCTCGATCCCAAGCTGGCTAAAATTACAGTACCGTTTTACATCCTCACTGCTAGCATGTACGAGTTGCATGTTGAGTATGTAGCCTTGCCTTCATTGGGTAGTTTTCTTCAGTGGGATGTGAGACAGCTCTCACCGTGGTTTTACTTTGCATTTATCTCATCAGAAATGAGATAGAGCTTATTTTCATTGTTTATGGTATATTTGTGTTCCTTCTGGGGATTTTTTGGACCATTTTCTTATTTCCTAACGTTACTTGTCATTTATGTGTATAGCAGATAACTTCTATTTTGTGTATTGTCATCTTGTTGTTTTTTTTTTGTGGGGTTGGGGGGAAGATTTTTATTTTAATTGACATAAAAAATTCACAAACCATAATAGTGACCCTTTTATTTTTTTAAATTTATTAATAACACCCCGACTGGGGATTGAACCCACAGCCTTGGCACATTGAGACAACACTCCAACTGAGCCACCTGGTCAGGGCAGTAGTGACCCTTTTATTTTTATTTATTTTTTACAGGGACAGAGAGAGAGGGATAGATAGGGACAGACAGACAGGAACGGAGAGAGGTGAGAAGCATCAATCATTAGTTTTTCGTTGCCGTTGCAACACCTTAGTTGTTCATTGATTGCTTTCTCACCTGTGCCTTGACCGTGGGCCTTCAGCAGACCGAGCAACCCCTTGCTGGAGCCAGCGACCTTGGGTCCAAGCTGACGAGCTTTTGCTCAAGCCAGATGGGCCCGCGCTCAAGCTGGTGAGCTCGGGGTCTCGAACCTGGGTCCTCCGCATCCCAGTCCGACACTCTATCCACTGCGCCACCGCCTGGTCAGGCAGTAGTCACTCTTTTAAAGTGTGCAGTTCAGTGGCTTTTAAGGTAAGGTAGTCATAAAGTTGCGCAACTATTACTGCTATATAATTTCAGAACATTTTTATAATTTCGAAAAATAACCAGATATCTATTAGCAAGTACTTTCTGTAACCCACCCTCCCCCCCGAAAACGAATACTCTTTTCTGGTCTCTATGGATTTATGTATTTTGTCCATTTTAGATGAATAGACCCTCTAACATGTGCCAGGATAGACGTTGCTTGGCACGTCTCTATGTCTGGTTTCTCTCCTTGAGCATGTTGTCAGTATTTATCTGTGCTGTCTTGTATCCACACTTCATGTCTTTTTTCCTTTTTCCTGATTGATTTTAGAGAGGGAGGGAGGTAGAGGGAAGCATTCATTAGTTGTTTCACTTAGTTGTGCATTTGTTGGTTGCAACCCATATGTACCTTGACTGGGGTTTGAACCTGCAACCTTGGGGTCAATGCTCTAGCTGATTGAGCTAACTGGCTGTGATAGCACTTCTTTTTGTGGCTGAATGAAATTGTATTGCAAAGATCACTAGTTGATGGACATTTGGGTGTGTCTGCTTTTGGGATATTATGAATAATGCCGCCATAACTTTCATGTGTAAGTTTTGTTTTGAAATCATAGGAGTGAGATTGCTTACATCCTAGGAGGGGCCATGGGTGGGTGGTGGGTCAGGAAAGGGGATTGCTATTTATTTTTTATTTTTTTACAGGGACAGAGAGAGAGTCAGAGAGAGGGATAGATAGGGACAGACAGACAGGAACGGAGAGAGGTGAGAAGCATCAGTCATTAGTTTTTCGTTGCCATTGTGACACCATAGTTGTTCATTGATTGCTTTCTCACATGTGCCTTGACCGCGGGCCTTCAGCAGACAGAGCCACCCCTTGCTGGAGCCAGCGACCTTGGGTCCAAGCTGGCGAGCTATTTTGCTCAAGCCAGATGGGCCCGCGCTCAAGCTGGCGAGCTCGGGGTGTTGAACCTGGGTCTTCCGCATCCCAGTCCGACGCTCTATCCACTGCGCCACCGCCTGGTCAGGCGGGGATTGCTATTTTAATAGAAGATTTTATTATGGATGTTGATGGTCCGCACTTAATTTTTCTCTTCTTTTGCTTTCTCCCTAATTTTGGGCTCCATTTACCAGGGCTTTCTAATGTTTTTTTTTTTTTTCTTCTTGACTTGCCTGAATTTTTTTATTTAATGTCATCTACAGGTGTTTTTGGTGTTTCAGGAGGTTTTCCTGTTTTCTGAGTGTTTTTCATTCTGGTTGGTGTTTGTGACCCTTTGGTTGCAGTTCTCTAATGTAGAGTCATGAACTGGAGCTGTTTCTTCAGCCACATCCTCGTTACATTTGTCACGATCTTCATAATTCATTTCCTTTTCTCTGGGGACATGCTGTCACTTCTAGGGGCAGATCACTTTCCAGCTGCGCGTGGGAGTTTCCCATCCTCTCTTCGTCTTCCTCCACAGCCTTGCTGCATGGTGCATTAATATGCGCAGGCCTTGGGCCCGGTGAGACACAGGTGGAGGTATTTCAAAGCCCCCTAGGGAAAAACATTGGCTGAATCCATGGTGTCAGTTACCAGTGTTACTTAAATTGGACTGTCTTCATAACTCATTGCCTTTTCGTCAACAATCTGCAATTCATCCTTTGCGCCAGCCTCTACACTGACTATTTTTAAAGATAACTGATGCTCATTTTCATCTTATCAACTTAAAAGTGACAGTCTCCGTTGGCTTTTAGTTCACAACCGAAAAGATAGTTTTGGGAGAGCCCTAGGGGGCTCATGTCCATGGCTGTTGAATCTTTCTTATATATAAATGGCTCTCACATTTTTATTTTGGGGCCAGAAATTTCACATTAGCCAAAAAAAAGTTTAAACCGTAGAATAACTTAACAATTTTGAAAAGTAGCGAGTGCTGAGGTAAAAAATACTGTGTAATAGAGCGTTGGACTGGGATGCGGAAGACCCAGGTTTCAAGACCCTGAGCTCGCCAGCTTGAGCACGGGCCCATCTGGCTTGAGCAAAAGCTCGCCAGCTTGGACCCAAGGTCGCTGGCTCCAGCAAGGGGTGGCTCGGTCTGCTGAAGGCCCGCGGTCAAGGCACATGTGAGAAAGCAATCAATGAACAACTAAGGTGTCGCAACACCAACAAAAAACTAATGATTGATGCTTCTCACCTCTCTCCGTTCCTGTCTGTCTGTCCCTATCTATCCCTCTCTCTGACTCTCCGTCCCTGTAAAAAAAACCCACCAATACTGTATAGCTTTAGTAAATAGAACAGTGTGATTCCAGTGCATGGAAAGCAAAAGGAATTGCCTAGAAATGTTAGCAATGTATAGAAACACATTGGGAATTTATTTTACTTAATGAATTAATGGGTTAATGTGAGGTGGTGGCGCGCTCTGAGGGGAGAGAGGAGGATGGAGTTCCAGACAATAGATGCACAGTGCTGAGTCACACCAAGCCAAAAGTTTTTCATTACGATGAAGTCGAGTTTCCTTCATCATTTATTACTTGTCCTCTTGGTGTCCTATTTAAGAAACTGTTGTGTAATCCAGGGTTACAAAGGTTTATATCTTTGTTTTCCTCTCTTTTTCTGTAGGCACAGACTTTATTTCCTATATATGATTGACATTTTCCTGTCTGAAATTCTGTTTGCCCCGTGTGTTCTTTTCTTCTGTATTTCCCTCTTTATGCCTCCATTCATTTTCTCTGTGTTCAGCTTCTTGGTTTCTCGTGTTTCTCAGCCGTTTGAACAAAGCACCCAATAACGTGCTCTCTTTCATCACCCTACTGTCTTCTCTCCGACCCTCCATGACCACCTCACTCCTTTGCGTAGAAGAGCACCTATTGTGGGTTCTGTGGTAGTCAGTTCCTTCAGCTTCTCTGTGTCTGGAAATGCCTCTTTTTTCTCTTTTCTATATAGATCCTTGTTGTGCTGGATATATTATTTATTTATTTATTTTTTGTGATAGAGACAGTGACAGAGAGGGACAGATAGGGACAGACAGGAAAGGAGAGAAATGAGAAGCATCAGTTATTTGTTGCGACTCCTTAGTTGTTCATTGATTGCTTTCGCGTATGTGCCTTGACCAGGGGGCTACAGCAGAATGAGTGACCCCTTGTTCAAGCCAGCGACCCTGGGGGATCATGTCTATCATCCCGCTCTCAAGCTGGTGAGCCCATTCTCAAGCCAGTTGGGGTTTCAAACCTGGTTGCTCCGTGTCCAGGCCTTCACTCTATCCACTGCACCATTGCTTGTTCAGGCTGGATATATTATTCTTGTCTGGTGGTTTCTTTCAATAATTTGAATATTTAAAAAAAAATTTTTTTTTTTCATTTTCCAAGTGAGAGGAGGAGAGCTTGAGAAACACATTCCCACATGCACCCCAACTGGGATCCACCCGGCAGCTCCTGTCTGGGTGGGGCCAGTGCTCTGCCCATTTTGGGTCATACTTGCAACCTAGCTATGTTTAACTCCTGAGGCAGAGGCTCCATGGGCCAGTGCGTTCGAACCAGTTGAGCCATGGCTGTGGGAGGGGAAGAGAGAGAGAGAGAGAGTGTGTGTGTGCACGCCAGCAGGAAAGAGAGAGAGGGAGAGAGAGAGATAATGGGTAGGTGGAGGGGTGGAGAAGCAAATGGTCACTTCTGTGTGTCTTGATCAGGAATCAAACCAAGGACATCTACATGCCAGGCTTATTCTCTACCACTGAGCCAATTGGCTAGGGCAATAATTTGAATATTTGCACTCTTTCTCAGCTTTTAGGGTTTCTGTAATATTTGACATAATTTAATGGGGTTTCTTTATTTTTATTTTTTTTTAATTTATTTCAGAAAGGAGACACAGAGTGAGAGAGAGAGAGAGAGAGAAAGGGGGGAGGAGCTGGAAGCATCAACTCCCATATGTGCCTTGACCAGAGCAGTGCAGGGTTTTGAACTGGCGACCTCAGTGTTCCCAGGTCAACGCTTTATCCACTGCGCCACCACAGGTCAGGCCTGTCATTAATTTTTGAGAGATTTAATATATGACCTGGAGAAAGCCTTTTTGGGTTGAGATAATTAGGTGTTAGCTTTTTGGAATTATGGATCCGTAGGTTTGGAAGTTTCATTGATTGTTTGAATAGGCTCTCCGTTCCCTTTATCCTCTCTTCTCCTTCCAGTCGACCCGTTATTTTTACGTTACTCTTTCTAATGGAGTCGGATAGTTCTCATAGAAGCCTTTCATTTATCTTTTGGCTATCTATTGTCTCTCCCACCTGAGTCATTTTTTGATTTCTAGCTTCGGTGTAACGAATTATTTTGTCTGGTCTCCCCTGTGTCCTGGCCTCTGGTTCATTCTTCATCGCCTCTATTGAGTTCTTTGGCTCCAGAATCTCTGTGGTTCTTTTCTGTAAGTTCAGTCTCTCTGATGAAGTGCTGCTTTTGTCGTTCATTTTATTTCTGAGGTCAGTGAATCGCTTTTCTGGTTTTTATTGTATCTTCTTGATGTTTTTCCAGAACTGCAATCTTGAATTCTCATTTAAATCAGCCTCCCTGTCTTCAAGTTTTTTTTCTGGAGATTTTTCATTTCCTTTCTTAACTCCCTTTTTACTTTGGTTATTCATTGTACTTGATGGGTTATTTCTCCTCTTGGGCATTTGTGGGAATGAAATCTTCTGTTTTTTCTTTAAAAATTTCTTTGGAAGTATTTGAATCTTCACTGTTCAGGGGGTTGATAAGTAGGCCTTCCTTTTGTTTTCTAGTGGGTGGTGCTGAAGGGCAAATGTGTGTTTTCTCTTACCTGCACTGCTGGGCTTCTGGGACCAGCGGGTGGGGCTGCCTCGGCCATGGAAACACCCGCACTGGCACTGCCCGCGGTAATGGGCGGCCTTTATGGCCCAGTCCTGGGCCACCTTGGTCTTGGGCCTCCAGCCCTGGGGTGAGAAGTGATGGTCTGTGGGTCTCCTGGCCTGCGTATTCCCAACACTGCCTTCCTGTGGTCAGAGGCGCTGGCAGGGGCGCTCTGTCTGAGTGACCCAGCTGCTTCTCTGCTCTCTGCAGCGGTGGGGGCGTGTTTGTGTGTCTGCCTTTAGTCATTAGTTCAGATAAATCTGACTGGATGTGTTAGAGCTCTTGGGTCTATGAGACCCTAGTAGGTTAAATGATCACCCTGTAGAGTCAGCACAGCATTGCTCAGCAGCATGTGTTAACCCGGGTGGGTGATTAATTATTGCTGGGGGTGACATGCAGCAGATGCCTGACTCTTCCTGTCTGTGTCCCTTAGCAACAGCTCGAAGAAGAAGCAGCTAAACCTCCTGAGCCTGAGAAGCCTGTGTCTCCTCCTCCTGTGGAACAGAAGCACCGCAGCATTGTCCAGATTATTTATGACGAGAACCGGGTAAGCGCGTGTCTGCATACCTCTGCTGACCATGTGTGCTGCTTCTAAGGCAGGGCTCCCCAGACTACGCCCGCAGCCGCAGGCGGGCCCTGAGGCCATTTATCCGCCCCGCCGCACTTCCGGAAGGGGCACCTTTCATTGGTGGTCAGTGAGAGGAGCACAGGATGCATCCGCACCCACAGTTCCCATTGAAATACTGGTCAGTGTGTTGATTTAAATTCACTTGTTCTTTATTTTAAATATTGTATTTGTTCCCGTTTTGTTTTTTACTTTCAAATAAGATATGTGCAGTGTGCATAGGGATTTGTTCATAGTTTGTTTTATAGTCCGGCCCTCCAACGGTCTGAAGGACAGTGAACTGGCCCCTTGTGTAAAAAGTTTGGGGGTCCCCTGATCTAAGTCATCAGTGGGTCCTATAGTGATGCGAATTATATTAAAACTTGGTTTCTGTTATAATTTTTAATTTAAACTTTGAAGCTTGGTGTTTTCTCTTTAAGATTGAAGAAAAACTGACAATTGTCTTAACTTATTTAACATTTTATTTACATGTTATATTGTATAAATATTACTTAATGAAGGTATAGTTTTATCAGCTGAGTCTCCTATTACGTGGATACTGGCAAGCAGGTTTGTACCAAATAATACAAAGCAATTTGTTCTGTAGTTTTTCACTTTATAAGGGACATTGAATGGCACATTGTAGCATTGTAGTTGAGCTGGATCTTTGGATTATGAAATGACTTTCATTATCAACCTCACAATTCATATCTGGGCTATGATATGAATCTTAGTTATTAATTTTGAGGCCATTGACCTTTAGGTAGACTTTGTTTTTTTAGGTTTATTAAAATAAAATATTTTATATTCATAATTACCGTATTTTTGCACCATAAGAAGCACCTGACCATAAGACACACCTAGGGTTTTAAGGAAAAAAATAAAAATATATTCTGAGGCCTGACCTGTGGTGGCGCAGTGGATAAAGCGTCAACCTGGGAACACTGAGGTCGCCAGTTCAAAACCTTGCACTTGACTGGTCAAGGCACATATGTGAGTTGATGCTTCCTGTTCCTCCCTCCTTTCTCTCTCTCCTCTCTAAAATAAAGAAATTAAAAAATATATATTCTGAACCAAATGATGTATTAGAATATTTAATAAAATACCATATTTTTCGCTCCATTAAACGCATGGGCATTTTTCCCTCCACTTTTAGAAAAAATATCTATGAATTTAGGAAAGCCAGGCCTCAATTCTCTGAATAATTTTTTCTTTTTAAAGGGACAGAGAGAGAGTCAGAGAGAGGGATAGATAGGGACGGACATTCAGGAACGGAGAGAGTTTAGTTTTTCATTGCTGTTGCGACACCATAGTTGTTCATTGACTGCTTTCTCATATGTGCCTTGACCGCGGGCCTTCAGCAGACCTAGCAACCCCTTGCTGGAGCCAGCGACCTTGGGTCCAAGCTGGCGAGTTTTTGCTCAAGCCAGATGGGCCCGCTCTCAAGCCGGCAAGCTCGGGGTCTCAAACCTGGGTCTTCCTCATCCCAGTCCGACACTCTATCCACTGCACCACCGCCTGGTCAGGCATGTGAATCATTTTGTGATGTCAAAGTTAGTCTTTGGCCAGTATCCAGCCCAGGAACTAGGAGTTCAAAGGAAACCGATTTCATTTAACAGAAATGACACTTCCTACTGGAGCCAGAAGGGCGCGGTCCAGAACTGAGAGCGTGTTTTCAGTGCTGTGGGAGACAGGAGGCTTGTTAGGCGAAGTTGGTCACAAGGTAGAAGTGGGGATTGTTGTTGTGGTTTGCTACTTTGTAGTGAGTGGAGCGTAGGTCTTACAGGCTATGTGTCCTAAAGGAAATTCACCTTGAGAAAAGCAGCTATGAATTAAATAGTCATTAAATAAACAATAACAGAAATGATCTGGGACTCATATATACATGTATGTACTTGTATGGATAGCTGAAGGACGTCAGATATGTAAGATAATCGGACATGTTGTGGCAGGTAATGTGGGCAATTACTATTATTTTCTTGGCTGAGTTCACAATGAGTTCAGTTTATTGAATGGACAGAGGCACGTCCATGAGGAGGTCGAGCCAGCGAGGTCAAGGGCCATAGGACGTGCTCATGGCACGCCCAGAGGTGCTCCGCGGTCATGCTGGTGTGGCCCGGGTCCACAGAGGTCAAGGTCATGGCACGCCTAGAGGTGCTCCGTGGTCTTGCTGGTGTGGCTCGGGTCCACAGTGCTCCGGTGCTTAAGAGAGGGTGGGTGTGGGGTTTCATGTGACATTTTCTTGCTTTTTGAACAGATACTCTGTGGAACAATAAAAATACCTTGGTGGGTTTATGGGCTTCACGGACAGTTTGTGACCTCGGGGATAAAGTAGGTAGGGTAACAGTGGCAAAGAATCTTATAAAATAAAATGCTGAATTTTTTCATGGTATGAGTTAATCTTCAAATAAATTGAATTCGGTGATATTTATTAGTTAACTGGACTTCTTTATGAGCCTTGCCTCACAAGCCTAGCTCGTAGTTTGAACATTAGTACATTCTGTGGTTGTCTGACCCGGATGTGAGGGCTGAAACCCACTGAGTAAGCTCTGATAACAGAAGTTAATCTGTGTTTGCTGCTTGTGTGTGTGTTCATTCATTAGTGTAGTAGATGTTTCTTGGCGCCCATCAGCAAAACAGAAAACTGGCAACGTCTCTCTTCCGTTTTAGAATTCACACATTCAGTTTGCTGGGCAGTCTGAGGAATAGCCGACGAGATTTGAAGTCTGTGCTACTGTTAGAGTTACAGTGAGGGGTCTTCTCAGCTCACAGGACTGTAGGAATCATCGTTTTGCAAACACTGTTTTGTGCGCCCTGCTAGCAGCCTTCCACTGTAGCAGGTTCCTGGTCTGGAGGTGAGGAAGCAGCCCTGGGCTCCTCTCACTCCTCACTTCCCAGTGCCCTCTGCACCCCGCGCTGCTCCCTTGGCGGGCTCTCCACTGCTCATCAGGCTTTCTTTGACGGCTTTGCTCTGCCGCCACAGGCAAGGAGGGGCGGGTGTACCTCTGGTTCCTTGTTTGACAGCGGTTGGTGCTGCTTAGGAGTTACGCCAAGCGTGGCTTATGGGATAGGGGCCATTATCCTGTGTAAGACATCTTTCTTTTATTTAGAAAGGTAGTGGGAGGAAGAAATCTCCCCGCAGGTGACTGTTAACTTTAAAATTAGCTTCCTGAGAAATTGCCTTCCATCGTATTTAAACTTCAGACTAAGATTTATTTAGTCTCTAAACAGACTTTTCTCCTGGACTTTTTTTTTTTCCTACAGGGACAGAGAGAGAGTCAGAGAGAGGGACAGATAGGGACAGACAGACAGGAAAAGAGAGAGGTGAGAAGCATCAATTATCAGTCTTTCGTTGAGACACCTTAGTTGTTCATTGATTGCTTTCTCACATGTGCCTTGACCACGGGCCTTCAGCAGACCAAGTGACCCCTTGCTGGAGCCAGCGACCTTGGGTCCAAGCTGGCGAGCTTTTTGCTCAAGCCAGATGGGCCTGCACTCAAGCTGGTGACCTCAGGGTCTCGAACCTGGGTCCTCCACATCCCAGTCCAACGCTCTATCCACTGCACCACCGCGTGGTCAGGTCTGGACTATTTTTAATAGTTTAATTTCCTGTTACTCTTCTCGGTTTTGAGTTCCAAAAATATTTATAAGTGCTCTAATTTCAGAATTATAATACCTATATCAATAGAAGACCAGGATGGAGTAGACTGTAGTTTTCAAAATTATCTTTATATATATATATATATATATATATATATATATATATATATATATATATTTGTGTGTGTCTGTGTCTGTGACGGAGACACACAGAGACAGAGAGAGGGACAGAAAGGAAGGGAGAGAGGTGAGAAGCATCAATTCATCGTTGAGGTACCTTAGTTGTTCACTGATTGCTTTCTCATATGTGCCTTGACTGGGGGGCTACAGCAGAGTGAGTGACCCCTTGCTCAAGCCAGTGACCTTGGGCTCACCTGGTGAACCTTGCTCAAACCATATGAGCCCATGCTCAGGCTGGTGACCTCGGGGTTTTGAACCTGGGTCCTCTGCATCCCAGTCCCGATGCTCTATCCACTGTGCCACCACCTGGTCAGGCTTGTCTATATTTTGATTAAATGATTTGCAAGTTAATGTGACAGCAGAAGAAAGAAGAAGATTGACAGTAGAGGTGTACTTAGTGTCAACCACCTCTGCTCACTTGGGCAGGTGTCCTGGGAATGATCTATTTTGCTTTTTTTGCCACTGCAGATTTAGCTAATCAGTGAAGGGCGTCAGTCCTGCCTCCTAAATATTAGTCTCATCAGTTGCTTATCTCTTCCTTTTTTGGCAGTACCTTAATTTGAGCCCTTATCTCTCCCATATTTAGTTTCCTTTCTTTAGTTTCTTTTCTTTCTAACTCATCCTTTGTATGAGTCCCATGATGTGATTCTTCAAATAAAATCTTTTTATTACATGAAAGGAAGGCAGATAGAGACTCCCACATGTGTCCAGAATGTGATCTACCCTGCAACCCCCTCTGGGGCTGATGCTTGAATCAACCGAGCTATCTTCAGTACCTGAGGCTGATGCGCTCAGACCAACTGAGCCATCCTCAGAGCCAGGGGCCAGTGTTCAAACCAAGCCACTGGCTGTGGGAGATGAGGAATGAGAGGGAGAGGGTGGAGGGAGAGAAGCAGAGGGCTGCTTTCCTGTGTGCCCTGACTGGGAATTGAACCTGGGTGTCCATATGTGGGGCCGATGCTTTACCACTGAGCCACTTGGCAGGGGCCAAAGTAAAACCTTTTAATGATAGCCCACTTTCTGCAGAACAGTCTAAACTTTTTTTATTCGTGACTTCACGTCTGCCTGGCCCTAGGGCAAATATATACTTCTTTCTTTAGTGATATCCTACCAGAACAGGTTTTGAATGTTTCTCTGAAGTTGTTAGTGTCTGTATCCCATAATGTTGCCTCCGCCTTCAGGTGTTTTTGTGTCTTGTCATTTTTACCTGTCTCTTGTCTGTCGATTGCACTTGTACTTCAAGACCTAGCTCAAGTGTCATTTTCTCTGTGAAGAACCCTTCAAGACCCCTTCTCCTCCTGTTCACTAAAGGCAATCTTATTCATTGTGACTTGGGGTCTAGCAAGTGTCCAGAACATACTCAGGGTGTATTTGAAGACTTATTTCTGTCTCTAGACTTAGAGCAGTGGTTCTTAACCTTTTCTGAGGTACCGAACCCGCCAGTTTCATATGCACATTCACCGAATCCTTCTTTAGTGATAAATAAAATAATGAATTTTTTCCTCCAAATTCAAGACATAGGTATATGTTTTTTTACTGGTGCACAAAATGAGCCGTGCATGAACATCCCCTTGCTCAAAGAACAAAACCAACAAAGTGCATGAACTCACAACAAATGACGGTATTACTTTATTCTGGCCTCCACGTAGAGGCTTCTCCGAACCCCTGAGACCGACTCATCGAATCCCTAGGGTTCGATAGAACCCAGGTTAAGAACCACTGACTTAGAATAAAAATTATGGAAATGTCAGGGTTTAAAATGAAAATATTTTTCTGCCAAACTTGATAGGTTAATTTGTTCTTAGCAATTAAGCCAACATGAAGTTAAGTACTTAATAAAATTTTGCAAAGCTTAAATCTTGAGGTCTGCAAACATCTTAAGTACTAGCCTTTAATATATATTAATTATATATAATTACATATAATAATATATTATGTTTATTATATGTAAGAAATATATCATTATACATAATAATTATCATAATAATTAGCCCTGAAAAGGTAAGTGCCTTTACATAATATACTAGTAAATATTTGTTATAATTTTGTTCCCTTGTTTCTCAGTATTATTTATGAACAGTTCCACTTAGCCTGCCTGTTCTTGGTATAGATTGTAATAGAGAGTGCTTTGAGAAAACAGATTTAAAAACTGGTGAGTGTTGGGTCTAGAGAGAGTAATTTGCAGCTGCTAGATATTTCCAGATTTATCATCTGTAATGATATTTGTGTGTTATTTAATATATGCCTATGAATTTTTGTTATTACATTTTGGCTTCTTGAGATGAATAAGTTACCTTGGAGCAGCTGTTCTCAGCCGGAGACTCTGTATTTTGATTGTCATAACTTGGCTGAGGGGTAGACGCTGCTGACATCTGGGGAGAGGCCAGGGATGCTGCCAGATGTTTTACAGTACATAGGGCAGCCCCCGCAACAAGGAAGTATCTGGCCCAAAATGTTACTAGTACCACGGTTGACAAACCCTGCCTTAAAACTAGCTATGGAAGTACGATTTACTCTGCCAATTTAATGGGTATATTTATAGGGGTTCTTTTTGACATTTTTTAATATGTTTTTTTTTCATCTGAATAATTAATTGCCTTTTAAGTTTCTTGGAGTTTGGAAAGTGCATTACACTATTTTGTACTTCCTAAGCTTTTTAACATGTTCTTTTTGCATACTATATACTAAATAGGTATTTCACTGATTGTGATTGATAACTGAGATGACAGAGTGAATACTTATTTTAAGGGAGCGTCTTTCCTTACTCTTAGAAAATAGTGATTGATACGCATTTCTGTTTGTCCATCACATCAGAAGCCCTGGAAAGTTTCCTGCCAAACGCAGTGGGGTGGGGTTTGCCCTGGGCAGGGATCAGTTGTTACTAGGGAGACTGGTGGGGGCCCCAGGGGTCTGAGAACCACTGAGCCCTTTATTTACTAGTCGTATAATTCTAGTTTAAATACCTTCAATCTTGAATTTTGTTACATTTCATTTGTTTTTAAAAGAGGATTTCTGTTAGCTAGCACTTATTTTACTTTTGAAAATAGCCCATAAAAATATATAATTTAACATTTATTTATTACTTACTAAACACTTGAGTAATTCAGACTAGTTTCCTCTATTCAGGTTATTAGGAAAATTTTCTTGTAACTAGAAAGTAAGCTAAATTATAAGCTGTTCTTCAAAGAGATCCGTTTGGCTCATCACAGTAAAAAATGAAAATTTTATGGTATTTTATATATTTTAATTTCATTAAAGACATTGTAAATGGGAGTACAGTATTTAGAATGTTTGAGAGGTTATTTCTAATTGTGGATCTCTGTTCCCTCTCTAACACTTGTTTGCTTTTAAGAATTTACCAATTCTTGCCTGACCAGGCAGTGGTGCAGTGGATAGAGCGTCGGACTGGGATGCGGAAGACCCAGGTTCGAGACCCCGAGCTCGCCAGCTTGAGTGCGGGGCCCATCTGGTTTGAGCAAAAGCTAGCCAGCTTGGACCCAAGGTCGCTGGCTCCAGCAAGGGGTGGCTCAGTCTGCTGAAGGCCCGTGGTCAAGGCACATGTGAGAAAGTAATCATTGAACAACTTACGTGTCGCAATGGCAATGAAAAACTAATGATTGATGCTTCTCATCTCTCTCCATTCCTATCTTTCTGTCCCTATCTATCCCTCTCTCTGTCCCTGTAAAAAAAATAAAATATAAATAAAATAAAAGAACTGATGCTTCTTATCTCTCTCCGTTCCTGTCTGTCCCTATTTATCCCTCTCTCTGACTCTCTGTCCCTGTAAAAATAAATAAATAAAAAGAATTTACCAATTTTTTACATAGTGCTTTCAGTACAGATGTTAAGCCTTTACTGAATTTGGTGAGGAAACTATAAAAATAGAAATAATATTTTAGCTTATCAGGAAAGAAGAATGTTTGGAAATAAGGATAAGTTTAACTATAGCCTGGTCTTTAGGTAAATATTATTAACTTGGTAGTGATTTTGCACTTAGGTAATATAATTTTTAATTATGCAATATAATGTCTTTGTAGAAAAAAGCAGAAGAAGCTCATAAAATATTTGAAGGTCTTGGGCCAAAAGTTGAACTGGTAAGTTTTTTTGTTTCTAGTGCTTTTTGTAGTGGTTTTTCATGGGGTGAGATGGATTGGGATCTGTTTATTCTGGGGTGAGAGGAATGGAGCTGGACAATAAGTCTTTGATACAGTTTATAGTAATGGTGCACAAACTTGGCTACATTTGAAGAAGCATTGTCCTAAGCCAGGGGTCGGGAACCTAGGGCTCGCGAGCCAGATGGGGCTCTTTCGATGCCTGCATCTGGCTCGCAGACAAATCTTTAATAAAAAAAATAATAACGTTAAAAATATAAACCATTCTCATGTATTACAACCCATTCATTTCCTACCATGTTCATGGTTGCGGTTGGCTGAAGCCAATCACAGCTGTCCTCCGGGACAACACCAAATTTTTATTGGATAATGTGTAATGTACACGGGTCATTGTGAGGTCAGGAAGTAAACTTCCCTCCTTTTAATCGAGTAGTCAGCTAGCTAATTGCAGAAACCCTTTTGATGAAGAAGATGGCTAAAAGAAGAAAAGATGAGGAGTATCGTACTTTTCAGCAGGAGTGGACAGAGGAATTCACTTTTGTGGAGAGAGCAGGTTCTGTAGTGTGTCTAATATGCAATGATGAAATGGCATCAATGAAACGGTCAAATATAAAGTGGCACTTCGACACACGCCATACTACCTTTGCATCGAAATATCCAGCAGGGGACAGCAGGAAGAAAGCATGTCAAGGGCTACTGTGCAGAGTGCAAGCTAGTCAGCAGCAACTCCGTGTTTGGACCCAACAAGGTGACTGGAATTTGGCTAGCTCTGCTGGTGCTTTAGCAATTGTGAGAAATGGAAAGCCATTCACAGATGGTGAGTATGCCAAAACTTTTATGCTTGTGTTGCCAGTGAACTTTTTGATGACTTTTCGGATAAAGACAAGATAATCAAACGAATAAAAGACATGCCTCTGTGGGCAAGAACTGTTCACGATCGTACCAACATGATGGCAAATCAAATTGAGGCAACACAAGTAAAGGACATAAATGCAGCACCATTCTTTCCTCTCACTTTGGATGAGTCAACAGACGTAAGCCATTTATCCCAGTTCAGTGTGACTGCAAGGTATGCTGTCGGTGACACACTACGTGAGGAAAGTCTTGCTGTTTTGCCTATGAAAGAGACAACAAGAGGGGAGGATTTATTCCAGTCTTTCACTGAGTTCGCGAAAGAAAAATAATCTACTGATGGATAAACTTATTTCGGTGTGTACTGATGGTGCTCTGTGCATGGTGGGGAAAAACAGGATTCATAGCGCTTCTTCGTGAACATGAAAAGAGACCCATCCTAAGTTTTCACTGCATCCTACATCAGGAGGCGCTTTGTGCTCAGATGTGTGGCGAGCAGCTTGGTGAGGTGATGTCACTGGTCATTCAGGTGGTCAACTTTATTGTTGCCCGAGCTTTAAATGATCGTCAGTTTAAAACACTGCTGGATGAAATAGGGAATAATTATCCTGGTCTGCTTCTGCACAGCAGTGTGCACTGGTTGTGAAGAGGGAAGGTGCTCAGCTGCTTTGCGGCTTGTCTTAGCGAAATACAGACTTTTCTTGAAATGAAAAACATCGAGCATCCTGAGTTAGCTAACACTCAGTTGCTCCTGAAGTTCTACTATCTCGTGGACATGACTGAACATCTGAACCAGCTCAATTTGAAAATGCAAGGCATTGGAAATACAGTCTTATCCCTTCAACAAGCGGTGTTTGCATTTGAAAACAAGCTGGAACTCTTCATCGCCGACTTTGAAACAGGTCGTTTACTACACTTTGAAAAACTGGGAGAGTTTAAAGATGCATGCACAGCAAGTGACCCTGCTCAACATCTTGATCTCCAGCAGCTAGCGGGCTTCACATCTAATCTCCTGCAGTCATTCAAAGCGCACTTTGGAGAATTTCGTGAGCGCACTCGTCTTTTTAAGTTCATCACCCATCCACACGAGTGTGCAGTGGACAGCGTCAACCTGAGTTACATCCCCAGTGTCTCCATCAGAGATTTTGAGCTACAAGCTGCTGACCTGAAGGCCTCAGACGTGGGGAATAAGTTCAAGTCAGTGAATGAAGGGTTGGAAAGACTTGCACGACAGCAAGCAGAGTTGGCGAGCAAACACAAGTGGGAGAAATGAAAAAACTTCAACCCGCGGACCAGCTGATTGTCAAAACTTAGAACACGCTACCTGTCACATACCACACACTGCAGCGTGTGAGTATTGCTGTACTGACAATGTTTGGCTCTGTATGCATGTGAGCAGTCTTTCTCACATCTGAAGAACGTTAATACCAACCTACGATCACGTCTAACGGATGGAAGTCTCAACGCCTGCATGGAGCTTAACCTCACCACGTATCAACCAGACTACAAAGCCATCAGCAAAACCATGCAGCACCAGAAGTCGCATTAATGGTAAGAAGTACTTTATTCATCATTGGTTAGCAACAGCATAACAATGTTATTAAAAAGAATTCAGAGACTTATTGTACTTTAAAAGTGTTGGTCTTACATAAAGTGCACACATTTACTTGTATTTAGTGTTAAACATATTGTATGGCTCTCACAGAATTACATTTTAAAATATGTGGCGTTCATGGCTCTCTCAGCCAAAAAGGTTCCCGACCCCTGTTCTAAGCAGTCATTCAGTTACTCCAGACCATAGGAAGAAGGAAGGACAGAAATAGCTCTTTGAATTATTCTGTTAGGATGATGATGGTGCTTATTAATCTTTCTTTGTCTTTAAAATTTTAAATCTCTAAATGAATGGATTTTTTACAAGATAAAATGGATTTATAAATCTTCTTATAGGAGTGGAAGTATTAGGAAAGTTATTTAGGTAATACAAAAGTCTGGAAGTTTTGATAGGGCATACATTGTATAGACCCATTAGTACTTTATTTAGGCTTACAGTAAAGTATAACTTGTTTCTTTGTCTCTTTATGCGCCTGTGTAAACCTTTTATATGTAAACATTTATTTTATAGCCACTTTATAACCAGCCATCAGATACCAAGGTGTACCATGAGAACATCAAGACGTAAGTATTTGTTGTCTCTGGAATTCTTCAGTTAAAGACCATATATTCTATAAAGAGATTGTTTTCATGTTATCTGCTGACATATTATAATACAGCATTGGTATATTTTAGATTTGTGTAATTTGCTGTTGTGTTACTATATGTTATCTTCTTCTGGCTTCTTGGGGGTTGGGGTAACAACTTTGAGTTTCCGAGGCCAAAAATGAAATAAATTATTGCATAAAACGAGCTGGTTTTATGATCTGCTAGTAAAAAGGTGGATACTTAACAATGAAATGGCTTACCTTGAGGCTTGAATATTTTGCCTCCTGTTTTGTCTTTTTTTCAGTGGAGTCCCTGCAAGGCGCATGATGAAGTAAGATAATGAAGCTTTTTCATTTAAGACTAGTGATGACACCGTCCCCCACCAAGCCACACCTGCCATTGCAAAGTAGACGTACCACGGATCATTTTACCATTATTCAAACCCATTCTAGGGAAATCCCTTCCATGACTCTTGCTAATGACGGTATTTGTAGACCCTGGTGCCTCAGGAGCACTCAGCCCCCACCTGGCTGAGGGGTGGCTCCAGTGTAGTTGGCTCAGCCTCGCTCATCCTGCACGCCAGGCCTCTAAGGGTGTGGATTTTGGAATAAGAAAATAAGTATAAAAGAAAACCTACTTTCTTGATCTGCCTGAAGTAGCAGAGGAGGCTAGATAGGTATCTTTTTAAAAAATTATACTTTAAGAGAATTTTAGGTGAATTAGTTTGTAACAAAAATGTGATATTTCTGATTTATATATTTTAAGTATTACCAGGAATTATAATGAGTGCAGTTACTAATGAGCACATTGCCGTATACATATATATATACTGCACCGATATGTCTTTTTTATTTACAGTACTTCTTATTGAGGGTGTGTATAGTAGTTGACCACTTTGCAGAACTAGTGGCAGATACAATTTGCATGGTAGTATGCATGAGAAAAATGGAAATATGAATAATTTTAACTATTGTTAAGAAAGTGGTTTCTAATTAAAGTCATATACTTAGAATTTTGGATAAAATATAACTGGCTACTTTTAATGATCCCCCCCCCCCGCACAGAGCTTCAGTTACGTTGTGTTCTGTGTTCCGCACCTCTCCTCCCCCCAGTATTAGCTGGAGAGCAGCTGTCTGATTTATGTTACTGTGTTGTAGAACGCTTAGCACACTGTCCTGAGCTGGGTCACTGACTAGTGACTTCTTCATTTAAATACTTAGGAACACTTA
This sequence comes from Rhynchonycteris naso, assembly GCA_037038555.1. NCBI lineage: Eukaryota > Metazoa > Chordata > Mammalia > Chiroptera > Emballonuridae > Rhynchonycteris > Rhynchonycteris naso. The sequence goes on along the minus strand of CM072995.1, from coordinate 2,429,551 downwards.
CAGTGGTATATACTGGTTATCATTTGCTTTTGAAGTCATAATTACAATTAGAGCAAACCTAATATGTGGTAATACTTGTACTGTATCATTTACTCGGCTGCATGTACCCGTTGTGGATCATTCAGTAGCTCTTCTTTCATCACTGTCACTTGCTCTGTATGAAATAGCAGATGTACCTTTAATAACTCTTGTACTCTCTCGGCTACTTTTTCATGTAGCCAGCTCCTGATTGTCCTTGCTCATTTGAGTGGAGCCAGTATCACTATTAGTCCCGAGTGGCAGATAATCCAGAAAATTACTTCTGCTTGCCTTGGCCTTGTATTTATATTTGAATAATCTGCTTGAAATTCTTTCTGGAAGTAGGTGGGGTATAAATATTTATATTTGAACCAGCATGTCATTGGTTTCGAAGGTCACAATGCTTCGAATTTGAAAAAAGTGAAACTTACATTAAGATACGAGTTTTACTGTCTTGTCACATTGCCCTCCATTACTTCTTAGAGTGGCTGTGTCATTTCCGTGGCTGAAGGAAATCTTCTGTTTAAAGCAGAAGGCGCCTCTCTGTGTTGGTGTCCCTTCTTAGAAGGGAGGTCAGCAGCAGGCCTGAGGCCGGGAGGGGACTTGACACCTCTCCTTCTCCCACCCCTCCTCCAGAGCCTAGAAGGTGCTCATGTCACCGCGGTTCTCTAGAGCTGCGTAATTGTAACTGGAAAATCACATTTACATTATAAGTGGATGTAATTAAGAATAAACTAGATAAAGTCTTTTTGTAGATTGGGAGGAATTTTAGTTCTAATTGCAGAAGTTTTACTTTGCAGAGTGAAAAATTAAGATTAATTTTGATCACATCATGTTTTTAAGTGAACTTTGCTTGTTTTTCAGTGTCTGAAAAATAAAAGTGAATGCATCATTAAATTGTGATTTTTCTTAATGTCATAGAACCATATTTTTCTCTTCTAGAAACCAGGTGATGAGGAAAAAACTCATTTTATTTTTTAAAAGAAGAAATCATGCAAGAAAACAAAGGGTGAGGCCCTGTCCTTGTTCATGAGACTTGTACAGCTTTCCGTTCATGCTCGCTCTCTCCACGAGTGAGAGTCGTTCTCGATTATGTTTGAGAGAAGGTCAAAACAGATGGGACTTAAACGTAAATCTAATTCTAGCACTTTTTGATATCATAATTCACATTTAATGTCATCAAATTAATTTATTTGGTCATCTGTATAAAATTTTCATCTAGCCAAAATAAAGAAAATGGTGAGTAGTTAATAAAGAAACATGATAGTAGAGAAACAGGATGATCTACATTTATTCTCCTAGCCCTCAAACAAATGTGGGTAAGTTATGGTCATGCTGATTAGATACTGTTTTCTCATTAGAGTATGGGTCAGCTAAAGTTAGTTCATTATCCTTTTCAAATTCAAATAGTTAGCTTTTCATATTTATTATATGACTTGCAATCCAAAAGTTTTGTGGGCATAGTCTCCATGGAAATTAAGTTACAGAAAATATAATACTAGTATTTTTTTTTTTAGCAAGAAAGAGAGGGACAGACAGACAAGAAGGAAGGGAGAGAGATGAGAAGCATCAGCTTCTAGTTGCTGCACCTTAGCTCACTGATTCTTTCTCATCCGTGCCTTGTCGGGGTTAGCGGTGTCTCATGAGCCCTTCCACCGTGTTATACATGTGTCGTCAAACACGCACAGGTTTTGCAGGAGGGTGCTTTCTTCTCATTTCTGTTTATAACATGAGATCACATGTTACTCATTTTTCTAAAAGTGTTCTTGATTTCATGTCATTCACTGGGTTTTATTTATAAAGTACAACCAATTTCTGTCTTTTTTCAGACTGTGAAAAATGTTTCTTATACATCATTATTTATGATAAAAATATGCATGTAACCAAAACCTGCAACAGTGAAGGAATGATAAAATGTGTTTTTTCTGACACTTTGAAAGGACAATAAAATGTTAATTAATAAGGTTCCCTTTTGGTGATTGGGATCGCAAACCATGTGTTTGTTTTTAATTTTACATTTTTTGACAATGCAGACATATTGTTATCAGAAAATTAATAAAAGCTGGTCAGCTAAAGGTAGCAGTTCATCAGTTTGTTGATTAATTGGCATGGTCTTCATGTTGATTAAAAGCGTCCGGCAGAGTGTGCTGTCCGTGTCGGGACTTGGGTGGGCACGGAGCTCCCCCCCACGCCGCCCCCCGTCCCTCACCGCTGAGGCCTGCAGAACGCACCTCTGACTGAGCCTTAGGAGTGACATGACCTGAAAGCGTTAGGTTTGTCAGAGTCACAGCTTTGTTTAAGTATTAATTCGCTGTGGCTATTTAATAGGAACAAAAAATCTGTCAACGTTACGATCAGCTCATGGAGGCGTGGGAGAAGAAAGTGGACAGAATAGAAAATAACCCCCGGAGGAAAGCTAAGGAAAGCAAGACAAGGGAGTACTATGAAAAGCAGTTTCCAGAAATCCGGAAACAAAGAGAACAGCAAGAAAGGTTCCAGCGGTAAGAAGTGTCTTGTTGAACGTGCTGTCCTTTGAATCTCACTTTTGACCTTTTACCATATTTATTGTTACCCGATTGATCGTTAAAAGTTTGTAAAGAACTTTTGTTTTGAGTATATCTTGGCGAATTTAACATTAACTTTTTAACTCTGGCCAGGTAGCTCCGTTTGTTAAGAGTCATCACGATGTACCAGGGTTACGGGTTGCATCCTGGTCAGGGCACATAAAAGCCTCAACCAATGAATGCATAATGGAACAACAGAGAGATGTTTCTCTCTCTCTCTTTCCCTAAAACTAATAAGTAAAATTAAAAATGTATATTTAATTACACTGAATCTAAATTTAAGTGACTTTTGAAATTCCTCAGTTGTTGAATATACTAATTTCTTTGGAAATGACAGTTAATAAGAATAGACTTGAATATCTTTATACCTACCAACAGAGTCAAACAGTATTAAACTGATTGCTAGTTATAATATTCTTTGATATTGGTAAGATATTTTCTGATTTACTTTTGGGGAACAAATGTTTTGCAAAGGGAGAAACGTTAGTGTTCTTTGTTGTCCCATGGGAGTGTCATGTAAGTCCTTTTAATCACGATTAAGTTTTTGTGAGGGATGATGGTTTTCTTCTTTTAAAAAACATTTGATATCTTTTTCTAAGCCTACTATTCTGTTCTCTGGGAGGCAGGCAAAAGACTGGTATTTGAAATGGAAATGGCACCAATAACTGATTTTTCAGAAGTTTCCCATAAATAGTTCTACCATTTGAACTTGGACTTATAACCTTTAAATCTTAATCTCAGTGTTTAAATTATTATTAATCTTATAGATGACTCAAGCAAATTACTTAAAGGCAGCTTAGGCTTCTTCTCTGACTTCTAGTTTGTTACAAAAGTCTTTTTCAGGAAAGTAATCTATGTAAAAGTAGTTTAATTTATTTGCCTCGTATATTATTTCTCGCTCGTATTTAGAGTTGGACAGAGGGGAGCTGGTCTCTCAGCTACTATTGCCAGAAGTGAGCATGAGATCTCCGAGATCATCGACGGGCTCTCGGAGCAGGAGGTAAGCAAACTCGTGGGTTTCATTCAAGTCAAACCATGCTTCAGGGGGGTTAGCCTTCCTCCCCGGGAGCTAAGGGTCTATTTGTACGTAAGTGAGGGAACACTGCAGGACGTTTGGACTGTTCCAGACACTGTGGCTGACCATTGGAGGTTTTAAAGCAGGCAGTCCATGGTCTTACTGGCATTTCACAAATGTGGCAGCAGGGGAGTGCAGAAGGAGATGAGGAGGCTGTATGATAAAGGACCTGAGTCCAGCCAGCAGTGGCAGGGGTTTATAGGAGGGCTGGGCGCTGATAGGAGAGATCAATAGAAGGTCGAATGGACAAGACAGGTGGATTAAATGTGGGGTGAGAAAGGAGAGCAATAGAAGGGGCTCCTGGTGCCCGGGCCGGGGCTGGGCTGGGGGTGCGTTTCACAGAGCAGCACAAGCAATAGAAGGGGCTCCTGGTGCCCGGGCCGGGGCTGGGCTGGGGGTGCGTTTCACAGAGCAGCACAAGCAATAGAAGGGCGCCTGGGGCCCGGGCTGGGGCTGGGCTGGGGGTGCGTTTCACAGAGCAGCACGAGCAGTAGAAGGGCGCCTGGGGCCCGGGCCGGGGCTGGGCTGGGGGTGCGTTTCACAGAGCAGCACGAGCAGTAGAAGGGCGCCTGGGGCCCGGGCCGGGGCAGGGGCTGGGCTGGGGGTGCGTTTCCCAGAGCGGCACGAGCTCGTGCGTCTCACAGGGGTTTGCTCTCTAGCTGGGCAAGCCTGGGAGAGAGAGAATGTGGTCCCAATGAATCCATTTCAGCCCCGAGAACTGAGTCTTTGTAGCTGTGTTGAAACTATCTCTTAAGGTTGTTTTAAAGCCTTATCTACTTAACGTGTTTTGCTAGTTTTGATTTTATAATAATGACTTTTTCAAACGTTATCTCTAAATTCTGAAGGTCTTGCTTATTTGAACATGGCAGTCCCTTAAGTAATGACCAGAGGCAATTATTACATTGCTGTGTACTTCAAACTTTGTGGTCATAATTCCTGCAATGATGACTAAATCTGTGTTAAATTTCTTAGCTTGCTTTGTAACTGATTCCATGAAAGCATTTAAAACTACTATCAGTTAAACTGATTTCAAACTGATGCCTGCCCCAAACAGCATTTTGGTATTCAGACTGATTGACAGCAGCTCCTAAAATTATAAACTTGATATAAAGACTTGTAATATCTACCTATCTGAGGAAAAGTTTTAGGGAAAAACTTAGTCTTGTATTGGGTTCAATACTTGTAGTTTTGGTTAAACTTTCTTCATGGAAGTTTATGCTTGTAAATATAAACTAAACCTTGGGAAAATAAATTGTATAGATGTAAAAAAGTTTTGGTTGAATGTCTAAAGATAATCTTAAATTTTTAATGGAAAGATATTTAAGATTAGCAAGAAGTATTCAATACTTAAATGAGTTTAGTTACTTTAAAATAATTGATCTTAAGATTTTTATGCCTGTTTGCTTATTTTCTGTTTATTTTTCTTTAAAATGATACTGAGCCTGACCTGTGGTGGCGCAGTGGATAAAGCGTCGACCTGGGAACACTGAGGTCGCCAGTTCAAAACCCTGCACTGGTCTGGTCAAGGCACATATGGAAGTTGATGCTTCCAGCTCCTCCCCCCTTTCTCTATTTCTCTCTCTCTCTCTCTCTCTCTCTCTCTCTCTCTCTCTCTGTGTCTCCTCTCTAAAATGAATAAAATAAAAAAAAAAGAAGTTTTAAAATGATACTGAAATGGTGTTAATGCTTTTAAAAATGAGACTAAATATAATTAAAGTATCTCGTAAGTTCATTACATGAAGGAACTTGACATAACTGTGTCGGGTCTAAAACTCTATTAATTTGAAGTATCAGCTTTATTTGAAGAACTCTTCTCAAATTGTACTAGTGGGTTATAAAAAATAATATGTATATTCTCTAACTCTGGTTGGTTGAATGAGTATTAGATGTTATTATGATATGCACTGCTATTTTCATTGAAGTATGTAGTTTTTAAGAATATATTAAGACAGTTGATCTATGGCCCTCTTTACATTTTATTTTATATAAACTTTCTATTTTTTGCAGAATAATGAGAAACAAATGCGACAGCTCTCTGTGATCCCACCCATGATGTTTGATGCAGAGCAAAGACGGGTCAAGTTCATTAACATGAATGGGCTGATGGAGGACCCCATGAAGGGTTATAAAGACAGGCAGTTTATGAATGTGTGGACTGACCACGAGAAGGAGATCTTTAAGGACAAGTAATTTAAATTTTAAATTATTATCCAGTAGAAGCTTATGCAAGTCAGTAAAAAAAACTTGGCCTCGTTTTGGCATTTGAATGGATACTCTAGAAAGTAGAGAAGATAGATTTGACCTGAACTTCCCCTGAGCTTATAGGTGGAAGTATAGGGAACAGAGAAGAACTGGGGTGAAGTTGTGTGAAGTGTGGTACCCAAACACGGGTGTTGTCTTACTCACCTGGGGGTGCTTTTGTACAAGGACGGATTTCTGTGCCCGGCCGTAGACCAGTGCAGTCAGCTCCTGGTAGACGGTTCCCGGAACCTGTGCCTTGGAAAAGGCTGCCGTGATCTACAGCTCCTCCTCGGGGCAGCTAGATATCGTGGGAGTTAGTTGGTGCCTAACCTTTCTATTCCCAAGGTGCCCCCTGCCAACCCCCGCTTTTCAGTTGTGAAAATGTTCGTGTGTATGTGTGTGTATGTTTTTTCTGTGTTGTTTTTTTTAATGCAGGTTTATCCAGCACCCAAAAAACTTTGGACTGATTGCATCCTACTTGGAAAGGAAGGTAAGAAACGGCTCTCATTGAGAGTTGCTGTTGGTTTGTGATGGTTGCTGCTCCGAGAGTGTATGCTCTAGTGCCCCTGAGAGCTGAGTATTGCAAAGGGATTGCTACAGTAGAGATTGTCATGTGACTAGTATAGTCATATTTACAATTATGTGGTCACACCCTGAACACATAACGCAGACTCATATATTCATGAATAATGAAAAATGACCTGATATACTGTATTTTTCTAAAAACACATAATTACAATGCTTTTGAACCTCATTAAGTTTCTAATTAAAATATCAGTGTTTTAATTTTCCCTGAATTTCTTTCACTGTGGATTGAATGTAGCGTTTCTGGGCAAGATATTTAAAGAGGTATTTTGAATGTTTACGTATATGCAGGAAGAAAGGGAATTTTGTTCCTGATTAATCAGAAAGTGTTTGAATATTTCCGATAGTTCCTGATATTGTTATGTAAGTTGGATTGCCCATTAAAGCAGCAGACGTGATCTGCGAGTTTTATAGCCTCGCCGTGCTTCAGAATGCTAGTCATGTGTGTTTCTCCTCAGTTTATCCTGTGTGAGACCAGTGATTTTTCTTGAAAGTGTTACTTGGCTTATTAAAAATTTTATTTCATTGGCGCCTCAGAAGTAGTTTTTTTTTTTGCTTTTTTACTTATAGAGTGTTCCCGATTGTGTCTTATATTATTACTTAACCAAGAAAAATGAGAATTATAAAGCCCTAGTGAGAAGGAATTATGGAAAACGCAGAGGAAGAAACCAGGTGGGTTTCAACATTGTGTGGGTTGTATTCAGGGCTGGTGTGAGTATGAAGACAGTTGTGACAGGAGCTTTGTACTTAATGATGTGTACTTCAGGGGTTGGCTTTTCTGTCAAATTAATTAGGCTACTATGAACATGGTATGATTGTTTTGAAGATAGATAAAGCGTTATATTTTCTATTTTCAATGTATTTTGAGTTTGTAGTATGAGCAGCCTATTAATTATTAGAGTTTTATACTTCTGTGTTATCTAAGTTGCATGGGGGTTGACAGCAATGGTATCATTAAACGGACTTCTAACACCTTATGTAATTTATCATCTTTGTCAGGCCTTTGTCTAGACGGGACAGGTAAGTGAGGGAGAGAAGTACAGCCTGGTTCACTTAAATACACGGGGCCTGACTTCCTCTCACATTAACTGCATTTTGGGAGTTTGGATAGTTTGTCTTAGAAAGCACTTGACCTGCCTGAACGGAAGTGGCGCAGTAGATAAACTGTTGGCCTGGAACACTGGGGTCACTGGTTCGAAACCGTGAGTTTGCTGGCTCTGAACGCTGTCAGTGAGGGGTCATTGTCTTCAGTGGTGGAATTGTCCACATGACCCCGAGCTCACCAGCTTGAGCCCAGGGGTCGCTGGCTTGAGCAAGGGGCACTGACACGGCCCCGGTCAAGACACGGAGAAGCTCAACTGAAGTGAGAGCAACCACGAGTTGATGCTTCTCCCCATCTCTCTCTTCCTGTCTCTAGCTCTCAAAAAAAAAAAAAAAAGCACTTGACCTAAAAAGATAGGTTTTAATACAATGCAATATATGTTTTCACAGTTGAACTCAGTTAACTCCTCAGCAGCTGTGACAGCTCATGTATGCTGTAACAGTGAGGCTGTGTGGGTCATACAACTCCTGTTACCCTCCCCCCCAAGAGACAGACTGCAGCACAGAACTGTGTGTGTGCACTGGGGACAGCTGCTGACCGTTTATCTGCATTCCTCAATTTCTTATGGTTTCTGTACACGGTTACCCTTTCTTCCCTTGGTCTCTCTGGTCACCAACTTCAGGGGATTTGACAGTTTTTTCATTATTGATAGTCATAACTCTTGTGTTTTCTGAGTCATGGTTTCTTAAAAGAACACTACCACCTCATAAGATGTGATTAGATATTTAGAAACAGTATTTCTTGCTCAAAAATATATAGGGAGTGTTTCCTGAGTCCGCTGTGTCGAATGCTGCTAGAGGTTGAGTCGCTGAGGTTGACCTTGCGGTGTTTTCATTGGCTTGGCGAGAGCAGAAATCAGATCACAGTGAACTGAAGGGGACATAGACAGTGTAAAGGCAGCTGTGGCGGAAGCGTGGCCTTGTTGGTACGGTTTGTTTATAAAAGGCAGGGACGAAGTGGCTGGCAGGGCTGATGGGCCCAGCCAGAGGAGGAGTGTGCGCGCACGTTGACGGGACTCAACAAACAGACGGAGGATCGCAGGGCTCTGGGGGGGAGCTCTGAACCATGGCAGCCTGCTGAATGTCGGTAGTGAGGTCGGAGCCAGGACCTATACTCCCCACCCCCCGCCCGCGGAGTGGGACCAAGGCCCTTTAGCCAGGGCTGCCTGAGCCCGTCCTCGTTTTCAACCAGCTTCACCTACACATTTTTAAAAATAGGGTTATTTTTAATTACAAAGTAGTATTTATAACAGTTTTTTAGAAGTTGTATATGTAACTTTTTCTCAATCCCAGCTGATGTGAAGGGTAATTTGACGTTTATTGTACCTTACTCTGCTGGGTTAGCAGCCTCTTGCCCGGGGGTAAAGCAGCAAGCTCCCGCAGGAAGCTCGGGGAGTCAGGGAGTGTCTCTTCACTCGGAGACGTTTGTCTTGTGAAGTTATGTGGGTCCCATTTCCCTTCTCTGGAGGCCCGTGGCCCTTGTCTGGTTTTCACTGTCAGCAGTGCCCTCTGCACATTGCTGCTCCGTGGGCACATCCCCAGAGCGTTTGCATAACCGGAATGTGCCGTGTGCCCAGGTCAGCCTTCCCAATGGGCTGGTTCTGTCCACACTCGCTCTGAGGTTTCCTTGAAGATTTCCCCTCTAGTTCTTTCACTGGGAATTTTTGAAAAGATGGGGTTAAATGATTAATTTAAATTACCATCCAAGACCAAAAGAATCTTATCTCTTTCTAATTGCTTATGAACTTCGTTTTGTGTCAGAGTAGATGGACAGTCCCCTCAGAAATTAGTTAATGCCAGTTTAGTGTAGAACTTAATGATTTCAGAGCCGGCACCAGTAATAGACCGAGAGCTGTGTCAGATTGCAGTAGTGCAGGGTTGCCCCGGCCGCTCTGCTGAGCTCAAGTGCAAGGCAGCGGGAGAAGAGCCGGGAGACCACGTTACCCACCCAGGCCAGTGGGCAGTGAGGAGAACCGGGCCGTTTCTGGATATGTAGTTCCAGGGGAGGTAGGTGACTGTGGAGACGTGTCAGAGGAGAAAGCCATCTTGCTGTGTGGAGGTGCCCGTTACTGTGGTAGGCACGGCAGGAGGAGTAGGTTTTGGGGGGAATGAGGGCATGCCAACTTTCAGATACCTATTAGAGCCTCAAGTGGAGAGCTAACGTGCGTCGTTAGATAAGTGTGGTGTTTAGGAAAAAGATCGGGTTTGGAAATAATAAAATGAGTATAGAAAAAAATTCGGAAACACTAAAAAATTTAGTTATAAGAATGTTTAAATTCATGTGTTTGATTTTACTCTGGTGGATATATCATAGAGATATTTGAAAACCACTTTACTGATTATTGTCCAGTCAAGATTACCTCAGGTAATCCCAGAGCTACTAGGGCAAATTTATTTGAAGACTGTAGAGTTCTGCTGAAGTTCTGCTTGATTCTGTCAGGGTTTTTCTTTTGTTGTTTTTTAGTGAGAGAAAGAGAGACAGGAAGGGAGAGCGATGAGAAGCATCAATTCTTCGTTGCAGCACCTTAGTTGTTCATTGATTGCTTTCTCATATGTGCCTTGATCGGCGGGATGGGGGGCTAGAGCAGAGCGAGTGACCCCTTGCTCAAGGCAGCGACCTTGGGCTTCAAGCCAATCAGTCGTCTTTGGGCTCAAGTTAGCAACCTTGGGGTCATCTCTATGATCCTATGCTCAAAGCAGAGACCCCATGCTCAAGCCCTAATTACATTATAAATGAGAAAAAAAATTATTAATATTCTACTGATCTGTTTTGCATAGATATTTACTAAAATTCATCATTAGAATTTCAGGAGCTAGTTCTTTTGCCTCTGAATTTTACAAATGATTTATTCCAGCAGCAAATTGCCCGACCATCCCAAGAAGAAAAAGTAGAAGAAAAAGAAGATGATAAAGGGGAAAAAAATGAAAAAAAAGAAGAGGAAAAAAAAGATGAAGAAGAAAAAGATGAAAAGGAGGACTCTAAGTAAGTAAAATAATTAGAGTTAAATGTTGTAGTTATTTTTAAATAATGAAATTGAATCTGTTGAAGGTGTAAAATTTTAGGTAAGAGAACCAGCAGGGATATGTGGTTTGACCACTTCAGTTACCTGATAATTAGGTGTGGCGCGTTTTAGTAACACTCCCTTTGGGTTAGTGGGCTTAGGCGCCAGCATGATACCCTGGCACAGCCCTCATGGGAGGTAGGCCACAGCAGCGCACACTCTTCACTGAGGCTGCCTCGGACGTAACTTCATCTGGCTCCGAAGGGTCCTCGGGGTCCGGTTTTGTTCCTCATGGAGTATGCGTTCGTGAAATGCTGACACATGGCTTTTCATGTCTACAATACCTATATTCCAGCCTTATTGATTTTATAGATCATGTAGAGTAGAGTTTCTGGTTTTAGGTTGTTGATGCTGTTTTCCTGGTTATAAAAGTATTTCTCACTCATTATAGAAAATTAGAAAAAGAGCAAAAGACAAAGAAAACCGCCCTGTGATTCTGCTGCTCAGAGACGGCCACTGCTGCCCGCCTGTGTGCACTGGGTCAGGGTCGAGCGGGCTCCTAGCTGGCCTCCAGGGGAACACAGGGTACCGCTTGACGGGCACACTGGATGCACTTTGACAAGTGTGCGCCTTGGTGTAACTTGCACAGCCATGCTGCAGACGGAGTGTCTTCATCACCCCAGAAGGGTCCCTTGGCTCCTTTGGGTGGCTTGCCTTTCCCCTGTTCTGGCCTCTGGCAACTGCTGCTCTGTTTCCTTTTCCTAGAACTTCATATAAACGGAATCACACAGTGTATAGTGTGTGTGTCGCTGCTTTTATTCAGCGTGATGCCTTTGAGGCCCATACAAAACACGCCTATCTGCGGTTTGTTCCTGTTCAATATTTTTTGTGCTGTGTTTAGAATCCTCATGGAAGTACTGAAGGGTCATCTCGTTTTGTGGCGACTAGAGCAGCCTGAATCGTTTGATTTTATTAGGTTATTAAAGGTTGTATACTCATGCTATCCTAATATGCTACTTGAGGAAGATACCTATTTTTAAAAAAAGTGTTTTAAATGTTCAGGTATAGTATTTATACTCCCACATGGTTATTGGTTCTGCTCGTATGGAACTATGTCTTGATTGTACTTTTGTTATTTTAAATCTATTAAACATTCAGTCATTACTGAAGTGAGCTAAGTCTTATGCACGGTGCAAAAACACACAAATTTTTCCTGCGCTTTTGTTTCCAGAGAAAACACCAAGGACAAGGACAAGACGGAGGCCACCACGGAAGAGACTGAGGAGCGGGAGCAGGCCGCCCCCCGGGGCCGCAAGACCGCCAACAGCCAGGGCCGCCGAAAGGGCCGCATCACCAGGTCCATGACCAGCGAGGCGGCGGCAGCCAGCGCTGCTGCTGCGGCCGCCACGGAGGAGCCGCCCCCGCCCCTGCCGCCGCCGCCGGAGCCCGGTGCGTGGGCCGCTAGGTTCTGCTCCTGCGAGGCTAGGGCGTGGGCGACTGCCGGCTTGGACCTCCTGGAACTAGTATGCCAGCCTGGCCGGTTTCACTTTCCAAACCCTTTCTATGAAAGCCTTGTAAAAATAGCCCCAATTTTGCTAACCTGATACAGCTGTTTTTCTTTTTACTTCTGATCCTGTGCACTTGCTACTTTGTGTTCTGAGGCTGTAACTTAGCATACACCATGAATGTTTTCTAGGTTTGTTTGGTTTTTTGGGGGTTTTTTTTGAGAGGAAGGGAGAGGGAAGAGTGGAGGGGGGAGAGAAGCATCAACTCATTCTTCACTTTGTTGTCTTAGCTGTTGAGCTTCTCATACTTGCCCTGATTGGGGCCAGCAACTTTGGGGTCGAACACGTGACCTCGGTGCTTTGAGACGGCAGTGTGGTAGGCCAGGGCTAACAGTGTCTAGTTTCTAAGCGACCTTCAGTACTCCTTTCTGATGGCTATGAAATGTTGGCCCTGCGCTCTGTCCCGAAGCACAATTTCCTGAACGCTCCCTGTTGCTGAACGATTAGGTTATCCCTTCTCCTCCTTTTAAACTAATATAGATATAGCACTGTAGTTTAAAATAAATGAGGTGTGTCCATAAAGTCATGGTGCACTTTTGACCGGTCACATGTCAAAAGTGCACCATGACTTTATGGACAGACTGTATATTCACATAGCATTTTCTTTCTGTTAAATTATCTTTTTTTATTATTTTATTTATTTATTTATTTACAGGGACAGAGAGAGAGTGAGAGAGAGGGATAGATAGGGACAGACAGACAGGAACGGAGAGAGGTGAGAAGCATCAATCATTAGTTTTTTGTTGGTGTTGCGACACCTTAGTTGCTCATTGATTGCTTTCTCACATGTGCCTTGACCGCGGGCCTTCAGCAGACCGAGCCACCCCTTGCTGGAGCCAGCGACCTTGGGTCCAAGCTGGCGAGCTTTTGCTCAAGCCAGATGGGCCCACGCTCAAGCTGGCGAGCTTGGGGTCTCGAACCCGGGTTTTCCAGATCCCAGTCCGACACTCTATCCACTGCGCCACCGCCTGGTCAGGCTAAATTATCTTTTTATAGGAATAAATTATTATATGAAGGACTATGGAGTCTATAAGAGTTCATGCATTTTTTTTGTTACTAAATGTTGTCTCCTTAGTTTATAAAAGTTCACGTTAGTGACAAGTACCACCGTTGGTGGTTCAGTGATACCAGTTTTGCTGTAACATTAAGTATGAAAGAAAACGCAGGTTCTGGAAATGGCCAGAATGATGTGAGGGAACTAACTAGACAGCAGTGGGAGGCAGATTACAAATGGCCTTGTTTGAACTGGATCCTGCTTTTCTTACAAAGTGGGGAGGTTGACAAAGGTTTGGTTTTTTTCCTTCAAGTGAGAGGAGGGAAGGTAGTGAGACAGACCCCCACATGTGCCCCAACCAGGACCCACCCGGCAGCCCTGTCTGGGGCTGATGCTCACAACCAAGTTGTTTTTAGCACCTGAAGCTAGTGTGCTCTGACCCTCAGTGTCCGGGGCCACTCTTGAACCAATCAGACTACTGGCTGAGGGAGGGGAAGAAGCAGAGGAAGGGGAGAGAAACAGATGGTCACTTCTCTGTTCCCTGACCAGGAATCAAACCCGGGATGTCCAAATGTTGGGCCAACACTCTATCCAGTGAACCGCTAGCCAGGGCCTTAGAAAGGTTTTAAAATAGAGGAGAGCTTTGATTAGATTGGTGTGTAGAAAGATAAGTGGTCGCAGTGTGGAGGTCAGCTTAGAGTAAGGGGCATAGAGGGGTGTTGTTACTCAGTGGCTCAGGCAAGGAGGGATAGGTTCAGGAGATTGGAACTGACCCACATCATTGGATAAAGGGTAAATGGGAGGAGGGACTCAATCATTAGTCTGAGGGTCCTGTTCCTGATTCTAGTGACTAGGTGGATGGTCGTACTATTAATTGAGAAAGAGGGTATAGCAGTAGCTCATTTCAGGCCTGATGGTCTCAGTTTTCTTTATAAAGTACAAGAGAAAGTGTTCAGTTTGCGATCCATCTGTGTTTATTAGATGTCAGGTACCAGAGATGAACAGAAGAGTCTTCGAGGGTTAGGAGGAGGTGGGGGTCACAGTACAGGGGGAGCTGTGGCTGGCAGGAGGCCAGGTGTGGTTTCTTCCTCTGACACTCCAGGAGAGGAGGGATGGAGCTCTAACAGGTAGGAGGGCACTGGGTAGAGTGCGACTTCTTAGATTTTAAATTAATGGTGTTCAAACAGGTAGCTATGGGCAGAACTTTAAAACCCATTGGGAAAGGTCACGGAGGTGTTGGATTTTCCCCTTTAGTTTGGAGGGGGAAGAGGCTGATACCCACCTATGTCAGGAGTTCTTTCACCAGGTGCTTTCAACGGGCTTTGTGTCAGACAATTGCTTACCGATTTTGTGGTTGGTGCCATGAATCTGACTGAATGATTTAGCTTCATCTTTCTCTGCCTTACTGGATTCTCCCTCTCAGTTTCTGCAGAGCCTGTAGAGACCTCTCGGTGGACAGAAGAAGAAATGGAAGTTGCTAAAAAAGGTAAAGGATACTTCAGACTCTTTAGGGTTTTCTTTGTTTTTGTTTTTAAGATTATTAATAATAAGTGAGATAGAGCTAATTTTTTTTTTATTAAAAAAAAGTTTTTCCACAGTGATAAATAAAATTGAGAAGTACACTTACAAGTTGTTTTTTCTTTGACCGTGTGGTACTTTTGATGATTTTTTACGTGGGCCTCGTTGAAGAGGCCCGCTTTGGAGTTCCTCATTTCATTAGAGAGCAAGTAGGCTATGTTTACTTTTCCAGAATAGTTGTGCTGAAATGCTGTTAAAGTTGTTTTGGAAGATATTTTTATATAAAAAGTTTGTTATCTCTGTTATTTAAAAGTTGCATTCAATAGAATAGTAAATATCTTTTTACTATTTGGTAAAGCGTTTGATTATAAACTATTAAGGGGAGGCGGAACTAAGAAATTGCACTGCGATTCAGAGAAGAGAGTGTGGACTTTGTAGCCAGACAGAAGTTTGAATCCTGGTCTCTGCTGCCACTTCTCTAGCTGTGTGGCCTTGATCTTCCTCTGGAACATTACAGATCTTGTATTTTTCTGTTGTTGCTTATTAATGTAATATAAAATTGAACTAAAGTTTGTAATAGGATAAATAATTGATTTGTAAGTAAATATTTAAAAAATAATTTTGAGAAAGATTAACCAACTTTTTTGAGGGTTAAGTATCTACCTTGTAGTTCTAGAGAGAAGTGATTATAAATAGCTGGACTTTTAGTGACACATTTCAGACTTTCTATCTCGCAGGTAATGAGTGGTACATTCAAGGGTCATATAAGGCAACCTTACCCAAAGCACAGCGGCTTAGAGTGTTCTGTCCTTTATTTGAAATTTATCTTGATTACATGTATAACTTTTTAAAATACATTCTCATTTGATCAACAAAATGTCATAGTAAAATAAGTAGATATTAGTTGTATCATAATCTTTCTTAGGTAGATATACTTCCATATGACTTTTTAGTCACCCCTTTTTTCATCTCTTATTCATATATCGGGAAGGATTCAAAAGAGATTTTTCAGTTATTAAGGAAGCAATACTATCAACTTTATTATTTATTTATTTTTTAAATTGATTTTAGAGAGAGACAGGAAGGGGGGAGAGAGCTGGAATAGAGATGAGAAGCATCAACTCGTAGTTGTGCCACTTTAGTTGTTCATTGACTGCTTCTCATATGTGCCTTGACCAGGGGCTCAAGCTGAGTGAGTGACCCCTTGCTCAAGCCAGCAACCTTGACCTTCAAGCCAGCAACCCCTTGCTCAAGCACACAATTTTGGGGTTTTGAACTGGGTACCTCAGTGACCCAGGTCGACGCTCTGTCCACTGTACCACCACTGGCCAGGCATGGAAACAATAGTGGTAACCATGAAAAATCGATATTTTTCTATAAATACTTAAATTTGTACTGGAAATTTTTGCTCAGTACACCTATATTTAAAGTATATTTCGCCTGACCTGTGGTGGCACAGTGGATAAAGCGTCGACCTGGGAACACTGAGGTCTCCAGTTCAAAACCCTGCACTGGTCTGGTCAAGGCACATATGGGAGTTGATGCTTCCAGCTCCTCCCCCCTTTCTCTCTCTCTCTCTCTCTCTCTCTCTCTCACTCTATGTCTCCTCTCTAAAATGAATAAAATTAAAAAAAAAAAATTTTAAAGTATATTTCTGGCAGTGTAGCTGTTACTCATGTATGCATATGTGTATCCATAGTTCTTGCATATGTGTGTGTGTGTGTATCGTTTGATTAGAGAAACGGCCGATAGCATAGTTTTCTGTGATGTATTACAACAGGTTTTTTTAAAGTGGTAATTTTTTTAAGGGCATTTCTTGAGCTATGGACTGAAGATATGCTGGTTATCATCTATGGAATTGTATATATATACGCACACACACATACATACATACGTACACACATATGTATACACAGGAGGGCAAAACTAGATTTACAGTTGTATGAAAACC
Source organism: Rhynchonycteris naso (assembly GCA_037038555.1). NCBI lineage: Eukaryota > Metazoa > Chordata > Mammalia > Chiroptera > Emballonuridae > Rhynchonycteris > Rhynchonycteris naso. The sequence continues at coordinate 2,412,937 of CM072995.1, read as the reverse complement.
ACAGAATTTGTTCTTGCATTATTAATTATTATATTGTTTTCCATATGAACAACTGCAAACCTACTTTTGCCTCACCCTGTGTATACCCTTATGTTAATCACTTATATATGATTACATTATTAACTTTATGTTAATATACTATTTCCAAGGATTTATTTACTGAGGTTGCTTTTTTGTTTTTATTTTTCTTAAAGGGACAGAGAGAGAGTCAGAGACAGGGATAGATAGGGACAGACAGACAGGAACGGAGAGAGGTGAGAAGCATCAATCATTAGTTTTTCATTGCCGTCGCAACACCTTAGTTGTTCATTGATTGCTTTCTCACATGTGCCTTGACCGCGGGCCTTCAGCAGACCGAGCCACCCCTTGCTGGAGCCAGCGACCTTGGGTCCAAGCTGGTGAGCTTTTGCTCAAGCCAGATAGGCCCATGCTCAAGCTGGCGAGCTGGGGGTCTCGAACCTGGGTCTTCCACATCCCAGTCCGACACTCTATCCACTGTGCCACCGCCTGGTCAGGCTATTTCTAAGGATTTAGAAGTACCTTGTTTATCAGTTTGAATTATTACTGTGTGTCTAGCACTGTCCTAGCCCGCAGGGAGATATATAAAGGCAAGTTTGACTGCTTCCATTAGTGAACATGCTTTAAATTTGGGTGGAAAAATAGAGCTGTTACATTTAGTGTTAATGATTGGGAATATAATGAATACATTTATTATATTATTTTTCTTGTTTGCTTTATGCAGTTACTGTTTGTTAACATTGAGTCTGTTTTTAAACTACAGGTCTGGTAGAACATGGCCGTAACTGGGCGGCAATTGCCAAAATGGTGGGAACTAAAAGCGAAGCTCAGTGTAAAAACTTCTATTTCAACTACAAAAGGCGGCACAACCTGGACAGTCTCTTGCAGCAGCATAAGCAGAAAGTGAGCACGCCGGGCGGGACTTGTGCTTATTGCGCTTACCTGTAAAAGGCGGGCTAGTTTCTTGGCAGATGTCAACTGTTTCTTTATGGCCCAAGGAATAAAATTTCTCTTAGTAGTAATGAGAGTTCATTACTTTTGAACTACTGTAGACTGGGACAGTTTGTGCATGTATAGTGGTGAGTAGTTCCTTTTGCTGATTTGATGAAAGCAGTTCATCTGCACGACAGGCCAGTTAGTGGGAACCCGGAGATCCCCGCACTTTGAGTGGTTGTCAAACCCAAAGCCTTCTCTGGTAGAGTGTGTACATGTTAGTGTGCTCTGTGCTCTCAGATACGAAAAGGTTCCTTTTGGTTATTTAAGTCATTAGCAACTTATTTTAATACTTTTCATTATAGACTTCACGAAAACCTCGTGAAGAGCGAGATGTGTCTCAGTGTGAAAGTGTAGCTTCCACTGTTTCTGCTCAGGAAGATGAAGATATTGAAGCCTCCAATGAAGAAGAGAATCCTGAAGACAGTGAAGGTATCTCAAAATATGAAGTTCAGCTGTGACTACTGCTCTCTCAGTCATGTGACTTTTAGCTTAATGATTTCACTATTCAGGAATTGTTTCAGTCAAGAACATAGTTCATCAGTGTTTCTTGGATTAGAGACTTTAAACTTAAGCATAATGTATATATCCATTGAACAACAAGTATTTATGCGTGGAGCTCCTGAGCTGGTCCAAGTGCTACAGTCAGTATCTTGAAAATGGCAGTCATGCTTCAGATACTTAAGAGCTTCCATCAGTGTCTCATCTTTCTGACAACAGCCATTCTAATAATTGCTCGCTCTGTTTTATTTTTGAGAGAGAGTCAGAGAGAGGGACAAATAGGGACAGACATACAGGAACAGAGAGAGGTGAGAAGCATCAGTTCTTTGTTGTGGCTCCTTAGTTATTCATTGATTGCTTTCTCATATGAGCCTTGACCAGGGGTTTACAGCAGACCATGTGACCACTTGCTCAAGCCAGTGACCTTGGGCTCAAGCCAGCAACCTTGGGTTCAAGCCGTCGAGCTTGGGCTTCAAGCCAGTGACCTCTGGGCTCAAGCCAGTGACCATGGGGTCATGGCCGATGATCCCATGCTCAAGCCAGCAACCCCTCGCTCCAGCTGGAGAGCGTTCACTAAAGGTGGCCACCTCGGGGTCTCGAACCTGGGTCCTCCGCATCTCAGTTCAGCACTCTGTCCACTGTACCACCACCCGGTCAGGCTGGTCATTCCCTTTCATCTTCTAGCTGTCCCGGTGGCTGTCATACTTCAGTGAGACCGTTGAGGAAGTACGATTCATCCTAAACATCTGCTGTCAAACATGGTTTCTGTCATCACCTGAAACATGTTCATGATCAGATTTTTATGCTGTATCATTATCTTTAAGGTGCTGAAAATAGTTCTGATACAGAAAGTGCTCCTTCTCCTTCACCAGTTGAAGCTGTGAAGCCCGGCGAGGACTGCGCTGAGACAGGAGCTTCTCAAGGAAGCTCGGAGCCCGGGGCTGAGCGCGAGGGCACCCCCGACCCTGCTCCCAGTGCGTGCCCCCCGTCAGTTCCGGGTACAAAGCCGGCTGAAGGTGAGAGTGTGGAGGCCCTGGCCAGTAGCAGCCTCATAGGCGACCTGGCAGAGCCCATGGATGTCGAGCCTCAGGAGCACAGTGCTGACGTCTCTTCTGTTCTGGATGTCCCCGTGACGACCAAAGCAGACTCTGTAGAGGCTGAGGTGGGGGTGCCGGAAAACAGTGCATTTCGAGGTGAAGGCGATGCCAGAGAGAGAGAGCTGGAGAGAGTCAGCGAGAAGACAGAGCCCGGAGATGAGGAGCTGGGGGGAGCTCAGCGGATCGGCGTCCAGCGGCCGGAGCCCCAGTCCGACAATGACTCCAGCGCCACCTGCAGTGCTGATGAGGACGTGGACGGGGAGCCGGACAGACAGAGGTGAGCCCCTCCCATGGACGCCCCTCTCTCCTTACCCTGGCTGCTGCTGAACAGACCCCAGCACCGTGCCGGCTACAGAGCGTGCGCGCCCAGTGTAAATACAGGCACGGTTAAGGCCGCGTGTGCAGTTTTAATACGTAGTAGGTCATGGTGCTCTTCATTTTTCTGACCAAGAACACTTGGGTGATCCTTATTTTGTAATGAAGACAATTAGATATTTGTGTACTTCAGCCCACATGAGAGCAGAACATCCTTCCTGTTCAGACACCTTGTGAGGTTAACATGATGCGTGTGTGTGTGTTGACTCAGGAGGAGTTACAGCAGTTGTACATGTATTTAAAGTTGGCTTTTGATAATTGTCACTTGCAGAATGTTTCCTATGGACTCAAAGCCTTCGATGTTAAACCCTGCTGGGTCGGTCCTGGTCTCCTCCCCGATGAAGCTGAGCCCGCCGGACCTGCCGCAGCTCCAGCACCGAGCTGCGGTGATCCCACCGATGGTGAGTTTCCAAGGAAAGTTGGGAAGGGAAAGACCTTGACAGACACTTCTTTAATCAGTGCTTGATTTTTTAAAAATTTGTGGTAAAAAAGCAGTGGACATATAATTTATCATCTGCACTATTTTTAAGTGTACAGTTCAGCAGTGTTAAGTATATTCATGTTATGGTGCAACATCTCCTGAATTTTTTCATTTGGTCAAACTAAGATTCTGTTCCCATTAAACCATAACTCCCCTTTTCCCCACCCCCACCCCTTGGCAGCCCCCATTCTACTCTCTGCTTTATGAATTTGGCTGCTGAGGGTACCTCATTCAAGTGGAGTAGACAGTACTTGTCTTTTTATGACTGGCTTCTTTCACTCAGCATACTGTCTTCAAGGTTAATCCAAGTTGTAATGTGCCAGAATCCTCTTCCCTTTTTTTTTTTTGTGCCAAAGACAGAGAGACAGACAGACAGACAGACAGAAAGGGAGAGAGATGAGAAGCATCAATTTTTCATTGTAGCTCCTTAGTTGTTCATTGATTACTTTCTCACATGTGCCTTGACCGCGGGCCTTCAGCAGACCGAGCCACCCCTTGCTGGAGCCAGCGACCTTGGGTCCAAGCTGGTGAGCTTTTGCTCAAGCCAGATGGGCCCGTGCTCAAGCTGGCGACCTCGGGGTCTCGAACCTGGGTCTTCGCATCCCAGTCTGACGTTCTATCCACTGTGCTACCGCCTGGGCAGGCTACGTCGGTGATTTTTATAAATGTGGACTTTGGAGAAAAATGTCTTAGAAAGTTACGAACTGTTAATATATAGGTGACCTCTCACTCCACAGAGGTCGGTGTGACTCTGGTGGGAGGCCATAGAGTTGGGGCAAGGGTGCCCGGCTGCTCCACCAGGGATTTGTCCACCCTGAGTGAAAAGCAGACAAAAGTATTATCATGCCTGATTTTGCGTTCCCTTATCACGACTTTTGTGATTTAAAAAAAAGTAATATATGTTTTTTTAATGATTTCAGCGAGAGAGGAAGGAGAGGGAAAGAGAGGCGGGATTATTAGGCTGTCCCTAGGTGTGCCATGACTGGCCATCTAACCGGTCACCTGTGTGCTTCCGAGAGTGCTCTAACCAACCAAGCTGTCTGGCCAGGGCACAACCTTTGTGATGGATATTGTGTTCAGTTCTGAAAGTAACTGATGATCATTTTAAGCATTGTACTTAAAGATTACTTTGGTTCAAGAATGGTAAAATCGCTTCCGCCTGCAGCAGTGACAGAGATGTGCATTGTGTGCGGCAGACGGCAGGTAACGTGGTGACGCTGGCGGTGCATGTTCCGCTGCTCTGTTCTCCTGGCAGGTGTCCCGCACGCCCTGCAGCATCCCGATGGGAACCCCGGTGAGCGGCTATGCGCTCTACCAGCGCCACATCAAGGCCATGCATGAGTCCGCGCTCCTGGAGGAGCAGCGGCAGAGGCAGGAGCAGACGGACCTGGAATGCAGGACTTCTCCCAGCCCGTGCGGCTCCTCCAAGAGTCCGAGCCGCGAGTGGGACGGTAGGTAGAGCCTTCAGCACGCACAGCCTGCTGGCAAGGGAACGCGCTGTACTTGCAGGTCGTGTCCTGTGGGCTTGGATTTATCAGCATGTCAGCCGATGTCTCTAGGACACTTGCTCCGTGCAGATAAGCTGGCTTCAGTTAAATCACCAAGCTGTGTCAGTGTTACTGAATCTGTGATGCTCATCTTCATGCCGGGAGACTAGAAAAGCCCGGATTCCTGCTCTTCGCCTGAGTTTTTGGAGTCAGTGTGAATTGTCTTGTCCTCAAGACAGTCTCCATGACAGGGTCACATTCTGTAATTCTCTGAGGGGATGGGAGACAACCTTGTGTAACGTGTAGAGTCAGTCAGACCCGACTTAGCCCTTCTCCAGCGTGTGCCTGTCGGGTGGCTGTGGCCACTCCCCGTAGCCTTTCTGAGCTTTAGTTTTCTTGTCTGTCCAGTGCAAGCTCTGCCTACCTGCCTTGCTGGGATCACAGCCCCGAAGAAAGAATGGTATTCAGTATTCTTTGTAACACATGGCTCGGCCTTATCTTATGTATAATGTAATCTGTAACCTTACATACAGATTGGTATGTTAGTATAGACATAGTATCAATGGTTACCGTGAAGGTACTATATTGTTACATCATTGTTTTTATTTCAAGTGGCGACTTTCATTTGTGCATGCTTTTTAAATTGCTGCATGATACACTTGTTTCTTTTTTCTTTTCTTTTTTTTTGATAGAGAGAGGTACAGATAGGGACAGACAGACAGGAAGGGAGAGAGATGAGAAGCATCAGTTCTTTGTTGTGGCTCCTTAGTTGTTCGTTGATTGCTTTCTCATATGTGCCTTGATGGGGGGCTACCGCAGAGTGAGTGACCCCTTGCTCAAGCAAGCGACCTTGGGCTTCAAGCCAGCAACCTTTGGGCTTAAGCCAGCGACCTTGGGCTCAAGCTGGTGAGCCTGTGCTCAAGCCGGATGAGCCCGCACTCAAGCTCGCAACCTCTGGGTTTCAAACCTGGGTCCGCTGCGTCCCAGTCTGACTCTCTATTCACTGCACCACCGCCTGTTCAGGCTACACTTGTTTCTTTTTAAAGGAGAAGAAATGGAGTGATTTCTAAACTTTAAAAAGTTCTGGCCTGGTTAGAAGATGGCACATGCATTCTGGTTGATAATTTATGGGTCTTATGTTTGATATGCTTAGAATATAAGAATATTAAAGTTTTCTGTGATTATGGTTCAGTTTTCTTCCAGTGATTCAGAAGACTCTGCAGTACCTTTTATAAATAAGCACTATTTGCTGTAGGATGTCATGCATTTCAAGGGCTGTGTAACGTAAAACAGGAACTGGAGTACTTAACTGATCCTGCTGTCTCCCACCTGTCACACCAGTAATGAGTTAACAGTGACATGACACTGAACTTCTTATGTTACAGTTTTAGACACAAACTTTATGCTAGTAACAATGTGAACCCAGTGATAATACCCACCAAGGCTGGGTGTGTAACAGATGCTAAATAACCTTTTATTGAACGGAGGTACAAACATTGATAACTTTTGGGTTTTTGTCTGTGTTGTATCTAGAGAATTCTTAATCACTAACTTAACAACTGACATTGCAACTGGAGCCATTCTAGCACCTGAGGCAGAGGCCATGGAGCCGTCCTCAGCACCCGGGCCAACTTTGCTCCAGTGGAGCCTTGGCTGCGGGAGGGGAAGAGAGAGACAGAGAGGAAGGAGAGGGGGAAGGGTGGAGAAGCAGATGGGCACTTCTCCTGTGGCCCTGGCCGGGAATTGGACCTGGGACTTCCACACGCTGGGTGGACGCTCTACTGCTGAGCCAACCGGCCAGGGCCGGTATCCTGATTTTTAATCATAATGCAGTGGTCTTAAAATCAACCTCTTTATATTTTTTGATTAATATGACACCAAGATGTTTATTGGTATGATACAAATTAGGTTCAAGGTGACTTTGAGACCTAGGACAGTTCATTACATTGTATCCCAAGCTTAAGTTTTGTTTTTACTAATCTGCCTAGTATGTACATCCAGTAATTTGTTTAACAAGTGCCTAAAGTCTTTCCTGAATTTATAGCTATCCTGTAGTTCACCGTAAAGGATAATCTTCCCAATGACATTTGTGTATTTGCAGTTAAATTACACGTATGTAGAATGTTTGACCGACATGTTTTTATTGTAACATCACAGAGTAGTTTATAGGCTGTTAAATATAGTCAGAATGAGGATTCACGTATCAGCCGTCACTGGTTATGTAAACCAGGCTGGTACAGTCCACCTGAATTAGGACTATGGTTTTGGTTTTTCTTTTCATGGTCTCAGGCAGCATCTGTTTTCTAGCTATTTGATTATATTCATTTTCTCTTCATCTCAGCGGTTCAGGTAACTATGGTAGATGTGCCCTTTTGAAGTGGCGTGAAGCCTTTCCATCTGTAGAAAGCTTAAAAAAATACCTTAGGGGTAAGGGTTGTTTTCACTTTCCAGGAATATTGAGACAGGCTGACCCTTGCCTTGGTTTGAAATCTTCCTCCTACAGAGAAGGAACTAAAATTTATACATGTGGAGACAGTTAGAATTGAACCTTAAAGTAGTAAAATCTAATTGAAATAAGGGTTAATGCTTTTATGCAGCTGAATCTAGTTTATTTTGTTATTGGTTATTGTTTCAGCTCTGTGTACATCATAATCTAAATACATAATAGCTGTATTTAGAACCATATAAAATTTTGTTTTTTTTTCATTTCTTTAACTGCTATGACAAAGTGGATTTTTCCATATAATTAGAAAATCAGAAATGGCAGAGCAACTAGGCACTGAATTTATAAAAATACTCTATCATGTTAAAGTCTCCAGCAACCAAGAAGTGATTTTCTCCTTAAGTTGGTTTATTTCCTAAATCTTACAGAGTGAGAGCACTTCCTGGTCTAATCACAGAAGTATGTCAGAGCGGGAAGAGTGCCGCTTTCTTTCCTTTTTTCTTTTTATTTTATTCATTTTTTTTAGAGAGGAGACACAGATTGAGAGAGAGAGAGAGAGAGAGAGAGAGAGAGAAAGGGGGGAGGAGCTGGAAGCATCAACTCCCATATGTGCCTTGACCAGACCAGTGCAGGGTTTTGAACTGGAGACCTCAGTGTTCCCAGGTCGACGCTTTACCCACTGCGCGACCACAGGCCAGGCGAGTGCCGTTTTCTTGATGGGTGTCCCAGAGGCATATAAATTTCAGCACCTAGAATGTCAGAGAGAAGTGAGTACATTGTGCTTTAGAGCTCAGGGCCAGGAATTATATTGCTTTAGTGTGACCTGGGCAATTAAATGTGATTCTTTGAGTCTCAGTTACATCATCTATAAAATAGCTTTAATCTCATTGGTTGTAAGGTCTAAACGAGACAATTCGCGTAACACGCGTGCTCTGCACTTCATACCGAGTATTAGCTGATGTTATTGTAATTGTTTCTGGGTTTAAAAAATACCTTACCAAACCAAAGAAATTTTTATGCCTTATGCTAATGAATCACTATTGGAGACGGATTATAAATCTTCCACTTAATAGTGAAATGCTAGAGCCCTTCCCTTTGCAGCGGAGCTCTGGGGGTGCCGACCATGACTTACTACATACAGTGAAGATAAAAGGAACCAAAGAAAAGGGTTAGGTATTTGAAGGAAGAGGACGTATTAATATTCACAGTATCGATTATCTGCCTAGAGAGCCTATAAGAGTCAACTGAAAGGTTATCAGAGCTAAACGGAAAGTTCGTTAAGTTTCTAAGAAAAAATTAATATACAGAAATCTACATCTTTCTCCACTGTATAGTGTGTCCATAAAGCCATGGTGCACTGCTTTCCTGTGACCGGTCAAAAGTGCACCATGACTTTACGGACACACTGCATCTCTGTAATAGTCAGTTATATATATATAAACCCATATATGAAACAGATGGCTTTCCTAGCAACAAAGTATAAAATTTCTATAAACAATTTTTAACAGCCTGACCAGGCGGTGGCGCAGTGGATAGAGTGTCGGACTTGGATGCAGAAGACCCAGGTTCGAGACCCCGAGCTCGCCAGCTTGAGCGTGGGCCCATCCGGCTTGAGCAAAAGCTCGTCAGCTTGGACCCAAGGTCGCTGGCTCCAGCAAGGGGTGGCTCTGTCTGCTGAAGGCCTGCGGTCAAGGCACATGTGAGAAAGCAATCAATGAACAACTAAGGTGTCGCAACAGCAACAAAAAACTAATGATTGATGCTTCTCACCTCTCTCCATTCCTGTCTGTCTGTCCCTATCTATCCCTCTCTCTGACTCTCTCTCTGTCCCTGTGGAAAACAAAAAACAATTTTTTACAAATATGAATATATGAAAACATATAGGTTTTTTAATTAGAAAACTCATTATGGTAAAATATCAAGTCTTCCGTATTCATAATTAAATGCAAATCCAGGGAATATTTCAGGAATACTTTGGGAAAGAACTATTCAGTATGATTTTAAGTTTAGTTTATTCTTGAAGAATAAATGGGTCAGGCCAGGTAAGCAAAGGACTGGAGAAACGAGCGGGAATTTGTTCTGGGAGACGTTACATTGCCACAAACATAAGTGGTTTGGGTAACGGGTGATATCACTTCTTTGTGCTTTTCTGGTTTTCCAAAATGATAGCATGTCAATTTCATTTAAAAAAGGAGAAATTATATATTATATGTAATACATATATTTTAAGTCTTAATATGACTTGTCTATCTGATATGTCCTTTAAATCCTTAAAGTTTATACTTTCTGTGGATATAAATGATGTGGAGTAATTTTTATTAGCATTATTGTAGTAAAATTCATAGTTTTAAATAAGCTTGTATAGTGTAGGTGTTTTCTTTTCTTTTTTTTTTTTTTTAAATTTTTCTTTTTATTTTATTCATTTTAGAGAGGAGACACAGAGTGAGAGAGAGAGAGAGAAAGAGAGAGAGAGAAAGAAAGGGGGGAGGAGCTGGAAGCATCAACTCCCATATGTGCCTTGACCAGACCAGTGCAGGGTTTTGAACTGGCGACCTCAGTGTTCCCAGGTCGACGCTTTATCCACTGCGCCACCACAGGTCAGGCAGTAGTGTAGGTGTTTTCGATTAGTTCGACCCGCACTGTTGAAAGGCTTCTTCCATTTCTCATTACATTTATCTCTGCACATCAAGCAGTGGGCTTCAACAGGCTACTTAAAAGGTCTGGAATTCTCAGAGATCTGACCTCTGATTGAGGCCAGACTTGAATATCCAGAATGGATGGATAATGTTTGCGTGTGTGGCCTTTGCTGCATGTGAAAACACTTGATCTTCCTAATGAGAGGAAAGAGAAGTCCTTTTACCTTTTAAAGGGAAAAATTATAATAGATTATAATAGATGGGGATTTTATTAGCTCATAGTGACAATATGTACACAGAAGATTTAGATTTATAAGATGTCTTAATCTCTCTGTGGAGGAATTTTTGGCCTTGATATTAGTATATAGTTGGATCTGTCCCGGATGGTGTGGGCCTGTCCTTTCACACTTACTCTTAATTTGGGCTCTTCCCTTATTTTGATGACTTGAACTTTCATAGGAAAATCAGTCGCCTGTATGCCTTATGCTGCGGTCAGACGTGCTCTAGAACAGGAAGCGCAGATGAGCCGTGCTGCACGGCCAGCGTCACCGTATAGGCTCTCTCCAGGGGTCAGTGCAGCCGCTGCACAGCCTGGGGGGAGTGCAGCCCACTCCAGGGTCCCGCCAGGTACATGTCCTTCTGTGCAGTGGCTGCCGCCATCTGCCTACAGATGTCCCAGAGGGTGGTGCAGTCTCACAAATGAAGTGCTCTTCCAGGACAGGTCCTCGCAGTTTCTCAGTCACTTTGCATTCCGTCACTAGTTACATTGAGCTGGGAGTCACTGGGCCGCTGGGAAGTTGATGTTGACACACGTATACCGTGACACTGACTGGCTTTTCTCTCAAGAGTACATGCACTTTGTAAAAATATTGAGATCCCCACTCTCCCCTAACCTGTTACAGAAATTCAAGAGCCTGAGAGAGAGAATAGTAAATGTTTCTCTCTGTGTGAGATGCAAAGAGGATGTATGACTGGCTGCTGTGGATCACGTCAGTACCGTCTCCAAAGTTGTAACAGCAGCTCTTCCTGAGAGGCGGCCTTTGCTCTCACCTCTGCTAGGAGGTCCAGAGAGGGACGCAGAGGGAGGAAACTCTTACGTGTTATGGACAGGAAGCTTCAGAAGAGCCTTCACTTGAAAGCTCTGGTCTGACGGGGTTGAATATTCCCCCCTCACAGGCAACCGTAGTGACCTGAACATGTGTACAGGGTTCATTCAAGTGACAGGGAGATCTAAAGCAAATGTTCATTCTCAGCTTCATCTCGCACTTATATTTTAGGAGTGACTGAGACAGGTTAAAGGTTGCAGACTCGGAAATTGACTATTTTAACTCATTTTTTTCCTTTTAAAAGTGCTCCAGCCTGCTCCACATCAAGTGATAACTAATCTTCCTGAAGGGGTGCGGCTTCCCACGACCCGGCCCACCAGGCCACCTCCTCCACTCATCCCGTCCTCCAAGACCACCATGGCTTCAGAAAAACCGTCCTTTATTCTGGGGGGCTCCATCTCACAGGTAAGGGGTGTTCTCACCCAGCAGCTCTTCCGTTGTACGGCTCCGGCAAACTTTCCCTCCTTCTCGTACTAGGTTTTCAGAGTCCTGATAAATAAAAAGTCTTTGTGGATATAGGAAGGCACAATGACCAGAAAATGCAGCAGCCACTCTCCTCCGTGCCCCACACGGGCAGTGTGTGTGGGTTACACGCCCAGGTTGCGTGTGGCTCGTTATCTGGTGTAGCTTAGAAAGGCACATACGTGCTTTGAAGTTCAGTGTAACGTAAGTGGAAACGGAATATTTTCAAGGAACTACAGTATTTGTTGACTCTATTGTAAAGCCTCCACGTATTAAATTATAGATGATTGGCAAGCCCTAGTTTATTCTGGCTCTGGCCACTATCTCTCTCTCTCTCTCTTAATACAGTCTGATCCTAATGGTTCAGTCAGCTTTGACTGTCGTGCACGGATGGCCAACAGCCACACTCCTGTCAGGTCACCTGGACTGTTTTCTCATGCCCTTTCTAAGCAGCCTTCTCTTCCAGAGCCTGAAACAGACCCTGTTCTGCTTTCTGTTGTGATGGATTAGTTTTGCCTTTTCTAGAACTTCGTATGAATGAAATTATGCAGAGTGTGCTCTTCTGTGTCTGTCTGGAACTTTGCTCAGTTGTTTAAGGGATTCACCCAGGTGTGTGTGTAATCAGCCGTTTCTTTCTTTTTATTGCTGAATATGACTCCGGCGTGTGAGTGTAAGAGTTTGTTTATCCATCTCCTTGTCATTGGAAACCTAAGCTGTTTCTAGTTTTTGGCCACAATGAATAAAACTGGTAGGAACATTTTTGTACTGGGCGCTTTGTAGATGTGTGTTTTATTTCTCTTAGGTAATTCTGGCGGTGGAACTGCCAGGTATATGCACCTTTTACTTGATAATTTTCCAGAGTTGGGTCTACAGTTTCAGACCATCATAGCAATGAGCAACTTCAGGTCGCTCCTATTTTTTGCTCAGTCTTTTTTATTTTAGTCAATCTAGTGAGTATAATAAGGCACTTTTTCTTATACAGTGTGTTCGTAAAGTCCTGGTGCACTTTTGACCGGTCACAGGAAAGCAACAAAAGACGATAGAAATGTGAAATCTGCACCAAATAAAAGGAAAACCCTCCCAGTTTCTGTAGGATGATGTGGCAGCATGTGCGCATGTGCAGATGATGACGTAACACCGTGTATACAGCGGAGCAGCCCACAGCCAAGCCAGTCGAGATGTGGACGGTACAGAGGAAAGTTCAGTGTGTTCTGTGGCTAGCTAAATTCGAATCTGTGACCAAAGTGCAACGTGAATATCAGCGCGTTTATAACAAAGCGCCACCACATAGGAATAACATTACTCGGTGGGATAAGCAGTTGGAGGAAACCGGCAGTTTGGTGGGTAAACCCCGTTCTGGTAGGCCATCAGTCAGTGACAAGTCTACAGAGGCTACACGGGCCAGCTACCTAAGGAGCCCTAAAACATCTGTGTGTGCATGTGCTCGACAGTTACACCTAAGCAAGACTACAGTTTATAAGATGTTAAAGAAACGTCTCTGTTTTACGGGATACAAATTGCTGCTGTTGCACGCTATCAAACCGGCGGATAGACCCACACGATGCGCATTTGCTGCAGATATGCTTCATGAGATCGATGATGATGCATGATTTTTGCAGAAGATTGTGTTTAGCGATGAGGCGACCTTCCATATCTGTGGACATGTTCATCGCCGTAACGTCCGAATATGGGCTGCTGAACATCCTCATGCCTACGCTGAGTACGAACGTAACACCCCTAAAGTGACCGTGTGGTGTGGCCTGATGCATGATAAGGTGATAGGCCCATTTTTTTTCGTGGAGCAGTCTGTGACGGCAAACACCTGTCTTGACATGTTGGAATTGTATGCAGTGCCACAATTTCCAGAAGGTGTCATCTTTCAACAGGACAGCGCTTCTCCACACTGCGCCACCATTGTTCGTGAGTTTCTGGATAGAACATTCCCCCGGCGGTGGATAGGCAGGGGTTCTGTCAAGCCATGGCCACCACGATCCCCAGATCAGACGCCCTTAGACTTTTACTTTTGGGGTTATGTGAAGCAACATGTGTACATTGAACGTATCAACGACATTAATCACTTAAAACAGAGAATCACAGACGTTATTCACTCTGTTACACCAGATGTCCTTACCCATGTGTGGCAAGAACTTCACTATCGTTTGGATGTGTGTAGGGCAACAAATGGAGCCCACATCGAACTGCACTGAATAGTATGAAACTGGGAGAGTTTTCCTTTTATTTGGTGCAGATTTCACATTACTGTCGTCTTTTGTTGCTTTCCTGTGACCGGTCAAAAGTGCACCAGGACTTTATGGACACACTGTACTTAATGGTTGTTTGCACATCTGATTGTGAAGTTTAAGTCTCCTTATCCAATTTTATGGATCTTTTTTATTACAAGGCTCTGTAAATTCTATACATTTAATGGATGAAAGTCCTCTGTCAGCTGTATCTTCTCCCATTCAGTATGGTTGTCTTTGATGTTTTGTTGATGGTTTTCTTTGCAGTGTAAAACCCTTGAAGTTTAATGTAGCCCCATTCGTTTATTTTCTTGTTGTTTTTGCCTTTGCCGTGGAGACACATCCAAAAAAACATTGCTAAGAATGGTATCAAAGCATTTACTGCCTATGTCGTCTTTGCGTGTGTGTGTGTAACAGAGAGAGGGACAGGCAGGGACAGACAGATGAGAAGGGAGAGAGATGAGAAGCATCAATTCTTCGTTGTGACACCTTAGTTGTTCATTGATTGATTTCTCATATGTGCCTTGACCAGGAGGCTACAGCAGAGTGAGTGACCCCTTGCTCAAGCCAGTGACCTTGGGTTCAAGCTGGTGAGCTTTTGGTCAAACCAGATGAGCCCGCGCTCAAGCTGGCGACCTTGGGCTTTTGAGCCTGGGTCCTCCATGTCCCAGCGTGATGCTCTGTCCACTGTTCCACCGCCTGGCCAGGCTGCGTACATTTTCTTATAGAGTGTTACGGTTTCGGTCTTCTATATCTAAGTCTTAGATTCATTTTGAGTTTAATTTTGTGTGCGATGTAAGAAAGTCGTCCACTTTTATTTCTTTACTTTTGCACACATCTGTTCAGTTTATGAAGAGACTGTCTGTTTTCTATTGGGGACTCCTTTGTCATAGATTGATTGACCTTGTAAATGTATATTGACGTTTTTAAAATTAACCATTTTATTAAATTTTTACTAATTGGCATTTCATTAATTGACCATAGAAACATAGATTATGTGACCAGGTGAGGATCTCCTGCTTTACAAATACCTGTTTTAAATTTTGGGTATTGGGGTATGAATTTTATGAACAGAAATGTGACCATTACATTTATATTGATTGTGAAAGGACAGTGTCATTTTAGTCTTTTTAAATTATTTTTAGGGCACACCGGGCACTTATTTGACTTCTCACAACCAGGGTTCCTACACTCAAGAAGCAGCGAAGCCCTCAGTGGGCTCGATCTCTCTCGGACTGCCACGGCAGCAGGACTCGGCCAAATCAGGTCAGTGAGGAGGAAACAGTCATGACGTTTCTGCTCTTGAGCGTCCCTCCCAGGACGCGGCCCTGAGTGCTTCCCCTCTCCGTCTGGCCCGTAGCTCCTGTGCCCTACATCAAGCAGGAGGAGTTTTCTCCCCGGAGCCAGAGCTCACAGCCTGAGGGCCTGCTGGTCAGGGCGCAGCATGAAGGAGTGGTCCGAGGTAAAAATCTGCTGTTCCACAGAAATGTTAAACTTTTGTCCCCAGTAAACTTATTAAAGTAAGTAATGGATGTGTTTTAATGGTGGGTTTTTAAGTTAGAGCCCTTAAATTCTAAATTTAAGTTTTCTTTCCATATAAAAATGACTTAAGAACTTTGAAATTCCGTATTTCAGCCTTCCTTTGTAGTAATTACAGTATTATTTTAAAAGTACATTTTAGTTAAACAAAACCTTTCCTGTGCTGCGGTTTCCTTTCCTTCTGACCCTCTCCCCGGAGAGGCTGGTCTTGGTGGTGTTTGTTTTCTCTGCAGGCTCAGGGCGGACTCTGCTAACGAGTTTGTTTTCATCCAGGCATCTCAGGAGCCACTCAAGAAGGAAGTATCACTCGGGGAACTCCCACGTGCAAAATTTCCGTGGAAGGACTCCCGTCCCTGAGAGGTTCCATCACGCAGGTTAGTCCGTCATGCCTGCAGCCCCGGGAGCTCTGGGGGAGGCGTGCTCAGCGCGTCAGCTGTCCTGGCCGCGGGCCCGTGCTTGCCTTGTTTGTTGCTCTGGGTTATGGGACTGGCTTTCGGGGACAGCAAGTCCCAGGTCTGTCCGTTGCCTGCGTGAAGACATCACTGTGATTATTTTGACTACAAGCTGTGTAATCTGTGCTGTACTTCATCTGAAAGGTCAGTTATTTGAAAATTGGCAGAAGGAACCAGTTTCAGTTGATGCAGCATTCACTGTCTTCCTGGCAAAGCTTTTGCTACGTATTCAGCTTAAATGGAAATAGAGAAGAAAATCATTGTAAATTATTTGCTTGCTTTTGCCTCAAAAATCAATAAAAAACATTATTTTTTCCTCTTTCATGTTATGAGAAAATGTTGTGGCACTCTAAAAGTGACAATTTATTGTCTTATTTTTATTAGAAAATTTGAAAACATTTTATTACATTTGCACAATTTTAGGCCTTGAAAGAAATCTTTTTCTCCACTTAGTGCCTTCATAAAGGTTTCACTTGACGGCGGGGAAGGAAAACTGATTAAACTCACCTCTCTCAGCATTTTAAGAGGTTTTGCGTGTCAGTGATGTGTTCAAGGATGAAGCTATATAGCATTTCTTTACATTTATAAAAACTTAATGTCTGATTCTCTCTCGTGCTTATTTCCTCTTCCTTGGAGATGCGCGTGATCCACCCTGCGTGTGGTAGGCTAAGCTTTCTGAGGGTCTTGCATACCCACTAAGCCCGCGTGACTCTCCTGGTCCTCGTGTTTAATTTGATGACAGGGTACCCCGGCTCTGTCCCAGGCCGGCACACCAGCGGAGGCTTTGGTGAAGGGACCCCTTTCTAGGACCCCCACTGAAGAGAGCAGCCCCGAGAAAGGCCGAGAGGAGGCTGCACCCAAAGGCCGCGTCGTTTACGAAGGCAAGAGTGGCCACGTCCTATCTTGCGACAGTAAGTACTGCGCCCCACGCTGGGGCCAGCGCCGCGACGTGGGCTAGCGCAGAGGCCCTGCTTTCCCAGCTGCTTGCGTTAGCGAGGCTAGTCTCTCTCCCCTGAGCCGGGCGCAGTAAACAGGGTGAGAAGTAGTTCCGTCTCCTGAACTGCCTGCCGTGAGAAAGGACTGAGACGGTCAGTGGAAAGTGTCCGTTTAGCCTAGGAAAGGAGTCTTTGCTTATTGAAATACAGTCACTTATTTAAAGAGATTCTATTTTATGAGTTAAGCATTAGGGAATAGATATACTAGCTTGATAATCCTGGAAAGTATTGAATTTAAATTCTCCTTAAGTAAAGCTATTTTAATGTTTATATGAAAACATTTTTCTTTTTATTTATTGATTTTAGGGAGGAGGGGGGTAGCGGGTAGAGACAGACAGACCTGCTGTTCCACCTATTTATGCATTTATTAGTTGATTCTTATACGTGCCCTGACCGGGGATGGAACCCACAACCTCGGCATATCGGGACCATGCTTCTGACTGACTGAGCTTCCTGGCCAGGGCTGAAAACGTTTCTTTAAATGGACTCTTAAGTTATATTTTCCCAGTACTATTATAAGAATGACTCAGTCATGGTGTACAAGCCAGGTGATGAACTGGTTTTGAGTTATCGCCTGAGACTGCTTTTGTGATTTGAGTGGCCATTAGCCATGCTTGATCTTTCTCATTGAGTGCAAAGAAGTAATGGGTGTTAGTGGACAGTCCCTGATGCAGAACAGATGCTGGTTTTCCTGTGTCCTTCCTCCTCCGGATTCTACCACGCTGGCATAGATCGGTTTATATTTTGTTCCTGGGGAAATCTGTTCGTGTACTTCAGGGTCCCCAAACTACGGCCTGCGGGCCACATGCGGCCCCCTGAGGCCATTTATCTGCCCCCGCTGCACTTCCGGAAGGGGCACCTCTTTCACTGGTGGTCAGTGAGAGAGGAGCACAGGATGCATCCGCACCCATAGTTCCCATTGAAATACTGGTCAGTGTGTTGATTTAAATTTACTTGTTCTTTATTTTAAGTATTGTATTTGTTCCCGTTTTGTTCTTTACTTTAAAATAAGACATGTGCAGTGTGCATAGGGATTTGTTCATAGTTTTTTTATAGTCCGGCCCTCCAACAGTCTGAGGGACAGTGAACTGGCCCCCTGTGTAAAAAGTTTGGGGACCCCTGGTGTACATTGTCTAAGCAGAAACCTGGATGTCATCTCGGACAACTTTTCCTGATACTTTCCACATTCAGTCACTCACTAAGTTGTTTTTCTTCTCTTTCCTAAAGTCTCTGGAATCTGTCCATTTCTGTTTATTCCTCACTGATCTTCCTGCCTTCAGTTTTCACCCATAGTCGGAGCTGGACGTCACGTCACCTCCTCCTCGGCTCCCCCTTGCCTTGAAGTTGTCATCAGCTCCTTCCCTGGGTCCCCCCGCGGTCTCTCAGCTCATCTCTTCAGACTGCGCCCTCCCACGTCTTCCCTGAGCCCCTCTGTGTTCACTCCCCGTCCCTTCTCCCTCCACCAGCTTGCTCCATGAACTGAGGCTGAGGTCTCTTCATGTACCTCACTCGTCTTCCTGGGGTCCTTGTGCTCACTGTCTCTGGGGCCTGTGCCCCTCTTCCTCCCTTCACTCTTGACTCCAGCAACTCGTACGTGTCCTTCAGTTCTCAGCTTAACTGTCACTACTGGGCGGCCTCATCTGGGCCCTTAGGTGTTAGGGTTCCAGCCCAGCCTTTTCATAGCACGTTGTACTGCTCTTCTCACAGGACTCACTGTCCTCGGCAGTAATTGCCTAGGAATTTATCTGTATCTGACACTGTTGCGTAAGTTTCATTAGCAAAGGGACTTGATTTGTTAACCTGATCTGCAAGCCTTGCTTGAGCCTTGAACTCAGTAACTATATTTGAGTGAACATTTTTATAGGTGTTGTATTCACAGATGTATATTGTAGGTTAAGACTAGTTTTTATATTTTTGTTTTTATGAGCTAGACTATTTATGGTAATTTCCTCACTGTGTAGTAGGCCTTGAGCTCTGAGCAATTCTTGTTTGTATATTCTGCAGATATTAAGAATGCCCGAGAAGGGACAAGGAGCCCGAGAACAGCTCATGAGGTCAGTTTAAAAAGAAGCTACGAGTCGGTGGAAGGAAGCATCAAGCCAGGGCTGTCACTGAGGGAGCCTCCTGTGTCAGCACCGTTAGAGGGTAAGACCTTACCTCCTCGCCTCCTCCCTTCCCTCGCATCCCTCCCTTCCCTCGCCTCCCTCGCCTCCCTCGCCTCCCTCCCTTACCTCCCTCACCTCCCTTACCTCCCGAGCATCAGGGTCCCTGTAGTGTTCCACAGGAAGTGGGCACTGTTGGGCTAGCTTGTACTCAGCCTCTTGTTTCTGCCTGGAGTTTGTATTAATGTGCAAGTGCAACACATTAAAACTGACGCATTGTGAATATGAATATTATATAATATAGGCAATGTACTAATATGAGACGTTATATGTTTAAATTTATACTCATATTTACATATAAATCAGGTGGTACATAGCAGTGGAGGGAATAAAAATTAAACACGGTTGGCCAACATCCTAGGTCACTGTTAGAATGCTCGTAGAATTTGTAGTTTTCCTCTGAGTTAAACGAGTTTAAAAATGTAAACGTCATTATGAGAACTTTGTTTTTATCGCGAGGCAGAGAAAGTGTAATGGACAGCACAGACATGCATGCGAATCTGAGCTCCACTCTTCCTTGGGGAGTTTTTCTGAATCTCTGTCTTTTCCTGTAAATTAGTGATTATAACACCATTGTGTGAGGGTTAGAGACAGGTGCCCAACCTGTGCTGATCATGTGATTGATATGCATTCAGTAAATGATAATATGATTTTCTTTTTTAATGACTCACTTTCTTTAAATCTAATTGAATCTGGGGTAAAAATTGAAACGGGGTAAAAGGCTCCTCAGTCTTAGAAGTCCTATGTATATTTTTGAAGAATTGGATTTTCTTTGTATTTAAAAAAAAAAGTCACTTCTCTTTACTTTAGCCTAAATGGGTATGGTTATTTCCAGACCCTGATTCAAATTTGTAAGTTATTTATATCTCTTTAGTTTTTACTTACATGTTTCGAGTGGTTTTCTTTCTAGGTGTCCGTGTTTCAGGCTTTCCTTTTCTCACATGATTTTCAGTCTGTGTTTTCTCTCACCTTAATAAAGAAACATTGGGAGTTCAGATTTAGCTCTGAAAGTGTCTTTCCTTTTTAACTTACAGTAAACGTCCTTTGTGGCCGTTTTCTATTTAGGAAAACATTAAAAAAGAAATAGGTGATATCATGTCTGGTACTTTCAGCTTTTATTCTGCCACATTCTTCTGGGTGGTTCACAGATTTAAAATATTCCCCCTTTTTTCTTCTTGTAGTTGATACTCAGTATTGTATTAGTTTCGGGTGTACAGCACAGCACTCACACTTACACCAGTTATGAAGGGGTTACCCCATGAGCCCCGTACCCACTGAGCACTGTGCATAGTTCAGAACGATGCCTTTCTCTGAAGAGCTCTTCTCAGCAATGTACGCTATGAAAACAGTGTATCGTACGTGTGACCTGGTGTGCATCTTGTGTTTGACACTTGAATTGTTTTCTTGTTTGAAAGGGCTGATATGCCGAGCGTTACCCAGGGGGAGCCCCCACTCTGACCTCAAGGAAAGGACTGTGCTCTCCGGCTCCATAATGCAGGGTAACGTGTCTGTCTGTCTGTCACCACTTCCTTGCTGACAAAGTAGTTTGACATTAACTAGCGGTGCATGAAACCTGCTTTTCAAGATGTTTTTCCCCTTTGAAATACTAGATGTTTGTCTTGATTAGTCTTCTGTTTCTGAGCTACCTACTTGATTTGAAAACGAGAGCTGCTTAATCTTGAATGCAGAGACATATTCATTATGTAAGAGCCACGCTGTGATTGTGACAAATGACTTATTACATTTTGAATGACCCTAAAAAACATGACTGATGAATATTTAAGTGTATAGTTCAGAGGCATTGTTGTAATAAGTATGTTTCTGGAATTCTTTTTTTGCAGGGACACCAAGAGCAGCAGCTGAAAGCTTTGAAGACGGCCTTAAGTACCCCAAACAGATGAAGAGGGAGAGCCCCCCCATCCGAGCCTTTGAGGGGGCCATCACCAAAGGAAAACCCTACGATGGCATCACCACCATCAAAGAGATGGGCCGTTCCATTCACGAGATTCCACGACAAGATATTCTTACTCAGGAAAGCCGGAAAACTCCAGAAGTGGTTCCGAGCACGAGGCCGGTAATCGAGGGCTCCATCTCCCAGGTAACTGGGTCGTGGTTCTTGTGTCATTCATTCCGCTTTAGACTGTGGGATTTATGAAGCATTTGAGAAAATGCAGCGTACTAAGTGTAATGTGAGAGCTCTTAGAAGTAAACGTGACAGTCTTATGTGTGCTTTATCGTTAGTTTGTATTGTGTCCATAGTGTGGAGTGTGTTATGTGGGAAGTCCGCAGCTCAGGATCAGTGGGTGTGTGATTGAGACGTGCACGCCGACTGTAAAGGCTACTACACCCAAGCATGCATTTGAAAGAGTAGATGCGCCCTGTGTATGGTCACTGCAGCATTGTTTACAGTAGTCAAGATATGGAAGCAGCCCAAGCGCCGTCAGTGGACAAGTGGATAAAATAGTTGCGGTGTATACGTGGGACGGAATATTACTTAGCCATTAATGAAATGAGATTTCACCTTTTGCAGCAGCATGGATGGACCCCGAGAGCATTACGCTAAATGAAACAAATCAAATGCCATGTGACTTCACTTATATGAGCAAACTAAACGAATGAAACAAACTTACAGAGAACAGATAGGGCTGCCGGGGGAAGGGTGTTGGGGAATGGGGGAGAAGGTGAAAGGGTTAGGAAACACAGATCGGTAGTCACAGACAGTCACGGGATGTCAAGTACAGCCTAGGGAATGTAGTCAGTGATACCGCAGTGATGATGTGCTGTGCCTGGCGGTGCTCGGAATACTGCGGGACCATTATGTAAAGTACACGATTAGCTAACCACTGTGCTGTGCACATGAAACTAATAAAATCGTTGGGAATATGAACTGTAATTGAAATAGAAGTAATGATTACTATAGCAAACTGTAGTTACCGTGAGCCAAGCATAACCTTAGGTGGGAAAAGACTCAGGTGCTCGAGTGGCTGACCTGTGATGTTTGCTCCTTTCCCTTTAGGGTACACCAATAAAGTTTGACAGCAACTCAGGTCAATCTGCCATCAAACACAATGTCAAATCCTTAATCACGGGACCTAGCAAACTAGCCCGTGGAGTGCCTCCGCTGGAAATTGTGCCAGAGAACATCAAAGTGATCGAGCGAGGAAAATACGAAGATGTGAAAGCCGGCGAGCCCGTGCGTTCTCGGCACACGTCGGTGGTAAGCTCTGGCCCCTCAGTTCTCAGGTCAGCACTTCACGAGGCTCCCAAAGCTCAGCTGAGCCCAGGGGTCTACGACGATAGCAGTGCGCGGCGGACACCTGTGAGCTACCAGAGCCCCATGTCCAGAGGCTCACCCATGATGAGCAGAACTTCTGATGGTATGTTATTGTTGTTGTTTTTTCTTGTATTTTTCTGAAGTGAGAAGCGGGGAGGCAGTCAGACTCTCATATGCACCCAACCGGGTTCCACCCAGCATGCCCACCAGGGGGCGATGCTCTGCCCATCTGGGGTGTTGCTCCATTGCAACCAGAGTCATTCTAGGGCCTGAGGCGGAGGCCTTGGAGCCGTCCTCAGTGCCCGGGGTCAACTTTGCTCCAATGGAGCCTTGGCTGCGGGAGGGGGAGAGAGAGATAGAGAGAGAAAGGAGAGGGGGAAGCGTGGAGAAGCAGATGGGTGCTTCTCCTGTTTGCCCTGGCCGGGATTCGAACCCAGTGCTTTCACACGCTGGGCTGACGCTCTACCGCTGAGCCAGTGGCCAGGGCTTGTTATTGTTCTTGTGTCCTTGTCTGACCATTTTCCTGTGGGTTTCCACATTGGGCAGGTAGTGAGGTCAGGTTGTTGGTTTACGTTGTTGTTGCAGGATCTGTGTGTAGGTTGTGATTCATGCTGGGCTGTGGCGGTCTACCTGATTAAAAGCAGGCATCATTATAGGTAGGGTGTCCAGAATTGTGATCAGTGCAGAGGACGATACAGTCCAGAAATGTTCTAGAATAAGTATAGTCTTTAGGAGTGGATCCCCCCCCCCCCCCAGCTGACCTGTAAGGTTTTCTGGAGGCAGTTTTGACATTTGTGTTTTCAGCAGCAATCTGGTATGGCAGGTGAAAAGTTCAGGCTGTGACCCAGGACTGTTTGGGCTTGAATTAAGTTTCTCCTTACTGCATGAGCTCAGACAAGTCAGAGCACTGTGCCTAGTGTCCTTCCTCCCCCATAAAATGACCTTTCTCACTGGATTGCTGGGGAGATAACAGGTTGTAGGTATAAAGAACTTAAAGCAGCACTGGGTGTGTTTGAAGGACGCAGCGAATGGGAACTATTGCTGGTGGGACGTCAGTGAGGCAGAAGAGACACTGACTTGTTAGGTGGCTCCCGACCCACTCTGAGGCCCTTAAAGATGTATCCATTTGTCATTTACATTTTATTGGACCGTGAAGTGAGGGGTCGTGGGCAGGGCCCCGGGCTAGACAGGGGGATGAGGTAAAAAGGGTTTCAGGGGTTGGGAGATGTAGCAGGTGGAGGGAGGAGGACGGGAAGGCCCTGCCTGTGGGCACGCAGTGAATCGCAAACCTTGGGCTCCGTCCAGAAGAACTGCCCGCAGGGGGAAGTGCACTCTACAGCTGAGCAGGGTGAGGCTTGGAAAGGGTGGAATAAACCAGACTGTGTTTCTTGGTTGTGGCCAAGTTTGTTTGACTATGGTCAAGTTGATATTATCAAAACATTAATAACTAGGTGGTGGTGATTTTTACATAACATGGGAGCGTACTAATGCCACTGAACTCGCTAAAATGATGTTTTATATCCTGTGTGTTTATTTTGGGTGTTCTGAGACCCATTTTCCGAACAATTCTCAGATATCAGCAGGGTGCCCAAGAATTCAGCTCAGCAGTTCCAATGCTGTCTCCCCAGAAGTAGCACCTCATTCCGCTGGTTAACAGTGCAGCCTGCAGGCTTGCACCCCATCAGTTCTGCCCTCCAGAAACGTCATGAGCCAGTCAGGCTTTCCTTCTGCATCTGACCAGCTGGCTGCGGGTTGGAGGGTCCAAGGACACCCTCCATTGCAGGATGCCAGCCACATGTCCAGGTTGTTCTGTTCTTTTGACCAACTGGCAGTGACATCAGGGGTCTCACTGTCCCTCCAGTGGCCCAGTTCATTTCTGGAGACTGACGGAAGTCAGGAACATTTCAGTTACTAGGTGACCAGTTTATTGTGAAAGGGTGTAACTCAGGACAGCCGGATGGGGCAGACGCACAGGGCAGGGTGTGGGGAGGGGCATGGGGCCGCCCTGCTGCTCCCCCGGCACGCCCACTGCCCACTAGCCGGCTCTGTTTTGTGTTCTTGGGTGGTTAGATCATTGGTGGTTGACAGCTGGATTCCGTCTCCAGCCTTCCTGGAGGTCTGGGAGCGGGGCAGCAAGTTATGATTCCAGTTACGTGTTTGCTTCTCCTGGGTGCTTTCTGGAAGTCACTTTATTAACATAAGACACCTTTATCCCTCTAACACGAGGGAATTCCAAAGGTTTTGGGAGCTGTAAGTCAGGAACGGTGGACGAAGACCACATACGTAATTGTTATAAATCGCATATCACAATGTTTTGCCACAGTATGAAAACAATTGAGAATGGTAGCCAGTATGTGTTAGGATATGATAGACGTTGGTGGGATCATCTAACCTCTCAATATGGTAACATCATTTATAAAGGAGAGGCTGGAGTAGGAAGGAGATGGTGGTTGGTTAGGGTAATGAGGAAGTCTCTGGAAGACAGAGCAAGGAAAAATAGTACAGTATTTCCCACTTCTCAGCAGGGTGTACATTCTGGAACCCCAGGACCCTCCCTCGATGCCTGGAACCGAGGATAGTACTGAACCCTATATCTATGCTGTTTCCCTGTACACT
Organism: Rhynchonycteris naso; assembly: GCA_037038555.1. NCBI lineage: Eukaryota > Metazoa > Chordata > Mammalia > Chiroptera > Emballonuridae > Rhynchonycteris > Rhynchonycteris naso. Next base: position 2,388,060 of record CM072995.1, on the reverse strand, counting down.
TAAAGGAAGTAGACTGCGTCTTCTCTTTGACGTACCTGAATTACAGCATCCCTGCTCTTGCGCTGCGGGGCCGTTATAAGTAAAATTAAGGTTGCTAGAGCACAGGCGCCGCCGTACTTGGACAGATCTCAGGATGGCCACTAAGTGACCAATGGGGCAGGAGCCATTCTGAGTGTGCCGTGCTGCACCGAGAGGGAGTGGCGGACACGAGCTGCCGCGACCCTGCGCAGAGCAGCGCACACTGAGGAATCGGTTATTTCTGGAACTTTCCATCTGTCATTTCAGACTGGAGTGGGCGCTACTGTGTAACCTTGCAACTGATGGGCAACAAGGAGACAGGGTGCTTCAAAAAGAGGAGTGTACCTGTGAGGTCACGGGGCTTGAGAGTGTTAAACGCAAACCAAAGCCATGTGTGAGAAGCTTTAAAGAAGAGTGGTGAACTTTAGGCCGTGAAGTACTGGTTCTGTGGTCCAAGTGCTGCAGTCTACAGACCTCGCGTCTGCCACTGCTGCTTCACACGTGCGCATTTTGCAAGACTGAGCGTTAGATGTTGAGTGGACTGGGAAGGTCAAATATTATATGATTGTTGTCTGTATTTGACTGAAAGTTCCAACCCTCTGAGAAATGGTTTGACATCATACTCAGAAAATTTTCTTAAGAATTTGTGGTGTTGGCTCTTGTTTCCAGTTACGATTTCTTCTAGCAAATCTATCAATCATGAGAGAAAATCGACGCTGACCCCTACCCAGAGGGAAAGCCTAGCTGCGAAGTCTCCAGTCCCTGGGGTGGACCCTGTAGTAAGCCACAGTCCTTTTGATCCCCACCATAGGGGCAGCGCCACAGGAGAGGTGTACCGGAACCACCTCCCCACGCACTTGGACCCCGCCATGCCGTTCCACAGGGCCCTGGATCCTGGTACGCACAGCGGAGTGCTGGTGTACGGCAGAGACGCCGTATGCCTGGAGGACGCTTTAAAAAATATTTTAAGATTTTATTTATTGATTTTACAGAGGGGGGGGTGGGGAGGAACAGGAAGTATCAACTCGTACTTGCTTCACTTTCATTGTTCATTGGTTGCTTGTCATATGTGCTTTGCTCAGGCAGGCCCAGGGTTTTGAACCGGTGACCTCAGTGTTCCAGGTTGGCACTCTACCCACTTTGCCACCACAGGCCAGGCTACCTGTATGATTTTTTAAACTTTCTGTTTATTAAAGTGCAGAGCGCAGATGATTGCACATATTACTAGTTACAGCTCAGTGAATTTTCACAAAGTATATCACCCTCATGTTACCAGCATCTGAGTCGGAACAAAATATTACCAGTACCCCTTCAAGGGCTAAAATTAATAGGTATGCAAAGAGCCCTCTTGTCTGATGTTGTTTGTATAAGCTGATTGGAAAAGTGGCTTCCTGTATGTGAGGAGCTATTTTTAAATGGCACAGGTATAACTTAAACATTTTAATTTACACATAGGGGTTCACCTACCTACCCATGTTCTCATCTAAGGCCAGGCTTCAATGATTAAACCTCACCTTTGTCTTTCTTACATAAACAGTACTTGCATTCCTGGGGTTGATTTTTTAAGTGAAGCTATAATTCAGAGGCACTTCAATCTAAATAATCCTTCTCGATCCCCCACCATCTTTTAGAATCGTGTAGTCCATACTTGATTCAACTTCTGTATTGAGTCTTTCCAAAGCAGCCAACTTAGTTTCCTAGAAAGTACTCTTCATTCTTCTCCCATTGATTTACAGATGATCTCATTACACAAGTACAGTAGCGGGTATGGCTAGGAGGAACTTTTGAACAGTAAGCACTGACTGTGGGTCAGTGTGACTGGTGGGTGCAGGAGGGTGTTGCTGTTCTGGAGAGCGGTCCCACAGGTTGTCAGTGGGTTGGGGGCACGCCCCCTCTGCTGGGGAAGCCTGTGTGGCCCACCTGCTGTGCAGGCCCCTCCCTGTCCCCCCAGGTCCCAGGCCCTGCCTGGCTTGCTACATCGTTCAGGTTGAAATTGGGACACAGCACTTGTGTTTGACCTTGGTCTTTAGAGAAGCAATTTTCATCACCAGTATACCATGGTTTCTAAGGGTATGGGTAGAAGATATTGTATCTGAAAGCGGTATTACTGCCATCAAGCTGTTTGCTAATCGAGTGTCAGACGAGTCCACATCTAGTCCATCGGGCTGTCCAGAACTGAGGCGGAAGTTCCCACAGAGTCAGTTGACAGACTTACCTGGTTGGAGTTTTAGGTCCCTGGTCGGCAAACTGCGGGTCACGAGCCCCATGCGGCTCTTTGGCCCCTTGAGTGTGGCTCTTCCACAAAACACCACGGGCGGATGCCACCTCGATAAGGAGTGTACCTACCTGTATAGTTTAAGTTTAAAACATTTGGCTCTCAAAAGAAATTTCAGTCGTTGTCCTGTTGATATTTGGCTCTGTTGACTAATGAGTTTGCCGACCACTGTGAACAGGAAGTGATATTCCAGAAAACTTGTCATAGGTCGTTCTGGGGGGAGGGATATAAACACATGCACACACACACGTCCTAGTTTACTCAGCTTTTCAGACAAAATCAAATGTTTATACTTTCACTTACTGTTTATCATAGTTCTTATTTTATAGCAGTTTCATTTGCTTGCCATTTTTGAGCTTTTCTGGGTTACAGATGTTTTCAGGATAGAGATGTTGTCCTTTCCTTTTACCATACCCCCCTTCCTAATACCTGTGTCATGCTCAGATTAGAGTCGGCAAGCTGAGCCTGGGGGCAGACTCCTGCTTCTGCCTGTTTGTGTAATCAAGTTCCTTTGCACACAGCCAGGTGTCTCCGAAGCAGAGACAGTGCTGTCAGGGTTTGACCCCAATCAGGGCACACATAGGAAGTAACCAAAGCATGCGCGACTGAGTGGGACAGCAAATGAGTACTTCCTTTCACCCTCCCCTCTCTCCCTTCCTCTTTATGTCTCTCAAAAAAAAAATAAGCCTTGGCTGAGTAGCTCAATGGGTTGGAGCGTTGTCCCAGAGCACGGAGGTTGCCTGGTCAGGGCACCTGTTGGAGCAGCTCAATGTTCCTGTCTTTCTCGCCCTGCATCTCCCCTCTTCACCCCCAAGTTATTTTTGTTATTGTTGCCATCTGGCCCTTTATTTATTTATTTATTTATTTATTTTTTGCCATCTGGCCCTTTATTAAAGGAAAAGTTTGGTAATCTCTCCTAAACACAGGGACTAATTAAATGCTTATAGATGAATTATTTTACCCCCGAGAAATAAAGTTACTATTTTTCACAAAGTGTTTTCGCATATATTTCCATTTGGGTGTATTGGATCATCAGTACTTCAGAAGTAATTTTATTTTCAAGCAGCTCTTGGAGACTGCAGGTGAAAATAAAGTTAACATGGTAAAGATTGAAAGTGAAAGTAGTTGAGAGTTTATTCAGCTTCTGTGCTACTGGTGGAAATGTTAACACTCATGGTTTGTCTTATTTCTCCTTACCCTTTCCATTACATCTGACATTGAAATATATATGTTGATACTGCTGCTATGTCCAGGTCTGAACTGAGTCCACCCTGGTCTCTGTAGTCCTGACCCCCGTGGTAAATAGGAGATGCATGTGCCCGTTAGCTCAGCAAATTGTTTCTTCCCCCCCCTTGTGTGGGAGACGTTTGGCAGGTGAATTGTACCTAGACTAAACAAAATGCCTCTCTTGTTCTCTCGATCAGCAGCTGCTGCTTACCTGTTTCAGAGACAGCTCTCGCCAACCCCAGGGTACCCGAGTCAGTATCAGCTTTATGCGATGGAGAACACACGGCAGACAATCCTCAATGATTACATTACCTCGCAGCAGATGCAAGTGAACTTGCGCCCAGACGTGGCGAGGGGCCTCTCCCCACGCGAGCAGCAGCTGGGCCTCGCGTATCCAGCAACAAGGGGTCTGTGTCTTTGCTGTTCCGGCTTCATGATGCGTACTCTGTGTGCCCAGGGTTTCCCGGGCACTCGACAGTTGTTGAGGGAACGATGCCAACAGGGAAGGCCATACCCTCTCCATGGCCTCTGCCCCTGGAGGGTGAACAGTAATGGCCCGAGGCAGGTCGGCTGGTGAATGCTGAGATGACTAACCCAGTCACTGTGCTGGCTATTTTTGAAGTCATCGTTTGACCAGTTCTCTGTCTCTCATATCAGTGCTTTTAGGTTCCTGGTGTGGGAAGAATATTTCGTGTCCTTCCCTAGATTTAAACAAGGTCTTATGGAGTGATGATGTCTTAAACATTTTTATGGGTACTGTATACAGGGTACCGTTGGGTAGTAGAGATAAACGACGACAGAAAAGCCATGTGTTGTTTCATATCTTGAGGGTAATACTGAAAGTTAACGTAATTTCATTGTATTTGTCTTTGAGCAGGAATCATTGATCTGACCAATATGCCTCCAGCAATTCTAGTGCCTCATCCGGGGGGAACGAGCACCCCCCCCATGGACAGAATCACTTATATCCCCGGTACACAGATCACGTTCCCTCCCAGGCCGTACAACTCTGCCTCCATGTCCCCAGGTAAGGGTCCTCACGGCCACGCCCCTCTGCGCGGCCCACGTGTGTCGGTGTTCACAGCACTGTCTGGTGGTGGTCTGGGCCCTGTTCCCAGTGGTCTGCTGCTTTTCCTGTACTGTTTAGTGCTGGCTCCTGTGTACCTTCGGTCACTAGATACTTTAGAAATATCCTGAGAGCTTGTTATGTTCCATTTGTCATCTAAGACTCTTAATAAAATGAATTTCCTACACCTCCAATAGGAAACTATGCAACACTTGCAGTCACTGAGGACTTAGTTATTTGGCGGCCTGACAGGCCACTAGTTCTGTCTGAGCACAGGGATCTCTGTTTCCAGGACACTCCACGCACCTGGCGGCCGCGGCCAGCGCCGAGCGGGAGCGGGAGCGGGAGAAGGAGCGTGAGCGGGAGCGCATGGCGGCGGCCTCCTCTGACCTCTACCTCCGGCCCGGTGAGTGGGGGCTGCTGGCCGACCTGACAGAGGAACCTGGCGGAGACCGCGGCTGCGGGCCTGGGGGTGGGGGTGCAGAGGAAAGCGCAGCAGAAGCTGAACCGGGCCGAGGGCAGTTTTAGGCGGGAGGAGGTTTTCATGCTGAAGGTGTCGTTTGGATGTGGCTCTGTAGCTGGTTACAGTGGGGTCTGCAGGGACTGGCCGGAGCTCGTCGGAGCTGAAAGCAGCCCAGGCATGCGGCTCACAGAGGCGAAGACGTGTGTGTTGTTGAGCCACAGTTTACAGGAAGAGTGGGAAACATGAGGAGAAGGTTGTGGACGTTTTGACTTGTAAGTGAAGTGCAGCTGCCCTTTGGTGCAGGAGAGAGGTTACGTGATCAGGGGCGTTTGCACAAGAGTGGTATGAGGTGGGTTAGACCCGAAAGGTGGGCGTGGGCGGGTGCCAGGAGGGACCCGTGTCAGTCCGTGTGTGTCCTGACAGCGGCCTAACACACACAGACAGCTGGACCGGTTGGAAAGGAGCTGCTGGGAAAACACGGTTCAGGTGCAGCAGGAGGACTTATGACTAGATGTGGGAGAGGGCTGGGTGAAGAACTAGCCACTGTGCCCCTAAGAGGCCTCAGCTCGGGGACGCAGCGGCAGTGGGTCCACTTCGGACATACTTTTCTTGTCGTGGGAACGTTTGTTCTTATGCAAAGTATCCCTGTTTCTGGCAGTGAGGTCAGATCACTCACTGTGCTCATGTTGTCAGTGTCGGTCTGACACTTAGGAGAAAGGGCACAACTTGGAGACTGTGACCTAGGTGTCATCTGCAAAGGTTAAGCTGGCTTGACTGAGATTTTCAAGGCCAAGCATATGTAGAGAGGACTAGGCCCACCCTTGGGTGTTACTGGAAAGAACGTCGCAGCTGGAGGCAGAAGGAGCCAGAGACGTGGTCAGAGAGTTGGTGCAGAGCTGAAGGGTGGAGTGCAAGGAGGTGGTCGCACTTACGAGGTCACAGGAAACGAAATCCAAGTGATGGAGTGTGGAGGAGGAGATGGAAAGCTAGCCATCAGGTCTGAACCCATGCCGTCGGTCCAGAGGGTTTGCCCTCAACAGTTCAGTGGCTGCAAAACCTGGATTTAGATGTCACCTATTATCTATGTAGAACAAAAAATGCTAAATGTCTGACAGTAGGAAATATTTAATGAATGGTCGGAGTTCCATAACATGGATTGTATGTTGTTTGTACCCGGAAGTTGACTTGATTATAGATAGCGAAGTAGAAGTGACACATAACTTAAGTAGGAACTATATTTTTGAAACGCTTGTGGTCCCACTGATGAATAACATGCAGATTGAACACAATAAAATACCATTTTTTTCATCACATGTAAAAGCTTGATAAAAACTGTTATAGTGTGTGAAGAGACACCAACTCTCACACATTGTCAACGGCATTGTAAATGTGGATAGCTTTTTCAGAGATACAAATTTTTTAAAATTTATTAAGTGAGAGGAAGGGAGGCAGAGAGACAGACTCCTGCATGCGACCGACCGGGATCCACCTGCCAAGCCCACTAGGGGCCAATGCTCTGCCCATCTAGGGCCCTTGCTCCGTTGCTCAGCAACTGAGCTCTTCTTAGCACCTGAGGTGGAGGCCATGGAGCCATGCTCAGCACCTGGGACCAAATCATTCTAATCGAGTTACGGCTGTAGGAGGGGAGGAGAAGAGAGGGGGGCAGGAGAGGTGGAGAAGCAGATGGATACTTCTGTGTGCCCTGGCCGAGAATTGAACCCAGAACTTCAAAACGCCAGGCCAATGCTCTACCACTAAGCCAACCAGCCAGGGCCAGAGATATAAAAGTTTAACAATTCCACTTCTAGGAATATACCCTATAGAAAAAACCCTATGAGCTGACATGTGGTCGGAAGAGATAAGGTTGCAGAGAGGGCGGGCTGGCTGCCATAGGTACTCTGTGCTGTTGGAAGAGGGGGGTGTGGACTGAAACAGCTGGCTCTCACCCTTAGAGCACAAGTTTTAGTCGGAGTGAGGGCATGGAATGAGGGAGGAGGTAAGAGAGTAACGGGAGAGGAGACTTGAGATCGTTCGAGTGAAGTAGTTTTGGCCGAGGCCAGGATGTGGCTCTCTCACGGGAGGGCTGATGTTAAGGGATCAGGACAGCCTCAGACACTGAGGAGCAGGTGGCCGGGCTGCACTTTGGGAAGGACTGGGTCCACGATTTCACGTCAGAGCCTGCTTGCCCAGAGGAGCAGCCGCTCCCGGGGGCAGCAGGAGCGGGGCGGCCGCAGAGTCTTTTCACTGTGATGCCAAGGGAGTTGCCCCGCCTTTATTCTGGAAATGCTGAGCACACCGGTGAGGGAACACCTGACAGGTGGACCTCCCTGGTGTGGACTGGTCCTTCACGGCTGGCCTTGTTTCTGTTCCTCTCCAAGGGCAGATGGAAGCTTGTCCCAGGTGACAGTGGCCGTACACGCTAGCCGGTGTCTTCATTTCAGTTTACTAGTGTGCTTACCGCATGTTTCGTTAAGAAGCTCTCGTAGAACATACATACTTTAACAAGGGCCAGAAAGTGAGCACTCGTAAGTCTTACTGTTTCTGGCTCCTCACGACTTGTCCTCGTGTGCACATGCGCGCCCTGCAGGCTCGGAGCAGCCCAGCCGGCCCGGCAGCCACGGCTACGTTCGCTCCCCGTCCCCTTCCGTGAGAGCTCAAGAGCCCATGCTGCAGCAGCGACCCAGCGTCTTCCAGGGGACCAACGGGACCAGTGTCATTACACCTTTGGATCCAAGTGCTCAGCTGCGAATCATGTACGTCCGTCTACGTTCTGACAGAAAAGGCATTTCCTTGCATGCACCCTTTTTAGTTTGTGGGTGCAGTAGCTGCAGGGCTGACGCACTGCCCACTTGGTTACCCGTCGTTGGGGTTCATGCCGCACCTGCCCGCCCCGCGCCGCGCCGCGCGGGGTTCCTGCTGACGCCTGTGCTTTGGTTCTGTTTGCAGGCCTGCTGCGGGGGGCCCTTCCGTAAGCCAAGGCCTGCCAGCCTCCCGCTACAGCACTGCTGCAGACGCCCTGGCTGCTCTGGTGGACGCTGCAGCTTCTGCCCCTCAGATGGATGTTTCCAAAACAAAAGAGAGTAAGCATGAGGCCGCCAGGCTAGAAGACACTTTGAGAAGCAGGTCGGCAGCAGTTAGTGAGCAGCAGCTAGAGCAGAAAGCCCTGGAGGAGAAGAGGTCTGTTCAGTGTCTGTGCGCTTCTTCAGCCCTTCCGAGTGGCAAGCCCCAGCCTCCCGCTTCAGTAGTTTATCCCGAGGCTGGGAGAGAGAAAGGGCCCCCTCCCAAGTCCAGATACGAGGAAGAGCTGAGGACCCGAGGGAAGACCACCATTACCGCAGCTAACTTCATAGACGTGATCATCACCCGGCAGATCGCGTCGGACAAGGACGCCAGGGAGCGTGGCTCTCAGAGCTCAGACTCTTCCAGTAGCTGTATGTATCTCCACCTGAGTTTCGCAGTGTGCTCTCCGAGCAAAGACCACTTTGTTCTCCAGGCAAAGCAGAGCCGGATGCAACAAAGAAAACCCTGATCTTGACAGTAAACGTAATAGGGAGGTTTTGTGGGTTAGTAGTGCAATAACGTCTCTTCTATTTTTGTGATTATTTAAATATCAGCGTTCCTTACATATACCTTTCAAGTTACTTTTTTTTCCTTTAACTGAGAGAGAGAGGACAGACAGGGACAGACAGGAAGGAGAGAGATGAGAAGCATCAACTCATAGTTGCGGCACCTTGGTTGTTCATTGATTGCTTCTCATACGTGCCTTGACTGGGGGGCTCCAGTGAGCCAGTGACCTTGGGCTTCAAGCCAGTGACTTTAGGACTCAGGCCAGCCACCATGGGGTCATGTCCGTGATCCCACACTCAAGCCAGTGACCTCAGGGTTTCGAACCTGGGTCCTTGGCATCTCAGGCCAACGCTCTATTCACTTTGCCACCGCCTGGTCAAGCCAAGTTATTTTTCATGAGAAGATTATGCTCTTTATTAGGTTGGAAAGTAAGTCAATAGAAGTTAGAGCTTATTGACATTTTCAGACATCTGCAAGGTAATGTGTCATTAGCTCTGTGCTACTGAAGCCTAATTTCCCAAGCAGTGATTTTTGGGATATGGTTCAGTATTTAGGCCGCTACCCCAAAGTCTCTTCCGTCTTTTTTTTTTTTTATTTTATTTTTTATTTTATTCATTTTAGAGAGGAGACACAGAGTGAGAGAGAGAGAGAGAGAAAGAGAGAGAGAGAAAGGGGGGAGGAGCTGAAAGCTCAACTCCCATATGTGCCTTGACCAGACCAGTGTAGGGTTTCGAACTGGCAACCTCAGTGTTCTTCCGTCTTTTGTTTAAAGCACGGAGTTTTTAAAAGGGAGACCAGACCACCCTGTATTACTGGTTATTGGTATTTACATTGTGCCCTCCTTGCAAGTTGGATTTTGATCACGTCTGACTAGTCATTTTGGTAGCTATGCTCTGTAGGTCTATAAGAATTTACAACTGTATAGTAAATGCTTGAAAAGTTACTGTATTTTTAATTACTGCCTAATTCTGTGTAAGCAGGTATTCACACAAGCATCTGCTGTTTGAAGTAATTTAACCGTATACAGCTATTTCTCTGTTGTTACCTTTAATGAATTTGAGTAGCGTTGGAGACAATGAAAAAGAAAAGATTTCTGGTGCATCATCCTGCAATGTGCAATTCTTTTTACCTCCATGCCTGATCATAATTTGGGTAACTGTCTCCCCCAGTCCTGAGATGTTTGGAGAGATGGGGGCAGATTGGTAGTTGTGTAGACACAAGACTTCGTTTAGCCTGGGAACATGAAATTCTGGAAAGCAGGTGTTACGGGTGCAGAAATTGCTAGGCCCTTGGGAGGCAAGTGGGCAGCTCCCACGGGGACCCAGCCTGGGGCTGACTGAATGCTACAGCACACAGGCTTGTTCCCTGGGTGACACTTCTTAGTTTCTATCGCAAACCAGACCCCCTCCAGGAGAGGAAAATAGAAAGTCGGCTTCTCTTCTGAGAGCTCACGGTTCTGAGTGTGGTGTTTCTGTTTTTGGGGGTCTGTGCGTGTTTTTCTGTGTTTCTTTTATCAGTAGGTAAATTACTTTCATGAAGCCCAAAAGTTATTAAGAGTTACTCAGTGTAGTTTTCAGTTTTTCTCTTCAGAACCTCCCTTCCCCTTAGGGTGAAGCACAAAGCCTGCACTTGACCCCCTGGCGTCGGGAGAAGCCTGTGCACCCGACTTTCTGTTGCCCCTGTATTTGGTGTGGGGAGCAGACGTAGTATTTGGTGTGGGGAGCAGACGTAGGGTGCTGCGTGCGTGAGCAGATACGTACCAGTAGCTGCCAGCGTCACAAAGGAGTATAAGCTACTTTGGCTCTAGTGACTTCCTTTAGTTCTTCAAAGATGATTTTCACCCCAGTGGTCAGGTTTCTGTTCTCCTGAGCAGCCTGGACCTTAGGTGGCCATGACCTGCTGGCCTGGTGGAGGGTTGGAGGGAAGGGCTGTGCGTGAGGACTGTCGGAACAGGCGGTGTCCGGTGCTCGAGTTCTTTCTGTCTTCTGTACTTGTGTCCAGGACGCACTGACAGGGCACACCTGCTGATCACACAGCGCCCTGCTTCCCCTGGAGCAGCACGGGGTGCAGGAAGCACTCTAACGCCAGCGGGTTCCCAGAGAGGGGCCACATCTGCTTGTCTCCTGTTCTCCACTCGGCGGCCTGGCAGGGCGGGGGAAGAAGGTGCCCGGACCCCTGTTGCACAGACCCTCTGTTTCCTTAGCAGCCACACCTTGGGGGCCCTCCCCTGGGAGGGTGTCCCCGCCTTCAGCCTGCGGAGAGCACCTGCTCCCCTCAGACCCCCCGCCGCTTGTGTTCATTTTCCCAGCGTGGGTGGCACAGAGCTGTGGAGACTTTCTGTCAGCAGTACCCCAGTGCTTTGAGAAAACAGTTACAAAGTCTCTATGGTAACGAAGCAGCTTTGTCGTCTCAGAGTTCTTCTAAGAGCTGACCTGTCCCACAGACTGTAAATGACTGGGAACAGTGAACTGTTACGATCTGCTCTCTCCTTTGTTAAGTTTGTTCTAATGAGTGTTTGTCTCCTGGTAACTTTCTTTTCCAGCTCCCAGGATAATGTCACACGTCCGTTCCTTACTCTGCTTCACCTGAATGTCTAGAGCCAGAACTCCAGGAAACGCTGTGTCCAGCTAGGATCAGGGACTCAAGGACGCACGCGTGGCCCATTGAGCTCTTTGTTTATTAATTGTATCACTAGCCGGATGCCACGGAACAATTCTGAGAGTAACTGAAAACATGCAAATAGGTTTGAAGAACTTGGGCTCTTGAAACTTTTCCTAGGATTCCTTTTAAAACCAGATTCTTTTCTTCTCTTAAAGTGTCTTCTCAGCGGTATGAGCCCCCTAGCGATGCCATCGAAGTGATAAGCCCGGCCAGCTCCCCTGCGCCGGCCCCGGAGCAGCTGCAGGCCTGCCGGCCGGAGGGCGCGAGGGCCAGCCCCTCAGACAGTAGGTCCTTCAGCCGCCAGCGTGCATGTTTCCCTAGTTCCCTTCCTCACGGCTTCTCATTAGCGTCCAGAGCAGGGTAGGAGGTAGCTTGCTCTGTCCGTTTTGTTTTAGAGTGATCTGCATTAATTAAAAATCTTCTTCAAGCTATTATTTGATTACCCATTTCCTTATATTTTAACAATACAGAAAATAGTTACTAATTTTGTTTGCTCACTTATGATTTCAATATTTGTTTTTCATTAGTCCTCTATTAAGATCTGCATTCTGCTTAGAGATCTGTGCCCTGTCCTCCTCTTGTGTTCCGCTGGGTGTGCCCGGCTGAGACACTGTCCTCTCTTTGGCAGCCGAGGCCGCCCGGCAGTACGAGGGCCCGCTGCACCACTACCGCCTGCCGCCGGGCTCCCCGTCCTCCCAGGCGGAGGCGACGGCCCAGGTGCCCCGGACCCACCGGCTGATAACGCTGGCTGACCACATCTGTGTAAGTCCTGCCTTCTCCTTACTGGTCTGTCTATCTTTTCTAATGGGGGCACATTTCACACAGAATCGCGGTAAAGATGCCTAGGTTTAGTTTTATGCGACCTTTTTTTTTTTGCAAGCACTCAGTGGGTTTAATTAATTCTTTTTTCATTCACAGCAAATTATCACACAAGATTTTGCTAGAAATCAAGTTTCCTCGCAGCCTTCCCAGCAGCCCCCCACTTCAACATTCCAGAACTCACCGTCTGCTTTGGTGTCAACCCCTGTGAGGACTAAAACGTCCAATCATTACAGCCCCGAGCCCCCGTCTCAGTCTGTCCACCACCAAAGACCAAGTTCAAGGGTCTCTCCAGAAAATCTCACAGACAAATCCAGGGGAAGGTACGGCTTTATCTCAAACCAAATGAAAGTTTCCCAACAGTGAGACATTTTAATACATCCACAAGGTAGAGGATGCCTTTCTCCCACTGCAGTTTGTTTACCTTCATTCCTTGGGAGGTGTAAATGAGGGGTCCCCCATTTATTCTTGCGCTGCCCACTGAGTGGGCGGTAGCTGCCGCGTCTTTCTAGTGCGCACCCGTCTGTGTGTTTGCAGACGCAGCGACGGGGAGTGTGTGGCAGTCGTGCCGGGCGCCTGAGAGGCCTTCAGAGTCCTCTCTCACTGGGTTTACTGGCTCAGCAGCCATAGGTCTTTAGGAAGCTGAGCTTAAACGAAGGAGGTGAGGCCAGCAGAGGCACCGTGGGAGGTCACAAGGGTCACATGGCAGGTCTGTCTGGTAAAGAGAGTGTCATCTTACCTGGTGTTAGTGCAGCAGGTCCAGAGGAAGGGCCTGGGACTGAACACGGACCTCTGTAAGCAGAGGGCGGGAAAGACCACAGGAAAAGGCTGCCGCGTCAGCCTGGCTGTTCTTAGAGTTTGTTACGGGAAGCCTGCATGCAGAGCGTCTACAGGATGAAGTGGAGCTTGTACTGCTTGGTGAGCGTCAGAGAATCACACAGGGCCTGGGGGCCTGGGGGACGGGGGCTGTCACAGGGCTGGTACGTGAGTGCTGTGGGAAGTCCCTGCACATGCCTGGCCGGGCAGCACAGTGGCCTGTGCCCGAGTTCCCACGGGTGGTGGGAGGAAAGGAAAGGGTTACTAGCTGCTGTCAGAACAGACTTCGATCACCAGCAGACAGTCCCACTGGAGGCGGGAGGGAAGCAGCGTCCCTGTCTCGGGCCCAGCTCGCAGGCCGGGCAGCGGGTCCTCTCCACACTGCACCCGTGCGGCCGGCCCTATATCCCACGTGCCTCACTGTCTATAGCGTGGAGTGGGGGACAGTTTCTGAGCCTTAGCACGCATTAGGGTATATTCAGTGTGTGCCAACTACAGCGGTGCCCGCTTATGTCTGGGGGCCAGTGGGTGGTGAGTCCCACGTGAAGCCTCTCACAGCCCCTGCAGACGATCTTGGTCTTCCACCTGTCGGGAGTGGGCAGTGGGGGCAGCACCCAGCCAGAATAAGATGAAACCCGAGGCCCCCCTGAACCTGCCAGTGTACTCGCTGGTGAGCCACGGCATTGGGGGCACCGGGGTTCTGGATTACAGCTCTCCGTGTCCCACTGGTGCTGCGGTAGGCTGCTGCTCGGTCTTTCCTCTTACAGTGTCTGCGGCGACCAGGATGTGCCATGCTTGCTCTCGGGTTAGCCTCATAGGCCCCTTCTCTGCTGCCCTCAGTCCCACCCTTTCCTTCCTTCTGTCCAAGTTCTGTGTCTTCCCTGCACTTGGGGTGCGTTCTCGTGAGCGGTTCATTCCCCCTAGGTCTGCCCCCATCCCATTACCGTGGTTTCTGCCTTGAGCTGGGTGTCCGTGGTCCGACGAGGGCCAGCCTGCAGCTGTGACCGTTCACTCCCCTTCCTTGCTGTAGTGTGCAGTGCGCAGTTCTTCAAAGGCACGAGGCCAGCTGACATTTTCAGGGGGTCTGGCACTCACGAGGTGGTCCCCATAGAAGCAGATGGCCAGCGCGGGACCCCCGTCAGTGCCTCTTTTCCAGGGCTCAATTTCTTCGTCTCTTGCCTGACTCAGCAGCTGTTAGTACAGGCAGACCCGGGGGAAGGTCGCAGGACGGAAAGCCCGCTTCCATAGTGAAGGACGGGAAGACGGGGACGAGGCCGGCACTCCGGTGTGGTGGCGAGCAAAGCTTGTTAAGGGGCCTAATTCGGGCAGCTGCGGGTGAAGCGCAGCCCTGTGCCCGTGTCACTGTCTCCAAGGGGTTCAGGAAGCCCCTCTCGCCCCACGGTGAATAGTTCCCCCATGTTCTGCGCCGGGGTCTTTTACAAATGGAGTCAGTCTCCGGCTCCGGGTGGAAGGCAGACTCACCGGCACCTGTTAGGTTACAGTGAAGCAGCGAGAGCACCCATGAAGTTCATACGCCAAGAGCAAGGCTGCGACGCTAGCAGGTCAGAGGTACTGCAGGTGCCTGGAGCCCCCAGCGGGCCGCTGAGCTGATGCAGGGGAAGGAACCCAGAGCGGGGCGAGGACTTTGTGGCAGAGGGCAGCTGCGTCCTGCCTGCCGGACCCTCACCTTAGCAGAGAACATAAGAAGGAATATGTCAGAAGCTGAATAGTCTTGATTAAACAAAACAGCGGTACTTTTCAAACACACCAAATTGGAGAGAACTGTGCAGTGTGCTTGTGTGTGCCCGCTGCCCAGTGTCAGTGGTCATCTGTACGGGGCCAGCGTGTGTGCCCGCTGCCCAGTGTCAGCGGTCATCGGTACGGGGCCAGCGTGTGTGCCCGCTGCCCAGTGTCAGCGGTCATCTGTACGGGGCCAGCGTGTGTGCCCGCTGCCCAGTGTCAGCGGTCATCTGTACGGGGCCAGCGTGTGTGCCCGCTGCCCAGTGTCAGCGGTCATCTGTACGGGGCCAGCGTGTGTGCCCGCTGCCCAGTGTCAGCGGTCATCTGTACAAGGCCAGCGTGTGTGCCCGCTGCCCAGTGTCAGCGGTCATCTGTACGGGGCCAGCGTGTGTGCCCGCTGCCCAGTGTCAGCGGTCATCTGTACGGGGCCAGCGTGTGTGCCCGCTGCCCAGTGTCAGCGGTCATCGGTACGGGGCCAGTGTGTGTGCCCGCTGCCCAGTGTCAGCGGTCATCTGTACAAGGCCAGCGTGTGTGCCCGCTGCCCAGTGTCAGCGGTCATCTGTACAAGGCCAGCTTTGTTTCACTTTTATCCCCGCTTGTCCACCCCTAAGTGGATTATTTTGAAGTCTATCTCAGGCATGTCAAGAAGCTGGATGACATTATTCAGTTGAGGAGCACAGAGAGCTTGTAGAGCAGAATCATGGTTTGTTCCTGAGGGAAAGTGTGATATAGCCAATTGTGAGCAGTTGATGGCATTTATGGAAAGAAAATCCACTTGACTTTTTCCCTTGTAATTTCTACATCACAATAACGGTGCATCGGAATAAGCATGGTTACATTGCTTCCATTGATTTTAGTCAGATGCGTGGTTTCGCAGTTTATTGTTCCATACAATCCATAGTGTCATAAACACCGTTATTGGGTGTTTTTAATCTATAAGCACAACACAACACAGGAGTTTTCCTGGTCCTGCTAAGGAGTGCTGTGAGTCACACAGAAAGTGAGTGAGTGTGCTGTGTAAAGTTAACACAGGCACACTGCACATAAAATAAAGTGGGCAGCAACAGAGAAGGTTGTCAGGTTCTTCATCTTTCAAGTTTAATAAATCAAGAAAAGGATAAGATTATTTAGTTTAGAGGTAAGCACTGAAGAACTAAAAGAAAAGTAAGAAATGGCCACCTCTAAGAATTGGGGTAGGTGGACTGGGAAAGGAAGTCACAAACGTTTTACATATACATATATATCTATATATAAACTTTAATGTTAGAAAGGCAGGTGTTAAAGGTCACAAGTATCTCATTCTTTTGTATCTTTAATATGAATAACCATGAAGCCAGAACCTGTTTTTGGTCTGAACAGTGCGTTTCCCTCACGCTGTCCCAACAGCGTGGTAGCCAGAGGAAGAGCGTTAAACCCCAGAGGACTGCTCAGCCCTGAGGTGCTCTAACTAGAGCCTGTCGTGACTTGCTGGGCAAACTCCTCAGCTTCCAGTTGAGTGCCCAAGTCTTTTATCTTGTAACTTAACGGGGAAAGACCTGGGACGTCGTGACTCACCCTCAGCAGTAAACCCCACGACGGGTTCACCCGAGTGGCTGGCCCAGGGTCACTGGTGGTTCTGATCCCTGTGGGGCCTCTCACGCTATTTGGGTCGCAGCTCCCACACCCAGGGGCATGCGTGGGAAGACCAGCAGGAAAACAGCTTTCTTGATAGCTGCTTGTAGAGTGAATGCTTGAGAACATTCTTTTCCCCTGATATAAATTGGCAACTTTTGTTCTTTCCTGGATGAAGTAATGAGTTAACCAGTTTCTGTTTAGGGTAAGCTGTAGGGGAGCCGTTGAAGCACAACCTAATATTTTATATGTTACAATATTAGGCCTGGAAAGTCCCCAGAGAGGAGTCATGTCTCTTCAGAACCCTACGAGCCCATCTCCCCACCCCAGGCTCCAGTTGTGCATGAGAAACAGGACAGCATGCTGCTGCTGTCTCAGCGAGGAGCAGAGCCCACGGAACAGAGGTGAGGGCCGTGCACACGCGTGTGTCCAGTGTCTTTCGGGTCCCATGTCAGGGTAGGACTCTCAGAGGATCATTTAGTCTGTTTTCTTAGTGACCTAATATAAGTGGATTTTAATGAAAAATTATAATACTTAAACAGGTTAAAAGAAAATGTGTTCTTTCTTTTTCTTTAAATTATTTCCTCCTAGATCTTTTTTTAAACCTTTTTTGTCTGTGGTCACCCACTGAACTCAGCCCCACGTGAGTGCTCACCGTGTGCCCAGCCCTGTGGGCCACATGTGGCAGGGAGGGTAACAATGAGCACCCGTGCCGAACAACTCTCCGTTATCCCCTTACCCGTTTCTAACCGTAACCCAGCCCTGTGAATGATTCGAGTTCCCGTTTGGAGTGGGCATCTCTGACTTGGCCCCTATCTGGTCCATTTCCACCCAATGATTTGTCTGAAGCTCACACCATCAAGCACTAAGTCATTGGCGTGGCGTGGACTTCCTTTATGCCTGCTCATCTCGTGTCCCGTCCCTCCCCTTTACACTTCATCATCGTCCACACCCACTGTCAGTTGTCGCTGATTCTGGTGTGGGGCCCCTTCCCGAGCGCTGGGAGAGAGGTGCAGGCGAGCCCGCTGTAACCCGGGCTCTGCCTCCCTCCAGGCTGGGGCCACGTTCCTTCCAGTGTGCTGTAAGTGACTGACTTGTTACAGGGGTTCATCAGTGGTCAGAAAGATGTTTGTATCTTTCAGTGAAACGAAAGAGGGAGTGCTGTTAAGTGTAGTTATACGGTCGTGTTTTCCCCGAAGTTTGCGGGTTGTTTTAGGACATTTTATTCATTGTATCACCTTACTCATCTTTCTTGGTAGATAGTAGCTTCAGACATGTTCCCATGTTTGGATGACCAGACTGTTATCCCCAGCCTTCCCTGTGTTCTGTTGTCCTCTCGGGCCCTAGTGAGGAGTGAGGTCCTTGCTAGTCTTGAGCAACTAGAGGAAACTGGCTCGTTTAAGTGAAACGGGAAGCCTCGCACACAGAACTCAGCTCCTCCAGAAGGAGGCTTTGGAATGATTGTAGTGACTTCTGTTCAAGTCCAGGTGTTGGTTGCTTGGGTGTGAGCTCTTGCTGTTTTATAGTAAGTGTGCTATTCATGGTAATTTTATTGTATATACTTCAGAGTAATTCTGCTAGTAAAGTAGTTCCCGGTCCGTGTGGCTTCCATATCAGCATTGGTGCCGTGACTCTGGACAGTGTCATGAGCTGTTTCTTAATTTTTCTGTTAATGTTTGCTGCTTGTTCTTTTTTTTTTTTTACAAGGACAGAGAGAGAGGGATAGATAGGGACAGACAGACAGGAATGGAGAGAGGTGAGAAGCATCCATCATCAGTTTTTTGTTGCGACACCTTAGTTGTTCATTGATTGCTTTCTCACATGTGCCTTGACCGCGGGCCTTCAGCAGACCGACCCACCCCTTGCTGGAGCCAGCGACCTTGGGTCCAAGCTGGTGAGCTTTTTTCTTTTGCTCAAGCCGGATGAGCCTGCGCTCAAGCTGGCAACCTCGGGGTCTCGAACCTGGGTCTTCCGCATCCCAGTTCGATGCTCTATCCACTGCGCCACCTCCTGGTCAGACTGGTTTGTTCATTCTTTATTAAGAATCTTTGTTCTAGATTATCTTCATTCCAGTTCTCATTTTCTGATTTCATTTTTGAGTGTTAAAAGTATTTGTGTCCTGGTAAATGATGTATTGACTGGCTTACTGCCTGTCACACATGGAAGCACGCACACGGGATAAAGAGGTCGTAGTTTCCGGAATGCTCTGTGCTTGTTATTACCGCTGATGGGAACTTCCCCGGGCTAGTTCATGATGCTAACAGATATTCTGTGTTCCTAGCAGGAATGATTCCCGCTCACCAGGGAGTATAAGCTATTTGCCTTCATTCTTCACCAAGCTTGAGAACACGTCACCCATGGTTAAATCAAAGAAGCAGGAGATTTTTCGTAAGTTGAACTCCTCTGGTGGAGGTGACTCTGATATGGGTAAGTGGGATTTCTTTCATAGCTTCAAATAAAATCTGCATTAACAATGACATCTGCAATGTGACCTCGTAGTCCTGTGTTTAAAGGCTCTCAGAGGCTCCTGTGTAACCACACCTGACGCTCAAGTGGCTGCTAATGCGTGAGGGGTTTCTGTTAGGGAGCAAGAGTTTGCTACTTTTGTAGCGGTCCATTCTCTCTTTGAGTAATGCTGGGTCTAGGAAACCTTTCTCAAGTGGGGCTGGATTAGCCTGCCATAGTTATTTTACCCACGGGTCTTACCCATTCGGGCTCTTTCTACACAACATCTCTTCAACTGTCGCAAGACAAGCCCTGGCCTTTGAGTCTTCTCTCTGTAAATATCCCCAGTTGCTCACCCCACGCCCGGGTCCTGGGGCTCAGCCGTCTCAGTTGCCCCACACTGAAACGTTTTACTTACGCTAGCCTTTCTGCAGGCTCTGAGAGTCACCACTGTTAAGGGTCAGTCTGTGGCTTTCTCGGTTTTAGCCACCTGTACACTGTTTGTTAGAGTGCACGTAGTATCCGTGCACTGCCCAGGTCTCTGGGTCTGTGCTTGCCCTTGCTGTGCCTCTGCAGTTAACCAGCTCCGAGCAGCGGCCGGCATCGTTCCTTTTCTGTGTCTTCTGGTCTCAGTCCAGTCAGTCGGGGTCCGTCTGCAAGTCGGATACGCCACCTTCTAGGAGCAGCCTTAGTAATAACAACGGTAGAGAACAGTTGTGTGTGTATAGACACACGGCACTAACTTGCTCTCAACACTGCTCTAAGCATGTATGCGTGTGTGTGTATGTACTGTGTATGTATGTAGACACTAAACCCTATACGCTACATATTATAATTATCTCCATTCTGTCGTTGAGAAAATGGGGACTTGGAGGTCTACTCTCTGGTACAAGTGACATGCCAGTAGTATCGGGGCTGTGCTTGGTCAGGCGTTCCAGCTCCAGAGCCCGTGCTGCTGTGCACAGCTTGTTCTCACAGTGCTGTGCTCAGCAGACACCCACCAGGACACGGCACGGGGCATTCACGCCTGTCCTTCGGCTTGATCCGCACACATTAGTAAGAGTCTCCCTGACACTGTCATTTCACACACACAGTCGCCTAGTCTTCCATGCCCGTTGTTTCCTGAAGTCAGTCCAGGGGTAGAGACTTGCTGAGTGCTTGCAGAAAGTTACATAGACCACAGTTCCCGGTACTTCTGGGGTCTAGGCCCAGTGTCCTGACTGTCAGAGAGAGGAAACTGGGGGCTGTGGCCTGGAAGCTGCCTCGGGGGGTGTGTCTGGATCTGTGACATTGGTGACTGATAGAGGTGGAATGTCAGAGGGGAAAGGGAGGCACCCACTGTCACTTACCATAGATTTGTGGACTTACCTAGCTCCTAATTACCAGATTGTCCCCACTGGCAACCTCACATTTAAAAGGTAAGTACTGCAGAATGTGGACCAGAATTGCTCTCAGGTTTACTGATACCTTCTCCTTCTCTTTAAATAGTGCCGTTACATTGATCTTTCTCCAGCGGTCAGTGGTCTCACCTTCATGTCCAGCTCTTGCAATAGGGTGCCCTCACTTCCAGCCTCTCAGAGCCCAGACCCGAGCCTGTTGGTGCCTGAGGTGCACAGACAGGGCAGCCGCTGTCACCTGGGTGCCTGAGACGCACAGACAGGGCAGCCGCTGTCAGGCGCTGTGTCACTCCTGTGTGATCGATCTGCACGTGCCCTGCTAGTCCTCGTGCTGCCGTTTCCGTGGCGCAAATCCTTCTTGACAGGAAACGCTATGTAGCAATTACAGACGCCTACATTGTGATTTTCTCTTATGGTTTGTCCGGTATACATATGTAGAAGCTCTCTCATTCATTGACTTAACAATTATTTATTGAGCAGGCTACTGTGTTGGGTGTTGTTAGAATGACAGGTGGTCTTTAGTCTCTGAAAATGTATAATGAAATAATCTAACTTTAACGATATAAAGATATTAATATCTTAAGGCAGATACTAACAAAATTGCTTAAATCTTGGAGGTTTTTTTTGTATTTGCAAGACCTTGTTTTGATTGTTGAAAGGGACAATTAAGGAATTGTAGTAAGTAGCAATTTTCAATCTTTTTCATCTCATGGCACACATAAATTAATTACTAAAATTCTGCAGCACACCAAAAGAGATATATTTTTTGCCAATCTGACAAATAACAGGTATACAGGCAGCCCCTGGGCTATGAATGATACAGGTTGTGTAGGCTTGCTCTTCAGTTGAATTTGCATGTAAGTGGGAATAGGTACATTTACCTGTTCAGTGCAACTTAGACAGGTGCTTGTCTTAATATAGTGTATTTTAATTTTTTAAGACTTTATTGATTTTTTAAAAATTTTTATTTTATTTTATTATTTTCAGAGACAGAGAGAGAGAGAGGGATAGATAGGGACAGACAGACAGGAATGGAGAGAGGTGAGAAGCATCAATCACTAGTTTTTCGTTGCCGTTGCGACACCTTAGTTGTTCATTGATTGCTTTCTCACATGTGCCTTGACTGCGGGCCTTCAGCAGACCGAGCCACCCCTTGATGGAGCCAGCGACCTTGGGTCCAAGCTGGTGAGCTTTTGCTCAAGCCAGATGGGCCTGCGCTCAAGCTGGCGAGCTCGGGGTCTCAAACCTGGGTCTTCCGCATCCCAGTCCGACGCTCTATCCACTGCACCACCGCCTGGTCAGGCAACTTTATTGATTTTACAGAGAGAAGAGGTAGAGAGCAAGAAGTACCAACTCGTATGTGGCTGACTGGGCATACCCAGGTATTCAGACCAGTGGCCTGAGCATTCTAGGTCGATGATCTGCCCACTGTGCCTCCACAGGCCAATAAGCCAGGCATGCAGTACTTATTTTTACCTTCTGTGCATACAAATTCTTAAACCTTTTCAGACCTAGACCCGCTCATTCATGACCCAGGACTAGGACTGTGTAATTTTGATTCGTTCACACCAGACGGCTGTTGACATTTTTTTGACACTCTAAGGGAAAAGAAGTCAATTCCCCTACTGGGGGGTCAGGTGCTGCCTGTTTTAAACATTTCTGCCCTGGGTCTCACTGAAAGTCGCTGATGTGAAGGAACCAGTGGGCCTGTGTCCTCAGCAGGATGTGTAACTGAGGGAGCCACGAGCACTGTGGACAGCTTCACGTGACTTCGTGGGTCTCACTTGAGGGTTTCCCTGAGCACGTCGGGAATTTCTTCTTCAGAAACCCTGAAGTGCTGAGGCTTCCTGCATTTGAGCTCTCTGTAGCTGGTGGTACTGGGGTACCGCCTCCTCCTTCAGGACTGTCTCGGCTTTCAGACACTACTTTTTAGTTTCTGTTTTTCTCTGCTTCTTTGGCCATTTCTTATTATGTCTCCTCAGAATCTCAGCCTTGCTTTGCCCTTAAATGTTGGTTTTCCCAGCGTTCTGCTCATGCAGCTGATCTGATTCATTTCATCCACTCTGGCAGTTTAAACTGTGCTGAGAACCCCCGAACCATCCCAAGATTTCAGTTTTCCTACTAAGCTCCTTACACGTCTCTGCAGACCTTACTCTTGAGTACTTGGCTGGCTCCTTAAGTGGCTAAGACTGAACTAATGTTGTACCTCTCCTCTGCACAGACACCACTGCGTGTCCCCCCGCCAAGGTAGCCACTCTGGCTAGTCCTGCCCAGTCACCCTGCCTCCCAGACAGCTCTGCTAACTTCCCGCCCCTGGTGCTGAGTAGTGTTCTCTCACAGGTTTGCCCCTCTGTTTTAAACTAGAGGTCCTTAAAATTGAATATCGTAACTGTTACAACCACCTGGACTGTTTATTAAGTGTGAGTCACAGGGCCGCGGGGATCCAGGACGTTGGTATGTTTAGTAAGCGACGTAAGGACTCTGGTTTGGCCTCAGCACCACACTGAGCTGTAGGCTCCATGGGTAAAAGAAGCATTTTCTAAGTCTGGTGTCTACAGTATTATCGTCGGCCGCAGTATACGGAATTGTTTTCACTTGAACATTTTTGATCAGTAGGTGATTTTATTATGGTCCAACCAAATAATAGAATATTTGTAAAAAATGAATGATTCCTATTCTATAAACTTCTGTGATAACTACAAGGCTGTATGGATCACTGTTTCAGGGTGAGTGTTACCACTCCAGGTGGCTCAGTGGATAGAACATCCGACTGGGACAGAGGACCCAGGTTTGAAACCCTGAGCTCACTGGCTTGAGCACAGGCTCATCTGGTTTGAGCAAGGCTCACCAGCTTGAGCCCAAGATCACTGGCTTGAGCAAGTGGTCACTTGCTCTGCTGGAGACCCCCGGTCAAGGCACATATGAGAAAGCAATCAGTGAACAACCAAGGAACTGCAACAAAGAATTGATGCTTCTCATCTCTCTCCCTTCCTGTCTGTCTGTCCCTGTCCCACACACACGGAACAAGTGGACATCTGGGCCCCCCTCCCATCTCCACAGACAGGCTCACCCTTCTGCACTCGCATCCAAAACACTCCTCTTTGGGGCCTCACATGTGTAGCCACCCACCCTTTTATATCCTTTTCCCATGGTCCGCATGGAGTCGAAAACACCCTCACGCTCCCAGATGCCTTCTGTGTCTGGCGGCTCCCAGTGTGCCCCAGCTGTCACCCTTCACACGGGACAAAGCAGGGGTGAAGACTCCAAGGAGCCTCTTTGTCGCGTCCTGTAGCGGAGAGCAGTGCCCCGGAGCCTGGCTAGGCAGCGGTCCTGCCATTGCCCGGGGCTCTGGCACCCGAGGGCAGCGCCCCGTCTGTGCCCCTACACTCCTGCCTCACCCAGCTTTTATTTCCTGACTTCCTCTTAGAAAAGATTACTTCTTTCACTTTATATGAATGGATGAAACACAAGGTTGATACCATGGGAAAGAAAAAGGTTAATTTTATTGTGGGATTCTTTTATTTTTTGAGACTATCTCTCGATGTACGTGATGGTCACATCTCAATTAACTTAAATGTTCATTTAAATACAGCAGCTGCTCAGCCAGGAACCGAGATCTTCAATCTGCCAGCAGTCACTACCTCAGGTAAGACTCAGACGACAGTATCTGCAGGAGGACGTTGGTGTGATAGCACTGAAGCCAACAGGGAAATGGTGGGGACCATGACTCCAGCCTCCAGAAGTGAGGAAGAGCTCGTAATTTACTCGAGGAGAGGGACACTGAAAAGGGAATAGAGATACAATAAGTACACTTTGGAGAGAGAAGTAAACAAAGACTCACAGCAGTGTAGGAACTAGGACAGAGGAGATTGTGTTAGTGACAAACGCAGGTGGGTGGCTGACTCCCTGAGCAGAGAGAAGGCTCTCGGAGTCATCGGGGGTTCGGTCAGCCTCTCCGCGGTCTTCTGGGTGCCTTGCCGGGCACTCTGCACTCAGTGGACCAGAGGACTGGGTGTCACCGTCTGTATATTTGTTCCTGGAGCAACCGTCAGAAATGAGCAGAACTGTGCTGTCTCTCTCAGGCTCCATTAGCTCCAGAGGTCACTCCTTTGCTGACCCCGCCAGCAACCTCGGGCTGGAAGACATCATCAGGAAGGCTCTCATGGGAAGCTTCGACGACAAAGTGGACGACCATGGCATGGTCATGTCCCAGCCCGTGGGCGTGGTGCCAGGTGGCGCCAACACCTCGGTTGTGATCAGCGCCGAGACGCGGAGAGAGGAAGGGGACCCGTCACCTCTCGCAGGTGAGGGCTTCACCCCCACTCCCCTGGGAAGAGCCCGCTTGCTCCCCAAGTCCTGATGCGTCACAGGGGTTTTGTCTGTGTTCTGAGGAGCCTCGGAGGCTTTTAGTTTTTAACCTGCTCAGACGTTTTAGTAACATGAACAGAAATTAGTAAGAACCAAGAATTCTCCCAGAATGTCCCCCTCCAGCATGTTTCTCTGTGTGTGTCTAGTCCTCATCTGTGGGCACACTGTCATGGTGACAACAGGGCCGTTTCTCGTTCTGCTTTTGAATAAAACTGACTTCCTATTGTAACAGAAAGGACAGGTTCAGTATAAAAGAACTTTATACCATAGAAAAGAGTAAGAGAAAAGGAGAAAAAAAAACCTTCAGAGGTCCCCTTGTCCAGAAAGCTGGTGTTACTGAGGAATGAGCGTCATTCCAGACAGGTCACTGGGCAGGTGTCTGTAAAAGGATAAAGGCTGGGGTCAGTTTATACACCCTGTGGCAGCGAGCACACACACAGATGACTGGTATTTTGAGAATGTCACTTGTGCTTAAAGCATTACCGGAAGGGAAGCGCGGCTGCAGGTCTAGTCTCTTCTCCTCTGACCTTCGAGCAAAAGGTCTCACTGAGGTTAAGGAGAAGGTTAGAGATTAGAGTTTCTTGTTTATGGTTCTTACACATAATTTCAGGGCAGCATGGGTTCACGTTCGCTCTGAAAGACCAACTTTTCCTCCCCCTCTGCTCTTACTTTTTAATTTAATGATTTTAAATCAGTGGTTCTTAACCTTTTTTGAGGTACCGAACCCACCAGTCTCATATGCGCATTCACTGAACCCTTCTTTAGTGATAAATAAAATATGATTTTTTCCCCAAATTCAAGACATAGGTATATGTTTTTTTACTGGTGCACAAAATGAGCCGTGCATGAACATCCCCTTGCTCAAAGAACAAAACCAACAAAGTGCATGAACTCACAACAAATGACAGTATTACTTTATTCTGGCCTCCGCGGCAGAGGCTTCTCCGAGCCCCTGAGACCGACGCATCGAGCCCCTCGGGCTCGACAGGACCCAGGTGGAGAAGCACTGGGCTAGATGTGTGTGCTTTAAGATTGCAGCACGGGTGACTTACAGTTGTAGTTATCACTGTGACATTCGTGTTCAGTGAGGTTCTCACACTCTATTTTCTTACAGAGGGTTCTGTATTCCAAGAAATTATTTTATTTTTTTTCCTCTTCCTCTTCCCCTCGCCTTCCTCCCCGCTTCCCCAGGCACTCTCCCAGCGGGGGCAGCTGTCAGCTGTCCGCCAAAGCCCTGGGCCCCAGCGGCCCCCCACCCCTCACTTGCACACTCCCACACTGCCTCCCCCTCCTCAGGGGAAGGCCTTTTAGTTTATTTATTCTGCTGGGACCTAGGTGGGGGTCTTGGCCGGTGGGCAGGAGGGGGGGTTCTCCCCGGACTCTAGGTCCCACCACTGAGGCTACCCCCCAAGCCGAGGCATGTGCCTCCAACCTCCAAAACCGTTTCCAGATTGCCAAGGCTGAAGGTGGGCTCCTGGGGGCTCAGGAGACAGGACTGGGGTTCTGAGGTGTAACTGTGTCTGAAGGCTTGAGCTGTGGGTGTGGGGGAGCTAAACGGCTCAAGACGAGTTGCAATTGAGGTATCCCTGCTCCGGCTTCCTCTCCCCCTCTCCCCTTCTCCCCCAGCAGTGCTAGGGAGGGCAAACCAGGGTTTTAACCAAATTAGCATTCACATTCCTGGGAGGGTGCAGCCCTGGCCTGGACCGAGCTGATGGGATCTTCTTGTTCTGTTTTTATTTTTGGAGAGCAGCACCCTGTAATTGTCCCCCACCCCTTCCTCAAGCCACCAGCAGAGGAGTCCCCCCTTTTTTCCCCAAGAAATTTCATGCTCAAGATTGTCTTTTGGTTGCCTTTATATTTGAAATGACGGCTTGGCCGGTTGTAATATTCTTAACACATACTTTTCTTAAAACATCCTGTAGACTTGCTTTATTTTTTCTGGCATTCATTGTTATATAAGAAATAAGGCCAGATGTCCCGTGTTGCCCCCCCCCCCCCTTTCGGCAGGTGGCAGTCTGTCTGCCTGAAGAACCCTTTCCTCAGG
The DNA here is from genome assembly GCA_037038555.1 of Rhynchonycteris naso. Lineage (NCBI taxonomy): Eukaryota > Metazoa > Chordata > Mammalia > Chiroptera > Emballonuridae > Rhynchonycteris > Rhynchonycteris naso. The sequence continues at coordinate 2,361,543 of CM072995.1, read as the reverse complement.
GCTTGCGTTCAGGGAGATGTTAACACAGGTGTGTCTTACCTTCTAGTAGTTATTTTAATCGTCTTGAGTTGTAATTTTTCCTTTGTACTAACAGTCCCCTTTTTGTTACATCTATTCAGATCCTTGCTTTACTGTTTCCTAAGCCTTGACCCCCTCATTCTTGGTTTACCTATTTTTTGAGCTGCTTTTATGAACTGGTTTCAAATATTTTGAAGCTTTTCTTCAGTATACAAAGCACCTTTGCCTCTTGTTCTGTTATATTCTCTAGTCATCAAGGACTTGTCTTTCTACCCACTTGTTTTCTGGACACTGAAGGACACGGGGCGGGAGGAACTTCCTGGACACTGAAGGACACGGGGCGGGAGGAACTTCCTGGACACTGAAGGACACGGGGCGGGAGGAACTTCCTGGACACTGAAGGACATGGGGCGGGAGGAACTTCCTGGACACTGAAGGACACGGGGCGGGAGGGACTTCCTGCCAGGCTGAGGAAGTGTGCTGTTGACCCAGCTCTCCTGACACCTTTGTCCTGTTTAGTTTCTGAGCCCAGCGGGGCATCCCACGCCTGTGAACTGCTGAGCTCACAAACTAGACACGGAAGGGGTCGCCAGGACGTGGCAAGCCTGTGCTGAGGTCCAGTACTGCCATGTAGGGTTCCTGTCCTGCAGTCTTCCTCCTTTGACGTGTGTTCTTGGCCTGGGGTCATTCCTCCGTGTGAGGTAGTGAGGATTTTAGTGTGTCCACCTGCCAGTGCCAGGAAAGAAATGATGTTCCACCTGTTTTATTCAGTTCCTTGGTGACGTTAAGTGTATGGCGTGAGGACACAGCCCTCTGTCTCAGTGGCCCTAAGGATATTCTGACTTTAAGTACTTTCATCTCGGTGGATACTAAGGTCTGGGCTCTTCAGCGCTCAGTCCAGCTTCTCTCACTTGGCCTTGATCAGCCACTAGCTCTTCGGTAAGTTTTTAAGTTGAGAATATAATTACTATTTACCAACAATTGATTTAGTTTACTTCACTTATAGGAGGAGTTTGCAAACCAAAGCTAATCAGCAAGTCAAACAGCAGGAAATCTAAGTCTCCTATCCCTGGACAAGGCTACTTAGGGAGCGAGCGGCCTTCCTCAGTGTCCTCGGTGCACTCAGAAGGGGACTACCACAGGCAGACGCCGGGCTGGGCCTGGGAGGACAGGCCCTCATCAACAGGTGAGCCACTTGCTGCTGGGAGCTGCGCCTGCCGGGTTCCCTGGGTGAGAGCTTCTGAAACGGGGCACTGCCTGTAAAGTATGTCCCCGTCACTGTATCCTTGATAAGTCCGCTTTCCAGAATGGAAAGTGAATACATATAACCTTACAAGCTACAAAAATTTAGCGTCTGATTACCATGAACAAAGGAAGTCGCTTCCCTTCTGCACGCTGGGAGTCAGCCAGTCGGGGGGGTGGGAGGGGTGTCAGTCCTTTGGCGAGCTCACCAAGGGTGGTGCACCCGCAGCAGGCACGCCTCAGCCTTCCGCACGACGCTCTTGCAGGGGCTCTTGGGGACACCAGGAAACCAGGGTCAGAAACGGGAAACGCAGTTTTGTCTGGACAGACTGATGAATGACCGTATTCTAGGGTATTTATTAATGTTTTCCATTCTGTACCCATTTATAAGCGTTTTCTTTTTAAATTATAATAATGGCAAGTCTCCAAAAGGAAGACTTTTACTTTTTTAATCTATTTTTTAGACAGAACTGGGATGTTTGCTGTGGATTTAAGTTTTCAGAGAATTTTAAGCCGTCTTTCCTTCAGGGGTTAAATATACATATATGTCAATGGAAAAATGCGAATGTGTCCTCCCCTAGAGACATGTATAAATTTCATACAGGTATTAGCATAACTCAAGGCTCTTTGGTTCCTAAAATTCTCACACCTCATGTAAAGTGGTTATGTACTAACTTCAAAACTTATAGCCTAGATCAGGGGCCCCAAACTTTTTACACAGGGGCCAGCTCACTGTCCCTCAGACTGCTGGAGGGCCGCCTCGTACAGTACTCCATGCACTGACCACCAATGAAAGAGGCGCCCCTTCCGGAAGTGCGGCGGGGGCGGATAAATGGCCTCAGGGGGCTGCAATTTGGTCCGCAGGCCGTAGTTTGGGGACCCCTGGTCTAGATCAGTGATTCTCAGATTTCTCTTAGGGAAGGAATTGGTAAACCAGTCACAAAATTACTTGTCAAAATGGTTGGTTTCCTTTAGTCTCTGAAGCTCTAAAAACTGAGCACAGTGAGCCCCACTGTCCCCTTCTGAATCTCCTATGTTTCTGCCCTGCGAGATCCAGGGTGAGCTGCTTCTCCCCCAGCACGGAAGCTCGGGCTCCTGAGCTGACCCCCAGCAGTCAGGAGGCTCTCCGTGGGGCTGCTCCTTTGGTAGGGCTTGCCGTCACGGAGCCTCCTTGGGCCCTAGGGCACGTCTCACAGCCGCAGTCAGTGGACCCGTGCTTGGAAACCACTATTCGATGGAAACACCTAGTTTTAGACTTAATGGCTAAAAGTCCATTAAATAAAGTTTAATTTCTGGGCTCAGCAACCCTTCACCTCATGTGCTGCTTCGTGGTACTTGTCCTTTCTAGACTCACTGCTGGATTGTCACTGGCTACAATCTCAGGGGTGAAACCTGGGTCCTTCTGTGTCGCTTTGCTTAGCTGTTGTAGCCGGGTCCTGTTCTCCAGCCAGCGCGAGCTGGCGGGGCGCAGCGGGGCCTCTAACGGGGACCCCTGCTTTTCCCTCGCCAGGCTCCACGCAGTTCCCGTACAACCCCCTGACCATGCGGATGCTCAGCAGCACGCCCCCGACACCCATGGCATGCGCCCCGGCCGCCCCAGCCAGCGTGAACCCGGCCGCGCCGCACCAGCAGAACCGGATCTGGGAGCGGGAGCCGGCGCCGCTGCTCTCGGCCCAGTACGAGACGCTGTCGGACAGCGACGACTGAGCCGCTCGCCAAGGGCATCTCGGGGCGGGGTCTCCAGTCTAGGGGTTTCCTTTCTCATCGCAGGCCGTGCACCTGCCTCCCTGACTTACACCCAGACTTCCCAGGAGCCTGGCCGCGCACGCGCACGCAGCAGAGACCACGGACACAACGGACGCGCAGGGGCGGGGGCGGGGAGGCTGCCTCTACCGCAGGCGGCGCCGGCTCCGTGGGTCAGAATCACAGCGGGAGGCTGAACTGTCGAGTTCTTAAGAAGTGGACAATTCTTGTTCTTACATCTGTAAAGAAACCGTAATGTCTTTAAAATCACTCTTCTGTAAATAGATGATCTTTTTGCAGTGTTTCCCCTCGCTGTAGTATCTGGTGTACTTACGTGCAAATCAGAGCATCGGCCTCGGGGTAACTTTTAAGAATCTTCTTGTCTCTTCTGAGCCCCTGCCTTCTCAGCAGCCTCCCACAGCGCAGGGGCGGGTGCTGGCTGTCGCGGGCACTGCACTTCTCGCCGCCGTTTCCGCCAAATTCACGTCCCCAGGTGACAGTTAAAATCTTGTGGAAATGTTTAGATTTTTAACACAGACCCTGTCATAAAATCTGTACATTAACATGTTACGGTCGGAAGGTAGAAGAAACAAACTTCTGGCATATCATAAATTTCCAGTGCAGGCTTAAAAATTTTTTTAAATTAGCACTTAAAACATATGACTGCATGGGTATGTTCTAGTTCAGTTTTTAAAGTTTTATAGGCTTATCTGAAGCCTACCTCACTGTTGCGCACACTGGTGACTTTAACCACGCCCCCAGTCCCTCTCCTCCTGCATCCGATGCAGCACAGCAGCTTCCGCTCTGAAATAAATTTGATTACCTTGTCCATAGGGACAGCAGCTGTGGTTCAAGGCTCTTGCTGTCTCAGGTTTCAGAGGAAAAACTCTTCAGTCTGATGACGATTACTGGCTGAGGCAGATGATCCTGCGCTTAGACGGCAGCCGCTAGGTGTGGTCTGGGCACACCCCGCACTCACGTGGTGAACGCACGTCCCTCCATGCCAGAGCCGCCTCGCCTCACAGGCCAGTCTGCTAAGTGTTTCCACTGGCTGAATCCCAGGAGCAGATGACGTCAGACTGAACTCTAAACTGGTTATGGTACTTGGAGGGTCAGCTGTATCTATTTTTCATACCACCTAGGCATAGCGTTGAAGTACCTTCTGTAGCACATAGCTACTAAACATTTTGGGAGAATGCCACTGATTACAGGGGAGAAGTAAGAGGTCTCTCAGGATGGTAAACATTAGCACTTTAAAGACTTTTAAACCTAAACTTTTTAACAATAGTACTCGAGCCTCTAAAGAAAACCAGTCTAGATAACCACTGCCTTCTTTGTAACAAAGCGTTTCCTGTGCTGACGGAGACCTTCACGGCCCGCTGCGGGTGCCGTCTGACCCGACTTTCTAGATGAGCTCCAGGACTTGGCTTCTGTAGTGAAATAGGTGACACAGAGAGGCCGTGAACGCATGTCTGCCTGCAGTCAAACCTTCACTGCTGTTACTGTTCCACCCTTGTGTACTTGAGGCCTTCAAAATAAACTTCAGATTAGGCTTAGTGACCAGGTACCTCCTACCTGGAAAGTTGTCACTTTCTTATAAATACATATCATACACATTTTCCTATGAGTGAAAAACAACTATGTTCTACTCACAGTGTTCTGCTGAGATGGGGGACAGGGACACCATTACTGATTTACACTCAGCTGACCCAGGAAGGAGCACAGTGGTGTTTTTCTACGAGCCTGGGGTCTTTAGCTGTTCCACGTCAGAATGGCTTTTGAGAACATGTCAATCAGAGCCTACCTTGTCACTTCTGCAGTTCCACTGGAGGACCCCAGAGTGGGCGGCTAGTTCCTCCCCCAGTCCTTGTCATAGTCCCGTGTTTACTTCATCTGCCCCCACCTAGAGCAGCACTGTCCACGTGGGAGGTGAAGTCCCTGCTCGCTTCTCAGCTGAGAGCGGTCAGGGACAGAGCTGTCACGTGCCTTACCTGCGGACCAGGAGGGAGGAGGTCGCTGCGGCATGACAGTGGCAGGCACAGCCCGAGAGGGACCAGTGTCCTGCTGAAGCGAGCTGTAACCCATGGTGTGACACTCTGCAGGCTGAGATTCCCGTGGTCAGCAGGTACGTCCTCACACACGACTTCTTAGCACCCAGAACTAAATTAAAAGGTCTTCCTAATACTGTTCCTAGAAATACTGTGGCAGCCCAATTTCCAGTGCATGTTGATAATCACAGCTTTCATAATGCTCTGATGTTGGAATGCGGAGTGACTGTTTTTGAAACCCTGAACACTCCAGTGATGTGATCAGTAAAGTGGTCAGTCCACTGGCCTTGCCACCTGGCTTTACACCAGTGCAGGTGGACTTGAATATGTGCTCACACAAGGAGACGGTCTCTGAGAACATCCAATTTTTCCAGCACTGGGACCATGCCGAGTCAATGTGGAGTATCAAAAATTAAGTGAAGCCTGACCAGGCGGTGGCGCAGTGGATGGAGCGTTGGACTGGGATGCGGAAGACCCAGGTTCGAGACCCCGAGGTTGCCAGCTTGAGCGCAGGGCCCATCTGGCTTGAGCAAAAGCTCGTCAGCTTGGACCCAAGGTCACTGGCTCCAGCAAGGGGTTGCTCGGTCTGCTGAAGGCCCGCGGTCAAGGCACATGTGAGAAAGCAATCAATGAACAACTAAGGTGTCGCAACGGCAACGAAAAACTAATGATTGATGCTTCTCACCTCTCTCCGTTCCTGTCTGTCTGTCCCTATCTGTTCCTCTCTGTCTCTATAAAAGAAAAAAAAATTAAGTGAAAACCTAGCTTTCAGTCACCTGTGCAGGTGAGTAGTTGTTTGACGACGATTTCTTTTTAAATCACCAATAAATTAAAAAGGGGCATCACGGAAGCTTCGTGTGCGTCACGTTCTAGTCTTGTCTCCCGAGCCAGGACTTGATTAAGGCAGTTAGCTGGGTGGCAAACAGCAGATAACCTCAGACGGAAAGTGGGAAGAGATTTACGTATGCAAAATACAGAATTCTAGTTTATCTCATCTCAGGACTTGGACCTCAGGGTTTCTGGCACTTGATTCTTATTAACTCTTTGGTAAGTTGCTGCTTATGAGAAATTCCAATTACGGAATACGTGCAACATCGTGGAGCCTACTTTACTATGAAAGGACTCTTCCAGTGTGTACATGGGAACCAGAAAGAGTTTGTCATTCCCACGCACAGCCCACCAAAGGCAGTGCGACACCGGTGTTCCTTCATGAGGCTTAGAAGAGCGACTTTCCCCCTGGGACTGCTAGACTAGACACCCACCCAGACGTCCGTGTCTGCAGCCGGTCCCAAACTCATGGCGGTGCAGCTCCACGGCCAGCTGGGCTGAGCCGGGGCCCCGGTAGGTTAGGTGCGTTAAGTGTACTTTTGACTCAACAGTATTTTAAACTTCGGATGGGTTTATCAGGACGTAACCCCACCCTAAGTTGAGGAGTATTTGTATCCACTTTCTAGACTCCGAGGAAAACTGAAGCAGTCTGTTCCTTTAAGGTCATCTGACCACGAGAGGCTCTCATCTGTTCCCTACTGTACAAATGAGGATGCTGAGACCCACGTTCGAGAAGCCACAGCCGGGACCCATATCAGCAGTTCTGTGGTCCCTCTCGGCATGACTGCGGGTGAGGGCTGAAACGGCCCCTGTAGGGTGACCGAGTCACAAGGCTCTGAAGCAGCCTGGGCACTGTTTCTGTACAGAGCCCCTCAGGTGACTGCTCTGTGACGCCTGGGTTGTGAGGGAGTGTCCAGGCAGCACTGACCCCGAGCGGCTCCAGCGTCCCCCCCCCATTGCATATGACTAGATTCATACAGAGACATACTGTTCACTTTTATTTACACTCCAGTAAGAGGCTATACTTCTAGGTGCCTAATCCTACTTAAAACTTCACGCGGACACTGGTGGCAATAGCAGGATACAATGTTTCCTCTTTTTGGATTAAGTCCCACACTGGGCTTCATGAAATAGGTAAGAAAAATGACTCAGCGTAACACCTGCCATGAGGCAGGTAGCTCTGGTCTGCCAAACAATGGCAGACATGCCCGTGGGACACTCAGCCACCCAGAGGAAAGCGGCCACCGAGGGACCAGCATGGGTGACCCCACGACGGTGGCTACAGTGGCAGTGTGGAAGTGTCCTTCACTGAGCTAGCCCGAGTGTCAGGACAGACTTAAGCCAGTGCTTTTCAACCGTTTTCATCTCATGACACATAATTACTAAAATCCTGCAGCACACCAAAGCACTTCCTCTTGCCAATCGGACAAAACAATAGGTCCTCGCTCCCCTCCCACCACACGGCTACCGCGCTGGCGCTGGCACGTTCCTTGGCAGTCTGAGAGAAGAGGCCAGTGCCGCACCGACACCACCACTGACCTAGGCCGCAGGGGCTGGCATCTCGGCTTCCTGGGGGAGGGCGCCAGCGCCAGGTCAGAGGCCACTTCTCCTGGCCAGCTCGGCCAGCTCCTCCCGGATGTGCTGGGCCGAGGCCTCGTCCTGCTTCCGCTGCGCCTGCTGCAGAGCCTCCTGGTAGACCTCCCTGGCTTGTGTGTATCGTTCTGAAGCGGCCGGAGAGAGGGGGGAGGGGGAGACGGGGTCTTCAGGGAGAAAGCCCTGCTGGGGACACAGGCCTCACCGTGTGCTTGGGAAGGGTCTGCCTCACTTCCCATCTGGCGGGCTGGGTGCACAGAGGGGGAGCACTGGCACCCGTGTGGGGAGCTCGGACCCGGGGGGCACAGCTCGGGGCCCTAGCGCCATCGGCCACAGACCTCCCCAAGGAGAGGGAGGACCTGCCCTTCAACCCCTGGCAGCCTGGGCCGCGCTACAGAAAGGAGACGCCTCACTGCCAGGTTTCCCGTGCTGATGTGCTTCAGCAGTTCCGTGAGGGGCACCTAACTCCCCCCCAGCCCACGCCCGCCGGTACCCGGGCCTTCCTCGCTGCCCCCCCAGCCCACGCCCGCCGGTACCCGGGCCTTCCTCGCTGCCCCCCCCAGCCCACGCCCGCCGGTACCTGGGCCTTCCTCACTGCCCTCCCCCCCAGCACCTGGGCCTTCCTCACTGCCCTCCCCCCCAGCACCTGGTCCTTCCTCGCTGCACCCCCAGCCCAGCCGGAAAGCATGTACACTGGCGCTCTCCTACCTCTGTGTGTCAGGACTGCACCCAGGTTACTGAGGACCATGTGCAGCTCTGGGTGCTCAGTCTGCCGGGCCAGGTCCGACGCCCTCTGCACGTACACACAGGCCTCCTCAAAGTGGCCCTGCGCGTCCAGGGTGGTGGCCAGGTCGCTCAGCAGCACGATGGTCTGAGAGAGACAGGGGCTGCTTTCACATGCATCCGGAGTCGTGACCTGAAGCTGCACTGAGATAGCACCCTCCCTGGCCTTGCGGGAGGGAGCCGCCCGCCTTCAACATGGGCCTTTACCGCTCACACTGCGACCAGCAGCTTCGGGCCAACCCTCTGGACAGCAGTGACGCACACCCAGAAGGGAGGGAACAGGACGCATGTTATTTATTAACTCATATTAGAAACAAATAATAGAAAATAAAAAAGCTAATCCATCCTATTTAAGGTTCAGCAATCTTAAGCAGCCAGCCCCTGGAGATGCCTTAGATAAGGTCATTTCTACTGGCGACCCTGGACTCCCCAAGAGGAAAGACATCACCCATTCCTAGGGAGACTCCCAGGAAGTACTAAAGGAGGCAGGTCCCACGTGCAAAGCCCGCAGTTGTAGAACTTGGTGATCTGATTTCCTATTTGCCTTATTCCTCAACGATGTTCCATTAAGGGGAATAACAAGTCTCCTTCCTGAAGGTAACGCACGGCCGTATAAGCTGCCCTGCCTGCCCATCTGCCCCAACCTGGGGACACGTTCAGTCCAGTTAAAATGTTTGTGCTCAGTTGGTTAGAGCATTGTCCTGAAGCACAGAGGTTGCCAGTTTGGTCCCCAGTCAGGGGACATCCAGGAACAGATCGATGTTCCTGTCTCTCTCTCCCTCCCTCTAAAAGCAATAATGTAAACAAATGGTGTAACCCTTGTTGGCAGTAGAAAGCCTTCAGACTGACCTGCTTGTAATCTCTACATTGAGGAGAGACACAAAGATGATTTCAAATCAGTGTGTTCAGTGTTCTAACAGAAAGTTCGGCACGCTGTGCTTCATTCCGTCTGATTTTTGTTTTTTTTAACGTGGTCTCTCCTGCCTTCTTTCCCTGTCATTGTGCCTGTGGGGCGAAGGAGGCGGGGATCCCCAGCTGTTACGCTGTCCTACATTAGAGCCAACATTCGGACACGCTGTGCTGTGTGTGGACCCCGGAGGCCTAGGACACGCAGTTCTGGCCAGGCCTGCCTTTGAGCAATGCTACCCTGCTGTGCACACCAGCCGGCACTCCGAGTGCTCCGGGCAGACCCAGGAACTGACCGGCAGTCTCCAGTCCTAACACAGGCAGTGGGTGGGGGGCGTGAGGAGGGCGCAGCAAGGACCATCGGCCGATGGTTCTCCATGAGTGTGGCCTTCCACGCCCATTAGTTCTGAAACCTGTCCGCTCTCACCTGCGGGTGTCTCTCTCCCAGAATCTCTTCAGAAATACGCAGAGCTTTCTCATACAGCGCTTGGGCCTGTGACGGGCGCTCGGAGAGCAGCAGGAAGCGGGCATAGGCGTCCAAGCACATGCCAAGCAGCAGGCGGGTGTTGGCCTTCTCGTCCACTAAGAAGGAAGCGAGAGCATTGCTGGGACACGTCAAGTACAGTGTTGGTCAGCGTACCCTAATCATTCCTTCTTCTTATCAAGACCCACAGATACGAGTATCTCACGTCACTTACGTGACAATTTGCGTAGATTAACATCTAAACTGGTTCTAATGCCAACATGTGTACTGCAGCATCTAGTTCAATGAGCTTCCCCTTTTTAGCCGACTCTACAGATTGATTAAAATGTGGGGCTTTTTTAGTTTGAAACTAATACTTAGCAGATACATGTAAAGATAAAGCTCAAAGTGGGATAAGTTAAAGAAAAGTCTAGGGCCAATGAAAAAGTTTTGTTTTTTTGTGTGTGTTTTTTCTTTTACAGGGACAGAGAGAGAGTCAGAGAGAGGGATAGATAGGGACAGACAGACAGGAACAGAGAGAGGCGAGAAGCATCAATCATTAGTTTTTCGTTGCCGTTGCGACACCTTAGTTGTTCATTGATTGCTTTCTCACATGTGCCTTGACCGAGGGCCTTCAGCAGACCGAGCAACCCCTTGCTGGAGCCAGTGACCTTGGGTCCAAGCTGACGAGCTTTTGCTCAAGCCAGATGGGCCCTGCGCTCAAGCTGGCAACTTCGGGGTCTCGAACCTGGGTCTTCCGCATCCCAGTCCGACGCTCTATCCGCTGAGCCACCGCCTGGTCAGGCCCAATGAAAAAGGTTTAAGGTACAATTAGAACTCTGAAATGGAAAGCCACAAACCAAATTTAAAAGCCCGTTTTGAGGAGGAATTATAAAGGCTGCGCTGACACAGCACCACTTGAGAAGCCTTACAGAACCGACCACACAATGTCTGGGGAACCATCCAGCATCACAGAGCTGGAGAACGCGAAGAGAGAACGGTATCCAGGAAAGAGGGGTTTGTTCTTAACGTAAATGAGAGTCTTCGGACGACAGAAAGGAGGCGTCACCCATGAGAGTCTGAGATAAATAACTCACACTGTAGACTAAATAGGTCACTTACACGTCAGGCGTGCTCGGCCCAGAGCCTTATCCTTGTTCCTCCTTAGCCTGTAACAGGCTCCCCTGGGCGGCCGCCTGGTTTATGCCCTCCCATGCTTCCGGTTTCTTACCACCTCGGCCTTTCCCGACCCCTCCATGAAACAGCACCCTGTCCCAACATACGCCCTGTACCCGCATTCCTTCAAGTACCCAGGCATGGAGCACTCCTTCATTTTTGTCCTTTTGTTTTTGTTTTTGTTTTTTGTATTTTTCAAAAGTGAGAAGCGAGGAGGCAGCAGACAGACACCTGCATGCGCCCAACCGGGATCCTCCTGGCATGTCCACCAGGGGGCGATGCTCTGCCCATCTGGGATGTTGCTCCATTGCAACAGGAGCCATTCTAGCGCCTGAGGCGGAAGCCATGGAGCCGTCCTCAGCTCCTGGGCCAACTTTGCTCCAATGGAGCCTTGGCTGTGGGAGGGGAAGAGAGAGACAGAGAGAAAGGAGAGGGGGAAGGGTGGAGAAGCAGATGGGTGCCTCTCCTGTGGCCCTGACTGGGAATTGAATCTGGGACTTCCACACACCAGGTATCAACCAGCCAGGGCCCATTTTTGGATATATTATCAATTTATTGGATAGTAGGGTTTTTTTAGAGTTTGAGTGAGGGACAGAGAGATAGACAGATAAGGACAGACAGACAGGAAGGGAGAAAGATGAGAAGCATCGATTCTTCATTGTGGCACCTTAGTTGTTCATTGATTGCTTTCTGTGATGTGCCTTGACCAGGGGGCTATAGCAGAGCGAGTGACCTCTTACTCAAGCCAGCGAATTTGGGCGTCAGGCCGGAAATCATGGGGTCTTGTCTGTGATCCCACGCTCAAGCTGGTGACCTCAGGGTTTGGAACTTGCGACCTCAGCGTCCCAGGCCAACGTTCTATCCACTAAGCCACCACCTGCTCAGGCTAGAAAGGATCTTTTAAAATGCTAAATTTAGACCAAATATCACTCTAAAAAAAGATTTTATATATTGACTTTACAGGGAAGAGAAGGGGGATGGTGAAGGAGTGGGAATTATCATATCAATTCATAGCAGTTGCTTCTCATATGTGCTTTGGCTGGGCAAGCCTGGGGTTTCAAACCAGCAATCTCAGTGTTCCAGGTCAGTGCTTTCTCTACTGCGCCGTCACCTGTCAGGCCAAATACCACTTTCAATACTAATATAAATAGGTTTCAAGATTATCACAAGCTGTCTGACAGAGAGAGAAGCACTCATTTATCGTTCCACTTAGTTGTGCATTCACCAGTTGCTTGCCGCATGGGCCGTGACCGGAGACTGAACCTGCAACTCTAGTGTTTTAGGACAATGCACTAACCAAATGAGCGAACTGGCCAGGGCCAGATTAGGTTAAAAAAAAAAGTCCAAACATAGCCTTCCACTAAAGATTAAAAAAAAAAAAAAAGTCCCAGAGAAATTTAAAAAAGATGGTCAACAATGTAAAATTAAAACTTGTGACAAACAGAACAAAAAATCATATTTTTCAGATGAAGGAATAAAGGTATGTATCAACAGCATAGATATATGTCTAGAGGAAAATAATCACAAAAATTTTGTCTAGAACTAAGACAAAATCGGCAAGAAGACTTGGGCAAAACTGTAAGGCAACTAGACATAACAGACGTATAGAACACCCTACCCATCAACAAGGGAATACACTTTTCAAATGCACACGCAATATTCTCCAGGAAAAACCATACATTAAATCGTACGTCTCAATAAAAGGACTGAAATTCTACAAAGCATGATCTCTGATCACAACAGAATACACTTAGAAACCAAAAGATAAAAATTTGAGGAATTTCCAAGTATATGAAAATTAATCAACATACTCCAAAATAACCTAGGAATAAAAAAAAGATAAGAAAAATTAGAGAATACTTTTAGAAATAAAAAAAAAGAAAATCAATCCACGTGATGCAGCTAAAGCAAGGGGAACTTTACAGTTGAAAACGCCTGCTTTACAAAGACTGGAACTCAGTAACCGAATTCCCACCTAACGAACTAGAAAAAGAGCAACATAAACCCAAGGAGAAGTAATAGAAGTCAGAGAGGAATTGATGAACTAAAAAGGTAAGAGAAAATGAAACCACAAGTTGCCTCTTTTTGAAAAGATCAACAAAACTGCGACGGAGAAATTGCACAGCCAGGGTGATTGATCCTCCATAAACTGAGATCCGTAAGCAGAGAAGGTAACCCATTTAGTAAGTTATGTTACTGTACCACATTCCAGCAAACTCTTACTAATACTAATGAGTCCATTAGTCCCAGCCCTAGTGCACTTAGCTCCCACAGAACTCCACAAGGGAGGTTCTACGATTACTTTATTGACAAGCAAACAGAAGTGAAGTGGCTTATCGATATAGTCACACCAAGTGGAAGAGGCAGAATTCACACTCAGGGGCCAACTTCAAGCACTCATGAAACTAAATAGACCACCAAAAAATACTTCAACTTTCCAGAAATGCTTTAAAGGAAACTTTTAGCTGACGGAAAGGAAGGAAGGACTCAATGGGGAAAATCTCTTAAAAAGAAAACTCCCTAAAGTTAAAAACTAGAAAAAGAGAATGTGTCAGGTACACAGAAAATACTGTAACTTATGTTTTCAAAATATAATTCCATAAGTTTCTTCTAGGAAAACAGGCCTTTTCTCCTACTGAATTCCCTTATGGCACCTGGCACTGTCCTAGGTACTGAAATCAAGTTGAGAAGTTGGGAGAGACTTAGGGATGAGTAATTGAGAAAGGAAGGGAAAAGGAGGCAGAGAATCAACTCTAAAGGAGATCTGGCCCATGTGCCATCAGAGATCCCACAACTTTGAAGGGACAGATCACTCCTCTGGAAGACACCATACATATTCCAGAACAGAAAATATAGAAAGCGTCACAATTTGTTTTATCACATTCAGACAATCCTCTGATGACAAGCATAACAAACAAACCATGGATGTCACATAAGAAAATAAATGCAGAAGTTCTAAATAAGATCTCAGCATTCAAGATGAACCCAGCAGCACACTGAACAATTAACCGTTACTAGCAAGCCTGGCTTGCTCTAGGTATGTGTAATAAATCCATCCACACAGTGGGCACCAAATTCAGTACAAGACAAAGCTGTCGGTCACCACTGATTCAATGTTGCTTTGCGATTACAGCCAATCAACTAAATTGAATGGGGGCGGGGGGAGGGTTAGGGACACAGAAGTGTATCTAAAAGGAAACAATTATAATTTCCCAAATGCCTAGTTACGCATCAGGAAACGGTGTGAATATCAACTGAAGAACAAAGAGCCAAGTAACCACTTGGAACCCAGTGTAATAAAACACCTGCCACCTCGGTGTGAGCCAGTCTGTAGGCAAGAACGGCACCGTGTTCCTCACCGCGTTCCTGGATGGGAACTCAGGGTCGCAGACAGTGCAGTGAGTGACTTCCCTTGCTAGCTCAGCTGCAGTCTGTCCCAGGGCCCACCCCGTTCAAGCAGGAGGGATTCCCACCCGATGTTAGGAATGGGTCCTGGTCAGTGTTAGCCAGTCAGAGTTATCCCATTTCTCTTCCCAAGGGGCCGAAACGCCATGTCACCCAATTCCAGCCAATGAGAAGTAAGCATAAATCTACCTGTGGACTTCTAAGACTACCTTCATCCTAAGAGAAGCAAAGAAATCCAAGGTCGCTGGCTTGAGCAAGGGGTCACTCGCTCTGCTCTAGCCCCCCGGTCAAGGCACATATGAGAAGCAATGAGCCAGAGACACAACTACAAGTTGAAACTTCTCATCTCTCTCCCCGTCAGTCTGCCTTGCTGCCTCACAAATGGCAGTGAGCTTGGGACGGGCAAGCACAGCACGAAAAGGCCCCGTGGGGTGGAAGGGGATTTGCAGGGGAGAGCACCAGGCGACACAGGAACAGCACTCGGGGTCAGATCATGTAGGACCACCAAGGTCCACACAGAGTCTGAGTTTATTCTAAAGGGGATGCCCCATCACTGAAGTCCTGCCGCACGACCCACAGACTGAGGGAGAATGAAGGGAGGCGGGACAACCAGGGGCGGCTTACACGTGTCCAGGCAAGAGACCAGGGTGGCCTGGACCGAAGCAGCAGGACAGGAGGGAGGATGTGGCCCGGGATGGAGTTGTTTGGTTGGTGGATCTAATACAACTTACTGGGGAGTTACATATGAGGGAGGGAGGGACAGTGATGTGTTGTCCCCTTATCTACGTATTCGCTGGTTCGTTCCTGTATGTCCCTGGAGATTGAACCTACAACCTTAGTCTATCGGAGGATGCGCTAACCAGCTGAGCTACCCAGCCAGGGACCAGAGCTTATATACAATAAAGTCAACAGATAACATTACAATCATGTTGCCAAGGGGCTAAAACAACACACAGAACACCAGTGGTCAAGTCATGTAACCAAAATATCTTATTCCAAATCTTCTGCTGAGAGCTGAAAAATGGCCACTTTATTTCCCAGATGGATGACACCCACCCCTCACCGTTCCCTTGACCACAGATGAACAGTGACGCCCTCTGTGACAATTGATGTCCAGAAAGCAGTCAGACCTCCCTACCTGACAGGATGTCTTCTGACACTTCCTTTTCCCTCTCAATCCTTCCCTCCAGCGTGGAAACACAGAACTCGTAGCCAGCGAGAGCAAACTCCGGCCTGGAAAGCAAGGGTCACCGTTGGTCCTCACCTTTCCACACGCGCCTCTGTGGTCCTTGTTCTTCCCGGGTGGCGTGCGAGTATTATCCATAGAGGAAGTGTAAGATGGGAAGAGAAATTCTGTTTCAAGTCTCTGAGGGATGTCAATATGCCGTTTTTCAAAAGTTGTACTTTTCTTTCTAGTTGTAGAATATAAGGCCAGACTTAAAGAGGAACATAGCCAGTTTCAGTAACTGACAACCGGCAGTTTCATCCTCTCCAAGTTTCAAGTGAGTCGCCTGTATCTACTCGAGTCAGTTTCTGCATCTGCGAGAGCCTGTGTCTGCTGAAAGCAGTCCTCATATGAGTATGGGGGTTAGTGACCTCCTACAAGTGCTGGAGAGACTCAGTCCCTTTATGCTCCCTCCAAGCTGTAGGTCTTTGATGAAAGTTCCTCTTACAGGAACGGAACTCCAAGCGGTGGCACCGGCAGGCATCGGGCCTGACTCTCAGCCCTGGCTGCTCTAGCTCTGGCATCCCCTCCCAACCAACGGGCAGACTGGAAAGAGAACAAGTCAACTCCTGGGTCCTTTTTTTTTTTTTTTTACTTTATTACTTATTGATTTGAGAGGGAGAGAGGGGAGAATGAGACAGGGGGTAAAAAACACATAGATTTATTGCTCCACTTATTTATGCATTCACTGGTTGACTTTTTTTTTTTTTTTTTTACAGGGACAGAGAGAAAGTCAGAGAGAGGAACAGATAGGGACAGACAGACAGGAACGGAGAGAGATGAGAAGCATCAATCATCAGTTTTTTGTTGTGACACCTTAGTTGTTCATTGATTGCTTCTCAGATGTGCTCTGACCAGGGGAGCTACAGCAGACTGAGCCACCCCTTGCTGGAGCCAGCGACCTTGGGTCCAAGCTGGCAAGCTTTTGCTCAAGCCAGATGGGCCTGCGCTCAAGCTGGCGAGCTCAGGGTTTCGAACCTGGGTCTTCCACATCCTAGTCCGACGCTCTATCCACTGCGCCACCGCCTGGTCAGGCCACTGGTTGATTCTTACATGTGCCCTGACTGGAGCTCGAAAATTAAGAAAAGAACACTATTTTTAAGGAGAGCACAGAGTTATTTACAAACTAATTATTAATGGCTTCTACACAGGCTTTCAATTCTACAAGGTCATGAATCTGTTGTCCTCTGCAGTACGATTAGCTTTGGGCTTCTTACCCTAGGAGTTTGTACCCCATCAACAGCTGGTCCTGTTACTCCTCAAGGGAGATGGGCGCCAGCAGCAGTGCCCCCCGGAATGGGACAACCTCAGAGCTCCACAAAAGCCCCCCTCAGAAGCGCTGGCCTATCTGGAGGCCAGGCGGACGCAGGGAACTGACCGAGTGCTCCCGGCTGAGAAGGGGCTGGCGCCAGCACAGCAGGGCCAGTGCCCTGGTCCCTCACCTCAGTGCACGCCCGCTCCACAGCACCAGGCTGATGCCGCCCCCATCCTCTCGTATCCCACTTCTGCAACCAACAACCCAAGGAAAAGCTTGTCTCGGGTCTCCCCTTAAAGGCGCCCCAAACTGCAACTCTCCGCAGGAGTTCTTTGCTTACATCCTGAGTACTTCTCCTTCGACCTCCACCTAGAGAGAACGAAAGGCCAGCCTCACGCATCAGTCCCTGACCTTCGGCACACATCCAAGTTGTTTTCTGAAGCCTTTCCTGTGTGGCCGGCAGGCAGACTTCTTGTAAGAACTGAGACTTGTCTAATACTTTACAGTCAGCACCTACTTCCTGTCCTGCTTGTCCAAGTCTCTCCTCTAATCCCAGGCACTTCACTTCCCTAACACCTCGCTACCTGACCGTCACTGCAAGCTCTAACAACACTGCCCCCCAAACTCTCCGCTACGACGTTCCCGTAGCAATGCCCCACTCATCCAACTTTATACCTGATGTCCTGGTGCTCGTATCAGCACAGTGGTTTCTTCAGTTTCCTATCCCCAGCAGCTTTCACACCGCTCCCTCCTCTGCCAGGAAGAGCTAAGCTCAAGTTCCGGCTGGAACTTCCCGTGGTGACCTTGAGAGCAGTGTGGCCAGGGCTGAGGGCTACTGCCCCGCCCAGCTGGCTCACAGAAAAGGCAGGGGCGTGACTGGAAAGCCTAATCGTTTCCAAGATGAGGGAAGGAATGCTTTGGATTTGACACCCAGTTTTCTGGAGACCCAGATGATTCAGCAGGTAAACAAAAATTATGTAGAACGTCTCAGGGTCCAAGTTTTCTACCCACAATCCCGTTCCCCGCGCACTGCCACACGTACTTACTTATTCTGAGCAGCATAGATACTAGCCAACTTCAGAGAGATTTCAATTATCGCACTGTCTTCCTGTTGGGAAAAAGAAAAATGAAGGAAATACAGGACGAGTGAACCTTCCTCATGGCTCGTTTCAGGTCAGCCTCTTGACTGACTGGCCCGACAGCCCCAGTCTTTAGCCTTTTGCAGGAATCAGTCAGCGATGGATCCCTCAGCTACTGTGCTGTTGCTGAGTGAGAGACCAGCAGTCTCCACAGGTTCTGGGGGGGAGCTACCTTTATTTTTATTTTTATTTTTGGCCAAAGCACGTGTTGGGTGCTGGGTGGAGTTTTCAGGAAGGCTGTTTGGAAACTTACATCAGCTGGGGCCCAGCCCTGAGCAATGGATCCTTACCTGTAACATGCCTTCTCCAAGCAGGTTAGTCATCGTTGCCTTAAAAAGGCTTTCTGCCTAAAAGCATAAGGATAAGAGTTTTCTTTTACTTGGGCCCCACTCTTAAGTACTAGCCTGATACATCGTTCTTCATAAAACACAACAGACAGACACACATTCACACCCCCCCACAGAAAAGTATCCTGGTGATGGGAAAACAGACTAAAATACTTGCACCCCCACATCCTCTGAGCACCTCATAAAAACTATTCTGTGATGAGTCAAAACTTCAGAAATTAACTTCTCATCCAAACTCACTGTGGCAGAGGCTGTAAACTGTTCCCCGGTACCCAACTCCCCTCTCCATCCTTTTAGTTACAAAATCTCAATTTTTAAGAGGTCAGCCTCCTTTGCAGCTAGAGATGGTCACATGATAAAGTTTTGGCTAAAAGATGCAGGCAGAAGGCACGCAAACAGTTTTTAAATCATACTTTGTAAGGAAGCCGCCGGCTTTCCATCCCTTCCTCCTTCCTTCCTGCAAGATGAGGTGAGCCAGCTCACTTATGCAGATAAGGGCCTATCTAAGAAGGACCTGGCCTTCCGGACCACTGCACGGAACAAAGGTCCACAGTCCTCTCCGGTGTATGTCTACCTCTGCACCAATACGTTCAAGAGAAATACACCTCCTTCTTGTACGAGTCACTCTGCCTTAGAGTGTGCTTGTTACAGTGGCTTAGCCTGTCCCCTTACCTAACTGTGTTCCCTTGAAGCTAGTCAATCCTCCACAAATTCAAGACACCGCCACATGACCTACTTACATTTTCAAGCTGACCTCGTATGTATGCTAGGTTGGCCATCTGAAAGCAAATTACAAGTTGTTTTTTTTTCAGTTCATAGCACTGTGTTCCTACTTATTTCAAACTTTTTATACTAAAGGCTCCTTTTTGCATTCTCCCTCTCAATAAAAGAAAATAGTTCAGAGAGAAAAGCATGTCACTAGTCTGCTAAAAGCAAATGACAGCAGCGGTACAGGAAATAAATACCTGCATCTGCTTCAGGGAGGTCAAACGAAACAGAAATCCACTCACCCCTGAAGAAACAAATGTCATTTGTTTCTTTTTGGTCTGGGATTGAAACTTCAGATAAGTGACACCCCAAGTGTAATAAAAAGTGAACCAAAAAGAAAACTTAGTAAAAATAAAAACCAAAAGCTTTCTATTCCTGAAGGTAGGTCAGGACTAGACATCGGGAGAGCTAACACCCCCTCCTTTGCCCCCACCCTTCATTAGTGGCTCAGATTAGTGACAGGAGTTACCAAGTCGTAAGTGTAAGTGATGGCCTTCTTGTTGTCACTCTGGTAGGCCAGACGGAGCGCGTCGTGCAGAATTACCTCGGCCTCTTCCGGCTCATCTTTCATGATGCTCAACTGAAGAGAGGAGAGAGGTAAACAGAACGGAACGTGAAGACAGCAGATGCATGTGCTACCACAGGAGAGAGAATGTGGCCAGGTGCCCCCGAACGCTTACTGACTTCCTACTGCACACCCGGCACTCGCTCTACAATGCCCACAGGCAGGTCAGCCTCCCGTGCAGCCTCTGCGGCGACAGGAGAAAGGTTTGGCCGACAGCTGCCGACAGCAGGAACATGAGCGACTTTTACATCGTATTTGATAAGATAGCTTCCTGCCCAACATCCTCTTTCTCTCTTCCTGCAGGCTGGAAGGGACCCTGTACAACATGTTAGCTTCATTATAACTGATGAGGAGAGCTATGGGAAAAGTGACGGAGAGGAACAAGGTGTCCTCTAAACGAGAGACCAAGCAGCTTTCCCAGGAAGTGACAGCTACACTGAAGCAGGAAGGATGAGCTGTGAGTCAACCAAATAGGGAGTTGTGGGGGGAAGTGACCAGACTGGACTGTAACTCGCCCGTCCCTGTCCTGGGAGGCTGTGCTAAGACACCTGTAAAGAATGAGGAAGGAGCCTGACCTGTGGTGGCGCAGTGGATAAAGCGTCGACCTGGGAACACTGAGGTCGTCAGTTCAAAACCCTGCACTGGTCTGGTCAAGGCACATATGGGAGTTGATGCTTCCAGCTCCTCCCCCCTTTCTCTCTCTCTCTCTCTCTCTCTCTCTCACTCTGTGTCTCCTCTCTAAAAATGAATAAAATTAAAAAAAAAAATTAAAAAAAAAAAAAGAATGAGGAAGGAATGAGCAAAGGCCCCACGGGCTGAAGAGAATGGTTAAGAACCACTCAAGAAATGAAAAGAAACACATGTGAACGGAAGATGAGTAACAAGAATTACTGTCAAACGGGTGGGCAGGGCAGGGTGGTGTCTATCGTGTGGTCTTGCAGGTCATGACAAGGAGTTCGACTTTTATCGAATGCACTAGGAAGTCATTCCTAATTTTTAGGCAAGAAGGTGACATGATCTGATCTATTTGTTTTTTTCTAATCACTCTGGCTGCTGTCTGGAGAATGGAACATTGAGGGGGAGGGGAATAGGGCAGGCAAGACGACTAGGTAGTAGACTGTGACCACATAGAAAAGGTGGCTGGTTTTCTTTATTTTTGCTGGCACCAGGATTTGTTGCTGGACTGTAAGTATACTGCTGGGAGGCGGAGGGAGGCACTACCAGGTTCAAGGATGGCTAT
Source organism: Rhynchonycteris naso (assembly GCA_037038555.1). Taxonomy (NCBI): domain Eukaryota; kingdom Metazoa; phylum Chordata; class Mammalia; order Chiroptera; family Emballonuridae; genus Rhynchonycteris; species Rhynchonycteris naso. The sequence continues at coordinate 2,340,799 of CM072995.1, read as the reverse complement.
GAGGTTTCCAGGCTGAAAAACTGGGTAGACAGACAGAAAGAAAACATGGTGAAGAAAAAGTGTTCCGGGAGGAATTTAAGATCAAGAGTTCCGTTTTGGACAAGTCTGAGAGCCTCTCGGTGGACATGGCCTGTCGGGGGCACACTGCAGCTTGGCAATATAAACGGACGCCCTTGGCATCAAAGCGGTGGTTAACCCCGCAGAAGAGCTGAGATAACCTGAGCAGAAGAAAGAATAGAAGGGAAGGTGGCGGAAAGGAAGCGTTTAGAAAGAAAAGACGGAAACTGCTCATCATCGACACTCAATTGCACTTTCATGACATTACATACAGTAACGTGAAGCATCCTCCCTGCCAGTCCTGGCGGCTTGGCTGATTCGCTAACGACCTACAGTTCCGCTCATTCCATTCAAATGAATGACACTTGTGCCAGCACTTCCTCCTGCACCCGAGACTGCAGCGGTTTCCCGGGATGGGGCCCAACGCTGACCCCGGCCCCTGTCCCCCCCGCGGGGCCCCCGTCCAGCCTCCGGCCCGGCGCCTCACCTTGGCTCGCTTCAGCAGCTGGATGATCTCCGCCTCGGTCTCGTCCGCCGCGGGCTCGGTGGGCCCGTCGTCTGTGGCCCCGGGCCTCGAGAACCACGCGAGCGCTGCGGGGAGCAGGAAGGTCACCGGGCGGCGGCGCCCCCGGCTCCGACCCGACCGCCGCGCGCCCTCGGCCCACAGCGCTCACCTGCCGGCAGCGGCAGCAGCCCCGCGCCCCCCACCCAGTCCCCCGCCCCGCCCAGCCCGCAGCGCTCACCTGCCGGCAGCGGCAGCAGCCCCGCGCCCCCCACCCAGTCCCCCGTCCCCCGCCCCGCCCGCAGCGCTCACCTGCCGGCAGCGGCAGCAGCCCCGCGCCCCCACGCAGTCCCCTGTCCCCCGCCCCGCCCGCAGCGCTCACCTGCCGGCAGCGGCAGCAGCCCCGCGCCCCCCACCCAGTCCCCCGTCCCCCGCCCCGCCCGCGGCGCTCACCTGCCGGCAGCGGCAGCAGCCCCGCGCCCCCACCCAGTCCCCCGCCCCGCCCAGCCCGCAGCGCTCACCTGCCAGCAGCGGCAGCAGCCCCGCGCCCCCCACCCAGTCCCCCGTCCCCCGCCCCGCCCAGCCTGCGGCGCTCACCTGCCAGCAGCGGCAGCAGCCCCGCGCCCCCCACCCAGTCCTCCGTCCCCCGCCCCGCCCGCAGCGCTCACCTGCCAGCAGCGGCAGCAGCCCCGCGCCCCCGCCCTGCGGCGGGCCCCGGGAGGGCAGCACCTGCACCCCGGCCGCCCGGCCTCCCGCCGGCCCCGAGAGCGAGGGCGCCGAAGCGACGCGGCACCGCCGCCCCGCGTCCCGCAGAAGCCGACCCAGGCTGGGGCTCAGGAGCCGAAACATGCCCGCGTTGCGCACAGCAGACCCCGCCAGACCCGGGAGGTCCCGCCCCCAGCCCGATGCCCGAGGGCTTGGTAGGACCGTGACGTAGCTGCGCCGCGCTGTGATGTCGCCGGGCCGTGACGTCACTGCCCCGCGCCGCGCCCCCTGCGCACTTCTCAGGGCAGTGGAGACGGAAAAGTTTCTTGCAGTGGCGGGCAGTCCCGCCCCCACAGCCCGAAGCCCGAGGGGCGGGGAGGACCGTGATGTCGCCGCCCTGTGACGTCACTGCCCGCGTCGCGCCCCTGCGCACTGCAGGCCCAGTCAGACCCTGGGACGTCCCGCCCCCACAACCCGACGCCCGCGGGGAGGTCGGGATCCGTGACGTCACTTTTTAGCGCCTAGCCACGCCATGCCGTGATGTCACTGCCCCGCGCCGGCCCCGCGGGTGCTGGCGATCCCTGCAGGTGTCTTGACGCGTCGCTCCCGCTGGCTGTGCGGGGCAAGCCGCGTCCCGCGGAGCTATGGCCGTCGCCCTACCGGCCACCACACTGCCGGCTGTCGTGGAGGAGCTCCTGAACGAGATGGCCGCGGCGGTGCGGGAGAGCGCGCGAAGTACGGGTCCCTCGTGGTGCGCCGTGGCCGGGGCACCGCCAGCGGGGAGGCGAGAGGCGGCGGTTTCTGACCCCGGGCCCTGCGTCGGGGACCTCCGACCCCGCGCCCCTGCTCGCGGGGCTTTTATTCCCTGTTGATCTATCGCCCAACCCCCTGGTTCGTAAAAAGAAACGAATAAAAAGAAAAAGAAGGAAGGGAGGGGGAGGGCAGAGGGAAAGAAGCGAGAAAAGCCGAATTTCCCAAGGAATCAACAGTTCAGGTGCTCCGTTCGGCCCCCCGGAGAGCCGGGGACTGAAGCAGGAGCGCTTCTAGGCAACACGTGAGAAGGCTCCCGGGAGGGCGGAAGGGGTGGGGGCCTTCCAGGGGCTTCTAGAAATTATTAAACGTGCCTGTATTTTTTTTCTCAAAACCTTGTTAACTTGAATCCTCTTAAACACTTTGTTCAGCAATTAAGTATTTTAGGGCCATGTAACGCCGGTGGGCGAGGCCAGGCAGGTTCACACCGGGTTGGAGCAGACGGTAGAGGAACTAACTGCCCAGGCGGGCGGAGAGCGTTGGGTCATTGCCGTTTACAGTCTCCCAACGGGGACATGAGCGAGCAAGCAGGGAAAAACCTTTTCTCAGGGCAGCAGGGACCGAAAGGCTCCTTACCCTGGTGGGCAGTCCGCCCTGAATGAAAGCACCGTCCCCTTACATAGACCGTATATACACCTGGCTCCGCCAGGTGCTCACGCGCTAATCCTGCAAAGTGCGAGGGAGGCATGACAGCTGATTTCCCTACGGGCCACAAAACCCAAATGCATAGGCCGTGACCCTGAACGCGTACATACTTTTTTACTCCTCTGACCAGCAGAGGGTGCTCTGTGGCCGTGTTCACCAAAACCACCGAGATCATATTAAGGCAGTGATGGGCAATCTTTTGAGCTTGGTGTGTCAAAGTTCGCCAAAATCCGGGCATTAACTTGGGTGGTGTGTCACTTCGAGAAAAAAAAACCATAATGAAAACTAATGTAATATATAGGCTTAAGAGATTAGGCCAGCCAGCTATTCAAACTGTTCTGATCCCCAAAGGGATAGGGGAAAAGTCATTCTGCCCTTGGCTCAAACTGGTTGCTAGAAGTGGGCTCTGTCCGAATGTGTTAATCCATGCACTGGGACAGTTTTGAAGACTGCCTCTTGACACTCAGCTCAGACACATGGACCATTGCCATCGAGTCAGGCGTATTTTCAACAGAACTGTTGTCTGCTGTTTAAAAATCTTTGTACTAGTGCCTGACCTGTGGTGGCACAGTGGATAAAGCGTCAACCTGGAATGCTGAGGTCGCCGGTTCGAAACCCTGGGCTTGCCCGGTCAAGGCACATATGGGAGTTGATGCTTCCTGCTCTTCCCCTTTCTCTTTCTCTGTACCTCTCTCTCATCTCTAAAATGAATAAATAGTCTTAAAAATATTTTTTAAAAAATAAATTAGCCTGACCAGGTGGTGGCGCAGTGGATAGAGCGTCGGACTGGGATACGGAGGGCCCAGGTTCGAGACCCTGAGCTCGCTAGCTTGAGCGCGGGCCCATCTGGCTTGAGCAAAAAGCTCGTCAGCTTGGACCTGAGGTCGCTGGCTCCAGCAAGGGGTTGCTCAGTCTGCTGAAGGCCCGTGGTCAAGGCACATGTGAGAAAGCAATCCATGAACAATTAAGGTGTCGCAAAGGCAATGGAAAAACTAATGATTGACGCTTCTTACCTCTCTCCATTCCTGTCTGTCTGTCCCTATCTATCCCTCTCTCTGATCACTCTGCCCCTGTAAAAAATAAAAATAAACTAAAAAATAAATTAAAAAATAAAAATCTTTGTACTAGTCACATACTCTTCCTGACCCCCTATCCTTCAATGGCAATTTTTTTTAAAGCTAGAGTCTGAGTTTCTATTTGTGTGACGATGTAAAAAACCCAGTCACCGCTGAGCCACGTAGGGAGCTATGACTACTTTTCTGTTCCTGTGTAACTCATTTTCCCTGGAGTTACAACTGTCAGGGTTGTGTATATTTGCTTTTTTAGTTTTCTATGTATTTCTTCCTAATTCAGCCTCAAACTCATCCTCGGTGCTGTAAACCTGTACTCAAGATGTTCAGATGAATGAGTTTTATAAATTTCATTTTCCTGTGGAAGTCCCTCCTAGACGGACTTGCTGCTCTCCAGGCTGTTTCTTGACTCTCCATTCACCATTATTATCTTGGGAAATCTCATTACCAACGTGGAACCTTATGCTTCTACAGTTTCGATTTTCTTGGTTTACTGCTTCAGAGAGCCCATACCGTAGTAACCTCCTGAAGAAAAGTACATGAGATGTGCTTTTCTTGAGACTTGGCATGTCTGGAAAAGTTTCTGTACTCACACTTAATTCATAGTTTGGCTAAATAAGGATTGAATTATATGTTGGAAGTAATGTATCTTCAGGCTTCTGAAAACATTCTACTAACTTACAGCTTTTTACACTTAATTTCAGAGTCTTATTTGAGCTTCCCTGTTTTATCCCCACCTTCAGAGGTATCTGGTGCCACCCATACCCGAGGGGTTGCAGGGGTGGGGGATGGATTCTGCAGTGTCCATCAGGTCCTTGTCATTCCTTGGTTCTCATCATTGGGATTCAGTTTTCTCAGGCTTTGTACGTTGTTTTCGGACATATGTTAGATATTGCTTGTCCCTGTTGTTATCCTTGGGAGTTTATGCTTTTAAAAAAAATCTTGTTATTGCTTAGTGAATACTGGGAAGGAGTAAAATTAGAGATTTCAACCCAGCATGTTACACAAGAGTCTTTTTGGTTCTCGACTCTTTAAGATTTTAATGGTTGCAGTCACTGGTTAACATGATTAACTTTCTTCCCATCTCTGTTTTATAGTTCCTGATGAGCATCTATTGTCGTAAGTATGGATCTCTCCTGTGGTACGCGGGGTCTTTAGTCATTAGTGTGTTTTGAAAGCCAGATCCTTTCAACATCAACTTTAGATTTAAAATATATATATATATTCTTACTAAACCTAGGAACAAGGTTTTCCTGACATAATTATCAAAAACCCGTTTCAAGCAGATCGCCAAAACCGTATTTGATTGTACACGGCATCCCCACGTTGTCTGGTGTGCCGCTTGAGTTTGCTGCTGTTCGAAAAGTGTAGCTGTCACAAGAAATGAGAATTATACCTCTTTGCCAGGAACGACAATTACCATTACTCGTAGGTGAAAAAGAAAAGTTACCAAAAAGCCCACAACATGCCTTTTGTTTTAAAACTTAGAAAACAAAGCCACACCTGTAATGTATGTCTATGTATGTATGTGTGTGTAAACACCCGTACATGCAGTGCTACGGGTAATAACATATGGCAGTGTTAACGGGAAGGAAACCAGCCAACGTTTGTGGTCATCTCAGAAATGACGGGCATTTGGGAAGCGGCAGCATCACGGAGCATGAAGAGAGCTCCCGTGTTTGTAAATAACCTGAATGTTCATTCTGGAGGGTTGCTTACACGGCTTTCTGCTGGATTATTTTTTTTTTTCCTAATGAAAATGTATTACTTTTTTTTTTTTTTAATGGCTGCTGGTGACCCTTTGGACCCCGAGTTCCTGAGGCCTTTCTGTTTTCCAGGCTGAAGTTTATCTTCGGCTCAGCAGCCCTCCAGGCCTTGGACCTAGTGGACCGCCAGGCCATCACTCTCATTTCATCGCCCAGCGGGAGGCGTGTTTACCAGGTAGACATCTAGCGGTCGGGATTGTCTCAGCAGAAACCCCTTAGAACAGAATGTTTTCAAGAATCTCCATGGAGACTGAGCGGTGGTGGCGCGGTGGATTGAGCGTTCAGAGCCGGAGGCCTGTTGGAAACCCAGAGGTCGCTGGCTAGAATGCAGGGCACATCAGCGTGAGCGTGGGCAAGATTACAGGGTCGCTGGCTAGAAGCCCAAGGTCACTGGCCTAAAGCCTAAGTCGCTGTCTTGAGCCCAAGGTTAGTGGCTTGCACAAGGGGTCATGGGCTCAGCTGGAGGTGCCCCCCCCACCCCCAGTGTCAAGGCACGTATGAGGAGCAGGCAGTACACAACTGAAGTGAGGCAACTACGAGTTTATGCTTCTCATCTCTCTCCCTTCCCGTCTCTCGTGGGGCAGGGGGGTTAATGTCTGTGGGAGCTAGTGACCAGCTATAAGTTGTTTTCTGTACTCGTTGAAAAGCATTTGACTCAACTTGGTAAAATTAGTGTATTAGTAATTAAATTAAGTATGACCTATTAACTCTATGTAGTAGCAATTTATAGAACCAGCCACGATGTGGAAGGGCTCTTTTCTCAGATCCAGTGGGGTATCGTTGACTTTTCCTTTCCCACTGATTATAGGCACTCCCCCCCCTCCCGCCCCCAATGTACTGACATCTTCACTATGTTCGTTATCTCTTGCTCATGAACAAAAGCCAAGATGCCTTTGAGGTCCTTCCACGTGCTAGTGTTCCCCAGAAGTGATCTTTTGAAGCTGCAGTCAGGAAATACTAAGGGTCAGACTGCACTGAAGGCCCAGTCCACTCGGGTCTCAGCTCTGCCCTCTGGAGTGGAGGGCAGGGAGATCTGTAAAGTAACAGCCTCTCACCAGGCTCTGAGTCACTGGCATGTATTTTTGATCATTCTCACCGAAAGCCCAGCCACATGTTTTTTCAGGGAACTGAGATGCAGAAAAGTAAACAGTCACAGGTGGCAGCTGGGACTCGTAACTGCTGCCCTCCCCGCCTTCAGCTCTGGGGGACACCCTAAGTGCAGCAGCCGGGACTGAAGGAGGGGAGACTGTGAATGAGATAAAATATTGGCAGTGCTTTCCAGAACGCTGTGACTGGCGTAGAAGGGGCTGAAAAAGAGGCTGTCAGCTCCTGTAAATGCAATTCAGGCCTTGCTGGAGATCAGGGCGGGGAGCTTTTCCGCGTGTGCTTCCAGTTGATTTACAACTAGCTTCTCTCAGCCGAGCCATGTCAGTTAATTCTTGGTGAGTGAATGACCTGAGCAGATCCCGCTCGGGCAGGAGGGGCCTCTGCTGAGTGAGTTAACTTGCCACTCCGCATTAGAGCATCGTCTGGCTGACCCGGCCAAATCGTCATGCGTTTCCTCGTTAAGGAAAGTGGGATAATGAGTGTTGAATGCCGTAGTTAAAACTCCTGGGTTGTATTTACTTAAAAGAGGCTGCCTATTAGATTTTCCTCCTGGTGATCAGTAATCAGAGCTGTTAAATGTCTCTACCTGGGAGATGTTTGCATTTTCTTTCCTCTGTTTTTATTTTTTTTAATATATACATAACTAAAATACTCTAGCAGATGTCTTCAAACTTTTTATAAAAAGGGCCCACTTTTGCAGTCCTGGTCTACCTGGTCCCTACCGCCCACTGGTGGGTGTTCCAGCTTTCCTGGTGGGCCAATCGCGGCGCCGTTTGGTTGCTCCACTACTGCCCGTCATGAAAGCTGGACCGCCCACCAGTGGGCAGTAGGGACCAGGTAGACCAGCACTGCAAAAGTGGGCCGTTTTTATAAAAAGTTTGAAGATGTCTCCAGGAGGACCTTTGAATTTTTCTCACATCCTTTAGTCTCAGACATCTTTGTCTCGTTTACAGTCTTAACATACATCTGACCTGCCCAGGCAGACTTCCAACTGTCCCCTAGTTCTTCATCTAGAGAAAATCTTAAAGGGTTTGTTTGAAATACTTGTCACTGTTGACTTTTAGTTCCTCTCAGGATTACCAATGTAAGGTATTTTCCCCGCTGAGGAAGAAGGAAGGGCCGTAGCCACCAAGTGTGGAATAGAAAAGGCTTTATTTAGTATCTGGCTGCCCGGATGATGTTCTCTGTGGGGGGTGGGGGAAGACAGGGGGCAGAGAAGTCGCATGGGGTGATCCGTGTGGGGAATATTTAAAGGGTCTGTAGGGTGGGCGAGCTAATAGGACGTGGAGAAATCTCACTGGCTGAGGGACAGCCGCTCTTCTCCCAAGGACCTCTGGGAAGTTTCTTTTGGCTGCTTGGTTGTGGGCGGCTCTAGCCAAAGTTCCCAGGTCTCAATTCCTCACGTGACCCTCCCCATTACCCACCGACCTTACAACCATGACTTGTTTAATTTTTGTCATTTGCATCCTGTTGGGCAGATAAAATATATTATGCTCACTTTGTTAAAGATGGCGCTGCCCACATGGAAGTTCGTTGATATTAATGTGTGTTCTGGAACAGGCTGTGGGCAGGCTGGGTCGTTATGGCCTACGGCTTAGTTTTAAGAGTAAGCTTTTCCCCACACCCTTGATTGATTGGATGATGTGGGGTGGTGCACTCTCATGAGGAATCCTCCCAGTATGTCTCAGATGGGTGGCTTTGTATTGGAGACTTCCTTGTTTGTTTAATTGGATTGGAGGTTTTGATTTTACACTATAAAGTGGGGCAGACCGGGAGCTTACTCTCTCTCGGTTCCTAAAGGATTTGTATAGAGAGGAGAGCAAAGTAAGGCCACGTGGAGGCCAGGAGAAGCAGCCAAGATGGCAGAGTGCTGAGGGAGAAGGCAGTTTGTGCTGAGTTTGTGCAGGAGGAGATGGGAACAGAGGTGAATAAGTCTGGTGAGCTAGAAACCTTTGATTCTAGGAAACTTGGATAAGTCAGTAGCTGTGTGAGCACTGAATGTGTGTGTTTTGGAGCCCAGTGTGTGTTTTTACTTGCCCGCCGGGTGCAAGCTAGAATTAAAGCTGATGGCTCACCAGTTCTTGGCTCCATTGTTTCATTACTGACTGTTCGAATCTAATGTGAACCTGCAGTGGCCAGGCAACTGTGATGGTGGCCTTGGCCACTGGCTTTACACATCCCATATCATCTTTTTCTCTTTTTTTTAAGTGAGAGGAGGGGAGACAGACTCCCACATGCGCCCCGACTGGGATCCACCTAGCAACCCCCATCCGGGGCTGATGCTCGGATCAGCTGAGGTATTCTCGGCGCCTGGGGCCGACACTCGAAGCAGTGGAGTCACTGACTCTCATGGGAAGAGAGAAAAGGGAGGCAGAGGGATGAAGAAACAGATGGGTGCTTTTCCTGTATGCCATGACCGGAAATCGAACCTGGGATGTCCATACACTGGGCCGACACTCTACCCACTGAGCAAGCCAGCCAAGGCCCTATATTTGTCATAAAAATGCTGACTTTCTAGAATTACAGCCGTCAGCTTGGACTTTGAATTAAATGAGGCTGTAGAAATCATAAATAGAAATTAACCTCCATGGTTTCATTGTATTATAATACAGTAAGAATTTGGCTCAATTCACAGGTTCTAGGAGATAAACGTTGAGTCAGATGTTACCTTGATACCCTGCTAGTTTTCTTTCCATATGTCAGCCTTCTAATAATCTTCTAATGGTGATTATGCTGAAGTCATCAGTAGGTTGCCACCTGAGTTGCTTTCTATTGACATGTTTGGTTCACCTAGAAAGAGGGGTGTATCAGTCAGGAGAGGCTAAGTCATGCTGTGGTAGCAAAGACCCCAGAATTTGAAAGGCTTCCACAGAGTCTTGTGTACCATTCACGCTACACGCCTGCGAAGAGTCCATTGCTGCTTCTCTCTGAAACATCTTTGCTCGGGGATCCCAGCTGGTGGAGCGGCTCCTCCCTACCGAGCCCACCGTGGACCTCACAGCAGAGAGAAAAGGGGACATGACGTGCGTCACTCTTCAGTGTTCCTGCCTGACTGCACACAGGTGACTGGCTAGAGCAGGTCCCAGCCAGCCTGTCTCTAATAGGCCAGGAACACGTACCCCCTTTCGGGGCACAGCACCGATCCCAGAGAAGGATAAGTAACACGGCTTACCACTGCCGTGGGTCCTGAGAGGCTTGGCGCAGTCCAGACCACCTGTGAGCGGATGGCCTTCGGAGCTGGGTCTCTCCTTAGAACCTCACTGGAACCTCAGACACGTCCAGTTACGGGTCTTGAGTAGCCTCTTTACGCCTGTTTCTTTTTAAAAGCTCCTTCCTGGAATAAACATTTCAGACTATGACTGGGAGAACCGGGAGCAATTGCCGTAAGAGTTTCTTTTCCCACTGAAGAGTAAAGCAGGTTAATTCGACAATCCCCAGGTCAGTTTCCAGTTCCAAACATGCTGGCTCAGAGCGCTTCCTGGTTTGCTATCTCTCTGGTATTCGCTGCCTCGGGCGGCTGAACAGAACTGGGATTTCTCCCCATCTCTGAGTCATCATGCGTTTATTCTGCATAATCCAGACCGTATTCTGATACCTTGGGGACCCACAATAAGAAAGAACCAGTGGACCAGCCTCCCGGGGCTTGTGCCTGTTTAACTTTCTATATAGAGAGAAGAGAGAACCGGAGACAACTTGAAGCAGAAGACATCTCACATGTATTCATCGGTACTAGATTGGAGACCCCAGAATTACTCATGTTACTTGCTGGGTGTTGGTGGGTTTTCTTCCAGGATTACCAAGTAGAAAACGCTGTAATGTTCTCCCCTTCAGTTTCAGTTTTCCAAGGCGTACGGGGGAAGTTCCTCCATTGATCCTTAGTGCTGTAGGCGACGCTTTTGTTGTTGTTTTTACAGGGACAGAGAGAGAGTCAGAGAGAGGGATAGATAGGGACAGACAGACAGGAACGGAGAGAGGTGAGAAGCATCAATCATTAGTTTTTCATTGCCGTTGTGACACCTTAGTTGTTCATTGATTGCTTTCTCACATGTGCCTTGACCGCGGGCCTTCAGCAGACTGAGCCACCCCTTGCTGGAGCCAGCGACCTTGGGTCCAAGCTGGCGAGCTTTTGCTCAAGCCAGATGGGCCCGTGCTCAAGCTGGCGAGCTCGGGGTCTCGAACCTGGGTCTTCCGCATCCCAGTCCGACGCTCCATCCACTGTGCCACCGCCTGGTCAGGCGACACATCTTTTTAAAACCAGTCAGTCAGTGCCTCGAGACTGGAAACAATGTCAGATGTGACTTTTTTGATACCTGTGCTTTGTCATTGAGGCCTCAGTTTTCCTGGGAACAGCAGCACCTGCAAGCCCGCAGTAATGGCCGTTTCTGGTAACCTAGCAGTCCCTGTGGCCACACAGTGACACACGGGCGTCTGAGAGAAGCACAGCGTGTGGATGCCGTGGAAGCCTCGCCGGCCGCTTTATTTTTTCTGTGGGGGAGAAGGGAAGAACCTGGGGGTGGCTGCAATATTTTCCAAACACAGCAAGTTCTGGACTTTCCACTTAGACTGCCACGTTCAGCCTAAAAGTAACCTGAAAGTCGTCTGGCAGATTTCTAAGTGGCAGCTCCTTGTAAAACAACCCCTGGCGGGGGGGGGGGGGGGGGGGGCGGGGGGGGGGGCGGTGTCTTACTTCCAGTTTGGAAATTACCTGTAAGGACAAGCTCTCAGCGTTTTTGTTTCTGGCTGCTTGGTGACAGGGACTTAAACAAGTGATTTCCCCAGGAAGTCTGTCACGATTGCATCATATTTTTCCTGTGCATCTGCTTTTGTTTCGTGGCTGCCAGCAAAACTGCCTTTGGACGGGGCCATCCCAGGCCTCACTTCTCCACATCTCCCTCCCAGCCTCCGGGTGAACAGGCAGGTCTGGGCCTGCCTCCTTCTGGGCCCTCCTCCCTGAGCGGCCGAGTTCTCCCTGCTCCCAAATGCTTTTCAAAAGCCTTTTCCCCAAGTCCTGGCCGGTTGGCTCCGTGCGTGGAGCATTGGCCCAGTGTGTGGACATCCCAGGTTCGACCCCCGGTCAGGGCGCACATGAGAAGCAACCATCTGCTTCTTGCCCCGTCCCTCTCATTCTCCCGCAGCCAGTGGCTTGATTGGTTCAAACTTTGGCCCCAGGCCCCAAGGATGGCTCAGTTGAGTCAAGCACGGGCCCCAGACGGGTTTCCAGGTGGATCCCGGTCGGGGCACGTGCAGGAGTCTGTCTATCTCCCCTTCTCTCACTTAAAAGCCTTTTCCCACTTCTGTCTGAAACCTTTCTTCCTTGCCTCTTACCTGTGACAGTTTTCATACTGTCTTAAGGTGTGCGGCGGAGGCTTTTAGAAGTTGGCACACATGCTGTGAGATACCAAAAGTTAAATGAGAAGTGCCACACTAACTTGTGGATGAGGGGGCACCCCACACACCCCTTCACTGTCACCCCACGGAGCCGGCCCTCGGCATCACTGTGAGGCACGCCACAGTCTGTGGATGGTTTCACCGTCCTTCCCGTAAACGCCTCAGTCCCACCGTGTGAGGTCCTCGGGGCCCAGAGTCTGCACGCAGGGGGCTGGGTTCCCACTCTGTAAAACACCCGATGCAGCCCGCCCAGCAACTCCCCCAGTCATCCAGCACACCAAGAGATAGACAGGGAAGGAAGCCGGTTCCCAGCAGGCCGCGCCTTTTTAAATTTGATCCCATCTGCCCTTTTCCAGGTACTTGGAAGTTCTGGGAAGACATACACGTGTCTGGCGTCCTGCCATCACTGCTCATGCCCCGCGTTCGCCTTCTCGGTGCTGCGGAGGGGCGACAGTCTGCTGGTGAGCCCCGGGAGGCGCTGCCCACCGCGGCCGGCGGGAAAGGGTCTGCTAGCCCTCACCCCACGGTCTGAGACTTGCACACGGTGGGAATTTCACTAGGTGTCGAAACAGCTGTTTCTTGTCCGCCGCTTCCGTTAGCCATCTTTTTTGGATTTGCCCTCCTGAAATGCTGTCATTTTCAGAAATACACCAACCCCAGATTTTTATTTAAAAGGCCGCAGACGAAGTGCAGGGTGGGGTTGGCCCTGGGGAACCAGCCAGCCCAGCAGAAACATGGGCTAAATCGGATGCTGGCAACTGGCCTGTCCCCAGCGGCAGCCATCGGGGGCTCCTTCCCGCTGCACGTGAGGCAGTCTGCACTGAGCCACGCGTGACTATCACGTGAACAGGACAGCAGGTGGATGCCCTGGCGGGCATGTCAGGCACCCAGAGCCTCCGGCGAGGGCGAGGACACAAGCCCACACAGCCTTTACTCCGGAGGAGCGGGCGCCACGCACTCAGCTAGTTTTTAGGCCTTGCCAAAGGGGAAGATGGTGGCCCCGTTCTGTTCTCCCTTCCTTTTACACTGCTAACGTCATTAAGCATCTGGGAGCCAGGTGGCACGCTGGGTAGCCCTCCATACGACAGGCCCGAGGGTTACCTCCCCTGTAAAGTGACCCAGCCCGACCACCTGTGTGTCCTGGGATACAAAGCCCCGCACAGACCCTCCCCGCTGAGGTGCCCAACCCCCACCCCACACCCCCAGAAGGAGAACAGTGTCAAGGCACAGGCCGCAGACGGGGCTCGATGGGATAAGGGCTGTTGTTGTGCTGTAGCTGGCGGACTTAAATGAGAGCGTCTGTGGAACACTAACCACACGCAGTCCCAGGGAATGGCGTCCTGGCCGGGAACAGCTGTGACGCTGAGGAGGGGAGGACAGAACACAGGCTGGAACAAGGAGCTGGTCTCGATCCTATAGGGAGCCTGTGTCAGCCGCTTCCCAGAGCAGCAGACCGAGTCCGACGTGCTTGGTGCCCCTGCCTGCCAGAGAGAAGGCCGCAGGCTGGGGGCGAGGGCCCGTCCTCTGTGGTCAGCCCCGCCCAGCAGCCCCTCACGGCATGTGTCTCTGCAGTGCAAACACCTGCTGGCCGTTTACCTGAGTCGGGCTGTGGGGACCTGTCAGGACCTGAGCGTCTCAGACAAGCAGCTGACTGACATCCTGATGCAGAAGCCACAGGAAGCCTAAAGGGGACAGTCTGAGCACCAGTGCTTTCCAAACCGAAGTCCCAACATGCCTTGACCCTCTCGTGGTCCACAGAGGAGAGAGGTGAAATAGATCTAGAAGCTTCTTGTTGCAGTCCCTTCCTCCCGGACCGTGGAAGGCACTGTGGGTTGGAACCTGGTATGTGTGTACGGTTTGAAGCTCTGTGAATGTTTCTTTGTGAAAAATAGGAACCAGCCTCTAAGCTATATGGGTAAAACAATTCAAGATAGAAATCAAGCATTTTAGACTCAAATAAAGGCTAATGTCTTATCTACAATTAGATTTTTTTTGGCTTTTTAAAAAAATTTTAATGGGGTGACATTAATAAATCAGGGTACATATGTTCAAAGAAAACATCTCCAGGTTATCTTATCTTTCAATTATGTTGTGTATACAATTAGATCCTTAAGTAACTAAAGTGCCAGTAATTTCTAAGAAGTCAAAATGGTAGACAGACCTGAGGATAGCCTGCCCGGTGGTGGCTCAGTGGATAAAGCATCGGCCTGGGAGGCTGAGGACCCAGGCTCGAAACCCTAGGGTCGCTGGCTCAGCTGGACCCCACCCCCACACCCTGGTCAAAGCAGTGAACAAACAGCTGAAAAAGATGATTTCAGAGCCTAGGAAACCCCCGAGACTGTGTCCCAACCATGAGGTGCTAGTGGTTGAATGCCGTGTGCAAAGGCCCCAGGGGTGGCCATGTCTGTGGCCGGCAAAGCCTTTTGTTACAGTGAGGTGTGGCAAATAAAACCTCAGCGAGGCTGGGGAATCCCCTTTTTCACCAGTGTGTTCACTGCTTCAGTGGCTTCCGCAATCTCGAGACTCTTCTGCTCCCTGGGAGACTTGGGCTGGGTACGAGCTACCTATGAGCAGTCTTCAGGATAAAGAACAGAGGTGTATGCAGCTCTGTGACCAGCCGACGCAGCATCCTGAGCTGTTCTTTTAAGTGTTATCTCCGTTTCACACAGTACACACACACCGTGGTGTAACTCGACTTCGTAAGCATCTTACCCTTCGAGCGCTATCAAGCTGGCAGAGCTGCAGGTTGGGAGAGAAGTAAAACTGGCTGCAGGCTGTGGGAGAGGCAGGAGGGCCCCGTTTCTCTGCTGCTTTCTCTAGGGCAGCGTGCTGTCGAGGGGAAAGAACGTTACCCAAACTGTTAGGCCCCCCTAGGAGAGGGTCATGTCCCTAAGCAATAGGAGTTTTGTGTTTTTTTGATAAAAGAATTAAATACTTTTCTGGTCTTCTCCTTAGAAATAGGCATCATTTTTTAATATGTCCAACTGTCTAACTTTTATTTTTCCACTGCCTGTAAGTTTAAGGAAATACTTGTATTATAATAGTTCACAGTGTTTTCACAGTAAAATAGTTTCACTCATTTTCTACCATGAAAGAGGCAGACTTTAAAAACAAAAACAAAACATTCTTTTACAACCCATTCAAGCCGTCAGCCTCATCCACACAGTACGAGCGACCAGACGGAACCGTGTGTATCTGTCGAGGCCCGGAACCCATCACGTGTGCAGGTCAGACACGTGCAAACTCCAGGGAGGTTCTCAGAACAGCCGACCCATGTGCTCGCGAGGCACTGCTGTCTTCCACGTGAGAATCATCAGCCAGTCATGTCCTGTCCCTCTCTGTTCATGGTGACTTTGTGCCTTCTCGAAGGGGGCAGGGCCGAGCAGGCGGTGCCCCGGCCTGCCCAATGCCACTCTTGGAGACGTGTGTCCGGCAGAGAACATACCTGGAGATGATTCTGCGGAAAGTGGAGCGGAAGTCCCGGTTCCGGTAGGCATACACGACGGGGTTGACGACTGAGTTGGCGTGTGAGAGGAGAATGGCCACGTTCACGGCCCACTTGGGCTTATGCTCGGCCAGCGCTGGCTGGAAGAGGGTGAGGCAGTTGACGGCGTGGACCGGCAGCCAGCACACAGCGAAAATCCCGACGATCATGGCCAGCGACTTGGCGGCGTGGACCTCCCGCCGCAGGGTGGTCCTGGAGTGGCCCACCAGCTCAGTGCGCCGCAGCTGCCGGCAGGCCACCGTGAAGATCTTGATGTAGATGACCAGCATCAGGAGCAGCGGCAGCAGGACGCACCCAAAGAAGTTGACATACACCATGTAGGTCATGGGGACCACGTTCTCGAAGAGACACTTCACCAGGAAGCCGCTCCTGTTCGCGGGCCCCTCCCCGGGCTCCGTGCGGTGGGCGTCACTGCCTCTGCTGTTCAACCACAGGAAGGGGGTCAGTCCGATGCCGAAGCTCAGCACCCAGAGGACGGCAATGACTCCTCTTGCGCGGGTCCCAGTGACCAAACTCTTGTATCTGTTCAAAAGGACATCGTCTTGTTAGCGTCACCTCACAGCACTCTGCAGCCCAAGTCGGGGGTCCCACCTCTGCTCCTGCGCTGTGGCCTTCTGCTCGCAACCCGACAAAGACACGCGGACAGGGAGGGACCACGTTGCCCTAACGAGCCCAGCGAGGCCTCCGTGGACTTACCGACTCCCCTCAGCTCAGCAAGGAATTACGGTCAATGAGAACAAGTGCAGAAGTCTGTCACCCAGGTCCTGACCTCGGAACCCAGGTCTTCTCTAGGGCGCTGTTCCCGCGGACGGAGGCACCCCAGCGGAGAACGCACAGACACCTTTTCCTTTCACAGACTCACGTTCCAGTAGGGGCAGACGGGTGACAATGACAGCCACCGGCACCGAAGGCTTCTAAGCAGGGGAACGTGCTGACTCGTGCGTTACAGAGGCTCGCCGGACGGAGACCGGAGGCGGACTTGGAGTGTCCAGCCAAGATGGCGGCCCCGGCGAACAGGGTATGCCCCCCTGTCCCACAGCCACATCCCGATTACGACTCGGCTACACGGCAACTTGCACGGAGAACCGCCTGCAATCTAGCTGAACAAAAGGCCTAGGACTAAGGATAGACGGGGGAAAACACGTCTAGACGTGGAGGAGGGACAGAGATGCTGAGTGGGCTGACGCTGAGGGGAAACCCTCGATGGCACTGTTGCCCAGGGACTGTGCCACAGGCAGCTGCCCCTCGGTGCCCCAGGGAACAACCACCACAACAAACCCAAACGGGGCACTATCTCAGCTGCACAGGGTCCCCCCTAAGAAGCCAGGGGTCCCAGCCCACACCAGGCTCCCCAGGCCAGCCTTCTAGTGCCAGGAAAAGGAGATGACAGCGAGAAGGGGCGGTGACCAAGGACGACAAAGGTGGAGGTGGGGGCTGCTGCAGTCCCGGGGCTCCTCTTAAAGGGCCCACGCACGCACGGACTCCGCGTGGACTCTGCCCCTGAGCTCCAGCGCTGGGGAGGAGCGAGAGTGTCCAGCGAGGGCTGGGGGGCAGCCTCCTCCCAGACGGAAGTGCTGCCCGAGGCCGCCGTCCTTTGCTGAGCCCTCCCCCCAACAGAACCGCCTGTCAGAGTCTCCATCAACCTGGTGAATCCCTGAGACCCCACCCCTCCCAACTGGCAGGACCTCCCAAGCGGATTTCAGTGGGTTTTCCATACACATCTTAGCCCACGCTGCAGTCTTTCCTGAAATCCGTCTGGTTCACAAACAGCACACCCGCAGCATGGGGCCTCCCGTGCCCCTTGGATGTTGCTGAGCGGCCCCAGGGGCGGCACTAGGAGCAGCCGGCTATGGCTCCCGGCCCAGCACAAGTAGCAGACACGGCTGCTCTGCGGCTTAGGCCGGGTGGGCACGGGCAGCAGCCGAGACTTAGGCCGGGTGGACACGGGCAGGGCACGGGCAGCAGCCGAGACTTAGGCCGGGTGGACACGGGCAGGGCATGGGCAGCAGTCGAGACTTTGGCCTGCCCCTCCCAGGAGACCCCGGGGCTAGCGCCTCCCGTGGACAGCTCCAGACCACAGCGAGCACCACGCAGCCGCCTGCAAGGAGGGGCACACGGGGCGGGTCCCGGGTCCCTGCTGAAGTGAGTCCTGCTCCCCACTCCCCAGGGTCAGAGCTGGGGTCACAGCCAGTCAGTCCCCGGTACCAGCTGGCCTGGCGGGAGGTGTGGGAAATCTCTCCCATTGACGTGCTGACAGGAATGAAGACTCAGCCACAACACGCGTGTGGCTCGCACACAGTCCCCCCGGGCGACGGCGGAGGGCCCAGCTCGGCACGAGGCTGCCGCAGCAGGACCAGGAGACGCAGCAGCTCTACTTAATAAACGGGAAGCCGCCCCGATGAGGAGATAAAGAAACATGTCCCAGACGAAAAACCATGACAAAACCCCAGAAATCCATCTACCAAATGCAGGGTTCAAAACATGGGTTGTAAGGGTTCCCCACGAGCCGGGGGGAAGGGCAGAGAAGCCCAGACACCCCACGAGCCGGGGGGGAGGGCAGAGGAACCCAGACACCCCACGAGCCGGGGGGGAAGGGCAGAGGAGCCCAGACACCCCACAAGCTGGGGTGAAGGGCAGAGGAGCCCAGACACCCCACGAGCCGGGGTGAAGGGCAGAGGAGCCCAGACACCCCACGAGCCGGGGTGAAGGGCAGAGGAGCCCAGACACCCCACAAGCCGGGGGGGGGAGAGCAGAGGAGCCCAGACACCCCACGAGCCGGGGGGGAAGGGCAGAGGAGCCCAGACACCCCACGAGCCAGGGGAAGGGCAGAGGAACCCAGACACCCCACGAGCCGGGGTGAAGGGCAGAGGAGCCCAGACACCCCACGAGCCAGGGGAAGGGCAGAGGAGCCCAGACACCCCATGAGCCGGGGTGAAGGGCAGAGGAGCCCAGAACTCCAACAAAGAGACGGGAGCCACAGAAACGGAGACAGAAAACAGGAAAGGACCAGTCAGAAACGCTGGCCACGGTCGCAGAAAGGAAGAACACCTTACAAGTAATCACCAGGAGACAGATGGAGCAGGGTTGGCGGGACAGACCGGGCTGGGGCGGTGGCCACGCAGGTGCTGTGTGCAGGACCACGCACCTGACTCCCGCAAAACTATTAACCAATGTCACCCCAACAAATTCAATAGAACTTTTATATCGAAAACAAAGCAAAACCAGAAGACAGAGCACATAATACAACCAGGGAAACAAAAAGAAAAGAGAGAGAGAGAGAGAAAAAAAAAAGGTTGACTTGGAGCAGGGCGATAGCAAAGATGGTGCAGTGACTGCTCTTCTCACAAAGCCCTGTCCCCGCCCCTGCCTGGTCACCCAGCCTTCCTCAGGCACACCTGCCCTGTCCCCAAGTGCCCGCGGGTTCCTCTGGGCCCACACCTGCAGCCAGCCGCGTGGGAACTGTGGGCTTGCAGGGAGACACAACCAGCCCCACAGCAGGCCATTCAGCCCCAGGGCTCCAGCTCCATGGTGGCAGCGTGGCGTCCACGGGACCCATGCCGGGGACAGGGGAGGGGAGGGTCAGGGATGCTGTAGTAAGCGGACAGGTGTCCCTGCACTGGGCAGGGTGCTGGGCGGGGTGCCCCCTAGGATCTCTGGCATCTGATGCAGGTTCTGGGGACCTCCTGCCGCTTCTTCTCATCTCCCCCTTCTAGCTGTGCCTCTCTTTCCCCTGAATGTCCCCCGCCCCCCAGGATCCCTTCTCCCAGCCCCCCCCCTCGCCCCCGCTGGCTCCCAGACCCCACCGCTCGCTCTCTGTGTACCAGTGGCTCTCACAACACTTGAGTGTGCGCGCACATCCTAGACATTCCCAAAAGGAGGGGCCGTGACCTCTCCTCCACCTGCCCCCATGCCCATCCGTGCCTGTCTGAGGAGGACACTGAGCACAGCAGTAAGGTCCAGAAAGCAAGGCATGCGTCCCGATGCAGGAGAAGTCAATAAAAGGCCCAGTGGGAATGAATGAAGGAAACACGTCAGCTCTATTATTTCAAACAAGCGGTACGGTTCTAACCCGCACAGAACGGCGGTTCTGTGGACGTCCACGTTCTGGTACGTGGCCATGCCCCGCTGCTGGGCACGGCTCTGTCTGGCCCACCCATCCTCCATGGAAGGGGCTCAATGGCTAAGGGGACGGAGAGACAGTCACACAGAGGGAATCAGCAAGAGGGAACAGTGTGGGCACTGAGGTTACATAATCAACGTGGGAGCCACCAAGTCCTGAACAACAACTGCTGGCCTATTTCTGCAGCAGCAGCTTCTCTGGGCAGCCGCCCCGGGCGGTGACATGGAGCCTGGCCAGTGTGGGCGGGGGCTGGAGCATCTGAGCTCTGGCGTCAGGAGAATGGAGGTCGTCAAGGCTGCAGCACCCAGCTCAGTGCTGGGGCTTTTCACCCAGATACAAGTGTGCAAAGCACTTTACAGAGCAAGTAACTCCCTAAATAAAGGCAGGAAGAGTTCTGACCCGGCTCCGCAAAATGGTTTATTTAAGGACTTGGTTCTTTGTTCCCTGCCCAGCTCACAGGTCTCCTCACGGCTCTGCCATACAAACATCGCCGCTACAAAGCAAGGTGCACGTTCTCAGAAAACCTCCTATTCTTACAACAGCACACAGATAATAAGTAACAGGACTCATGTGAAAACGGGATCAGGACATGCCACTCAAAACCTACAAAATGGCCTGACCAGGCGGTGGCACAGTGGATAGAGCGTCGGACTGGGATGTGGAAGACCCAGGTTCAAGACCCCAAGGTCGCCAGCTTGAGCATGGGCCCATCTGGCTTGAGCAAAAGCTCACCAGCTTGGACCCAAGGTCGCTGGCTCCAGCAAGGGGTGGCTCGGTCTGCTGAAGGCCCGCGGTCAAGGCACATGTGAGAAAGCAATCAATGAACAACTACGGTGTCGCAATGGCAACGAAAAACTAATGATTGATGCTTCTCATCTCTCTCCATTCCTGTCTGTCTGTCCCTATCTATCCCTATCTCTGACTCTCTCTCTGTCTCTATGTAAAAACAAAAACAAACAAACAAAAAAACCCTACAAAATGTAACTAGAACACTGATAAAACAGCTTAGACCACCCAGGCACAGATCAGCCAGGGCTAGGAGGATGCCACAGTGACGATTTAAAAATGTACCCCGAAAATGTCTAATGGAAACTCTGGCAAAGTTTTAATTAGGGCAAGGTGGTTGGCCGGGACTGTGGTCAACAGGCCGGGCGGCAGCGTCCGGAGCACGGAGGCCCCGGTCTGGCAGTGCTTCCCCCGCCCTGTCCACCAGTGCCCAGAGGGGCTCCTGCCAGCCCGCCCTCAGACCGAGGACTTTCCCCCATCCTGCCAAAGATGGCATGGCTGCTCCCGGCCCCCTCTGCCTGGGCAGAAGCCGGTGAGCCAGAGCGGAAGTCTGCTCGGCACCAACAGCCTTCCGTGGGGACCAGTTCACGTGACAGAAATCCACGCCGAGGCAGAGTCATCGATATTGAAATAGTCACAGTGCCCCGGGGCGTCCGTGATGCCCATGGCACACCTCCCACGTGAGTCCGTCTGCTGTCCCCCCACGCCCCGCAGAGCCGGGCATGCCTGAATGGCTGTGTCTGCTGCACACAACACACCGCGCATCCGGGACTCCCGGCAGTGGGCCCAGGAGCAGCCCGAAGACATCAGGAGGGACACAGTATCAGACGATGTTACTGTGGTGTCTGCCAGGTTTCTCCACTTTATGCTTCCCTTTGTCAGTGGTAGGTATCTTAGAGTAGATGCCGCGGGACTTTGCCCTCTCTCTCTCTCTCTCTCTCTCTCTTTCTTTCTACTCTCTCTCTATCCTTCCTTCCCTCCTTCCCTCCCTCCTACCTTCCTTCCTTAAGAGTTAATTTATTCATTTTAGAGAGGAGGGAGGGAGGGAGAGAGAGAGGAGGGAGGGAGGAGCAGGAGATTCAACGCCCATATGTGCCTTGACCAGGCAAGTTCAGGGCTTTGAACCGGTGACCTCAGCGTTCCAGGTCAACACTCTATCCACTGCGCCACCACGGGTCAGGCCGAGACTTTGCTTTTCATCAAACTTTCACCAATGAGTTTTAGCACCTACTGATGATTCTTGCCTAAACTAGTCATTACTGTGATAGTTGCCAAATGAGCTACTTAACCCAGTCATCAATCAGATGGCATTCTACCATATGCAACAGCTCTTCTGCCTGACCAGTGGTGGCAAGTGGACAGAGTGTCAACTTGGGACCCTGAGGTCCCAGGTCTGAAACCCTGAGGTTGCAGGCTTGAGCGTGGGATCATAGACATGACTCTCAGGGTCGCTGGCTTGAGCCCAAAGGTCACTGACTCAGCTGGAGCTCCCTGGTCAAGGCACGTATGAGAAACAATGAATTACTAACGAGCTGATGCTTCTCATCTCTCTCTCTCCACTCTGTCTTTTTCTTTCCCTTTCTGTCTTTCTGCCTCTCTCTCTCAAAAAGAAATAATTCTCTGCTCCTTGCAGGAGCCTGGAAGAAATGTCACTCCAGTGACAATGAGCACACACACCCAAATCTTGTCCTTTTTTTTTTTCTTTTCTTTTTTTCTTTTTTTGCGGGAGAGAGTCAGAGAGAGAGCGACCGAAACAGGAAGGGAGACAGGTGAGAAGCACCAGCTCAGAGTTGGTTCACCAACGCGGAGCAGGTATAACCAGTGCTCAGATCCCACCTACCGACAACAGGACAGACTGACGTCGCCTTCTCGTGGGGTGCCCTGGAATGGACACAGCACTGTGTAGTCGGCACGCCGACATTAAAGGACCAGTAATGTTTATCATGAATCTCATCAGAAGGAAACAACCAAACCCAAATTAAGGGACTTCCTGTTACATAACCCGGACTCTTCAAAAATATCAGTGTCTAGAAAGAGGAAAAAAAACCCAAAGACTGAGGGACTATTCCGGATTAAAGGACACCAAAGGAACTAAATGCAGGCATGTGTGTGTGTGTGTGTGTGTGTGTGCGCACGCGTGCATATATATATATATATATATATATATATATATATATATATATATGTGTGTGTGTGTGTGTGTGTTCTTTTTTTACTAGAATCTGGATTTTTAAAAAACAAATTTAAAGAACATGGTGATTGGGAATATCGGGGACAGCTGACTACAGACTGGCTGTCCTTTTATAATTCCTGAGTATAATGTGAGCGTATGAGACAGAGAGAAAATAACTACAGCGAAATATGAACACCTCGTGTATTTAAGTGAAAAGAATCCGAGGATTTGGCCTGACCAGGCGGTGGCGCAGTGGATAGAGGACCCAGGTTCGAGACCCCGAGGTCGCCAGCTTGAGTGTGGGCCCATCTGGCTTGAGCAAAAGCTCGCCAGCTTGGACCCAAGGTCGCTGGCTCCAGCAAGGGGTGGCTCGGTCTGCTGAAGGCCCGCGGTCAAGGCACATGTGAGAAAGTAATCAATGAACAGCTATGGTGTCACAACGGCAACAAAAAACTAATGATTGATGCTTCTCATCTCTCTCCGTTCCTGTCTGTCTGTCCCTATCTATCCCTCTCTCTGTCCCTGGAAAATAAAAATCAATAAAAAAATCTTAAAAAAAAAACGTCCCTGTTATTGGGAGTTATGTTCCAAGATGGCAACAGAGTAGGCGGATGGATGTTCCACTCGCTTCCTCCCAGAATCAAACTGGAGTTACAACTAAAGTTAGGAACAATCATCCTGAAAAACCAACCGAGGACTAAATGAAGAGGAGTCCGTAACCAAGGAGTCACAGAAGAAGCCACACTGAGATTGGTAGGAAGGGCAGAGACACAAAAACAGCTGCCACGCTCCCAAGAGCGAACGGTGGCTGAGGGTCCAGAGGGACATCTCAGCTGCGGGGAGGTTTTCCCTGAGAGGTGTGGGTCCTAAACCCAAGCCGGGCACCCCAGCCCAGAGCACCAGACCCTAGAAGAGGTGCCCACATAGCGTCTGGTAAAGGGGCAAGGCTTCTTTCAGGGAGAAAGAGACGGGACATCTCAGAGACTCGAGCACCGTCCAACATAAAATCTCATTCACAGCCACTAACCAGGGCTCCGTGGAGGAAGGCCTGAGAAGATTAGAGTCACATGAGGAGAGTGTGAAATTGGCAGACTCAGGGAGAAGAGAGACACAGTGCCGAGTCATTCTCCAATCCCGCGGTCACCATCTTCTCGGGCGGAACAGTCCCCTCCATGTGGCATCAGCCTGGGGGACAGCAATGCCTCCACCCTCGGGAATCCCTCCTGCCCCGCCCTATGGAGATGGGTCCCACTAAGAAGCAAGGGGCCTTGGCCAGAAAGCAGGGGGCTGAAAAGACTCAGTGGGTGGCAATGACTCAGTTGTCTGGTGTTGAGGCCAGAGCTTTCCCCCTTTTTCCTGAGGATATGACTGGTGCTTCAGCCTCACAAGAGATTCACCAAATCTCTGGGTTTCAGAGGCCACACCCAGCAGACTCCTACTGGCTACACCTTACTTGAGATCTGTGAAACACTTGAGGACAGACCCACACCTGGGGTCCTGGGGTGGGGGCCACACCCACCACCTTTCCTAATTCCTTAATGGCCCCAGCCTCTCTACTGTACCAGAGGTTTTGTCCAGGGGCTGAGCCCCACAAGCAGCCAGCAGTTAGAGGCAGCAGGAGGCGGCTCTCAGGGAACCTTGGGTCTTTTGTTGACCTGCCTCCAAGTCTGGTGCTGGTAAAAAGCCAGCTTAGGTGTATAACTGGGTCCTCCCATGTGCACCTAAGCCCAGCAGAGGCAGACACAAACTCTGGATTGCTTGTAGCTCCAAACAGGTTGCTGAGGGCCAGTCACGGGCAGTGTCTGCACCAGGTTCCCTGCTAAGAGGCTCAGAACCAGCACACCCAGTGGCCAGCTGCACCCAGTGGTCAGAGCAGGATCGAGCTAGCTTCACTAGCAGCATATTCAAAGGGAGAGCTTGTCAGACACCAGACCCAGCTGGGGTGATTCTGCTCCCTGTGGTCAGCACACTGCAGCTCATGGGCACGGGTAGAGGGAGAGCCTCACGGTCAGCCGGCCCAAGTCCTGGACATCCTGCCCCCCTGGGCTAAGTTCCATAGGCGAAGAAAGAGAGATTTAGAGCACAGGCATTTAAAGTGTGAGTTCCTTGGAGCCTATTTCTAGGACCAGTCGAGGGGCTTAGCCACGTCCTGGGGGTCACAGTCGGCCCCAGTGGAAGACTCTCTCAGTCTGCCCCCCCTGAGACCAGGGGCTCCTCGGCTGAAAGAACTTCTGCAGGGGGGGACTGTTGGCCCCACCCAACCTGAACCTGCTGCTCACCTCACTGGGGGGTATCCATCAGTAGGGGCCACTTTCCCCATTGCTGAGCTCCTGACCAAAGAGACCCCCAAAGTAGGGGGTTGCACCAACGTTGTCATTCCGACCTCAGTTGCCCTAACCTACCAACCCTGCAGCCTGTAGAGAGGTTGGTGGGGTGAGGCCAGTCTGAGCCCACACTAGTCTTTCTACAGAAGACTCTGTGGGAAGCCCAGGCAGCTACAACAGACTGGCCCCTCCCACACACACCCAGAGACAGAAAACGCAGACACAGTGAACAGAGTGGTAGCTCACAGTAGGTTACAAGCAATGTCAGACATCAACCCATATCTGAACCCCACCCAAGAGAACCCGGAACCAACACAACCAGTAGTGGGTGGCAGATCGCATAGACTCAACTAGTCACACAAGTGGCACACCCAAAGGAGGAGGAGTCCAGCAGGCACTTGACCTTGCTGAGAATAACTGCCCCACAGGACAGACACAGCACAGTGTCTAATATACGTGATCAAGGCTGACCCTTAGAGCCAGCCAGCATTCAAGACTCACATACAACAAGAAGTAAAGATAACCTTCAAGAAACATTCCTGGAGCAAGGAGGTCAGGTGCCTAGATGGTTAGTACCACTGAGCCCACCTTCCTCACAAAGATGTCACAACAGATTTGGGAGTCAGAGCAGAGCTACTTAATACACAGAGTAAATGGGCAAAGAAATATCCAAATGAATCAAGAAGAGAAATCTGAAGGAAAAGAACTAACTGAAATGAAAGTAACCACACTACCACATGCAGAGTTTAAATAAATGGTTATTAGGATGCAAAAGGATCTTAGGATAAGAATGGATGATCACAATGAGAACTTAAACATAGAGATAGTAAACATTAAAAAGGACATTGAAACCAATTGTCAGAAATGGCAAATACAATATCTTGAAATGAAGTCTGCACTAGAAGGAATCAACAGCAGGTTGGATGAAGCAGAGGATTGAGTCAGCGATTCAGAGGACAAGATAAATGTAAGCACAGAAGCAGAGCAGCAAAAAGAAAAGGGTCTCAGGAAGACTGAGGACACTCTGAGAGACCTCTGTGACAACATCAAGTGAAATACCACCCGCATCATAGGGGTTACTGAAGGAGAAGAGAAAGAACCAGGGATACAGAATCTGATTGAAGAAATTATAGCTGAAAACTTCCCTAATTTGACGAATGAAAAAGTCACACAATTTCAAGAAGTATAAAGAGTCCTATTAAAGATGAACCAAAGAGCCTGACCTGTGGTGGCGCAGTGGATAAAGCATCGACCTGGGAACACTGAGGTCGCCAGTTCAAAACCCTGCACTGGTCTGGACAAGGCACATATGGGAGTTGATGCTTCCAGCTCCTCCCCCCTTTCTCTCTCTCTCTCACTCTGTGTCTCCTCTCTAAAATGAATAAATAAAAAGAAAATTAAAAAAATAAAATAAAAAAATAACAGGGAAGAATGGAACACAGAAAAAATATATAAGGAGAAAAAGCTGTGGGTTACTAAAAAATAAATAAAAAATTAGGTGGAGTCAATACTAAAAAAAAAAAAAAAAAAAAAAAAAAAGATGGACCAAAGAGGTCTACACCAAGACACATCATAATTAGAATGTCAAAGATAAGAGACCAAGAAAGAATACTAAAAGCTGCAAGAGAAAAGCAATTCATTACCTATGATGGAGCTTCCACAAGGCTGACTTCTGACTTCTCAACAGAAACACTTCAGGCCAAAAGGGATTGGCAAGAAATATTCAAAGTGATGAAAAACAAGAAGCTACAACCAAGACTGCTCTATCCAGCAAGGCTTTCATTTAAAATTGAAGGAGAAATAGTTTCCCAGACAAGAAAAAAAAAAGGCCCAAGGAGTTTATTACTACCAAACAAGTACTGCAAGAAATGTTAAAGGGCCTGCTATAGAAAAGAGAAAAGAAAAAAAGAAATTGAGATAAAGAAGATAGTAAGTTTAAAGAATAAAATGGCAATAAGTAAGTACATGTCAATAATAACCTTAAATGTAAATGAATTAAATGCTCCAATCAAAAAGCACAGTGTAAGCCTGACCTGTGGTGGCGCAGTGGATAGAGCATCAGACTGGGATGCGGAAGACCCAGGTTCGAGACCCCGAGCTCGCCAGCTTGAGCGCGGGCCCATCTGGCTTGAGCAAAAGCTCACCAGCTTGGACCCAAGGTCACTGGCTCCAGCAAGGGGTGGCTCGGTCTGCTGAAGGCCCGCGGTCAAGGCACATGTGAGAAAGCAATCAATGAACAACTAAGGTGTCGCAACGGCAACGAAAAACTAATGATTGATGCTTCTCACCTCTCTCCATTCCTGTCTGTCCCTATCTATCCCTCTCTCTGACTCTCTCTCTGTCCATGTAAAAATAATAATAATAATAATAAATTAAATAAATAAATAAAAATAAAAATGTCAGGGCCTGGCAGGCTGGCTCAGCGGTAGAGCATCAGCCCGGCGTGTGGAAGTCCCAGGTTTGACTCCCAGCCAGGGCACACAGGAGAAGCACCCATCTGCTTCTCCACCCTTCCCTCTCTCCTTTCTCTCTGTCTCTCTCTTCCCCTCCCACAGCCAAGGCTCCATTGGAGCAAAGTTGTCCCGGGCACTGAGGACGGCTCCATGGCCTCCACCTCAGGTGCTAGAATGACTCCAGTCACAACAGAGCAACAGCCCAGATGGGCAGAGCATCGCCCCCTGGTGGGCATGCCGGGTGGATCCCGGTCGCGCACATGCAGGAGTCTGTCTCTCTGCCTCCCTGGTTCTCACTTCAGAAAAATACAAAACAAAACAAGAAACAAACACAAATGAGCTCCCAGACCAGCAGGGATGCAGGGACAGAGCAGGTGTCCCGGAACAGGGTGGAAGCAGAGATGGGACCAAAGAGAAGTGACTGGAGGGCGGGTTTAAGAAGTGTGAGTGACAGGATCTGTTCTGTAATGTCTTTCAATAAAGCTCTATAGCTCTCTCCATTAAAAAAAGAAAAAAAATGGGTGTATTTGGCAGTGGTGCCGAAATTGGCGTTGGCAACGAAGATGTTGTCTACAGAGAGCCGCTCCGGGAAGCCTGTGGGTGGCGGAGTCCGAGAGGCAGAGGTGGTAGAACAGACTGTGAGTCTGAGAGCCGGGAGGGAGCGTCCATAGGTTGAACGGCTAAGGGAAAGGGCTGGCACAGGGCCATGGACACTGCTGGGCTCCCGCAACACAGGAGGACCGGGGCCCAGAGCCCAGGAGAGGGGTTGACCAGCCTCAGATTCCCCACGCTCCACCACCCACTGTACAACCTAACCGTCCACTCCTCCATCGCTCGGCCGGCAGGTACCCTGAGACATAACCCATGCAACACGTTGCCCAAGCTCCCCCCGTCTTTGCAATGGCACCACCCAGCTGCCCCGAAATCTGGGGAGTCACCCCTGTATTCTCCCCTCTCCCGCATGCCCAACCCCCAGCCACGTCAGCAAGTCCTCGTGCGCCTGCCCCTATGAGCCCAGTGCACCGTGCAGTAGCTGCCCCTCACACAGGCTGACCAGGCTCTGCAGCTTCCACACCCAGAGCACCACGCCAGCTGGTCCTGACCAGCCCGTGTCCAGTCCTGGTTCATGGACTGAGGCTCCAAAGGCCGTCTTAGGTTCTCAGGGGCCTTTCCCATCCTGGTCTCTTAGTGGGCTATGTGGCTTGACCTGTGTGTGGCCCCTCTGCTCCAAACTCCACCAGACCCCCTTGGCTGGCACCAGATATGAGCCTCCCCTGGGGCAGACGTTCAGATCACTACGGTTGTGCCGCGTGGAATGGTGCTCCCAGTCAAAGTCTCTAGACTCTGCTACCAGGTAATCCAGGAAAAGCTCCCCCCCCCCTCAGGATCCGTATCAGGAAGCAGGCACCCCTTCCCCCAAGAAGGTAGTGATCACAGGTTCTGGGGATCAGAACACAGACATCTTGTTTTGGGGGGACCCACCCCTCAACCCACCATAACGGTAACGCTCAGGAAGAGGAAGACAGCACTGACGTGGAAAAAGGGGGAAACCCATGGGCGGAGTCCTTGAAAAAACTGGGGGCGGGGACAGGGGTTAGGACCCAGAGCTGAAAATGTTCTTTCTTCATTTTATTTCAAAGCAACACGAATGGTGACTTTTACTGTGTGAGAACTGTAATTGAATAAATTTTTTTTTAAAAAGAAAGCAACCAAGAAAGGGAAAGAAAGGAAGGAAAGGAAAGAGGGAGGGAGGAAGGGAGAAAGGAAGGAACTTACTTTTGAAAAAACACTCAAAGTCCTCTGCCAACTGCCACCGTATACACAGTTCCGTCAGCTAAGAGGCCACATTCTTACCCAAGTGGCTAAGAAGTCAGCACGGAGGCGCCAACCTGCTTCTCCACCCCTCCTCCTCTTGCTTTTCTCTGTCTCTCTGTCTCTGTCTTCCCCTCCTGAAGCCATGGCTCAATTAGAGCGAGTTGGCCCGGGCGCTGAGGACGGCTCCATGGCCTCAGGTGCTAGAATGGCTCCAGTTGCAACGGAGCAACACCCCAGATGGGCAGAGCATCGCCCCCTGGTGGGCATGCCGGGTGGATCCCAGTCGGGCGCATGCGGGAGTCTGTCTCTCTGCCTCCCCGCTTCTCACTAAAAAACAAACAAACAAATAAACAAACAACCAGAAGTCTTCAGTACCCACTCGCAGACTGGACATGTGCTGAGAAAAAGTGACTAAGGGGCCAGGACGGGGCAGGGGCAGGGTCCACGGACAGGCCAGACAAGCACGCCCCTTCCAGTCTGCTGCCGGAACCAGCAAACCAAACACTCCCCCGGAAACCCACTTCTCAGCCTCTCCCCGGGGAAGCAGCTGCCCTCCCCCAAACTTAGATGAATCATAGGCCCCTCTACCCCCATCCCCAACTCAGATGGGATGTGGCATGAAGGGGACTGGACTGGACGAGGGAGGGGGGAGTGCCCCTGCTGGACCGAGGGGGGTCAGAGCCGCCTGGGCCGAAGCCCCCCACCACAGGCATGTGCCCCCCCCCGAGTCCGCACACCTGGCTCTGCTGTGTGCACCTGGCTCCCTTCCGCACCCCAATCCTGCCTGCTCCCCACGGCACCGCTGGGACTGGACCCTCTGCCAGGAGCATCAGGAACTGTGTGGACTTGAACTCTGAAGGCCAAGGGCAGCCCCTGATGTGAACAGACACTCCTCCTTTGCAAGTCCGGCCTAGTAGTACCTCAGGCCCCCCCCCACCCCACCCCCCCGTTCCTCTGGCACTGTAACCTTCCCCATGTTAGTCACCGCCCTGGTCACCATGTGGGGTGCGGGGCACACAGGGGCTGCGGCTCCCTGGCCCAGCGCTGGGCACAGACCTTGCACTCAGGGTCTCAAGGCACAAAGCCTTCCGGGCCCGGAGCGTCAGCGAACGGGGTGGAACCCAGGCCAAGCCCCAGGACTGGTTCTGCTCTCTCTGCCTGGACCTGGCCTTTGTGACCGCTGGCCTTTATAGGGGAGACCCCTCCTCCCACACTAGGCACTTCCAACTTTACTCCCACCAGGCGGGCGGGCGGGCATTGCATGACTCCCAGGGGGGCCTTGGGTCTGAGTCCGAGCGCCCCCCACCAAGTCGATCAAGTGAGGGCAGCTCCAGTCCACGTGACTTCCAGAGGGCTCTCCCAGTCTGGTAAGATCAGAGGGGTCGGCCAAAAACTCGGATACAGGACTCACACCCACACCCACACCCACACCACCACCACCCACCCATGCTGGGGAATGGTTCCGTGGGGCCGGGTGGGGCCCCGTCCTCTGCATGTTCGCCTGCTCTGAGAGGGCCACAGCCCTCAGGAGCAGGGAGTGTGGACACTGTTGAGGGAGCGCTCAGCAGCCCTGAGGACCAGAGTGCCTCTCCAACCCGCGAGGGTGCAGGTGGGCGCTGGGGACAGGTTGGAGGCTCGCAGGTTCCTGGGACAGGGAGCAGAGGGAGGCTGCTCAGACACGCCCCTTCCGGGTCTCTAAGCTCACGTGGGCAGGCCAGGAGGAGGGTGGCAGGGACTGGATGAGCTCTGTGCCCTCTCTCTACCTCCGCATCCCACCTTCCGCCATTGGCAGATGCAAAGGAGAAGCCAGGGACCAGTGATTCACATGGGAGCGTTTCCCCTTAACACGCCCACACTTTTTTTCCCCAAGACTCCACCCAGCACAAACCAGGACAAGAACTAACAGATTTAAGTTTTTATGGAACTTCCTGCTCCACGGGGCACAGGGGATTCTTCCAGGATCTCCCGCTGAGCTGGGGCCTCTCTGGACCTCTGCCAGGGGCAAGCCCAAGGGGTTTCCACCAGATGGGCAACCCAGGGTGTATTGGCTTGTGACTGCCTGCCCTTTGGAGCATGCCAACTGTCCAAAACACCTTCAAGTAATCAACGTGAGGACCAAGAGGCAGGAAAGTGGCCCAGAGAGAGAAGAGTGTGCGACGCCACCCCAAACTTTGGAAAGCCCTGGACTCTCTCAGTCCTGGTGGGATGCATGGGGCTTCCTGGTCCGTTGCCAAGGGCAGCAGCACCTGGAAAGGCCCAGATACGCGATGAGGCTCACAGGCTGGTGCTGTGGGAGGTTCCTGCTCAGGTGGGGGCCCGGGACAGAACCCACAGGAACAAGCTCAACACCTCTGCCTGTTAGAAAGACTGCTTGGAGCATTCTCCTGGTCTATTCCCTCCAATACATTTCTCTTCCAGCCACCCATTGACTATATAGGCAGGATCAGCCTTCTACAAATGGCAGTACACCTTCTGGCCATATCCCTAACACTGATGCTACTTACTACACCCAGCGCCCCGCCCCCAACAACTTCCCCCCACAAGACAGCCTGACAGCACCGTAGGAATACAGTACCAGCTGCGGGTTCAAGTCCTGGCTCCGACACATATTCCGAATGCACATTCCTAAGCAAGACTCTAATCTCCCCCACCTGCAAGCCACCATCCCCTCATGGGCAAGACGCAGGTAACCAGACCGACCTTCTGGAATTACTGAAATAATTAAAAGAGGTAAGTTTACAATAAACTGCCTCACAGAGTTGGCACTCAAATTATTCCCTTCCCTTTCATCTTACTCCTGTGACAGTTTCCTATCTCAGCCCCCAAACCCAAAGAGATCCCAAGCTCACCCAACTCAGAAATGCCAAAGGGGCCCAGATACCAAAGATGGTGCATAAACATTTTCAATAAGCCCCACCCCCACCCCACCCTGAGCTTCCCAGACACTCCTGCTCTCAAACCCTCAACTCTGAAGTCCTTGGTCAGCTACAGCTGGGGCTCCACCCCCATTGCCGGCTGGCTCCATCCCCTGAACCCCACATTTTCTCTGTGGGAGAAAGAGAGGACCCTTAGGCTCTTCAGTTCTGAAATCCCGGTGGCCCTCTCCCATTCTGCAGGGACACACAAGGTTACACAAGAGCACGGGGCCCCCAGGTTCCTGGTGAAAGGAGAGAAATAATAGTTCGCCTCTTTTTCAAAGTATATGGAGGTGACCTGAGTCACCATTAAGCATGCAGGGGCACATGTCTTAGCATCCCCCAGAGGTACCTGGCGCCGTCCCGCCCGGGGCTGCATGGCCCTCATTTTGCATCAGGTACATTCTGAAGTTGGGTCGTGAGCAGTGTCCATTCCAACAACGCCAAGTCCCGTCGTTCCAAGTTGCCCTGGAAACGACCCGGGCTCCCAAAGCCCCCAGCACTCACAGGGATGAGGGGTGGAAGTTAGCAGTTCTCGCGGCAAAGAAGGGGATGCGCTCAGCAAACTTCCCCCCCTCTCCTGGGCCTCCACGCAGGAGCTTCCACGGCAGGCGAGGCTCCTGGGACCACACTCCCGGTAACCCTAGCCTGGCCCTACGCAGCATTCCTTACGGAGACGCCCGCGTCCGGAGGCGCGCGAACCCCCAAGGACGCCCACCAGGGCACCGAAAGGGGCCGAGCGGCCCGGGCGGGGGGCGCGCGCGTCTCCGGGGTTGCCCGGCGTCCTCCAGGCGGGGAACCGGGGCTCCGAGTGCCGCGCGCGCCTCAGCCCGGCCGGTCCCCGAGGCCAGGAGCCCGGGCCCGGGGAGGGCAGCCGCGGGCGGGGCTCCGACGGGGCCTCGGGGCCGCCGCGCGCCTCACCTGAGCGGGACGCTAATGGCCAGGTACCTGTCGACGGCCACGGCCAGGAGGCTGAAGATGGAGCTCTGCGTGGGCACGAGCACGAAGCAGGCGAGGAAGAGGCAGCTGCGGAAGTCGGTGCAGAAGCCCTGGCTGATGGTGACGGCGAACGGTATGGCAAACAGCCCCACGGCCACGTCGGCCGTGGCCAGGGACACCAGAAAGTAGTTGGTGGGCGTCTGCAGTGCGCTGGACGTGCCCACCGCGGCGCACACCAGCACGTTGCCCGCCACGGACAGCGCGGCGATGGCCAGCTCCAGCGCCACGTACAGCGCGTGCAGCGCCCTGTCCTGCGCGTCCGGCTCCATGGCCGGTGGGTGGCGTCGCCTACCCGGGCCGCGCCCAGCGCAGGGCAGCCGCTGGGGCCCCTCTGGGCATGGCCCGACCGTCCGGACCGTGCGTCCGCCGGCCGCATCTGGCCCGCGATGCTGGCGCGCTCGGGACCGAGTTCTCAGGGGGCGGGACCGCGGAGGGCTGGGCACGCCCACCGGCCGGTAAGCCCGCGCCTCCCGACTCCAAACCTCGGTCCTCGCCCACGTGGGGCGCTCCTCCCCCAAACCTCGGTCCTCGCCCACGTGGGGCGCGGTGGTCTTGGGGGCGCCTCCCCGCGGGCCTCCCGGGATGACAGCCTCTCGCTAAAGTCAAGTTCACCAACTTTCCCCCAGTCCCAGCTCGGTGCGCGGTGTGTCCCGAGCGGTCACACTGTCTCCCCAGCCCGCCCCGAGCGGCGCGTGGGCGTGGACGATCCGGGGGCTGAGATCGGACAGTGCTCCTGGCGCCCACCACCAGAGGACTGCGGCCCGTGCCCCCCACCCCGCCCTCCCCCGTGCCAGGAGCCACTCCCCCGGTCGGCCCGGCGAGTTCAGGACCCGAAGCCTTTGGAAGCTCTACTACGCGAACTCTTTGGACCCAGCTGAACAGTCAGCGAGGGCACAGCGGGGCTCGACTTCGCACGGCGCCCCACGTCCAGGAGGGCTCTGCGCTGCTGCGCCCGCGCGCCAGCCGCCCTCCGCCGGCCTCCTGTCCTGGGCCCGGGCGCCTCCAGCTCCCCCTTCTCCTCCCTGGGGGCCTGCTCCGCGGTCCTCGGCCACCCGCCTGACCGCCGGTGTCCTCAGGCGCTCTCTCCATCTTCCACTCGCTTCCCAGGCCTCACGCGTGGTCCTTCCACCCTGAACTCCCAGACCTCTCCCCTGCAGCCCGAAGCGCCTGGCCTGAACATCTCAACTGCTATACAGACCGCTCTGGGCTTCTCCGGGACAGCCCGGGCCCCCCCAAATCTGGCGAGTCCAAAATCAAGCTCTTGTGCAACGCTCCTCCACACCTGTGTGTTCTCTCCTCTTTCTGGGACCCAGTTACTGACCTCACTTCCCATGGGCACCCACATCCAGGAGGACCGCTGACGCCCTCCTCCTCCACCCTTCCCGACCTGCTCTCGCTGGTGGTGCTGCGATTCCGCTTCCAGAGCTTTCCTTCTCTGCACCCTGAGGTCATGACCGGGTCGGTCCCCCGCGGCAGTCTGCGTGCACCCCTCCCCAGCGCTCCCGCGGTCTCCCCAAGTCCTCACCGGACCATCATTCTAGAACACACCTGGCTGTGCTGAGCCGTCACCCCCAAAGCCTTTGAGACCACCAACTGGTAAAAAGTAGTTAAGAAGCTGATCAGGCAACAGAAAAAGCTGCTTGCAAAATCATGTTAAGCCAAAAAATAAAAATGAAACATGGACGGGACTGCTAACAGGTAGGCAATTATTTTTTTGGGGGGGGGTTGTGACAAAAAGACTCTGAATGTGATGGCTCTACAGCTCTGTAACATACTAAAAAACCCTCAATTATATACTTTAAATAATCGAATGCATGATGCATGAATTATGTCTCAGGGTAGCTGCAGTAACAGCAGAACCGCCCCGCCTCTACCAGGCCTGAGCAGCAATATCTATGTATCAGCAAGGGCAACAAAGTCTCCAAAAGCACTCACAGTACTGCCCTGGCTGGGTGAGGTGGTCATAGGTTTGCTTTCTTTTTCTCTCTCTCCATTCTCCTTCTGGTGCTTTACTTCCATGTAACAAAGCGTCAGGAAGGGAGGACAGTGCAGATTGTCCTTCACTGTCTGTGTGACTGTTGGGATTTTTAAACTTATAACTTGAGTGCCCCTGGTCTCACCAGCTTGTACATAAAGATGGGGCACAGCAGAAATGAGGGCCTATGCCAGGGGTCCCCAAACTATGGCCAGCGGGCCACATGCAGCCCCCTGAGGCCATTTATCCGTCCCCGCCGCACTTCCGGAAGGGGCACCTCTGTCATTGGTGGTCAGTGAGAGGAGCACAGGATGCATCTGCACCCACAGTTCCCACTGAAATACTGGTCAGAGTGTTGACTTAAATTTACTTGTTCTTTATTTTAAATATTGTATTTGTTCCCGTTTTGTTTTTTACTTTAAAATAAGATATGTGCAGTGTGCATAGGGATTTGTTCATAGTTTTTTTTATAGTCCGGCCCTCCAACGGTCTGAGGGACAGTGAACTGGCCCCCTGTGTAAAAAGTTTGGGGACACCTGGCCTATGTCCTGACCTGATAGCATGGCTGGTTAGAGCATTGTTCCAAAGTGCACAAGTTACTGGTTCGAGTCCCAGTCAGGGCACACACAGGAATAAAACCAGTGTTCCTCTCTCTCTCTCTCTCTTCTTCCTTCCTATCACTAAAATCAATAAATAAAAAATTTAAATATCTATATAATAGCCTATATAATGCAGAAATGCACTGCCATTTCTCAATTCACGTGTTGATAGACATCTGAGATTCCAGTTTTTCTTTTAATTTCTTTTATTTATTTATTCAATTTTAGAGAAAGGAGAGAGAGAGAAATGTGGGAGGAGCAGGAAGCATCAGCTCCCATATGTGCCTTGACCAAGCAAGCCCGGGGTTTTGAACCGGTGACCTCAGTGTTCCCAGGTTGACATTTTATCCACTGCGCCCCCACAGGTCAGGCTCGTTTAGGGCTATACTAATAAAACTTCTAGAAACGTTAACAACAACAACAAAGATACAATGGGGAAAAAAAACATTTGCAAATCAGATAAATGATAAGTCTAGGATCCGAAATATATAAAGAAATTTTGTAAGTCGTTAAAAAAACACAAATAATCCAACATTTTCAGTGGGCAAAGTGTCTGAGTGGACATTTCTCCAAAGAAGTTACCCAACAAGAACAAGTCGCACAGCTCGGAACTTGATGCTGGGCAGAGAGGTGAAGTCGCCGCGGCTCAGGGACGGGAGGAATGTTCCGGAGCCAGCACCGGCACACACAGAGCTAGCTGGGTCTTAAACCAGGTCCCTTCTCATTCCAGCTGCTGCCCGTGGCAGTGCCCACACCGTGCCCAGTGCAGGAACAGATCTGTCTGTGGGCCCTTGGTAAAGGACAAGGGCATGGGAGCTTCTCTGAGACAGGCCGTTTCTATCCAATCCCCATGGTTTTTAAGGCTATCAAGTCTCCTGTCCCAAATGGAAGGGTGCTGGGAGTGGGGGACTTCTGAAATGGGACGAAGAGCTGCCCTCAGGGTGACTTAGGGCTCAGGCCCTTAGGGAAGAGAGGTAGTAGAAGCACTGGGCCCCTGGGGTGCACATGGTGAGGTAATGTGGAAACGGACACCCAACTTCTTTCCTCTTCTCTCCCTGTCTGTGTGGCCCCAAGGTTGTGCAGAATTCTGTCCATTCTTTATTTTAAATGTTTATTGATTGATTTTTAGAAAGAGAGAGAAGGAGAGAAACATCAATTTGTTGCTCCACTCATTCAGGCCGTCATTGGTTGATTCTTGCATGTGCCCTGACCCTGGGATCAAACCCACAAACCTTGGCATATTGGGAAGATGCTCTAACCCACTGAGCTACCTGGCCAGGGCCAGGATACTGCTCATTCTGCTTTGAGTTGGACCCAATGTACACCTCCAGTTTCCAACGGAGCAGAAGGCTGGAATGAGGCTGAAGTCACCATCCCGACCCCAGGCAGGCTGGCGGCTTCTCCCCCTTTTCTGCAATGGGAAAGTAAAGCTGATTTCTTTCCCAGGCAGCTTGTTCTATGTTCCACCCAATGCTTATGCGTGCAAGCCCATGACACCATCCGTGCTCTGTCTCAGGAGACGGCCGGAGTCCTACGTTTGCAACGGGGTGCTTGTTCCTGTGGCTGTTCCACAGACCTCAGGTGGAAAGTGTCATTTTCCACCAGTGTGGTCTGCAAAACACATCATCCGAGGAGCCTGAAGGAGTCATCAGGAAATTTCAGAACCCATTAATCGGCTCTTCAGCACATGTGTGAGCTATTTAGTCTACATTTACGAGTGTGACTTCACTGTTCCCCTGAGAAGTTTGGGACGTTACCTCAGACCAAGGGCTCGATAGGGTCACGACCAAGACCCAGGAGCTAGTGGCCACTGTGCTCTCTGGCCGGCCGGCAGTAAACCCTCTCTAGGATGTTAACAGAACCTCAGTGTAGCTGTAACCTGCACAGACCAGAGGATGAATCATGACTGAGCTAAGCCAATCAGACAACCCTTTCTCCTCTGCCAGTGATTACTCTAAGGGATGGGCACGTGACACATTCTGGCCAATGAGAATTATTGCAGGGAGCTTTGGACCTCCACTTTCCCTTCCTGCTTTGCTGCTTTGGAGGCTGCCATAGTTGGAGCTATGGCAGCCCTCTTGCGACCATGGGATGATAAATCTGACGTGAGGACTTGCCCTGGCCGGATAGCTCAGTTGGTTAGAGCACTGTCCCAAGACACAGAGGTTGCTGGTTCGATTCCTGGTGAGAACACATACAGCAACAGATCAATATTCCAGTCTCTCTCCCTCCCTCCTTTCCTCTCTCTAAAATCAATAAAATAAACGTTTTTAAAAAAAATCTGATGTGAAGACCAACACACCGAAGGTGATGGGGGGGGGGAAGAGGGAGGAGAAATCTTCCGTCCCAACCTACCCTGAGAACGGCTCACTCTTGAACTTCTTGTTTGGCAATGCTCTAAATGTCCCCGAGATGTAAACCACTGTTGCACGTTTTCTGGGACTTGCAGCAAAGCAGCCTACGGAATTTAGAGCCACACAAACGTTTAGGTCAAGGAAATTGTGGTGGTTAACACATGCATTCAGACAGAACTTCACGGAAGAGAAGGGGGGGCTGGGACTCTGGAGTGTCCAGGGCAGGGCCAGCTGTCCCTGCTGGAGTGGGACCATTGCTTCGCCTCTTTGAGCCTTTGTTATGTTACTTCAATCATGAAGGGGAGAGTTAAATCCAGCAGTTTCTAAGGTCTCCTCCCTCTCAGCCTCTTGCTAAGGGAGCCCAGACAGAAATTCAGACTGCTGCATCAGCCCTGGGGAACAGTACAGGGGGCAGAGAGACTCAGCTCTGCCTTGTTCTCCCCGGCATCTGGGGTGACAGCTTGGGTTCTGGGGAAAATGAACAAAAGCCATTGGGAAAGGAGAATTGCTACCGCCCTAAGAGTAAAGGCTGTCCAGGGTGGGAAAGTTAAAACCAGCCGGTCAGGGACTCAGGGTGTGTCCGGTGCTGCTGGCCAAGGCTAGTCAGGGCTGTCTGCTGTTCACGTTTTGTTAATATATATTGCAAAGATGACGTGCTCAAAGTCCAAATATAAACTCGCAGGAATGTTTAAAAAATTAGTAGAAGGGCCCCTCCCCAACCTCCCTAACCCTCCCCTCCCACAGTTCAACTTTGAATATCGCTCCAGAGATTTTCCTGTGCTGATGCAAATGGAGCGCCATCAGTGACCAGGTCAAAGATGCTAGCGATGACACAGAGCCCATGGAAACAGGGCAAAGGTGTGCCACCTGCGTGGACGTGGTGAGAGGGAGCGGATGGGTCTGTCCAGGCACAGACTTAAAAATGGAATAAACGAAAGTAGACTCACTCTACCCACACCATCAAGAAACCTGTTCTCAACAACTCGAACTGTGGGCATTTTCTAAGTGCACATTTGCCCCAGTCTTTCTTTTTAATTTCCCCCAAAATACCATTTACTTCACTAAAATCTGGAGACAAGAGGCCTGACCTGTGGTGGCGCAGTGGATAAAGCGTCGACCTGGGAACACTGAGGTCGCCAGTTCAAAACCCTGTACTGGTCTGGTCAAGGCACTTATGGGAGTTGATGCTTCTAGCTCCTCCCCGCTTTCTCTCGTTCTCTCTCTCTCTCTCTCTCTCTCTCTCTCTCACTTTGTGTCTCCTCTCTAAAATGAATAAATAAAAAGAAATTTAAAAAAATGTTTTTAAAATGAATAAAATAAAATAAAAAAGTTTAAAATCTGGAGACAGGAGAAAGGTGTGTGGATGCCTGGGACAACAAGCCTAGGAGTGTACGTTGACAGCGGTGACATACAAGGCCAGGGTGCTGAGGGCCAGCAGCCCAGTCACTACTGCTCGGGCCAGAAGTGCCATCCAGCTGCTCAGGGAACAAAGGTGGACGAAGGTCTCCATGACAAAGGCCTTATAGACGCTGAAGAACATCAGCAGGAGGACAGCCGGCCGGAAAGTGTGGTACAGGTCATAGCGTGTCATCATCATCCACACGTGGACAGATGTGACGATGTAATGAGCCAGACTGATGTTGGAGTCCATGCTCATCTGAATGGATTTCCAGTCAGATTCAATGCCCCGGGGCTCCAACCCAGACCCTGTACTCCCCTTAGCCGGCATTTCAGGACGTGACAAGGCTTAGGCCTACTAGGTCTGCCACATCCACGCTGGCCTTCATGAACTCCCCAATGAAGTCACAGATGCCGCCTTCCCAGGTGGGAAAGAAAGGACTCGGCTGAAGGAAAAGGTAGGTGACCCCAGCCTGGACGCACTTCCAGAAGGCGTCGTACTCGGACTCACAGGCCGCTGAACTTGCAGGTGTGGAAGGACGGGAAGTAGGCCAAGGCGAAGCAATTTCCAAAGTGAAACAAGGTCATAGCACAGGCCTCCCAGTCTTTTTCTTATTTCTTTTGTTTGTTTTTTAGCGCACGAGAGAGAGAGAGAGAGAGAGAGAGAGAGAGAGAGCGCGACAGGGACAGACAGGAAGGATGAGAAGCATCAACTCACAGTTGCAGCACCTTAGTTGTTCATTGATTGCTTTTCATATGTGCCTTGACCGGGGGTGGGGGTGGGGGCCTTCAGCAGACCGAGCCACCCCTTGCTCAAGCCAGCGACTCTGGGGTCATGTCTATGATCCCACGCTCAAGCCGGCCACCTCTGCCCCGGTCTTTCTGACGGACGTCTCGTATTCCACAGCATTGGACACACACAGTTTATTTATTTATTTCTAACCACTCTTCCGTCTATTTATTCCTAGTTTATTGTCGTTCTATTTCACTGCTCCCCTTGTCCATAGCTCTTCCTGAGTACCCACGCTTAGCTGCTGCGGAGTAAATTTCCAGAAGTGGGAATGTTGTATCACAGATTTATGTTTGACGTTCTTCTGTGCACATTGAACATCAAGTCACCGTCCAGAGCGGGCGTACTTGTTTATCTCTCTCCAACGGTGTAGAAAAGCATCCATTTCTGCATAAGTTTGCCAAAACACGGCGTTCTATTTCTTTACTTTCTGGAGAAGTCAAGCATCTCTTCAGTTTAACTAATACTATGCTTTTTTTTTTTCCCTCTAAGAATTGTCTGGGAACCCATTTTCGGACTGGGTTGTTTGTCTCACCCAATTTTAGAAGCTGTTTGTATATCGGTTCTTTTTTTTTTTAAAGTTTCTTTTTATTTATTTATTTTAGAGAGGAGACACAGAGTGAGAGAGAGAGAGAGAGAAAGGGGGAGGAGCTGGAAGCATCAACTCCCATATGTGCCTTGACCAGACCAGTGCAGGGTTTTGAACTGGCGACCTCAGTGTTCCCAGGTCGACGCTTTATCCACTGCGCCACCACAGGTCAGACTGTATATCAGTTCTTATGTAATGAATATTATGTAGCACTCACTGTGTATTGCAAATATTTTCCCTAGTCTGTCTTTTTCCCTCAGTCTGTTTTTAATCTCTTAATTTTGTTTATGTGTCTTTTGTTATACAGAAGTTTCTCATTTTCTGTGGTTAGCCCTGTCAGCCTCCCTCCCCCATTTATGGCTTCTAGATTTTGCGGGAGAATCTGATCTGTCTTTTCTCCCTCTACACCAGCGAGGCCCCCGCCCCTGCGCTGACGGCAGGCAGTCCTCTTTGCACAGGTGACCACACCTCCTTGGCTCGCACCTGAAGTCACTGTGGTTAAGTACCGGTGCATTTCTGGCTCTGTTCTGATTCAGGATCTATTTCCCCCACCTCTCTTGCAGGACCCACACTTCTGACCAGCTCTGCACCTCTCCGGCATGTCCCGACAGCTGACAAGCGTGCACGCTCCTTCATTCTCTTTTATTTTTTTGTATTTTTCTGAAATGAGAAGCGGGGAGGCAGAGAGACAGACTCCCACATGTGCCTGATCGGGATCCACCCGCATGCCCACCAGGGGGCGATGCTCTGCCCATCTGGGCTGTTGCTCCGTTGCAACTGGAGCCATTCTAGCACCTGAGGCGGAGGCCATGGAGCCGTCCTCAGTGCCTGGGTCAACTTTGCTCCCATGGAGCCTTGGCTGTGGGAGGGGAAGAGAGAGACAGAGAGAAAGGAGAGGGGGAAGCGTGGAGAAGCAGATGGATGCTTCTCCTGTGCCCTGGCCAGGAATCGAACCCGGGACTTCCACATGCTGGGCCGACGCTCTACCACTGAGCCAACCAGCCAGGGCCTCCTTCCTTTTCTTGTTCACAGTTTCCTTGGTCTTGTTCTTCTCTGTGAGCTGTCCATCCATCAGGGACCCCTGTCACATCTCCGACCAGCACCGCGGGGGCCAGCCCCCCTCCCCCCAACACACTTGGGCAAATAAATACCAAGGTGGAGTTCAGCAGACACTTTTCTTTAAAGGAAGGAATCTGGACGTTTTAATGATAAGTTCTGAGATCTGGCACTTGCAGCTGAGGTCAGGAGAAGAACCACAGTGTCAGGCTGGCTGTTTGTGAGCGTTTTGTTGCTGAGTCCGGAGCTCAGCCAGGCCCACGGAGCCGGGCTCCACCCGAGGAAAATCACCACCCTCGGAACTCCGGTGTCTCCACGTGGTGCAGGATCCGAGTGTGGAAACGTTAAGCAGACACCCTGCCTGAAAGGCACCCAGACCCCGTTGGGCCTGGCACAGCACGGGGGCTGTCCTCACCTTCAGTGACAACCAGCCGTGATTTCACCCCCTAGCCCAAAGAAAGCTCCCTGCCGAGCACGGTGGGTCCCCTGGGTGGCTGTGAGGTCATCGGGCAGCCTCAGCCTCCCCATGTGGATTTTTAAGAAGCCATTTTAACCCTTTCAACATGAAGAGCTCAGTGACGTTAGACACCGAGGGGCTGTGGAACCATCATCATCATCCATCTCGGGAATTTTTTCACTTCCCAAATGGGAACTGTTCCCATTAAAACACCAACTCCCTCCCCCAGCCCTGGGCAGGCACCCTTCTACTTCCTGTCTCGATGACGCTGGCCTGTCTAGGGACTTCACATAAGCGGGGTCGCACAGTCCTTCCTGTGTTCCCGTCACTTCACTTTGGCACACACGTCTTCAGGGTTCAATCATGCTGGAGAGCATGTCAGGATGTCCTTCCTTTTTAAGGCCAGATTGTATTCCACTCTGTAGACAGACCCGACTTCCAGCTCTGGCTAGTGACTAGGGCTGCTGGGACCGGGACAGGTAATCAGGTGACTTCTTTAAAATTTAGTTTATTTATTTTGAGAGAGAGAGAGAGGGAGAGAGAGAGATCAGAAGCATCAACTCATAGTTGTGGCACTTTATTAATTGCCTCTCCTACGTGCCTTGACTAGGGGTTTCAGCTGAGCCAGTGACCCCATTGCTCAAGCCAGCGACCTTTGGGCGCAAGCCAGCAACCTCGGGATCATGGTGATGATCCCACGCACAGGCCGGTGACTCTGCGCTCAAGCTGACAAGATTGCACTTAAGCCGGCGACCTCGGGGTTTTGAACCTGGGACCTCAGCATTCCATCCAGGTCACCCCTCTATCCCTTGTGCCACCACCAGTCAGTGACTTTAGCGACAGGATGCAAGAAGTCCAATGCTCTTGGCCACCTCCACAAGGAAAGGACCTCCAACCTGGCCAGTCCCCCAGAAGCTGGGCAGAAGTCACAGCCCCGGCTCACCTTGGGATCCACCCCAGGGCTCCTGGGCCCATCTGGGGCTTCCATTCTACCCGCCGCTCTACTCCCGACTCTACAGGTTCGGACTGGACTCCACCTTCTAATCCACGGTTAAGATCCTCCGATGGCTCCGGATGTTTGTGTGCCCCGAACGTACCCCACTTCCTGATCCCTAAATTTCTACTGGGCTGCTCGGAACTCGGTGACACGAGAAAATGACCCAAACAAACCCTTGACCTCTTCCGTAAATGTTCCAGTGACCCCTCTGGCTCTGAAATAGACCCCTCGCCTCCGCCCTGCCAGGGCTGCTTCCCCTGCATCTCTCTCCGCTGGGAGATTCTGTC
The DNA here is from genome assembly GCA_037038555.1 of Rhynchonycteris naso. Lineage (NCBI taxonomy): Eukaryota > Metazoa > Chordata > Mammalia > Chiroptera > Emballonuridae > Rhynchonycteris > Rhynchonycteris naso. The sequence continues at coordinate 2,297,157 of CM072995.1, read as the reverse complement.
TGGGGGTGTGGGGGGGCTGCATCCCAGAGTCCCCGGAGGAGACTGAGCGCCCCTCCTTAGCCTCCCGGAATATTTCTCCCCTCCTTCCATGAACATGAAGCGTTTTCTGTGCAAAGTATGCTTCCGACTCCAGTGCCATCTCCCCTTCCGGATGCTCCCTCTCCTGACCTCTCCTTCCCTTGGCCCATTTCCAAGAAGGCTTTCGACACCACGCCCCTTTCCTCTCCCCAACGCTCCCGTCATTCTGGGGAGCCCCAACAACGTCTCTGAATTCCTCTCGCCTGTTTCCCAACTCCCTGGTCCGGGCCTCCTTCCCTTCCAACCCTCCTGAACCACCTTCGCCCTGGTCACCCCGCCCCAGCCTCCTCGCTATGGCAGCGGGAGGGCTCCAGGTTTCTGCTAAGGAACCGCCTGTCTCCCCCGCCCCTCCCCGCCTTCCTGCCCGTGTCCTCCGCGACACCCTAGCCCCGGCCAGCTGGTGTTCAGTTCTCTGCCCCTGTGCAGTTGCACCAGCTGTGAAAATAATGACATATGTCCACCCATGAGGTGGACAAACAGCCCCTGGCCCAGGTCCCCAGCCTTCCATTGCCTGGGCCCCCAGGAATGTGCTCTTCCCCTGGCTGCGCCCTGCCGCCCTGCCCCCACACAGCCCACCCACCCCAGGGGCCGCCCTGCCCCCACACAGCCCACCCACCCCAGGGGCCGCCCTGCCCCCACACAGCCCACCCACCCCAGGGGCCGCCCTGCCCCCACACAGCCCACCCACCCCAGGGGCCGCCCTGCCCCCACACAGCCCACCCACCCCAGGGGCCGCCCTGCCCCCACACAGCCCACCCATCCCAGGGGCCGCCCTGCCCCCACACAGCCCACCCACCCCAGGGGCCGCCCTGCCCCCACACAGCCCACCCACCCCAGGGGCCGCCCTGCCCCCACACAGCTCACCCACCCCAGGGGCCGCCCTGCCCCCACACAGCCCATCTGTCGGGGGTGCCGTATCCTTCCAGCCCTTAAGAAAAAAAAAAAATGAGAGATAGAAAATGAAAATGAGAAGTCCTCCCTAACCTCACATCCCTTCCTGGGGACTTCTCCTTCTCTCTGTTCCTGTTTACAACACCCCCCCCACCCCCCACCCCCCGGAAACTAGGTCTTCCGTGACCTCCACATCCTTCTGACATATTCTCTCCTCTCTGCTCCCGTCAGCCTCGGGTCCCCACCCTTTCCCTGAAACCTATCGGGCCAAGTCACCAGTCGCTGACATCGTGCCATAGAGCCAGCCAGGTCACTTCTCAGTGCTCATCTCACTCAGCTTCTCAGCGGTGACAGTCACAGCCTGTCACTTCCTGTGTTTGCAAACACTGGCTTCCAGAGATGCCACCCATCCCCAGCGCCCTGGCTGTCCTCTGGTCTCCTGTCCCCTCCCCCTCCCCCTCCCCCCAATAGCTCCTGGGCCTGATCACCTGGCTCTCCCAGCTGCTGGATGTTGGAGGACCTACTAACCATCTTTGGATGGTATTTTTTTTTTTCTGTTCTGGGTTTTAGACTCCTATAGTTTCCTGTCTACTCAACTTCTCCATGGGGATGTCCAAAAGTCCTGTGCAACCTGACTGGAGATTCCCCGAGTTCTCTGGCCTTCCTGTCTCCTCCGGTCCGGCAAGTGGCACCAGGGTTCGGAACTGGCCTGCTTCTACCCCCCTTCCCTGCCGTCACTGTTATCCGGCCTGAGCCCCTCACCTCTCGTCTGAACAACTGCAGGGACCTCTTCCCCAAGCTTTAATTTATCATTTTTGTTTTCTTCTCTCTGTACACGCTTGTCTCTCTACAATCCCTTCCCTGCGTGACTTCCAAAAAAGAATGTTTAAGAACGACCTGGAACCCTGAGGTCGCCGGTTCAAAACCCCGGGCTTGCCTGGTCAAGGCACATATGGGGAGTTGATGCTTCTTGTTCCTCCCCTCTCTCTCTCTCACTCACTCTCTCTCTCTTCTAAAATGAATAAATAAAATCTAAAAAAAAAAAAACGTTTATAAAGAAAAATGTAAACAAGACACTGTTCAGAACCCCCTGATGATTTCTGATGAGGCTCGGAGGTTCTTACCTACCCACCTCTTCTAGCCGGCCTTGAACTTTCTGCAGCTCACACGGGCCTTCCTGCCACGTCTCCAACACATACCCACTCACCCACACCTGCCCACCCCCCCACAGCTGGCATGTTCCCGCTGCAGGGCCTTTGCACATTCTGTTCCCCAGCTCAGCAGGCTCCCCTCCCCCCACATTTCCACTCCTTCTTACAAGCCTTCTGAGAACAGAACAGCACCTGCCCCCCACAGCTTGCTTGACTTCCTACCCTGCTTGGGCTTCTCTTCACGGCACGGGGCAGCACCTGTCATGTTGTGTGTCCTGCTGTTTCTGGTCCCCCCGCCCCTGCCAGCATGTGAGCTCCATTCAGAATGGCCCAGGCGGGGTCTGTCTACTCACTGTTCTGTCCCCACACCTGGGACGCCGGGAAACGCCAGGCTGAGCCTGTGCAGCAGCAGAAACACACACCGGCCGTCGCTTCTACAGAGACACATGCGGCCAGCTACAGTGTACGCTTCGTAAGGAAGAGGGCGGGAGTGGTTAGGAAAACACTTTGGAGAAAAAAGCCAGGAGTGCCTCCCTCCCACGTCTTAGCCCCAAATCTAAGAAAGGAGGAGGCGATCACGACCAAATCAGGTCACTTACTGAAAAACGTAGATATTTTTTAAAAGAGAAAACTTGATGACAGTCAAGTCCCAGTACCAGCTTCCCAGTGAACAGCCTGTCAGTCCGGATGGACAGATTATGGACAGACAGATTTCACAGGCATTGGTGTTCAAGGTTGTGAGGGTGGAGGTGTTAAGCCTGAAATTCTCATGTCACATAACAACAGAACACCTTTATTTTTTCTTCTTTTCCAGGTGAGAGGAGAGGAGATAGAGACAGACTGAGGCATGTGCCCTAACTGGGATCCACCTGGTAACCCTGTGTGGGGCCAATGCTCTGCCCATCTGGGGCCATGCTCACAACCGATATTTAGGCTCCACAGAGCCATCCTCAGCACCTGGGGCCAATGCGCTGAAACCAATTGAGCCATGGCTAAGGGAGGAGAAGAGAATGAACATACAGAGAAGGGGGAGGAGTGGAGAAGCAGATGGGCGCTCCTCCTGTGTGCCCTGACCGGGAATCGAACCCAGGACATCCACACGCCAGGCCGATGCTCTACCACCGAGCCAACTGGCCAGGGCCACAACAGAGCACTTTAAAATGATGACAGGGAGTCTGACCAGGCGGTGGCGCAGTGGATAGAGCACTGGACTGGGATGCAGACCCTGGTTTGAGACCCCGAGCTCGCCAGCTTGAGCGCGGGTCCATCTGGCTTGAGTGAGGCTTCGCCAGCTTGGACCCAAGGTCGCTGGCTCCAGCAAGGGGTTGCTCGGTCTGCTGAAGGCCCGCAGTCAAGGCACATGTGAGAAAGCAATCAATGATCAACTATGGTGTCACAACGGCAATGAAAAACTAATGATTGATGCTTCTCACCTCTCTCCATTCCTGTCTGTCTGTCCCTATCTGTCCCTCTCTCTGTTCCTTTCAAAAAATTGAAAATAAATAAATAATAACAACAAGAACAACAAAATATTTAAAAAAAATAAAAATAAAATGACAGGGATACAAAGCCCTACAACTTATACTTTATACATACAGAGGGAAACATTAAAAGACACTTTGGAAGAACTGGAAAGTGGCTAAGGAGGTCTAGGGTAACAGCGAGGGCAGGGGACTGCTTCAAATACAGTTTGACTTCTTAACGATGCATTTCTATGGAAATGGTAAATATACTTATTTAAACCTACATATATATATACCACGAGACATCCCACGTGCACCAAGGATTTAAAATAGAGAAATGAGAAGTTCTTGAAGAAAATGGAGCATCCAGAACTGGGAAAGGCTTTCTAGCTTTGACTTAAAATCTGAAGAGAGCCTGACCAGGTGGTGGCGCAGTGGATAGAGCGTTGGACTGAGACTCAGAGGACCCAGGTTCAAAACCCCGAGGTTGCCGCTTGAGCGTGGTCTCATCTGGTTTGAGCAAAGCTCACCAGCTTGAACCCACTAAGATGCCACGATGAAGAATTAATGCTTCTTATCTCTCTCCCTTCCTGTCTGTCCCTATCTATCCCTCTCTTTGTCTCTCTCTGTCCCTGTCACAAAACAAACAAAAACAATCCGAAGAGATAAAAGAAATGATAAAAATTAAAAAAAAAAACCGTCTGTATGGTAAAAAACAACAAACCAGCCACCATAAGGAAAGAAAGACAAACCAGCAGCTGAGGAAACTCTTTGCATCTCAAAGCACAGATGTCAACGCTCTCATGTACAGAAAAGCTCCAAGATCAGATTTCTGAACAGTAAGAAATATGGGCAAATTCACAGGAAAAGGGACCAGAACAGACACATTTTAAAAGAGGACATATGAAAAGATGCTTAACGTCACTAATCATCAGAGAAATGCAAGTTAAAACCACAATGACATCACTGCACATCTGTCAGAACAGCGCTCATCAACAAATTCACACACAACAAGTGCTGGCGAGGATGCAGAGACAAGGGCACCCTCCTGCACTGCTGGTGGGAATGCAGACTGGTGCAGCCACTGTGGAAAACAGTATGGAGATTCCCCCCAAAATGTAAACTTATGACCCAGCAATTCCACTTCTGGAAATAAGATACCTGAAGAAATCCAAAACACTGATTCAAAAGAATATATGCACCCCTGTGTTCAATGCAGCGTTATTTACAACAGCCAAGATTTGGAAGCGACCCAAGGGTCCATCCGTAGCTGAGTGGATAAGAAAGCGGTGGTCCATTTACACGTGGAATACCAGGCGGCCACAAAGAGAAAGGACATCTTACCTTTTCACCACAACCTGGAGAGCCTTGTGCTAAGCGACACAAGCCAGCCAGAGAAAGCCAAGTACCATACGACCTCACTTACACGTGGGGTCGAATGGAAAATAAACAAAAAGGAAACAGACTCACAGATACGGAGAACACACTGACAGCCGTCAGAAGGCGTTGTGGGGCCGGGATAAAATAGGTGAAGGGGTAAAGCAAAACAAAACAAACCCCCCAACAACACAGAGACAGGGACAAGAGTGTGACGATTACTTGAGGGAAAGGGCGGGTGGGGAGAGTTAGAAGAGGGATCAGTGGTGACAGGAGACTTGATTTGGGGCGGTGAACACACAGTACAATAGACAGACGGCAAATGATAGAACTACACACCTGAAACCCATAGCCTGACCTGTGGTGGCGCAGTGGATAAAGCGTCGACCTGGGAACACTGAGGTCGCCGGTTCAAATCCCTGCACTGGTCTGGTCAAGGCACATATGGGAGTTGATGCTTCCAGCTCCTCCCCCCTTTCTCTCTCTCTCTCTCTCTCACTCTGTGTCTCCTCTCTGAAATGAATAAGTAAAAAAAGAATTAAAAAAAAAGAAACCCATAGAATTTTATTAACCAATGTCACCCCAATAAATTCAGTAAAAAAATATATATCTTTTAAAAATGAAGGAAAAATGACCAAGATCTTCAGGCCATCAGTCTTCCAGTCTGTCCCCAAGGCCTTTCCCGTTTGTAGCCGTAGGACTTTTACCGTTCACGGACGCCGAGGCAGCTGTTCCCAAGCTCAGCAGGGACTTTCAAGTCGGAATGAGAGTTCACTTTGGTAGCTGGATGTTCCCGTCGATGAAGCAGAAACGATTTATCTCACAATTATACAGAAGACTGGGGTTATCGTGAGCCAATAAACACGTGGCTCTCCCTTCGGGGAGCGAGGTGTGGCGTGGGGACGGCACAAACAATGGGACACCACAGAAGGGATCGATTTTCAAGCGCAGAGACACTGGCCACCCATCAAACGCCGTGTGCGTGCACGTGTCTGTGTGTGATGTACACGTACGCGTGTGTGCAGAGGAGCAGCTGTGTTTGCTCTCCTGGGTGCCGTCCCTCACCTGACAGCCCGCGCAGGAAAGTGAGGGTGGCGGGTGTCCCGATCAGCACGCTGAGCGCCTGTCAGAGACTGTGCGGCTCTGAGAAGACGCAGAGCCTCCGAGGAGCGCACACCGCTGACAGCGAGGCTCCCTGGATGGCGGAGAGCGACGTGGCCATTCTACAACGGGCAGTCCCCCTTCTCCTCCCCTGCGGGCACAGCTGCTGGCCGAGGACACCAGTGAATGTGGCCTCCCTCCGCGTGACACCTGGACAGCCCGACATCACCGGATCAACCAGCATACACAGCACAGGGGTGTCAGGACACGCCAGCGTCCCAGTCTGTTCAAGCTCCTACGAGCTCCGTCTAGTTCATCCTGGCGCAGCCCCCTCCGGCTCAACCCCACACCGCGTGCGGTGCCCAGGGTCCGTCAGCCTGCAAGCAGGGCGCACGGCGCATGCCGGGTGGGGTGCCGGTGTGTCTGCGGCACGCTGTATGCGCCCTGGGGCTGGGCGGGGGCGGAGGGGTGTGAGGACCCCCGTCCTTTCCGGTAACTTCTAGCCACGCCCCCTACGAGCAGCCAGCGCCACAAGGAACCGCAGCCCAACCCCGGAATAAGGACGTGAATGAAGATGCTGGTTTGAAAGCAGGCTGAGTGAACGTACACTTGGCACTCTGAGAAAACACTCATACATGTCACTGGGAAAAAGTCACACTCAGACAGAAACAAAAAACAAAATATATTTATTAGAAAGATCACAGTCATACATCATACGCCCTCAGGTTAGTAGTTAAATAGAGCTTTGTTGGCACACGACAGCCCGAGGATGCCTGGTACAACCTCGTGTGCTTTGTATAGAAACAAGGCTACAGATGTTTTCAGCTGCATTCAACTAACGTAGTTAAAACGAGGGAGCCAACTCAGGACGTGATGAGCCAGACTCGAACCCGGGTCAGAGGAGGGAAACGCCAAGTCAGCGAGGACAGCGGAGATATTAAAAATACTTCTTAAACGGGTTGCCAGGTGACAGGCTTCCCTGCAGGTACCTGGGAGTTCAATCTCAAAGGGGCATGCTAGCTTTGGGACGGGAAGTGCTACTGCTGGGTGTGGCACACAGGTCCGCATCCACGGACCGGACCGGACCGGACCGAGCCCTCCTTCTCCACACTTGCTCACTGGCTGGGAGCCAGAGAGGGGAGACGGAGGGAGTCCCGCCAGAGTGTCTGTGGGGGAGAGGACGCTGCCCCCTCCGTCACTGCCGGGTGGCTCACTGCTTCTGGGAAGTGCATCTTTGGACACCAGCACATCGACTTCGAGTGGTCTCCACGGAAGCTGCAGAACAAACGACAGTGTGGAGAAGGACAGCCAAAGGTCGACGTCGGTTCTGGAGGGAGAAAGGCCTCGGACGGACAGACGAACGGAAGGACGAGAGCGGTGTGCGCTGGGGGCGCGAACCCGGGGAGACGGGGCCACGGCCGTGTCGCAGATCGGGTTGAAGGTCAAGTCCACAACACAACCCACGGTGTGGAGAACCACGCACTTCTCTTAATGTCTTTGAAAAGCTGCCTCTCCTGGGTCCTGCATTTTGCACGTCTTTTACAGAAATATAACACATTAAAAAAAACAAACAAACCAGGATCTGCAGAACCACCAAATAATTTTAAAAGACGGAGTTTTGGCTGACGGAAGACGGGAAAAAACATGAACATTGAGGCCCCTGAAAAATTTCAGGCCAGAAAACGGGAAATGATACAACTTGCAGACCAACAAACACTGTAGTCTCTGAAAGCCTCAAACAATACCTTGTTTCCTCAGCTTGTCAATTTTACACATTCACCTTGCCTTGCGCTCTGAGCTCTCCAATTACAAACGCGGCTTAAAACCCCACTCTGTGACCCAGCCCCAGTGGGGACGGCTTCTCCCCAGACCCTATAGTGCCCGAAGGACTGACCTTGCGCCCTCGCCACCTCCAGCCCCCTCCCGGCACCCAGCAGGGCCAGACCCACCCCACCCACCACCACCTGTGTTTCTCCTAACAGGACACATGCTTCCTCTCCGTGCACGCCCACCAGCAAAGAAAATGAAAGTAAAGGAACCTGTTTGAATTATACAAATAAATGGCCACATGCCTTCCTCTCCTATGAAATTTCTTTCCCTCTTTCTACCCTGAGGGGAGCAGACCCCAGCGTGGGGGGTGGAGGCTGCACCATCATCACACAGACGGCGTTGGCCAGAGCCTGCGTGGTACCATTCCTGGTGACCGCCAACAGGCAGTCACACTCCCTCCAGGGACCCAAGGCCTCAATGTCGCCCATGCCTGGTGGCAGGTCCCAGCTTACACACAGCCACCAACAGCCCAACCCAACTGCTTGGCCTGTCTCTTCCTCACTGGGGAAAAGAAAAGAGGGTCAGTCACATCAACAGAAAAGACATGCGGGAAGTGACAACTTTCATCTGATCTGTTCATCAGGAAGGAGGGAGGTAAGCTGGTTCAGACGGGCCTCCCACAGATAATGGACAATGAAGGGCCACTCAGGAGATCACCCTCATCGCCAGACCGCTCAGAGCGCCCCGGGCTGGCAGAGGCTCTCAGAACTCTGACAGCCCAGGGGACACACACCTGGTCCCAGTCCAGATATCTGGATCCACCTCGGGAGCAGGCCAGGAGGGCGTGTGTCTGACGGAGAGCAGCAGCAGCAGCAGCCCGGGGAGGGGGAGCGGCCTGCGGGGGCTCTACCTCCCCCAGGACAGGGGACTGTGAACAAGGGCCACCACCCTTACAGAGTGGCTTTCCACAAGGACAGCAGCAGTGTGCCTCTCAGTGACTTGTGGTGAGAACAACCTTTTGTCTGAGGGGCACAAACACAGCCCCGTCTACAGGCTCCTTCATTTGCAGGAGAGCGCAGGTCTATCTGCTTAGGGAGCTGCACCCCACTGGCTATGTAACATGCATTCATCTGCCCACCAGGAGTACCGAAGGACCACCAGGTGGTTACTTGTCCAGAGTACTTCCCAGGTGACTGGGGACCCTGGGGGCAGACCCATCTCTGCCTGCCCCCCCTCCCCAGGGCTTCCCTGTGTCACGCACATGCGAGGCCTGATGCTGGATGAAACGCTAAGCAAGTCTAACACTGAAATAGGGTTTAAATTTGCCGTCCCTCTCATCACCCAGAGACCCCAGCAGACACAGCTGGGTCCCTCGGGTGGCCTTCCATCTGTGCTGCGCATGGACAGACGTGTGTGTGTGTGTGCGTGTGCGTGTGTGTGCAGGGTGTGACAGCCCCGGCACAGCCGCCCGCACGCACACACGGGGACAGCACACGCTTCCGTCGGCCGCCACCCCACAGGGACAGCGAGGCAAACCGGCAGGGGCTCAGTCTGACTCTCACACATCTTACCTCCCACCCCCAGGACCCAGTGAGTGAGAGTGAAATCTAAAAAAATGTGACCAAGTTCTAGGTGTGACAGTGGTCACCCAGTTCTAGGTGTGACAGTGGTCACCCAGACGGCCACTTGGAAGAGAAGCGTATTTCTCCAGAGGCGGGTTCCTGTGTTTCCAGGGCGCCAAGAGCAAAGGCCTGTCTTTTGTTGGGTGGTCGTTTTGTATTTTTTGGAGGGCTGATGGGTAGAAAGGACAAAGTTCTTATAAAGGCAAAAGCCAGGGCGGGCGGGGAAGAGAGGGCGCGTTTGGAGAGGGCTGTCTGCTGAGAATCTCCGTGCAGCACGAGTGTGAAGTGACGAGGCCTGACGGGAGGTGTTACCTGGGGCCTCGGGTCTGGAAGGAGGGGGGCCCCTGGGAGAGCAGAGCTTCCCCGATGTACACTCCAGACACGTCTAGAGTCGAGGTGGGTGCGTGGGGGAACCCAGCCCTGCTCCGTACTTGTGTGCTGGTCCCTCCCCTGACGGACCCTTCCAGAAACCCAAGATGGCCGAGCTGCAGCCAGGCAGAGCGGGGCCCGAGGACAGTGAGCAGGGGCTTCTAGGACAAACCGTAGGCGGTGGGCGGTGGCTGCTGTCGGGCCGCCGTGTTTACGTCTCAAAGTACTTGTAGATCTGGGCTACATACTGCATCACGCTCTGCCAGTCGGGCCGGTCCGTGTACAGCATCTCACTGAGCTCCTGCAGGAGGAAGGGAGAGGTCACGACTCCTGTGGGGTCGGGGTGGGAGGCACCACAGACCCCCTCCTACAAAGCTGCTCGGATCCAGCTGCAGGCTTGTGTTGCCCCAAAAACCCCCACCTGTGAGACTAAGGGGTAGGCAACACCAGACAGTGTGATGTGTGATTTGTTAAAAGAAAAGCTCTTTCTTCTTATTTATTCAGGAGATATCCCTTAAAATGAAAATAGCTGTGACCTTCTTCCCACCCTGCTCATCTAACAACATGACCTCATTAAAAAAAAGGCCCTGGCCAGTTGGCTCAGTGGTAGAGTGTTGGCCCATCTTGTGTATGTCCCGGGTTTGATTCCCGGTCAGGACACACAAGAGAAGCACCCATCTGCTTCTCCACCCTTCCCCTTCTCGCTTCTCTCTCTCTCTCTTCTCCTCTCCTCCTGCAGCCATAGCTCGATTGGAATGATTTGGCCCCAGGCACTGAGCATGGCTCCATGGCCTCCACCTCAGGTGCTAAGAAGAGCTCGGTTGCTGAGCAACAGAGCAAGGGCCCCAGATGGGCAGAGTATCGCCCCGTAGTGGGCTTGCCAGGTGGATCTCGGTCAGGGTGCATGTGGGAGTCTGTCTCTCTGCCTCCCTCCCCTCCTCTCACTGAATAAAAAAAAAAAAAAGTTTTGAAAAGAGAAAGTCACCCATGATTCCGTTATCATAAAAGAATTTCCCCTTCTCTCTGGGACCTCTGATTCCCACATACACTTTTGGAGCCGTGGATCCTGCCAAATTTTTACATAATTTCCCACACTGCTACACTGTGTCTCTGGCTGACATGTTAGTGGATACACACTGTCTGGGGGAACTACCGTCCTATAACAAGCTTTTTAGTAGCTATCAACAAACCAATCCTAAAGGCAATAATGGGACTAGGACAGCCGAAACAAGTTTGAAAGGAATAAAGAGAGAAGACTCAGTTTTATGATTTATAATGCCGTATCATTAATCAAGACTGTGGTACCGACTGAGAGACACACTTAGATCATGTTGTATTTTACCACAATAAGAAAAATATATATATATATTTTTTAAATCTGAATAGGCCCATGTAAGGGAACATTTTCCTGACTAATTTAAGGACAGAGCTTGATCAAAAGTCTGGGATGATTACCGCAGCCTGTTCTAGACTGGATGGATGCAATTAAAGATACTATTTTTCCATCCACAGCAAGCTACTGAGAAGCTAATTTAATAACAGAGAAAATTTCTATTCTGCTGATGACATAGGCTGATTAAATTGCCCTCACACATTTTGAAACGCTTTTGAGGTTAATCATGCTCGTCCGTATTCTCCTCACCAGCCTCTGTCAAGATGAATTTGCCGGCTCAGACAATCAGGTCAACAAGATGACCTCAACTCGCTTCCCAGCTTCCACTAAAGCACATTAGATGAAAATTAGCGGAAAAAAATGTTAAATTACAATGAAGCAAATATTAATTGTAACACAAGAGAGAAAAATGAATCTTTGTACCTAACAGAATCTTCTTCTGATACATTCTCATCACATCTCCGATTCCTTACCTATCGTATCTGTTGCTGCCTGGGAAGTAGGTCAGTGTTTCCCAAGCGAAGGTAAATCAGTTCCTGACCAGAGGAGGAAGGCCCATCTTTACTTTTTAAATTCTCTAGACGCTGATATACATGATAGGAATATCTGTTTTCTAAAGGTTTAGCAGAATTGGGGGCTTACTGATTCCGTGTGTGTGTGTGTGTGTGTGTGCGCGTGTGTGTGATTCAAATTCTATTTATTTTTGAGTGTTGAAATATTGGCACAGTTGTGTTCATTGCACTAACATTTCTGTGACAGGTAAACCTTCGCTTTTTTCATTTCTCAAATTCTTCCACCAACCCTGAGGGCACGGACGTGTCTCACTGCTATTTCAACCCAGATTTGCCTGATAGCCCATCAGATCAAACATCTTTTAAAATGTTCACTGGCCAGCCTGACCAGGCGGTGGCGCAGTGGATAGAGCATCGGACTGGGATGCGGAAGGACCCAGGTTCGAGACCCCAAGGTCTCCAGCTTGAGTGCGGGCCCATCTGGCTTGAGCAAAAGCTCACCAGCTTGGTCTCAAGGTTGCTGGCTCAAGCAAGGGGTTAATCGGGCTGCTGAAGGCCCGCAGTCAAGGCACATATGAGAAAGCAATCAATGAACAACTAAGGTGTCGCAAAAAAACCCTGACAATTGATGCTTCTCATCTCTCTCCGTTCCTATCTGTCTGTCCCTCTCTCTGACTCTCTGTCTTTGTAAAATGTTCACTGGCCATTTATGAGTTACCTATTCCAGCCTTTGATAATTTTCTACTTGATTGTCTTTTTATTATTATTATTATTATTGGTTAATTAAAATGATTTGTAGATGATGTCTTTACGTTGCCCTTTTTTGAAGTTTAGTTACGATTCATTTGAATGAGTATTTTGTTTTATTTATCCTGTTTGAGATTAATGAAGAATCTGCAGTCTTTCATCATTCCAGAAAACTTTCTTCAAATATTCTCTCTCAACCATTTCCCCCCTCCTCTTCTTCTGGAATTCCCGCTTAACACAGGACAGAGTCACTGTCTGATTTTATCTCCCATGTCTCCTAAGCTCTGTCAACAATACTATCTGTTGGTTAACCCAACAGTCATTCCCAACCTTTGGGTCCCTTGCAGGCTTCCTAACACAGAGGCTAAGAATATTAGAAGCTCACTTTGTCAGATCCCCTTGCAGCTAGAGCGACCAGTAACAGAGTAATGCCAAGGAGCTCGGGGCACTCTGGGGAACCCCTTTTTTTAAAGGGAAACCACTCGCTCTATCCCTTCCTCTGGCCCTACAGATGGGAGCGACTTCAAGGATAATTCAATTCACCGTGTTGACGGCATGGACATAGCTCCACAGTGACTTTTTAAAATTCTTTTTATTTATTCATTTTAGAGGGGAGACACAGAGTGAGAGAGAGAGAGAGAGAAAGAAAGAGAGAAAGGGGGGAGGAGCTGGAAGCATCAACTCCCATATGTGCCTTGACCAGACCAGTGCAGGGTTTTGAACTGGCGACCTCAGTGTTCCCAGGTCGATGCGCCACCACAGGTCAGGCCTCCACAGTGACTTTTAATTGCAAGAACTCTGTGTCCTGTGTGGCTGACCGACGGATAATTCTATAGTAGGAAGCATGAGTAACAAACACATCTTCAGCAAGTGGGCTTCCATGTTCTGTAAGAAGCTTTTAGGAGAGGGCACAAAGTTCTTCCTCACAGAAGACAGACTAAAGTACAACAGGAACACCAAGCAGGCCACTTACCAGGCTGGGTTTAATTCCTACACTTTCGGCTGCTTCAAATGCCAACAAGAGATTCCTTTTCTGAGTGAAAAAGACAGAGAGAGAGACTGAAATTATCAACTGAACACACAGAGCTTTTGCTAAGAAACAACACCAATGGACACTCCCTTATAGAACGATCTATAAAACAATGAAAAAGGTTAAGTCAGATCCATAAATGGTGCTCAGGATAGGAATAAAAATTCACAGGTTACCATCGTCGCGAAAAATGACATTACTGATGGACTCCTGACTATCAAAGATAAATTTTTATTCGTTCTTCTTCTTTTTTTTTTACTTTGTCTAGCTAGATGACATACTGTTTTGTATCAAAAATAAGCCGCCCCCTTCTTCCAAATTGAGGGAAATTAATGGGGATAAACCGGAAACCTCACAGATGTCTGTAACGCTACCCTCTGTCCTGCTGAGAGAGGTCCTGGACGTGGGTTACGGCTTCCTTTCCTTTAGCCCAAACTATGGTGGACAGCAACCCTTATTCTGATGCTAACGACGTCTTGGTCCTTATTTTTTAAAGTCCCTTTGGTTAGTTTTGGGGAGGAGAGGTTTTGTATGCCAGTTGTTAGACTGCTGTGATTTCAGACGTCAAGATAACAAAATATTTTGTGTGGATTTTGATACGTAATGCAAAATTGCTCTCTACAACGTTATGCCAGTTTTTAGCTCCAACAATTGTTTCCTCGTTCTTATATGCTTACCTACTTAGAACATCGTGATTCTGAGAAGCCTCTGCCTGCCGGGACAAGCTAAACATAATCCTCTCTTGATTTGTATTCCTTGATGACTAGTGAGTTCTAAGGAAAAGGCATTTCTAAACGTAAGGTTTTAGACAGAATCGCCCCCAAAGACCCCTCTAGCCTGATCCTCATGAAACTACTGGTGTTTTCAAAGTAGATACTCAACTTAGTTCATGGTAAAAAAAAAAATATGTCTCAAAACGCTCTGAAATAGGTTAGAGTACGGCACGGACCATGAGAGAGAGAGGTGGTCCTTGGTGAACAAAAATTAGTTTTATTCATTTGGGCAGCAGCGGGGCAGCCACGGCCGGCCGGCATCATCGTCCTAGTCAGAAAACTGTCACAGTCACCGAGGGGTGCCTGGGGCAGCAGCTCAGGGGACCGCCCTTCACCAGCACGGCGGCGGAGTCCCGAGGCCAGGCTGGGTGAGGAGAAAACACTGCTTCAGTCCGTGTTCCGGGTGGGGGGCAACTGCAGACCTGGGACCTGTCCGCTCTAGGACAGTGACAGTCCCCGACCTTCCCCGACCTTCCCCGACCCACGGTAGAACTTTGCCACCAGCCTGGCTAGTAGGACCCTCAGCTGACACTGACGAGAGGAGAATCCCGAGCCCAGAACGTCTCCTCTCGCATGAATATTTCCTTTCGGACGCTGGCATGGACACACTTTCCTGTCACCTGAGTCGGTTTAGCATCATAAGCGGAAGTGTCATCATATGAACATGCTTTTTGTTGAAAACGCCCAAACTTTCTAACTGAGTATAACTCACATCCTGTGATTGCGTCTCCCTCCCTCCCTCTCTCTCTCTCTTTAGCGAGAGAGACAGAGACAGATAGGGACAGACAGGCAGGGAGCGAGAGAGACGAGAAGCATCAATTCTTTGTTGCAGCTCCTTAGTTGTTCACTGATTGCTCTCTCACATGTGCCTTGACCAGGGGGCTACAGCAGAGCAAGTGACCCCTTGCTCAAGCCAGCGACCTTGGGTCCAAGCCAGTGACCTTTGGGCTCAAGCCAGCAACCATGGGGTTATGTCTATGATCCCATGCTCAAGCCAGCGACCCCGTGCTCAAGGTGGTGAGCCCCGCGCTCAAGCTGGCAACCTTAGGGTTTGGAACCTGGGTCCTCTGCATCCCAGTCCGGTTCTCTATCCACTGTGCCACCGCCTGGTCAGGCTCTTTAATGTCTTAGAAGATAGTCTGGCCAGTTTTATCAGAAACTTCCTGTTTGGTACCGCTGTCCAACTTACTTGCTTTAATTACATCCACCCAGGCAGGAACAGCTCATGCTTTCTGAACTTTCCGAGCTATCAGTGGCTACATCACACAATGTTTAGCTTTTTCTTTTTTTTTACAGGGACAGAGAGAGAGTCAGAGAGAGGGATAGACAGGGACAGACAGACAGGAACGGAGAGAGGTGAGAAGCATCAATCATTAGTTTTTTGTTGCGGTTGCGACACCTTAGTTGTTCATTGATTGCTTTCTCACATGTGCCTTGACCGCGGGCCTTCAGCAGACCGAGCCACCCCTTGCTGGAGCCAGCGACCTTGGGTCCAAGCTGGCGAGCTTTTGCTCAAGCCAGATGGGCTTGCGATCAAGCTGGCGAGCTCGGGGTCTCGAACCTGGGTCCTCCGCATCCCAGTCCAACGCTCTATCCACTGCGCCACCGCCTGGTCAGGCATGATTTTAGTGGGTCCTTACAAACACAAGCCTCCCTCGGTGTTTTCCATGTACTGGTACGCTCCCTCCCCTCAAACAAACAACACCGAGAGCTCATATCAGCAAGGGCTGGACTTGACGTGTCCTAATAATATCAAGGGGGCACATTTCATTCAAATTAGCTTGTTCCCTTTGAAACCCACCTTCAGATCTGCCTCATTAAGAGAAGCTTCCCTGCTTGTCCCCTGGTCAGAGCCCCTTGTGCCGACTCTCACGTGTGCTCCGTGTGACACTGTGTGGATTGGATCTGCCCGTGTGCACAGGCCATTGTGAAAACCTTCATCAGTCACTTTAATGTGTACGAGCTTCTCTCACCAAACTGACCATAAGCAGCCCGCAAGTGTGCTCATCCCACTCAGGGGAGCGGTGAAGGTTCACCCCGCCCGTGCTGTATCCACGCGGGGGCACTGAGGAAGCAGGCGATCAGGTGTTCCTTCAGGGGAGGAGTGGGCAGGTGTGACCAGCAGTCTCTGGCTCCAGGAGGGGAGCCTGACTCCCGCAGACCAGGAGGCCGAGTGGCCACACGGGCCCTGAGGGGAACTCCTGCCATCTGGGGCCAGCTTCTCTATCTCCTCACAGGTCTGCAGCCCTGTGCCAGCTGACCTGGGGGCTCCCTGGAGCCGGGGCCTCAGGGTTATGGAGAATAATTTCCACCCTACATTAGAGATGTGGGCCCCCGGGCCCAGGACAATGGGAAGGGAGTAAGCCCTGTGGGCTGTGTGTGCTAGTGAGCGTTTCCACGGCTGCAGCAGGTCGCTGGAAGATGGGCGTGCACCGTGTGCGGGAGTCACTGGGCACCCGGGGCAAGACAATACGGGTTCCGTCACCGGGAAGCCAGGCTCGTGAATTCAGAACGTAAAAGCAAACACTTTTAGGCTCATTATTTTCCCATCGATCCTACTGGCCGGAGGACAAGGGGAGCCTGGGTGTACTTGCACGACGTTTCGCACTTTCAATAAGATACTTGTTTTAGCCCGCGTGCGTGTGTGCGTAAGTGCTCAGACTGACACTATCATTTTAGTAAGGTCCTCCAACTATTTTAAATTGTTGTATGCCCGTTATTTACCCAATTCTCTTCATGATGTCACCTGGAAAAGGCAGATTCTGTCAGGACTTTCTCTGAAAAAATGGGTGATAGAAACTTAGTGACCAGTTAAACGGGTCTTCACTGCGTTTTTCTAGGTAACAGGGGTCTGTATCAATAAGTATTTACTAGGGGGGTTCTGTAGTGCAGTCACACACTGAGCAGTTATCTGTGCCTGGTATCAACATCCTAGTCTCTACTTCAAGTCTATAAACCTCGCCCCCAGTGGGATGTATGCATAGAATTAGGAACCCCCCCCTGCGTGTCCCAGAGAATGACCGGGGTGCTCAGCAGGAACTTACTTTCTCCTGACCATTCAGCTCCTGGTACGGGATGTGAGCAGGCAGGTAGGTGTGGAGGAGGGCACAGAAGGCCAAGCCGTCACTCCAGCTGCTGCTGAAGTTGGTAATGTCAATGTTCTATGGGGGAGGAGAGCAGTGTTAATGATCAAACATGCACAGGCACAGAAAGCAAATGAGAGTGCTAAGGCAGGTAGGTATCCATCTCTGGGCTGGCTGTGAGGCCAGATAAGAAGTCACTCAAGTCTGCTGGGGGTCCCTTTAATTTCGGTACCAGGAGCAGCTAGTGTTGCCCAAATCTGTTCATAGAACAACATGGGGAAGAAAAAAAAAAAGGCTTCAGAGCTCATAACAGTAGGGGATTTCTGTCTGCTTCTGGTACAGTAAAGGCTCTGAGACATCTTATTCCCAACACACCTGGAGAGCTTAGCGCATCCCAGAATTTCCCAGCCCGATTTCGTCAAAGAAGAATCATCATTAACATCAACATCAACATAATTATCATCAATATCATCATCATCATCATCATCAACATCAACGTCATCATTGTCATCAACGTAATCATCCATCATCTTCATCAGCATCATCAATGTCATCATCAACATCATCATCATAAACATCAACATCATCATCCATCATCTTCATCATCAATATCATTATCATCATCGTCACCATCAATATCATCATCATCCATCATTTTCATCAACATCAACATCGTCATCATTAACATCAACATCCATCATCTTCATCAATATCATCATCAACATCATTAACATCATCGTCATCATCATCAATGTCACATCAACATCATCATCGTCACCATCAATGCCATCAACATCATCATCCATCATCATTGTCATCATCACCATCAACATCATCAACAGCATCATCATCATTAACTTCATCATAATATCATCATCAATGTCATCATCAACATCATCATCCATCATCATTGTCATCATCACCATCAACTTCATCATAATATCATCATCAATGTCATCACCAACATCATCATCATCATCATCATCATAACCAACATCATCATCATCATCATCATCATGTACAACCCCAACTAACAACAGCTGGACCAAGACAAAACAAAAGGATCTTGAGGGCCTACAGGGCTGGACTGTAGCCTGCTTCCCCACTACGCTCCTCTCCCTCATGCTCCCCAGTCACCGGCCGCACACCAAACACCGCAGGGTCACGAGGCTTCGTGGGGGGGGAGGGGCAGGGACCCTGGGAGCTACTTGGTAAAGGAGGAGAAAGAAACCAAAATCCAACTTCACACACAGCCCTGACAATGAGGGCTTCTGGCGGGTCCTGGGGCTCCTGGTAGCTCCAGTGTACCACTACCTCTTCAATCCTCACACCTGTCACCCACCTCCTTCTTTCTCCCAACTATGCTTACCCAAACAGGGTTTCCTTCCCCAGTTCACAGAGCTCATTTCAAAGGAACTGCCAGGTCCCAGAGCCCACGGGTTCTTCAGCGCGTAGGCTGACGGATTGTCGGGGCTGCTTGCATGTATTGGAATGGCTGTGAGAGGGCCACACAGGGAAGGGGGACTGCAGCAGTGGTGCATGTTGAGGTCTGTGCCTGAGCTCTTCTGGTCTGATCCGGGGACTCAGAAAAGTGTGGGGCTCCCTTCTGCAGTCGCCACATAGCCCCTGAGCGCTGGGGTGGCAGCAAGGTCTTCTTCTTCCTCAGAACCCCCTATCTATCCTGGGAAGCAGAGAGCCAGCAACACCAGCAAAGGGGAGGACAGGCGGGGAGCACGGGGTTCTTCCTGGAGGAGGGAACTCTGATTACTTTTCCCCTCTGCCCACGCCAAACGCAAAACACCTGCCCCATACCGAACACCGCCCCAGAAAGGTGACGGAGGGTGTTTACACCAAGAAGCAACAGCGGTGGTACAGACTGAAGAGGAGCAAGGCATGACATCCAATTGGAATGGGGTGAATTCTCCTCAAAGTCTGTGTAAAGACGGAAATGTGCAATAATAAGTGTGTACTATTTTTCCTGGGAGGTTTGGGGAGCAAAGGGCCTATAATCTTGAGTGTTTTATCTGGACTTGGCCAGCACCGGTCTGAACCGGCTTGGCCCTGAAGGATGACGTAAGCCCAAGTCCTCCTTGGACAGGAGACGGAGGCCAGAGGAGGAGGCGCTGTGCACGCGGACGGACACCAGAACGGTACAGGGCACATGGGCGCGGCCCCTGAGCCAGGAGGACGGGTCAGTTCGTGAAGTGTGCCCCTCCTCCCGGAAAGGCAGCGTTCACATCTTCTTTAATCTCACTGACGATTAAAAGGAGACTTCTCTGCTCTAATTCGGAAAAGCGTTTGGTTTGGTTCCCCGGGACAATTTGGGCAAAGACAAAAAAAAAAACACACCCAACTTTCTTCTGTTTTCCAGCCAAGAAAGATACAATAAATGTTGATAAATGAATGTATTTTCCTGAGTGAGAAATTTCACACCATGGGAATACTAGAGAACACTTTGTAATGTATAAAATCCTCTACGGGCGAAATGGAATCTTTTTTTTTTTTTTTTTAATTTTATTCATTTTAGAGAGGAGACACAGAGTGAGAGAGAGAGAGAGAAAGAGAGAAAGGGGGGAGGAGCTGGAAGCATCAACTCCCATATGTGCCTTGACCAGACCAGTACAGGGCTTCCAACTGGCGACCTCAGTGTTCCCAGGTCGACGCTTTATCCACTGCACCACCACAGGTCAGGCTGAAACGGAATCTTTATTAGCAGGAGGTTCTGGGGCTAAGAAACGGTTCCGTTCCGTTCCTACGACAGTGACATAACACGGTTTGGGTGTAAGTCGAGACACAAAATGGAACACTTGTGCTTTTAATAGTTCAAAATGGCGCAGGTAGGTGCCCTGAGGGACCCCACTCTCTCACTCAGACTCCGCGTTATTACGCATTCTTCCCCGCGCAGTAAAACCAAGTTCACCCACACAGTCCGTAAGCACCGTGCTAACGGCTGCCAAAACACGCCTCAATATTTTTAAGTTTTTATGGGAGTGAGTGTCATAAATGTGAAACGCCCTATGTCAAGACTGTCGTAACCCGAGGACCCCCTGCATTTTCTATTTTTAAAATAACCGCTGAATTGATTCGTGTGACGTCTCCACCTTTTAACTTCTGCTTCTGTAATAAAAAGTCTGAGTCACCGTTAACCGGCAAAAAACATTTCAGAGAACTGACATGAGCACGTGACGACATCGGGCGTTAAGACTGGCAATCTGGATCCTAGAACTGTACACCTGAAACATGCAATTTTTTAATTCATTAATTTTCTTTTTTACAGAGAGAGAGTCATAGAGAGGGACAGACAGAGACAGACAGGAACGGAGAGAGGTGAGAAGGATCAATCATCAGTTTTTCGTTGCGACACCTTAGTTGTTCATTGATTGCTTTCTTACATGTGCCTTGATGGCGGGCCTTCAGCAGACTGAGCGACCCCTTGCTCAAACCAGCGACCTTGGGTCCAAGTGGTGAACTTTTTTTTTTTTTTTGCTCAAGCCAGATGAGTCCGTGCACAAGCTGGTGACCTCGGGTCTTGAACCTGGGTCTTCCGCATCCCAGTCCGATGCTCTATCCACTGCGCCACCGCCTGATTAGGCAACATACAATTTTATTAACCAGTGTTACCCAACTAAATTTCATTTTAAAGGGGAATAAAAAAAGCAATTAAGGAAATTCCAAATCTACTCAGGTCATCAAATCCAACATCTGGGTCGGGAAATACTTCTCTTCCAGGTAGTCGACGTTCACCACGTTTAAAACCGTGAACTGTACCCACACCGGCACAGACGGAGGGCGGCCAGCTAAAATTTGTGATATATTGTATTCCTTCCGAGAACGTTATGCTAACAGACAAAAACTCCACACGCTTCTTCACTTCCGAGCGGAGCAACACCCATTCCGGTTCCCTCCTTGCCATTTTTAAAAAAATATCTATAATGCTATTTGGACACGAGAGAATCAACAATTCCCAACTCCACACAGCCGGCTGAGTAATTAAAATGTGCATTCATTCACGACACCTCAAGTCAGCTGACGGAGTCGGACCTGCAGAGCGTTCCAGGCTCCCGGCGGCTGTTTGGCTGCTGTCGTGGTGACAGCAGTGGGTTGTCACGGCTCACGGAGGTGAGTCTCTAAGGTGCCCGTGAGTGAGTGAGAGAGCTGTGTGGCAGCACAACTCGATAATGCTCGTGTTTTCCACACGAATCGGGAAAGAGAGGAGCTGCATCATGCTGCACCAGGTCTTCCCCTCCCTTTATTCTGGAAAAGCCATGTCGTTTGAAGGACCGTTCCCCCGTGGACCTACCTCACTGTCACCTGAGTGGGACCCTGGAGTCTCTCATCAGCAGTCCCCAGGGGCATGCAGAGGAAGCTAAGCACAGGTGTGGGTGGCCTCCCGGAGCAGGGAAGGGACAGGTTTAGTATGAAAGGGTACCCGGGTTTCCCAGGAAGGCCTGTGGACCGGGCCGTGTGGACAGACCAGGGACACGGGCAGCAGCACAGTGCAGATCACCCGGGGTCTGGGGGGCCAGCTCCCTGGACTAGACAAGCATCCGGTGCGATGTGGGGGTCCCAGCGAAGTGGGCTGAGACCCAGCCCCACTGCAGCAACCAGAGGTAGAGGAAACCACAGCAGGGAGGTACTCAGGTGCTCAGACTGGTGGTGGCGGGGAGCATGGCGGAGCTCGTGGCCAACCCCCCCAAATGCTCCCAGACGCAAGGACAAAAACTAAGGCGCATAATACAGACACCCCAAGGGGCGTTCATACGACCTCGTCCTCCCCACCCATCAACCTCTGGCTGGATCTTACGGGTTCATCAAAAGAGCAACGTAGAAGATGAAAAAATGGCCAACGGAGCACTCTGCAGGGCATGTCTTCAATTATTTCCCTGAATGAAACCGACGGGTCTCTGTGGTCCTTGGTGGGGGTTCATAGCCGGAGAGGAGCCGGAGGAGGATTCTGGGGGGCCCACACGACTGCTTCTAACCTGGATATTAATTACGTGGGTGTGTACACTTTCTGGGCAGGAAGATTCACGCAGCTGCACTTTTACCTGTTATACGTGTAAAGCCAGTAGTCGCGGCCACCATCACAGCAGCCCGACCCGTGCAGGTTCGCATTGGATTCGGACAGATGGCAATGAAACACCGGAGCCACAAACTGGTGAGCCATCAGCTTTAATTCTAGCTTGCACCCGGCGGGCAAGCAAAAACACACACTGGGCTCCAAAACCCACTCATTCAGTGCTCACAAAGCTACTGACTTATCCGAGTTTCCTAGAATCAAAGGTTTCTAGCTCACCAGACTTATTCACCTCTGTTCCCATCTCCTCCTGGACAAACTCTTAACAAACTGCTTCTCCCTCAGCACTCTGCCATCTCGGCTTCTTCTCCTCCACGTGGCCTTAATCTGCTCTCCTCTCTTCTACTAATCTCAGGAACCCAGGAACCGAGAGAGAGAGATCAAGCTACTGGTCTCTCCCACTTTATAGCATAGACTCAAAACCTTTAATCCAATTATACAAACAAGGAAGTCTCTGTATAATGGGATTCTTCAGGAGAGTGCACCACCCCACATCATCCAATCAGTCAAGGGTGTGGGGAAAAGCTTACTCTTACACTAAGCCTTAGGCTACAACGACCCAGCCTGCCCACAGCCTGTTCCAGAACACACATTAATATCAACGAATTTCCATGTGGGCAGCGCCATCTTTAACAAAGTGAGCATAATATATTTTATCTGCCCAACAATACCTTAGTAAGGGAGGGAGGGAGAGAGGGAGGGAGGGAGGGAGGGGGAGGGAGGTATAGAGAGTGGAAGTAAGAAAAAAAGGGAAGAAGGGAGGAAGGAAGGAAAGCAGAAAGGAGAGGAGAGAGACCTTAGGGACTGAACTGTGGTTGTTGAAAAGAACATTAATGGAATGCTACAGAATTTATGTGCTATCACATTTCCTGGGAGGAAGAACGAGATGGAGACAAAGAGAAACTTGTTGACTTATTTTCCCCGAGGGAGATGGTAATTCCTCACTGGAAAACAATCTCTAACTTTCTCTAGGATATAAATATTTCAGAGATATTTCTGAGCGAAAGCTCTGGGGAAAGGGAGTCTCAGAAAAAAAAAAAAAAAAAAAAGATAACATTCGAAACATCTCCAAAATAGGTTAAGTCTCTAGGAACGCTTAGAAGGAAATTTTGTTAAGACATAGCACTTTGTCCTCCTTGGAAGAAGGGATACATTGAAAAGCACAGGGGAAGCTAAAAACCCCACCGCCAGTTGACTATCCAAGAACACTCTCTCAGACCTGACAGGCAGTGGCGCAGTGGATAGAGCATCGGACTGGGACGAGAAGGACCCAGGTTCGAGACCCCAAGGTCGCCAGCTTGAGCACGGGCTCATCTGGTTTGAGCAAGGCTCACCAGCTTGAGCCCAAGGTCGCTGGCTTGAGCAAAGGGTCACTCAATCTGCTGTAGCCCCTGGGGTCAAGCCACATATGAGAAAGCAATCAATGAACAACATAAGGTGCCCCAATGAAGAATTGATGCTTCTCATCTCTCTCCCTTCTTGTTTCTCCTTATTTGTCCCTCTCTCCGTGTGTGTGTGTGTGTGTGTGTGTGTCTCTCTCTCTCTCACACACACACACACAGAACTCTCTCTCAGAAGGGTTGAGGATGGGGACGAATAGAGCTCTGGAGGGTGAAGGTAGCAGGGACAACCTTAACTGACTGCGTGTGACACAGAAGCAAAGCAAGACTCAACCACCCATGATATCTGCTTCTGGAAGGTTCATTCCATTTGCCTTCGTTGCCTGGAAACACCAACACTGGTGGCAACATGGGTACCGGGGAGCACTGAGCACTGAGCATGCGCTGAAACGGCTCCTGTGCGCCCCCACCCCCCAAGGACTCCGCCTGATTCTGCGGCCACGCCTGCCTTTCCGCCACTCCACTGGATTCCTATGAATGAATGAGTCGGCTCTGTGCAGGAAGTGCAAATGTTTTTTTTTTTTTTAAAGTTAGAAAGAAAAACAAGCAGAGCTTCTGCGAGGGCGACTGGTAGGAAAATGCTTTGTTCACTTTTGCAAGAACTGAGCTGCCTGGACCCGGTGACCTGAGCGTCCTCGGTTCCCGGAACTTCCCAGGGGCTTATCTCGATCGTTCTTTATCTTCACAGCTGAGGACTCAGACCCAGTCTTCTCTTGGGGGAGGAGGAGGAACTATCTAAAGATCGGAGAGGATCTTAAGAGCAGCTCACTACTCATGTTGGTCCAGTACATGCAAGAGGAATCCAGGGAGGGTCTCACTTTGATTTGGTGAGAAAAAGTACAGAGCGGGTGCACATGTAAGAAGCGTGTTCATCTGAAGTCTCATCCCCTTCCCTGCCCGGGTGCTGTGTTCACGCCCTGCCTTGGGCAGGTGTCCACACCTGCCGAATTCTAGTATATATCAGTGTTTCTCAACCTTTTTTGAGGTACCGAACCCACCAGTTTCATATGTGCATTCACAGAACCCTTCTTTAGTGATAAATAAAATATGATTTTTTTTTCCAAATTCAAGACATAGGTATATGTTTTATTACTGGTGCACAAAATGAGCCGTGCATGAACATCCCCTTGCTCAAAGAACAAAACCAACAAAGTGCATGAACTCACAACAAATGACAGTATTACTTTATTCTGGCCTCCGCGGCAGACGCTTCTCCGAACCCCTGAGACCGACTCATCGCACCCCTAGGGTTCGATAGAACCCAGGTTAAGGACCACTGAGTATATATTCATTCTGATCTCAGGCTATCTGGTACACCCTGAGTAGTCTGGTCCTGCACACAGCCAGCCCGGCCCTCAGCCGTGGACTCACAGAGACCCATGCATGGACTCCTGGGGCCCCTCTCTGCACAGCTTCCTCCTTTCTGAGGCCCCCCCGCCCCCAGAACTGTCACTGAGGTCACTGCCTCCTTAGCTCAGGGGCATAGTCGGGCTCAGATTCAAGTCCAGGTCTCTGCCCTGAGCTACGCAAACCGTTCTCAAGCAGACAGGCGATGGATCAATCGATAGATCAATTGATCGATCGACTGAGGAGACTACCTCCTGAGCTTCCCTTCTTTCAAAGATCAGTCTTGTGCTACCTGCTATTTAGAGATTAAGTTCCAGACGGCTGAATTTAAAAACCAAAACGAAACATCATTAGGAGAAAAATATAGATGTATATAGGTTTATGCTCTTAGGTAAAGAAAGCCATTGAAGGCATACAACAGGATTGAGAAATTTGACCACATAAAATGAAATTTCTCTATGACAAAAACTATAAAATGATATAGGCATATATGACAAGTTACCAATACCCAGACCATAGGTCTATAATCAATGAGAATGAGATAAACAACACAGGTAAAACACTGGCCGATGAATGAACCGTCACGCAGGAAAGAGGACATACAAGTAGTTGGGAACATGTAAAAAAGGTGTTCAGTCTGACCAGGTGGTGGCGCAGTAGATAGAGCATTGGACTGGGATGTGGAAGACCCAGGTTCGAGACCCCGAGCTCGCCAGCTTGAGCGCGGGCCCATCTGGCTTGAGCAAAAGCTCGCCAGCTTGGACCCAAGGTCGCTGGCACCAGCAAGGGGTGGCTCGGTCTGCTGAAGGCCCGCGGTCAAGGCACACATGAGAGAGCAATCAATGAACAACTATGATGTCACAACGGCAACGAAAAACTAATGATTGATGCTTCTCACCTCTCTCCGTTCCTGTCTGTCTGTCCCTATCTATCCCTCTCTCTGACTCTCTCTCTGTCCCTGGAAAAATAAAATAAATAAATAAATTTTTTAAAAAAAGGTGTTCAGTCTCACTAGAAAACAGAACAAAACAAAAAGACGCATCAATTCGGCAAAAGTTACAAAGACTGCTAATTCACAGTTAATGAAAATATGGGAGAAATGCGCATTACATTGGCCGATGGGAATATAAACTTGGATACTGTTTTAGTAAGGCCATTGGAGCATTTTTTAAAATGAAAATATAATTTGAATCAAGTAATTTCACACCTGGGTATCTTGTATAGAGAGAACTGTCCTACGTCTACCCGAAAACATACCCATAAGCGTATTTACTGTAGCGCAACTGGTCGGAAAGGAGAAGTAGAAACATCCATTAAGCGGTTTACTCAAACCTCTTTCTTGGGGGGAGGGGTGGGATTTTTATGAAAAAACAATCTATAACTCAGTTTTCCAACCTGTAAACATTAAGCTGATGCTCAAGGGAAAACTCAGATGTTCTAGTTTTTTTTTTTTTTTTTTAATAATCAATCTTGAGAAACATTGCTTGAGTTTATTTTTTTATTTATTTTATTTTTATTTTATTCATTTTTAGAGAGGAGACACAGAGTGAGAGAGAGAGAGAGAGAGAAAGTGGGGAGGAGCTGGAAATGTCAACTCCCATATGAGCCTTGACCAGACCAGTGCAGGGTTTTGAACTGGCGACTTCAGTGTTCCCAGGTCGACGCTTTATCCACTGCGCCACCACAGGTCAGGCAGGATGTTCTAGTTTTTTGATAGGTTTGCTGTAGGCAATAAATTCTAGATACTTGGTGTCTTTTTCACTAATTATTGGATCAATGTGAAACTAAAGGCTTGGTCCTGTACTTTACCCCATTATCACGTGGGTGGGGTAGGGAATGCCAATGGGTAGATTCAGAATCCGAAAAGTTTTCAACGGGCCAGAAGCAGAAGAAACCCACGTTAAGCGAGTTGACATTTAAGATATTTCTTCTTCATCTCCTTATTGTGTCCTGTAAAGCCTGTGGCCGAGGCCACCATCACAGCAGCCTGACCCGTGCAGGTTTGCATTGGATTCGGACAGATGGCAATGAAACACCGGAGCCAAAAACTGGTGAGCCATCAGCTTTAATTCTAGCTTGCACCCAGCGGGCAAGCAAAAATACACACTGGGCTCCAAAACCCACACATTCAGTGCTCACAAAGCTACTGACTTATCCGAGTTTCCTAGAATCAAAGGTTTCTAGCTCACCAGACTTATTCACCTCTGTTCCCCATCTCCCCCTGCACAAACTCTTAACAAACTGGCTTCTTCCTCGGCACTCTGCCATCTCGGCTTCTTCTCCTCCACATGGCCTTAATCTGCTCTCCTCTCTAATACTAACCTCAGGAACCCAGGAACCGAGAGAGAGCAAGCTCTCGGACTGCCCCAGTTTATAGCATAGAAAATCCAAACTTCTAATCCAATTATACATAAAGAAAGTCTCTGATACAAAGCCACCCATCTGAGGCATACATAATGAGATTCCTCATGAGAGTGCACCACCCTACATCATCCAATCAGTCAAGGGTGTGGGGAAGAGCTTACTCTTAAACTAAGCCTTAGGCTATAATGACCTGGCCTGCCTATATTACAGCATTTCCCCTACAGCCATCTCAAGCATAAGGGCAAATAATATCACCTGGGTGACGGGCTTCCATGTGGGCAGCGCCATTTTTAACAAAGTGAGCATAGTATATTTTATCTGCCGAACATGTCCATTTTCCAATTTTCCTTCAACAACCGTCTGTTACTTTAACAGTTAGGGAAAATGATATGTGTTATTCGAAATATTAACGACACCACATACTGTTTGGCAATGAATGAATAAGAATCTTAATAACTATATGTGTAAAGCCAGTAGTCGCGGCCACAATCATAGCCGCCTGACCCACGCAGGTTCGCATTGGATTCGAACAGTCGGTAATGAAACACCGGAGCCAAAAATTGGTGAGCCATCAGCTTTAATTCTAGCTTGCACCCGGCAGGCAAGCAAAAACACACACTGGGCTCCAAAACCCACACATTCAGTGCTCACGAAGCTACTGACTCATCCGAGTTTCCTAGAATCAAAGGTTTCTAGCTCACCAGACTTATTCACCTCTGTTTCCCATCTCCTCCTGCACAAACTCTGCACAAACTGGCTTCTTCCTCAGCATTCTGCCATCTTGGCTGCTTCTCCTCCACATGGCCTTAATCTGCTCTCCTCTCTTCTACTAATCTCAGGAACCAAGAACCAAGAGAGAGAGAGATCAAGCTCCCAGACTGCCCCAGTTTATAGCCTAGAAAATCCAAACCTTTAATCCAATTATACAAACAACGAAGTCTCTGATACAAAGCCACCCATCTGAGGCATAATGGGATTCCTCAAGAGAGTGCACCACCCTACATCATCCAATCAGTCAAGGGTGTGGAGAAGAATTTACTCTTAAACTAAGCCTTAGGCTATGACGACCCGGCCTGCCCACAGCCTGTTCCAGAACACACATTAATATCAACGAACTTCCATGTGGGCAGCGCCATCTTTAACAAAGTGAGCATAATATATTTTATCTGCCCAACAATATGTCTCTAGGCTGTAGTAGATCCCGGGGTAATAATTAATGCCTTCTTGGTTTTTGGTTTTCCAAAAAAAAATTTTTTTGAGGAAGGAGAGTAAAGACTTAGCTATATATAGATGAGGGAGGAGAGTTGCAGTTCAGAATGTGCCAGAAAGGCAGACTAGAGACCTTAATTCTTTTTCCTTTCTGTGAGAGATTAAAGGTGGTTGGAGATTCTCTGAAATCTTCCCACTGAGAGGTAGTGTCTAATTCTCCTCTTGAATTCAGGCCGGCCATAATAATTTGCTGGAAGGGAGAGGAAGTAACTAACATTCGGGACTTGCAAGGTCCTAGGAAACTTGAAGCATCGACCCCCAAACTCTTGAAACTCACTGTCTGAGAGCCCCCGGGTTCCTGCACCATGGGGAAGTCCATACCAGCCACCGGTGGGCGGAGGTTTTCTGAGAAGAAGCTGGCCAGCCCCCGACTGGTCCAGTCTCTAGGCCCCAGATCTGATGGAGCAGAGAGGGGTCAGACATGGCTGTTACTGCAACGCACTGAATTCGGGGGTGGTCGGCCATCCAGCCCCAGTGAATTGTCGGAGCTGAGGCTGTTCCACTCCTCCCACGGTCGCCTGCTGCAGAGGAAGAACGGAAACCAGCCCTTGGTTCCCCGAGCGAGTCAGTGTGGAGTGGCCCGGAAGCTCCTTCCTCTCGGGATCCTAGTCGTAGTATTGCTGTTACCGTTTACTTCATCCACTCTGAAAACGTTTGCTTATCTATTTAGATTTTTGAAAAAAGCATGGACTGACTCAGTCTCCTTAACGACAGATCTCTGATACTCTTACATATGAGCTTTGGGAACCAAGTTCAAGTCCACCCACTGAGGCGTGGAGAGCGGGACTTGTCTTCTATTCCATGTTCCCAGTCAGCAGGGCAAACTCGACTTCCTAGTTATTGTTTCTTAAAACCTTCTAGGCCAGTCTTACTTGTTTGTTTTCCAGGTGAACTTTTTTCTTTCTTTCTTTCTTTTTTAAGTGAGAGGAGGGGAGACAGTGAGGCAAACACCGCATGAACCCCAACCAGGATCCACCTGGCAACCCCTGTCTGGGGCTGATGCCTGAGTACCAAGCTATTTTTAGCACCTGAGGCTAACGCATTCAAACCAACCAAGTTAATCTCAGTGCCCAGGGTCACGCTCGAACCAAACGAGGCATTGACTGCAGGAGGGAAAAGGGGAGAGAAGGAGGGGAGGGGGGAGAAGAGAAAGAGAAGGGGAAGAGAAGCAGATGGTTGCTTCTCTTGTGTGCCCCGACCGGGAATCGAACCTGGGATGTCCACACACTGGGCTGACACTTTATCCACTGAACCATCATCCAGAGCCAGGTGAACTTTTAATTATTTTAAGAACAAGAAGAAAAGAAATCATGTTGGGATTTTAATTGGAATCGAATTAAATTTAGAAATTAATTCAGAATAAGTCAACTTTTAAATTTTATTTTCTAGTGTGCCATTTCTGGTGAGAGAACGATGGGTGGCTATTAGCGTGGCAGTGGAGACTGAGGAGAGCTGTTTACCTCCTGCCCAGCAGGGAGAATCCTGGAAGGGCTGAGTGAGAGAGTCAGGAACAGGGGACGCGGCCGGCTTTCTGGGCTGCACGGCTGAGTAAGCCACAGTGACACGTGAAATGAATGAAAACAAGGTCGTCAACACAACAGAAAGGCAACAGAGGAAAGGAGCCAACTGTGGAAGAGCGTTTATCCAGAAAGCCTGTCTGGGCCCAGGCTGGGGGGAGGGGGGGACACAGAACGCGGCAGAGTCTCGGGGCCGTTCTGCAGGCTAGAGAGATGTCCTGCTCACAGGACGCCGTACAAGGCCAGGCCAGCCCTGATGGTGGAGCAGCTGGGTGGGGCCGGAGCGGGGCTGCTGGCAGGGGCGTGGACCCAGCTCAGGGGAAACGCTGTGGGTGGAGACCCCATCCTGTTTGCTAAGTGAGAAGGAGGAAGAAGGAGAGATACAGTTGCAGTTGCTCCTGTGATGTCAGCACCCTTCTAGTGCATCTCTGG
This sequence comes from Rhynchonycteris naso, assembly GCA_037038555.1. Lineage (NCBI taxonomy): Eukaryota > Metazoa > Chordata > Mammalia > Chiroptera > Emballonuridae > Rhynchonycteris > Rhynchonycteris naso. Next base: position 2,266,391 of record CM072995.1, on the reverse strand, counting down.
GGAGAGGCTGTGCAGCGTCTGCCTCCGTGTCTCTGGCAACACAGCAGCCCCTGTCACTAGGAAGCTCTCGTCTACAGCGGGTGTTTCTGCTCTCTCCTCCCTCGCAACTTAGCACTTTGGTCCTCACCATGCCTATAAAGCAGAGTGGCCCTTTTTCTTTCTTTTTTATTCAGTGAGAGGCGGGGAGGCAGACAGACAGACTCCTGCATGTACGCTGACTGGGATCCACCCAGCAAGCCCCCTATGGGGTGATGCTCTGCCCATCTAGGGCCACTGCTCTGTTGCTCAGCAACTGAGCTATTTTAGCACCTGAGGCGAGAGGCCATGGAGCCATCCGCAGCACCTGGGGCCAACTTGCTTCAACCATTCAAGCCATGGCTGCAGGAGGTGATGAGAGAGAGAGAGAGAGAAGGGGGAGGGGGCAGAGAAGTAGATGGGCACTTCTTCTGTGTGCCCTGACCGGGACTCGAACCCAGAACTTCCACCCGTTGGGCTGATGGTCTACCACTGAGCCAACCGGCCAGGACCAGGGTGTCCCTTTCTAGACTCGTTAACCACTGTGGCCAGCACCACACTCATCGGGCCCTGTGTGTGCACAGTGCTGAGGGCGGGCAGACATAACGCAGCCTGGTCCCTGGCCTGTATGACTGACCTCCAAGGTAGGACAGGCAGCAAAGGCCAGCTGGGTCCAGAATGCGGGGGCACTACATGGGCTGGGCCGCAGTGAGCGAGCAAATTGCAGGTGGTTCTGATAACACTGGGGACAAAAGTTGTTTTATTGCCTTTTTTTTTTTCTTCTTGTTTTGGAGCCGATCATCTGCTTGAACAAAGCCTCGGCAAGCTGAGATGTAACTCACTCTAGGGAGGAGAAAACAGACCCAGACTGTGACTTAGCTCCAAGTCCTGGGTCTCCCTGCCACGGAAGTAGCTGCGGGACGTGCAAATGACTCTACTTCCCCGGCTTCTAGTGTCCTCATCGCACATGAAGTGGCTGGATCATGGCAGGGGTGCTGAAACGATTAACGGTGGAGCCTGTTCTTCCAAATAAACTCTCACACACAGAGCTTTCTCTAAAGTAGAGTCTGAAAGCCACGAGGCCGGATGGTCTCCCCCCAGCTTCTCTCGCATTCTTCCCCACAGATTTTATCCCGCACCGTCTGATACATGAGCCGCTAGCCACGCCTGGCCACTTCAACTGGCTTAAGTTAAATGAAATTTACAATTGAGTTTCTCGGTCACGCTGGCCACTTTGTAAGTCCTCGGGAGCCACAGGTGGCTACTGGCCACCCTGTACAACAGCAGTGCCAGTCTAGAACATTCCCATCATCACAGAAAGTTCTGCTGGACGCACTGCTCTGCACTTACACACACACACACACACACGTATTCCCCTCCTTTTTCATGCAAAGGGTAGCACGAGGTCACACCGTTCTGCATCTTGTTTCTTCCCCTCACTTGCTAAGAGCTAACGAGCCGGGTCCTTTCCCAGCACAACAGGAAGAGGGACAGGTAGAGAGGTAAGAGACTGGACTGTGGGAGCAGACAGCACCTGTCAGATCCTGGCCACTCACTCACTGGTCGTCTGACCGCGACCACGTTACTCCACCTCTTTAAGCCTTAGTTTCCCCGTCCTTGAAAAGAATGGGTATGGAACAGACACCGTGTAGGACCGCAATGCAGAGTACACGCACCACGGCCGGCCGCGTAAGGCATGTCGGGCAACGCCCGTCATAAAGACGAGCTCATTCCTCATCACCGTTAGCGACTCTGCTTGTTTTCTCTAACAGCTTATGCAGAGGGCATGATGGAGTCGGATCCAACGGTCCGCTTAGGGGGTTTCCAGGGTTGTTTTTGTAATTACTCAGCACACGGTGGAATAAATTATGCTGAGTTCCACCACACGGTGCTGTGGGGCTCTTCCACCACATACCCTGTACCCCCGACCCCACAGGACTCCACACTTCCCAAACATTCCTAAGAGAATCCACAGAGTTTCAGAGAACTACAGGATTTTTTCTTTTTCCACACTACCACGCTCTAGCACTCCAAATAGAATATTTTTAGTCAAGGGGAAAAAAATATTTTTAAAGGGAAAATGGTATACTTCTTTATTTTTGGATGTGCTTACTAAGAAAATAATATATACCAACTAAACAGTCTGTTTTAAAGAAGTCAGTTCCAAGACCACGTTTAAGTTATACTTTAGACACACAAGCCTCACCTCCCATCTCCCAGAGAGACGGAATTCAGCCTCTGATTCATAAGCTGCTTCTGGCTAGACGACTTACTGCATTTTTTCCCCAGATGAACATTTCATGAATAAGAAAACAGAAAGAAAAAAGTACCCTGCAGATTCACTTGGGACTGTAACTGTCTAAATAGGCTTGCGTGCTGTCTGTCCTGAGCAACAGAGGAAATGGTGGCGAACGTCTTTCTAAATGATGGCAAGATAATGGCCTTGGTGCTGGATGGAGCCAGGCTGCAGGATCAGCTGCTGGCACGTCTGATTGACACAGGGCCTGTGCCCGGACCAGTCATCCACAGGAGGAGAATGGGAAAGGCTCTTTTTTAAAATTATTATTATTTTATTATTATTATTTTAGGTGAGAGGAGGGGAGATAGTGAGGCAGACTATTGCACATGCCCCAACCGGGTTCCACATGTCAACTCCATCTGGGGCTGATGCTCAAGTACTGAGCTATTTTTAGCACCTGAGGATGATGGGATCCAACAGAGCTATCCTTAGCACCTGGAACAAAAGGCCAAATGTCCCTTTATTACTTACTACTCATAGAGTGTGTGTGTGTGTGTATATATATATATATTTTGTATCAAAGAATAACCACAGAAATTCTCCCCCAGGAATAGTATACCATATTATATAGCACGTACCATAACCAAGTTGGAATTTTGCCCCCAAGAATATAAGAATGTTTTGTTCCACTAAGAAATTAACATATAATGTAATACATATATATTAATCACATAAATGGGCTAGAAGAGAAAACACTTTAAGAATTGCTCAACAAAGGCCAAAAAGGAATTTCATACAACTCTTTCCTATTTCTGGTTAAAAAAAACAAAAATGAAAACAACTCTCACTAAACTCAAAACAGAAGCTTCCTGTAGTGACAGAGCGCCAGAAACGATATAAAAAGCACACATAAAGGCTAGATGTCCCAACGAATGGGAAACAAGACAGGACTAACCACTATCAACAGCATTCAACATTTTTCTACGCTTTCACAATCGCAATAAAAAAGGTACACAAGGGAGGTGTACATACGACGAGAAGAAGTGATTATTTGCTAAGGAAGCTTGGAGATGCTAGAAAATCGACAAATACAATCACACGATAAAAAATGTTAAGATGTGAAACTCAGCATTAGGAATGTCCGTGACAAGAATAGCAGGCACTCACGGAACTGACCCCGCGGTACAGCAGACTGTCCCGAATTTCTGCACGGACACGGTCTGTGCCAGAGGACCAGACCAACCAATCTGCGGAAGCAACCGGTCAGTCCTGACACCTACGACATTCCTATCAGGTGGTCAAACAAAGACTGTTCAATCAATGCCGCTAAAATATATGACCATCAGTCAGGGGAAAAGGTTATATAATACTATCTAGTAAAATAAATCCCAAACTGCAAAAAAAGAAGAAAAGGCTTAAATGTTCAGAAAAGGAGCGTGTAGAACCCAGTGACTGATGAAGGTCTAAGGTGTGATGAGCTCAGACATCCAGGTAACGGCGGCAGGTTGAACACACACGCTTACTGCTTTCCTTCCCTCTCGAAGCCCACCTAGAATAGAACCACTGGAAAGAGATTTTCTTTTTCCCCAAAGGCGTGAATTGGCAGGGAAAAGGGAAACACAGATTCTGTCAAGCTGAGAAGCAGATGAAGCAGAAGTAACTAACGTAACAGACCTCAGAAAAAGAAATCTCCATCCAGCAGTGGGGGAAGGGCAGAGACCCAATCCGATTTCAGCACAGACATGGGTGGCGGGAGGTACTTGGGGGGTGGGATGGGGAACAAAGGTGGTGATGGGGGGGGACGGGGTAGGAGGGTGTCACTGATGCAGCAGTGAGAGGTGCTGGTGCCCTCTTCTCAGTACTGGGACGGCCCCGCCCCCAGCCAACCCCCGGAGAGTAACATGGGGCCGCGGACAGGGCGGTATTAACCACAACCTATCTCGTTCTGGATTTAAGAAAAACGAATTCTCAGTAAACTCAAAACAGAAGCAAGCGTCTTTCAGTTACCAGAGCATTTATCAGAAAACAACACAAAAAACTACATTCCCTTTATTTTAATTTAAAAAAAATATTTTTTTTCTTAAGTGAGAGGCAGGGAGGCAGAGAGAGACGGGCTCCTATAGGTGCCTTGATCAGGATCCACCCAGCAAGCCCACCAGGGCCGTGATGCTCTGCCCATCCGGGCTGTTGCTCTGGTGCTAGGCAACCAAGCTATTTTTGGCACCTGAGTGGAGGTCATGGAGTCATCCTCAGTGCCCCAGGGCAACTTGCTCCCACTGAGCCATGGCTGTGGGGAGGGGAGGCAGGAGAGAGAGAAAAAGAGAAAGAGAGAGAAAGAAAAAAGGTGGAAAAGCGGATGATTACTCCTCCTGTGTGCCCTGACCAGGACTAGAACCCAGGGCTTCCACATGCCAGGTTGATGTTCTACCACTGAGCAAAACTGGCCAGGGCCAAAAGATCACATTTCAAGGTGACGGATGAGTGATGTCCTGAAACCACGGGAATCAGAGGTGGCTACTGGCCTCCTAGGTGGACAACAGTCCCCCCTGCCCTCCGTTCCTTCTCTGGTTCTTCCCGAACCCTGGCTGCCAGACGGACACCCACGGACAGGCAGCAGAAGGTCCTCGTCTGGAGAATGTGACCAGCCCGTGACGAAAGCTCGGGAGACACCAACATCAGGAGTTTGTCTGTACGGGCACAGGCCCCACCCTCTGCAGTGATGACCACGGTCACAGGCCACACACACGGCTAGGGGCTGCTGGAGGAGCCCCGCAGGGGCAGGCCCACAAACAGCTGAGAGCCACCCGTCTTCTGACAAACCCTCCAGTGAATGGAGAGAGACCGGGTGATACCAGGAGGCCCAAGGGACCTAAAGCGAAGAATCTATGCAGGGAGGGGATGCGGGGAGTAAAACAGCCCATCGTTGTCAGTAAGGTTCCCGGATATTACATCTGTGAAACAGAAAAAGAACAGAATGCTATAAAAAGTTCAGGGTCTGGAAAAAAAAAAAAACCTCCTAGAATTTAAAAAATATAAAAGCAGATACATACAACAGGATATTACTCAGTCTTAAAAAAAAGAGAGAGAGATTCTGACGCAGGCTCCAGCATGGATGAGCCTGGAGTGCACGTGTGCTCGTTGACATGAGCCAGTCACGAAAGGAAAGATACTGTGTGGTCCCTAACGTGGCCACACTCGTAAGACAGAACGAGGAACGGTGGCTGCCTGGGGCCTGGGAGCAGAGGGAGGTAGGGAGCTGCTGCTTGTGGGGATATAGTTTCAATTAGTTTTGGGGGTGTTTTTTTTTTTGTATTTTTCTGAAGTGAGAAGCGGGGAGGCAGTCAGACTCCTGCATGTGCCCGACCGGGACCCACCCAGCATGCCCACCAGGGGGCGATGCTCTGCCCATCTGGGATGTTGCTCCATTGTAACTGGAGCCATTCTAGCACCTGAGGTGGAGGCCATGGAGCCATCCTCAGTGCCCGGGGCCAACTTTGCTCCAATGGAGCCTTGGCTGCAGGAGGGGAAGAGAGAGAGAGAGAGAAAGGGGAGGGGGAAGGGTGGAGAAGCAGATGGGCGCTTCTCCTGTGTGCCCTGGCCAGGAATCAAACCTGGGACTTTCACACGCGGGGTTGACACTCTACTGCTGAGCCAACCAGCCAGGGATCGCTCAGTTTTGTGAGACAAAAAAGTTCTCAAGATTGTGGCACAAACAAGGCTTCAAACTAGCGAGCTGGAGTCTGTCTCAAAACGGCGCTGAGGGTCAATTTTGTGATGTGCCTTTTACCACCACTCACGGCGCAGATGACGGTAATGACAGAGCTACAAACGGCCGCAGAAACGGAACACTTACTAGATTCTGGAAGATGAAGTTAAGAAGTGTGTCAGAAAACAACACTGCAAACCCAGAAATGGGGAAAGAAAATAAAGTTGAAAGATGTAATTAGGGAACCAGACCAGGAGGAGTTCAAGAGGGAGAGAAAAAACAAAAAAAAACAGAAGAAATCACCAAAGAAATCATTGAATTGCCTGACCAGGCGGTGGCGCAGTGGATAGAGCGTCGGACTGGGATGCGGAAGACCCAGGTGCGAGACCCCGAGGTCGCCAGCTTGAGCGCGGGCCCATCTGGCTTGAGCAAAAGCTCACCAGCTTGGACCCAAGGTCACTGGCTCCAGCAAGGGGTGGCTCGGTCTGCTGAAGGCCCGTGGTCAAGGCACATGTGAGAGCAATCAATGGTGTCAAAATGAAAAGCTGATGATTGAAGCTTCTCACCTCTCTCCGTTCCTGTCTGTCTGTCCCTGTCTATCCCTCTCTCTGACTCTCTCTCTGTCCCTGTAAAATAAAAGAAATCATTGAAGAACGTTAGGTCATGAGTTAGTTGACTGAAGAGGTGTGCCATCCTCACGTTTTAAGAAAGCTGAAACAGCCAGAATCGCCTACAAGTTCCAGAAGATTAAAAAAAAAAAACAGAACAAAACATTACCTACAAAGGGTCGGAATTGTTTTGTTTTCATGGCGACGCTGGAAACTGACAGGCCATCAGGCAGATGTCTCTGCACCATGATAGAGGAAAAATACCTGAGGAGCTAAAATCTTTTCTCTTTTAATCCAGCACATCGTCAAAGGTCAGGGTACAGGAAAGACACAGCGTCCTACCATCTTGCCTCCCAGGGACCCTTTCTCTGGAAGATCCCGGAGGAACCAACACAAGAATAGAAATAGAAGACGAGGACGTGGGACAGAGGGTCCCGGAGAGAAGGAGACAGGACGTGGGACACAGAGGGTCCCGCAGAGAGGGAGACAGGACGTTGGACACAGAGGGTCCCGCAGAGAGGGAGACGGGACGTGGGACACAGAGGGTCCCGGAGAGAGGGAGACAGGACGTTGGACACAGAGGGTCCCGCAGAGAGGGAGACGGGACGTGGGACACAGAGGGTCCCGGAGAGAGGGAGACAGGACGTTGGACACAGAGGGTCCCGCAGAGAGGGAGACGGGACGTGGGACACAGAGGGTCCCGGAGAGAGGGAGACAGGACGTTGGACACAGAGGGTCCCGCAGAGAGGGAGACGGGACGTGGGACACAGAGGGTCCCGGAGAGAGGACGTGGGACACAGAGGGTCCTGCAGAGAGGGAGACAGGACGTGGGACACAGAGGGTCCCGGAGAGAGGACGTGGAACACAGAGGGTCCTGCAGAGAGGGAGACAGGACGTGGGACACAGAGGGTCCCGCAGAGAGGGAGACAGGACGTGGGACACAGAGGGTCCCGCAGAGAGGGAGACGGGACGTGGGACACAGAGGGTCCCGGAGAGAGGGAGACAGGACGTTGGACACAGAGGGTCCCGCAGAGAGGGAGACGGGACATGGGACACAGAGGGTCCCGGAGAGAGGACGTGGGACACAGAGGTTCCTGCAGAGAGGGAGACAGGACGTGGGACACAGAGGGTCCCGGAGAGAGGACGTGGGACACAGAGGGTCCTGCAGAGAGGGAGACAGGACGTGGGACACAGAGGGTCCCGCAGAGAGGGAGACAGGACGTGGGACACAGAGGGTCCCGCAGAGAGGGAGACGGGACGTGGGACACAGAGGGTCCCGCAGAGAGGGAGAGAGGACGTGGGACACAGAGGGTCCCGCAGAGAGGGAGACAGGATGTGGGACACAGAGGGTCCCGGAGAGAGGGAGACAGGACGTGGGACACAGAGGGTCCCGCAGAGAGGGAGACGGGACATGGGACACAGAGGGTCCCGCAGACAGGACGTGGGACACAGAGGGTCCCGGAGAGAGGGAGACAGGATGTGGGACACAGAGGGTCCCGCAGACAGGACGTGGGACACAGAGGGTCCCGCAGAGAGGGAGACAGGACGTGGGACACAGAGGGTCCCGCAGAGAGGGAGAGAGGACGTGGGACACAGAGGGTCCTGCAGAGAGGGAGACAGGACGTGGGACACAGAGGGTCCCGCAGAGAGGGAGACAGGACGTGGGACACAGAGGGTCCCGCAGACAGGACGTGGGACACAGAGGGTCCCGCAGAGAGGGAGACGGGACGTGGGACACAGAGGGTCCCGGAGAGAGGGAGACAGGATGTGGGACACAGAGGGTCCCGCAGACAGGACGTGGGACACAGAGGGTCCCGGAGAGAGGGAGACGGGACGTGGGACAGAGAGGGTCCCGGAGAGAGGGAGACGGGACGTGGGACACAGAGGGTCCCGGAGAGAGGGAGACAGGACGTGGGACACAGAGGGTCCCGCAGACAGGACGTGGGACACAGAGGGTCCTGCAGAGAGGGAGACGGGACGTGGGACACAGAGGGTCCCGGAGAGAGGATGTGGGACACAGAGGGTCCCGGAGAGAGGGAGACAGGACGTGGGACACAGAGGGTCCCGCAGAGAGGGAGACAGGACGTGGGACACAGAGGGTCCCGGAGAGAGGACGTGGGACACAGAGGGTCCCGGAGAGAGGGAGACAGGACGTGGGACACAGAGGGTCCCGCAGACAGGACGTGGGACACAGAGGGTCCCGCAGAGAGGGAGACAGGACGTGGGACACAGAGGGTCCCGGAGAGAGGACGTGGGACACAGAGGGTCCCGGAGAGAGGGAGACGGGACGTGGGACACAGAGGGTCCCGGAGAGAGGGAGACAGGACGTGGGACACAGAGGGTCCCGCAGACAGGACGTGGGACACAGAGGGCCCTGCAGAGAGGGAGACAGGACGTGGGACACAGAGGGTCCCGCAGAGAGGGAGACAGGACGTGGGACACAGAGGGTCCCGGAGAGAGGACGTGGGACAGAGAGGGTCCTGCAGAGAGGGAGACAGGACGTGGGACAGAGAGGGTCCCGGAGAGAGGGAGACAGGACGTGGGACACAGAGGGTCCCGCAGAGAGGGAGACAGGACGTGGGACACAGAGGGTCCCGCAGAGAGGGAGACGGGACGTGGGACACAGAGGGTCCCGCAGAGAGGGAGACGGGACGTGGGACAGAGAGGGTCCTGCAGAGAGGGAGAGAGGACGTGGGACACAGAGGGTCCTGCAGAGAGGGAGACGGGACGTGGGACACAGAGGGTCCCGGAGAGAGGACGTGGGACACAGAGGGTCCCGCAGAGAGGGAGACAGGACGTGGGACACAGAGGGTCCCGGAGAGAGGACGTGGGACACAGAGGGTCCCGCAGAGAGGGAGACAGGATGTGGGACACAGAGGGTCCCGCAGACAGGACGTGGGACACAGAGGGTCCTGCAGAGAGGGAGACAGGACGTGGGACACAGAGGGTCCCGCAGAGAGGGAGACAGGATGTGGGACACAGAGGGTCCCGCAGAGAGGGAGACAGGACGTGGGACACAGAGGGTCCCAGAGAGAGGACGTGGGACACAGAGGGTCCCGCAGAGAGGGAGACAGGACGTGGGACACAGAGGGTCCCGCAGAGAGGGAGACAGGACGTGGGACACAGAGGGTCCCGCAGACAGGACGTGGGACACAGAGGGTCCCGCAGAGAGGGAGACGGGACGTGGGACACAGAGGGTCCCGCAGAGAGGGAGACAGGACGTGGGACACAGAGGGTCCCGCAGAGAGGGAGACGGGACGTGGGACACAGAGGGTCCCGCAGAGAGGGAGACGGGACGTGGGACACAGAGGGTCCCGCAGAGAGGGAGACAGGACGTGGGACACAGAGGGTCCCGCAGACAGGACGTGGGACACAGAGGATCCTGCAGAGAGGGAGACAGGACGTGGGACACAGAGGGTCCCGCAGAGAGGGAGACAGGACGTGGGACACAGAGGGTCCCGCAGACAGGACGTGGGACACAGAGGGTCCCGCAGAGAGGGAGACGGGACGTGGGACAGAGGGTCCCGGAGAGAGGGAGACAGGACGTGGGACACAGAGGGTCCTGCAGAGAGGGAGACGGGACGTGGGACACAGAGGGTCCCGGAGAGAGGGAGACAGGACGTGGGACACAGAGGGTCCCGCAGACAGGACGTGGGACACAGAGGGTCCTGCAGAGAGGGAGACAGGACGTGGGACACAGAGGGTCCTGCAGAGAGGGAGACGGGACGTGGGACACAGAGGGTCCCGCAGACAGGACGTGGGACACAGAGGGTCCCGGAGAGAGGGAGACGGGACGTGGGACAGAGGGTCCCGGAGAGAGGGAGACAGGACGTGGGACACAGAGGGTCCTGCAGAGAGGGAGACGGGACGTGGGACACAGAGGGTCCCGGAGAGAGGGAGACAGGACGTGGGACACAGAGGGTCCCGCAGACAGGACGTGGGACACAGAGGGTCCTGCAGAGAGGGAGACGGGACGTGGGACACAGAGGGTCCCGGAGAGAGGGAGACGGGACGTGGGACAGAGAGGGTCCCGCAGACAGGACGTGGGACACAGAGGGTCCCGCAGAGAGGGAGACAGGACGTGGGACACAGAGGGTCCCGCAGAGAGGGAGACGGGACGTGGGACACAGAGGGTCCCGCAGACAGGACGTGGGACACAGAGGGTCCCGCAGAGAGGGAGACGGGACGTGGGACACAGAGGGTCCCGCAGAGAGGGAGACAGGACGTGGGACACAGAGGGTCCCGCAGAGAGGACGTGGGACACAGAGGGTCCCGCAGAGAGGGAGACAGGACGTGGGACACAGAGGGTCCCGCAGACAGGACGTGGGACACAGAGGGTCCCGCAGAGAGGGAGACGGGACGTGGGACACAGAGGGTCCCGCAGACAGGACGTGGGACACAGAGGGTCCCGCAGAGAGGGAGACGGGACGTGGGACACAGAGGGTCCCGCAGAGAGGGAGACGGGACGTGGGACACAGAGGGTCCCGCAGAGAGGGAGACAGGACGTGGGACACAGAGGGTCCCGCAGAGAGGGAGACAGGACGTGGGACACAGAGGGTCCCGCAGAGAGGGAGACAGGACGTGGGACACAGAGGGTCCCGCAGAGAGGGAGACGGGACGTGGGACACAGAGGGTCCCGCAGACAGGACGTGGGACACAGAGGGTCCCGCAGAGAGGGAGACAGGACGTGGGACACAGAGGGTCCCGCAGAGAGGGAGACAGGACGTGGGACACAGAGGGTCCCGCAGAGAGGGAGACGGGACGTGGGACACAGAGGGTCCCGCAGAGAGGGAGACAGGACGTGGGACACAGAGGGTCCCGCAGAGAGGGAGACGGGACGTGGGACACAGAGGGTCCCGCAGAGAGGGAGACGGGACGTGGGACACAGAGGGTCCCGCAGAGAGGGAGACAGGACGTGGGACACAGAGGGTCCTGCAGAGAGGGAGACAGGACGTGGGACACAGAGGGTCCCGCAGAGAGGGAGACGGGACGTGGGACACAGAGGGTCCCGCAGACAGGACGTGGGACACAGAGGGTCCCGCAGAGAGGGAGACAGGACGTGGGACACAGAGGGTCCCGCAGAGAGGGAGACAGGACGTGGGACACAGAGGGTCCCGCAGAGAGGGAGACGGGACGTGGGACACAGAGGGTCCCGCAGACAGGACGTGGGACACAGAGGGTCCCGCAGAGAGGGAGACAGGACGTGGGACACAGAGGGTCCTGCAGAGAGGGAGACAGGACGTGGGACACAGAGGGTCCTGCAGAGAGGGAGAGAGGACGTGGGACACAGAGGGTCCCGCAGACAGGACGTGGGACACAGAGGGTCCCGCAGAGAGGGAGACAGGACGTGGGACAGAGGGTCCCGGAGAGAGGGAGACAGGACGTGGGACAGAGAGGGTCCTGCAGAGAGGGAGACGGGACGTGGGACAGAGGGTCCCGGAGAGAGGGAGACAGGACGTGGGACACAGAGGGTCCCGCAGAGAGGGAGACAGGACGTGGGACACAGAGGGTCCCGGAGAGAGGACGTGGGACACAGAGGGTCCCGCAGAGAGGGAGACGGGACGTGGGACACAGAGGGTCCCGCAGAGAGGGAGACAGAGATGCTAACAGCCAAGCGACACCTGGTCTGGCGGCTCTCGGAGGGACTTCCTTCCAGGTGACACACCTGTGCACCTCTGACACATGCGGAGCGTGGAGACATCGTCCGCTCTGGGACTGAGTTAGAGATTAGAGATTCGTGCCTAGCACGACCCAGAACTCCAGACCCCTAGGCGAGCCGGTAGGCGCTGTATGGTTCCTGGGGTTAGGCACCCTGAGCCTCTCTGATCAGTTCTGGGAATGGGTGAACACCCTCCTGAATGCCGGCCTAGGGCCAGCCTCGCCAACGGCCCCGGCGACACATCCACTCTCTTCTGCGCGGCTGCCAACAGCAGGTGCGTTCTGTATTCTAGAGTCTTCCATCTCTTGGTTCTACTTCCAAAACAGCTGGGGGAGGCCGACCGGCCCAGCTCCGAATGGGTGCCCTCCCCTGGATCAATCAGTTAGTGACTAAGGACAGTGCGGGCTGCATCTTTGTCAACCAAACTCAGCAGATGAAGGTGGGGGAAGCCCCCCCCCCCCCGTCCGCCATGCAAACAATTCCACGGGTACCGCCACGCCCTTTAATGCGATATTTTTGTTCAAAAAATAATGTTTTGCGACTCGCGGTTTCAGACGCACGCACACGCCACGGAGACTGGGAAAGGGAGCCAGATCCTCGGCGTGCTGGCTCACGAGATAAAACCGACCGAAATCACGGGCTGCCAGGAACTAACTGCCTGCCTGAGAGTCCACCACGACTCTGGGAAATAAAGCCCTTCATCTTTGTTTTCCAGATGAACTCCCTTTGCCTTAGAGGCCTCAGAACAATCCCTGGCGCCCTTTAAAATGTCGACACAAATCACTGCGTTTCATAAATAGCCGCAGAGATGGAGACATCAGGGCGGAATCAACGGAGCGGAGGCCAATGGTGACACCCATTTTCTACTGGGTAGTGAGGTCGGGAAAAGAACCGCGTTCGTGATGAATAATAAATCAGAACTTCGACATTCTCCGAGTCGTGCAGAAGTCCTCAAGAGACCCGTCTCAAAAAAAAAAAAAGAAAGAAAACAACAGGAACCCCAAACGGCCTGATCCCGCGGTGACGGCTCGCTACGGGACAGGCCTGTGTGCTAGAGCATGCCCGTGGGAACCCAGAGGCGGAAAAACAAAAGTCGGTGAGCAACGTGGGTGTTCTTTCCAGAGGCAGAGTAAGATCTGTTCTGAACAATACAAAGACAGCTTTTTCCCCCACTTCCCAACAGCTCCCTAGCTAACTGGTTAAAAAAAAAACAACACAACAGGTTCAAAGATAACTTATTTGTGCCTTGGTGAAAACGAGCTATCCCCTGCCAGCTGAATCCTTGCAGACTGTAAAGCCAGTAGTCGAGGCCGCCATCACAGCCGCCCTGACCCACGCAGGTTCGCATTGGATTCGAACAGTCGGTAATGAAACACAGGAGCCACAAACTGGTGAGCCATCAGCTTTAGTTCTAGCTTGCACCCGGCAGGCAAGCAAAAACACACACTGGGCTCCAAAACCCACTCATTCAGTGCTCACAAAGCTACTGACTTATCCGAGTTTCCTAGAATCAAAGCTTTCCAGCTCACCAGACTTATTCACCTCTGTTTCCCATCTCCTCCTGCACAAACTCTTAACAAACTGGCTTCTTCCTCGGCACTCTGCCATCTCAGCTGCTTCTCCTCTCCTCCACATGGCCTTAATCTGCTCTCCTCTCTAATACTAACCTCAGGAACCAAGAGAGAGATCAAGCTACTGGTCTCTCCCACTTTATAGTGTAGAATCAAAACCTTTAATCCAATTATACAAACAAGAGAGTGTACCACCCTACATCATCCAATCAGTCAAGGGTGTGGGGAAGAGCTTACTCTTAAACTAAGCCTTAGGCTATAACGACCAGGCCTGCTTACATTACAGCCTTTCCCCCACACCCATCCCAAGTATAAGGGCAAATGACATCACCTGGGTGATGGGCCTCCATGTGGGCAGCGCCATCTTTAACAAAGTGAGCATATTACATTTTCTGCCCAACACAGACTTCAAAAAACTGAACGGATTCAAAGTTTCAAGTAAGTCTTGCCGTCTGAAGACTTGGTTTCCTGCTGGCCATCTGAGATGCAAGAACCAAAGGTGACTTGAATGACAGGAGACACTTGTGTCCATCTTTATCTAAGGAAGGGGTCGGCCAAGTTCTTCTGTAAAGGGCCCAGGTAGAAAATAATTTGGTCGTATAGGTCATATTTTTGCTGACAACTCTGAAGTTGTAGTATAAAAGCAGCTACAGGCTGCCTGGCCTGGGGAAGGCGCAGTGGATCAAGCACAGACCTGGAACACTGAGGTCGCCGGTTCGAAACTCTGGGCTTGCCTGGTCAAGACTCATATGGGAGTTGATGCTTCCTGCTCCTCCCCCCTTCTTTCTCTCTCTCTCTCTCTCTCTCCCTTCTCTAAAAAAATAAATAAAATCTTTAAAATGTTTTCTTACTAAAAGAAAAGAAAAAAGCAGCTACAGGCAATAAGTAAAGGATTGGGTGTGACCATGTGCCGATAAAGCTTCATTGATAAAAGCACGAGGTCTGCCGGATTGATCTGCTTTGAGACAAGTCTAGCATAACAGGATCAGACCTATCTCATGGCTGTTCCGAATGCCAGAAGCTTTGATGATAAAAAAATAAATAAAATGTTCGATTTTACTGTCTTTAAGAAAATAAGAGAGGGCCAGGCCAAAATAAAAAGATTCTGAGTCACAGCGTGTGTGATTCCGGGTGAGCGCATTTTAGGTACACCGTTTGCAAAAGAAACACCACTCTTTCTGGGGGGGAAGAAAGTTTCCTCAGTCTCTTCTGTTTGTGTTTTAATTACACAGCTGTGGTTAAAAGCGGTGAGGGGACACAGCCGGACCCTGTGGGCGCTCGACAGGGTGCTTCCCCCGGGTCCCTGGGCTTACACTTTACAATTCTTTTCTCAGAAAGGATCTGGTTTAATGATTGATTGGAATACACTTTTATGGCCCTTTTCCTCAGACTTTTGCCCCCAAATTATTGGAGACAAAGCATACGGGCTCTGAATCATCATAATAAAGCGAACACCTAGGAATCCTACCCGCCCGGTAAAAACCAGTGCGTGACATCCTGCATTTCTCTTCCTGTTGCTTCCTTCTTTCATTTTACGGAATCAATTTCTTTCTTTTATTTATTTATATTTTTTTTACAGGGACAGAGAGAGAGAGTCAGAGAGAGGGATAGATAGGGACAGACAGGAACGGAGAGAGGTGAGAAGCATCAATCACTAGTTTTTCATTGCCGTCACGACACCTTAGTTGTTCATTGATTGCTTTCTCACATGTGCCTTGACCGCGGGCCTTCAGCAGAGTGAGTGACCCCTTGCTCAAGCCAGTGACCTTGGACTCAAGCTGGTAAGCTTTGGCTCAAACCAGATGAGCCCGCGCTCAAGCTGGCAAGCTCGGGGTCTCGAACCTGGGTCTTCCGCATCCCAGTCCGACGCTCCATCCCCTGTGCCACCGCCCGGCCAGGCTCCTCTTCATTCTTGATGAAGACACTAAGCCATACGCAGGTATGCTTAAACTAGAGTTTGATATCTCATTTAAATAGCCGTTCCCACCTCTCTACCCTTAGCCACCTCCCAGACCCCAGATGTAAGCTCTTCTAATTGCCTTTTTAAAAAAAGAATATTAAAAAATGACAGGTTTATTGAGATATATTTCACATATCATAGAGATCACCCTTTTTTTTAATTGAATTACCTATTCTGTTTTTTGTTGTTGTTGCTTTTGTTTTTTTTTTATTTTTCAGAAGTGAGAAGTGAGGGGAGACAGAGAGACAGACTCCCACATGTGCCGGACCGGGACCCACCCGGCATGCCCACCAGGGGGCGATGCTCTGCCCATCTGGGGTGTTGCTCCATTGCAACCAGAGCCATTCTAGCACCTGAGGTGGAGACCATGGAGCCGTCCTCAGTGCCCGGGCCAACTTTGCTCCAATGGAGCCTTGGCTGCGGGAGAGGGAGAGAGAGAGAGACAAAGGAGAGGGGGAAGGGTAGAGAAGCAGATGGGTGCCTCTCCTATGTGCCCTGGTCAGGAATCGAACTAGGGACTTCCACATGCCAGGTCGACACTCTACCGCTGAGCCAACCAGCCAGGGCCAGCTCACCCTTTTAAAACATACCGTGCTTTAGCTTTCAGTACGTCCGCAAGGCTGTGTGACCCACACCACGAATTGCAGGACACTTCTATCACTCCCAAAAGAAAGGATCCCTGCACCCAGTCACCCCTTGGCCTCGCCACCCCAGAGCACCTGGCAACCACTGATCTGCTCTCTCACTCCGTAAGTTGGTCTTCACCGGACGTTTCACGTCAAGGGAATCATAAGCGATGTGGCTTTTTGCACCTGGCTTCTTTCTTTTAAAAAAAGATGCAATTATTAAAAAATGTTTTTTCTGTCAAAAATGTACATGTTCATTGTAGAAAATGAAAAACACACAGAAAGTGTAAATAAAATTTAAGTGATAACCACTGTTCATGTCAGCATGACGTTGGTACAAATTGTTCTCACAGAATTGGAACCACACTACAGAGACTGCTTTAGAATCTGTCGACGTCCCATAGCGGGCAGGCTTCTTCTAGTTCCTCTCAACGTATTTGTGCAAAGCAAGATGTTTTAAGATTGATTCCCCTATTTTTAGACATCTGTATGATTGCCAGGTCTTTTAAAATAATTCTAAGTAAATAAAACTATAATACACTTGCTCAGAATGATTATCTTTGTAGATATTCACGCTGACATTCTTGAAACACAATTTCGAGAAACACAATTTCTGTATTAAAGGGCATAATCATTTTTGAGATTCCTGACACATACTTTTCTCCCCAGAAAGCAGTATTCATGCATACTCCCACCAAGAGCAGAGTAGAAATCTCATTTAAAAAAAGAAATCCCCCAAACAGCCTCTCATTTATTTTTCATTTCTACTTTTTTGACTACACGTGAGATGGAATCATCTTAACGCTTAGTTTAAAAAAAAGAAAAAAAACAACGTTAATCTTTTTGGCTATTTATAACGATCGTTCCTGTAGGTGATGAAAAGAACATTTTAGTTCACACAGAATTTGCTACAATAAAACCCAGGGGTCCGCAGCCACAGACCTACAGAGAAGGTATGCAGGACTCCGGAAGGCCCTTGGGGACTAACAAGGGATGCAGGAAGTGACCACAGGGGCCACTCTCCAGCGCAGACACCCCCACCGGTGGGGTTTTACTTCAATCTCACCCAGGAGCCCTGAGTTCAGTTCTCACTGGAAATCAACCCACGCTCCAGATGCTCAACTAACTATCCAGTCTTGTCCCAACCCACTCCGTACCTTGCCCCCCAATGTCTCCCCGCCACCCCTCACCCCCAGCCACAGAGGCCTGTGTTCTGTCCCTCTAACACATCGGGCTCCTCCCTTCTGTCCCAACTCCTCACACTGACGGTTCCCTCTGCCTGGTGACCCTTCCACCCTGTTCCGCAGGGCTGGCTCTGCCCATCCCTCTGGTGCGAGGGCTCTCTCTCTCTCTCTCTCTCCCTCTGTGGCATAGGGCTTTTTTTTTTAAGTAAGAGGAGAGGAGATAGAGACAGACTCCTGCATGCGCCCTAACCTGGATCCACCTGACAGCACCCTAATCCACCCCACCCCCCTTCTGAGGCTTCTGCTCCAATCAGCTAGGCCATCCTCAGAGCCAAGGGCCATGCTTGAACCAATCAAGCCATTAGCTGCAAGAGGGAAAGAGAGAGAAGGGGGAGAAGGAGAGGAAGAAAAGCAGATCTGTGTGTCCTGGCCGGGGGGGCGGGGGGGGGTCTGGGGATCTAACCTGTGACGTCTGCATGCCCGGCTGATGCTCTATCCACTGAGCCACTCGCCAGGGCAGGTGTAGGGCTTTTTAACTGTCAGCACTGGCCGTGGCCGATGGCTCAGTGGATAAAGTGTCCACCTGGCGCACCAGAGGTTGCAGGTTCAATCCCGGTCAGGGCACGTAGGAGAAGCAATCAATGTGTATGCAAGTAAATGGGACAACTAAGTGAAGCAATGAGTTGATGCTTCTCTCTCTCTCTCTTTCAAATCAATGTAAAAAACATACAAGAGCTTCGGAATCATTGGTCTATCCAGCCGTGTAGACTGTGTGAAGCCACGCCACCAGCACACTACCCCCCATGGGTTTGCTACCCATGCTTTCAGTTACCCACGGTCAACCACAGTCTAAAAATATTAAGTGGAAAATTCCAGAAATAGGCAATTCATGAGTTTCTGAGCTGCATGCCACGCTGAGTAGCAGGATAAAACCTTGTGCCGCCCCGCTCCGTCCCCACCTGGGACGTGGGTGACTCGCCCCTTGGCTCAGGGCTGAAGAAGAGGATGGATGCCGGAAGGCTGAACCCGGGCTCAGCACCCGGCCTGGCCGGCCAGTCCCACTTCTCAGTGCCGCCCAACGGAAAGGCCGCCTTATAACCCGTTAAATTCCAACCGATACAGTTGTGAAAGGGACAACCTCCCCGTCCTGACCTCCCAAGCCTAGCGCCTGGTGAGTGGTGCACCCTGGTGAGAACACTAAGTCCTCAGTCGCTCAGGCGACGTGGGCCGTCCCTCTGGTGTCACCTCCCCGACCTCTGTATCAAAATAGTATCGACACACCAAACATATCCAATCCTCCTTCCCCGCTTTATTCCCCCCCCACACACACAGGGCACACCACCTGCTAATACAGCACACACTTTACTTTCTTTCTTTTTTTGACAGAGACAGAGAGAGTCAGAGGGACAGACAGGGACAGACAGGAAGGGAGAGAGATGAGAAGCATCAATTCTTCGTTGTGGCACCTTAGTTGTTCATTGATTGCTTTCTCATATGTGCCTTGACCTGGGGGCTACAGCAGAGCCAGTGACCCCTTGCTCAAGCCAGCGACCCCGTGCCAAAGTTAGTGATAAGCTTGTGCTCAAACCGGACGAGCCCGTGCTGAAGCCGGTAACCTCGGGGTTTCAAACCTGGGTCTTCCGTGTCCCAGTCTGATGCTCAGTCCACTGTGCCACCGCCTGGTCAGGCTACTTTTCTATTTTAATAAACTGACTCGCCCCAAGATAAGGTAAGTTGCATGAGAACGAATTTTGCCTGATACATTCACTGCTCCCTTCCCAGCCCCTGAAGGATTACCTGGCACCAAACAGGCTCTTCAATAAACATTCATTAAGTTAATATATAAAGAGTTTTGTCATAATCTGGCATCCTATTCATTGATGGGATAAAAAGAAATTTATTTTGGCCCTGGCATGTTGACTCAGTGACAGAGCTTCGGCCCAGTGTGTGGAAGTCCCAGGTTTGATTCCTGGTCAGGGCACATAGGAGAAGCACCCATCTGCTTCTCTACCCTTCCCCCTCCTCTTTCTCTCTTCTCCTCCCACAGCCATGGCTTGAATGGTTCAAGCAATTTGGCCCTGGGCACTCAGGATGGCTCTATGGCCTCGCCTCAGGCGCTGAGAAGGCTTGGTTGCTGAGCAATGGAGCAGCAGCCCCAGATGGGCAGAGCATCACCCCGTAGGGGGCTTGCTGGGTGATCCCGGTCCAGCTGCATGTGAGAGTCTGTTTCTCTGCTTCCCTGCCTCTTAATTCACTAAAATTAAAAAAAAAAAAGTAGCCTTATGAAGCTTCTTAGACAAACAGGTCTAGACAGGAAATATTTCACGAGTAAATAAATCAGATAGCTATGATTTCTATTTACCTTTAAAATTTACCGAAGTTTAGCAATGAATGAAAAATACTCCAGGCAAAACCAACTTAGGGTTTCATCAAAGGTAAGATGCTTTGGAAACTTGTTTCAGAAGTTTACAAAACAAAAAAAATCACAACAGCTGGAAATCTCCTTGTTGTCAGACTAGAAATACCCTATTGCATAACTCCTCTGTGCTATACAATGTCGCATTGTCTAACTCCTCCTTAGCATGGGGCCCAAGCAGAGAGTGGACAGAGCAGCTAACAGAAAAAACAAGGGATCAGAAGCAAGTTGGCACTCTGAGAGTTTCTGTTATTGTCCATGAACTTGACTAATTTTTTTCTTTTTGCTTTTTTATTATTTTTTTGACAGAGACAGAGAGAGTCAGAGAGAGGGATACATAGGGACAGACAGACAGGAACGGAGAGAGGTGAGAAGTATCAATCATCAGTTTTTCGTTTTGACACCATCGTTGTTCACTGATTGCTTTCTCACACGTGCCTTGACCGAGGGCCTTCAGCAGACCGAGCAACCCCTTGCTGGAGCCAGCGACCTTGGGTCCAAGCTGGCGACCTCGGGGTCTCGAACCTGGGTCTTCCGCATCCCAGTCCGACGCTCTATCCACTGCGCCACCGCCTGGTCAGGCTCCTTTTTTCTTTTTTTTAACAGAAACAATGAAAAGACAGTAATGTAAAAGATACAGACACAAGACGTGTTTGTTCTTGGGGTGGACTCTGACTGTAAGACACTCTTCTACTGCAGCAAAGGGAACCCCAGCCCTGCTACGTGCGGGTCAGCTCCCTGGGCTGGGGCCTGCTGTCATGCCGTTTCCTCCTTCCTCTGGCCCTGCCACCTGAAAAGCCTGGGCTTGGGACAGGAGACCGAGGGTGCCTGCATCTTCAAAAAATAAACTTTTTAAGCTGTTTTCCCTCCTTTCCAAGAGATAGGAGGGAAGACAGAGAGACAGATTTCCACATATGCTCTGACCGGGATCCACCCAGCAACCCCTGGCTGGGGCCAGTGCTCTGCCCATCTGGGGCCGTGCTCACAACTGAGCTATTTTTAGTGCCTGAGAAGGAGGCTCCACGGAGCCATCCTCAGTGCCCGGGGCCGATGTGCTTGAATCAATCGAGCCACTGGCTGTGGGAGGGGAAGAAAGAACGAGAGAAGGGGGAGGGGGAGAGAAGCAGATGGTCTATTCCAAGGTAATGATAATAGTTTCCTGTGTTTTCTAGAAGTTGGATTATTTTACTTTACCCTTGAATAAACACTCTTTTTAAAATTGCTGACTCCCACTCCCTTTTTTCCTCCGTCCCAGCTTTCCCATGCCATTCCACCATGTTGTTAAAAATTTTGTGTCCCTGGCTGGTTGACTCAGTGGTAGAGAATCAGCCTGATATGTGGATGTCTTGGGTTTGATTCCTGGCCAGGGCACACAGAAGTGCCCATCTGCTTCTCCACCCTTCCCCCTCTCCTTCCTCTCTGTTTCTCTCTTCCCCTCCCACAGACAAGGCTCCACTGGAGCAAAGTCGGCCCCGGGCACTGAGGATGGCTCCATGGCCTCCACCTCAGGCGTTAAAAAATGGCTCTGGTTGAAGTGGGGCAACGCCCCCGATGGGCAGAGCATCACCTCCTAGTGGGCATGCCAGGTGGGTGCCAGTCAGAGCACATGCAGGAGTCTGTCTGTCTGCCTCCCCTCCTCTCACTAAAAATAAATAAGTAAAAGAATGGTTAAGTATATGATGGTACGACCCATGAAGTGGGCAAACTGTATGTGACACAGCTACGGATCAAGCAACAGGTTTATTTGGGCATCGATAAAACTAAAGCTAATATGTATATGCAACGAGCCGTACGGATACATCTTAATACTATGTGAAAAAAAAGCCAGGTGCAAATATCAGAGTCTTTCTTCTTTTTCATTTTATAAAGTTCAAACGCAGGCAAAACTAAAATAGCATTCAGAGGTGCAGAACTCTGCAGGCGACGATAAGGAAAACAGGTGTGGGTGACTTATCGCTGGGAGCAGTGAGCAGTCGTGACTCAGAAGTCACAAGAAAAGACTAAGGGGAACCGGGAGTGCCCCCCTCTATTTCTGGAATGTGAGGAGCGACTGCCCCAAACTATTATTTATATCTGATGCATGTTTATCTCTGTGTGCAATACTTCGTAGTGGAAAAGCTTAATCGGATATAAGATGTTACTTTCTTGTCCGGCTTTGAGAAGACCGTTCCGGCGAACTGAAATTCCTAAATTAAGTAAAAACTATTCTTACAGCAACAGAGGAATTCTGGAGGGCAGCCTCTGTGGGACCTTATCTGTGATTTAGGAAAAGGTACCCTTTGGGGGAAGACGCCCCGGCAGTTGCTGTCTCCTGAGGCTGGGGCAGCCTGTGGGGTGCACTGGTTGGGGACTCTGTATCACCCCTTTTCCCACGGGACGGAGCTCCGTGTTCAAGCACACGGCTGTTGGGTGAAGTGCAGACCAGCTTTCGGTCGCACGTGCCTCCCTGTCTGACACCTCCGAGCAGGGCGCAGAGAGCACCCTGCCCAGCCGCCCTCCCTGGAGAAGCAGGAAGGTGGCATTCACAGGCACACGGGCAAACACCCACACACAGAAACACGAACTGGCCCAGGCCGACCGCTGCCCAGACCGCGCTGGGGGCCGGCAGCCGCGTGCCTTACCGCATAGCCTTCGGTCTTCTGCTGACACCACCTCAGGAGGGCGTTGCGCTTGGAGCCGCCGTATTCCCGCGCCAGGGCGGCCAGGGGGTCTCTCCTTTCCACACTAGTTAGAGGGAAGAGCACATGATAAAGAAGAGATGAAATATTCCGGAACCCTCAAGTACATAATGAAGTAACAATCAGATCATTATTAACCAAAGCCGAGGTCACTGCCAGCCAGACGCTGGAGAGAAACCACCAATCGGTCCCATGAGGGACACACCTCTCTCACGGCTCATGGTAACAGACAGAAAAATTAAATTGTGTTTCTTGGCTATGAGAAGTCTAGAAAGAGTTTTAAAAAATGTTTTCTTGAATCCATCTGGTGCTCTTGCCATCTAGCCCGTTATTTGAGTACAGTATCACTTTAATTAAAGATATCATCTATGGGAAAAACGGCTCACGTGTTTGGAGGCCATGCCTATATCCACACGTCATACACCAGGTTGGCTACGTATAGGGAGGGGACGGGAATGAAGACAAAAGGCCAAAGTCAGTAGAAACAGTTCAGAAGGGGCTCTGTCGACACCAGAGGCGACACTTGTACTCCTCAGTTCATGGTAGAGTCGCTCAATTCTCAGTGCCCGTTTAACCACAGGAAGTGATTTCACATAACACCGTGGAGTCCCGAGAGTTAAGACCTGAAGTGCCTGGCCTTGCCCAGTCGGCCCAGCATGTGGAAGTCCCGGGTTCGATTCCCGGCCAAGGCACATAGGAGAAGCGCCCATCTGCTTCTCCACCCTCCCCCGTCTCCTTTTTCTCTCTCTGTCTCTTCCCCTCCCGCAGCCAAGGCTCCATTGGAGCAAAGTTGTCCCGGGCACTGAGGACGGCTCCATGGCCTCCACCTCAGGTGCTAGAATGGCTCCAGTTACAATGGAGCAACAGCCCAGATGGGCAGAGCATCGCCCCCTGGTGGACATGCCAGGTGGATCCAGTCGGGTGCATGTGGGAGTCTGTCTGTCTGCCTCCCCGCTTCTCACTTCAGAAAAAAATTAAAAAGGTTGACACGCCCCATCCTTAATTTTCCTGTAAATGTCGATGTTCACTTATACGCTACCTAAAGTTACCCAAACCCTGAAGTGGACCTTAGGATCACGCAGTTTCTCCCAGAAAAGATGCTATGAAAGCAGAATCATGTTCCCCTTGGGACAGGTCCCTACTTCTAGCCCCATGGCAGGAGTGCGGGGACAAAGCAAGAAGAACAGGGGGTGACAGCTCTGGAGTGTCAATGGTCACAGGCAACAATGTCCAGGGTGGCAGGCTCTATTCCCAGATGTATACACATCATCAGGGCACCGGAGCGTTCACGGCGGTGCGGTGGGCAGTTAGAGCAGCAGGAGCAGAGCAAGGACGATGGGTGACGTACGGAAGGTCAGGTCACCAAGGCAGAAAGTCCTGGCTGCCTAGCAACAGGCAGAGCTGACAAAACAAAGATCTCATGCCAAGGGTGACTGTTTCACCCCAGGGCAACCCTGGTCCTGTGGTTTAGGCTCCCTGACCTCTCATATCACTGGTCATGTGGTTCAGACTGTCCTCTGACCTCTCCTCCCCTGGCATGTCACTGGTCATGTGGTAAACCCCCATGTGGGCTCTGGCGTGACCACGCCCTTAAGCTTAGAGCCCTAGGGCCAACTTCGAGGCCTCTGTTATTTTTCAGCCCCAGGCCCAGAAAAGCGGCAAAACCAGACAAAGCCCCACCCCGGCTGACCTCAGGACCAGCTGCTATGCCCAGGACCCCTCCACTGGCACACCAATCAGGGAAGACCACAACCCTAAAGGGCACAGCTGGAGAGCTTATGAATATTCAGCTTATGAATATCTCCCCCCACCCCCGCCACAGCTCTCTCTGGAACACACCTGCCCCCCACCCTCCCACCCCACCTCTCTCTCCTTCACTTGAGCTCCAACGGCCCTTCTTCTGCTCCTGTAACTTGTTTCCTGAGCCTGTTTCTTCGAAGGCTCACGCTTCCCACCTCTGTGGCTTTCTAAACAAACCCTCTCTCATAGTTTGAGTCCTGGTGCAGAATGCTTTCTTAGCCAGAACTCAGGTACTGAGGCTTCTGACCCAAGCTCTCTAACGGGCAG
Source organism: Rhynchonycteris naso (assembly GCA_037038555.1). Taxonomy (NCBI): domain Eukaryota; kingdom Metazoa; phylum Chordata; class Mammalia; order Chiroptera; family Emballonuridae; genus Rhynchonycteris; species Rhynchonycteris naso. The sequence goes on along the minus strand of CM072995.1, from coordinate 2,241,662 downwards.
TAACTACTGGTGCCAGCTTTGCCACCACCACCGGCAACACTTTTTATAACAGCCAAATACACATCCTTAGGGAACTGGGTCAACTGTGGTCTATTTATGTAAGAGAATACTATGTAGCAGTAAAACCACAACAACAACAAAAAAACAATGAATGACAGATTAATGCAATAACCTGAACAGCAGAAACAATTTTGAATTAAACCCCCCCAAAAGGTTTCTATGTATACAAAATGGCAAATATGCAATTTAAATAATGTAACGTATGTATATACTACTTGGGATACAAAATATGTGGTGAAATTGTAAAGAAAAGCAAGGAAAGTCGGAACACTCAGAACAGCATTGACCTTGGAGGCGGGCAGGGAAGGGGTTAAAAGGAAATTTCAAAAGTGGTAATAACTTCCTTTTCCTGGTCCCCAGGTGGATCTCCATCGGGTGGGTATTCCTTATACCTTACCCATATCTATTTATGGTCATTTGGTATCCAGCCCATATTTAATAAAAATATTTTAAATGACTTAAAAAGGGGTAATGGGATGATTCTAGGTCTTGGCCATCTGAATCAGGGTAGAGAGATTTTTGAGAAAAACATTACACTTGAATCAGAACCTTTCCTGCATAAGCTGGTGACTGCCTGCCCTCCTAGCCGACATGTTTGCAAACTCAAATCCATGACTTTCTGTGGTCAGAGTCCCTGCTAATTACAAAGTTTTGGTAACTCTGCCTGTGTTTACTGTGCCTGGCCTGGTCTTTTTTCACTTCTGAGAGCTGAAATTCTAGGCCTGACAGATGAGGGAAGACTGAAATAAATGTTTAAGAAAGAGTTTCTGGTCCCGGCTGGATAGCTCAGTTGGTTAGAGCATCGTCCTGATATGCCAAGGTTGGGGGTTCAATCCCTGGTTAGGGTACACGCAAGAAGCAACAAATGAATGCATATATAAGTGGAACAACAAACTGCTGTCTCTCTCTTATTCTCTCTCTTTTCCCCGCTTCCTCTCGCTCTAAAATCAATCCATAAAAAGAGGAAGAGTTTCTATATAAATGGATAACTAAAATATTTACCAAACAGTTCTTTTTAAAAAATAGAACTAACTAGACATGATTGCAAAAAACATATATATACCTACATACATACATATATATAATTGGGATGGAACTTAATTTCTATTCTGCCATTGGTTTTGTCTCAATAACATAAAGCAAAAAAAAAAAAAAAAACCAGGAAAAAAAACCAAAGAAACCCTGATGAAAGCAAAAATAAGAAAAAACAAAATGAAAAAAAACAAAATCAATAACATAAATATAAAAAAAAAGTCACAAATTAATTTCATTAATTTAAGCTTTCATGATAAAAGGTGCAAGACAAATAGCATACTAATATACACATAGCCTCTTTAGCATAAAGAGAAGAGCCTATTATTTAAATACGCATTTCTGGCATAAAGAGAAGAGCGATTTCAAAATAGCACTAATTTTGGTTCTTAAAACCTGTTTTGATTACTTAAATCTCTTGCACATAAACAAGACAGACCTGCAAAACCTGGGCTTTAAAGTAAACCTCTGAATGGTATGACTTCATCTACTGGGGCCCAAATAGAGACTACACCCAAAGAGATGGCAGGAGGGGAGCGTATTCAGACTTTTACAAAACCCTTTTATAGAATTCATCATGGTGGTTACAATGTCTATCAAAAAGCCACCCCCCCTAGAACAGCCGATTCTGTGCACTCACCGACCTACCTGCCCTGGAAGTACTGACTGAGTGAAACATTGTGTGTGTAGCACAATTCTGGGAGTTGAGAACCAGACAGAAATGTCAGGTGAAGTCGTTACTGTCTGCTAAATTCTAGTCTAACTAAGGACAAAGACATGCGTCCTATGCAGCCGTGACCTAAACACCCAACGTAGAGTAAGCCACCCACGGCAAAGGAAGGGGTGTGGATGCTTCCCGGGTAGTTAGCGACGAGCTCACGCATAGTCTGGCCTTGAAGGAGAAGTGGTATTCAGGAGTGTGGAAGGACAAACGGAAGACAGTTCAAGCCAGACGCTTGTACGCGGGCAGAAACGCTTGTGTTACGTTGCAAAGGTGGAGAGCAAACAGGTTCCGGGGGAAGAAGGGCTGGGACGTCCTCGCACCCGAGCTGGGGCGGGCTGGGCCACGGAGACTCCAGGAGAGCCGCCACAGAAGTGCGGACAGCAGTCACGGGGGGTGGACAGCAGTCACGGGAGGTGGACAGCAGTCACGGGGGGTGGACAGCAGTCACGGGGGGTGGACAGCAGAGTCACGGGGGGTGGACAGCAGTCACGGGAGGTGGACAGCAGTCACGGGGGGTGGACAGCAGTCACGGGGGGTGGACAGCAGTCACGGGGGGTGGACAGCAGTCACGGGGGGTGGACAGAGGAGTCACGGGAGGTGGACAGCAGTCACGGGGGGTGGACAGCGGAGTCACGGGGGGTGGACAGCAGTCACGGGGGGTGGACAGAGGAGTCACGGGAGGTGGACAGCAGTCACGGGGGGTGGACAGCAGTCACGGGGGGTGGACAGCAGAGTCACGGGGGGTGGACAGAGGAGTCACGGGAGGTGGACAGCAGTCACGGGAGGTGGACAGCGGAGTCACGGGGGGTGGACAGCAGTCACGGGAGGTGGACAGCAGTCACGGGAGGTGGACAGCGGAGTCACGGGGGGTGGACAGCAGTCACGGGGGGTGGACAGCAGTCACGGGGGGTGGACAGCAGTCACGGGAGGTGGACAGCGGAGTCACGGGGGGTGGACAGCAGTCACGGGGGGTGGACAGCAGTCACGGGGGGTGGACAGCAGAGTCACGGGGGGTGGACAGCGGTCACGGCGGGTGGACAGCAGTAACGGGGGGTGGACAGCAGTCACGGGGGGTGGACAGCAGTCACGGGAGGTGGACAGCAGTCACGGGAGGTGGACAGCAGTCACGGGGGGTGGACAGCAGTCACGGGAGGTGGACAGCAGTCACGGGAGGTGGACAGCGGAGTCACGGGGGGTGGACAGCAGTCACGGGGGGTGGACAGCAGTCACGGGAGGTGGACAGCAGTCACGGGAGGTGGACAGCGGAGTCACGGGGGGTGGACAGCAGTCACGGGGGGTGGACAGCAGTCACGGGGGGTGGACAGCAGAGGCACGGAGGGTGGACAGCAGTCACGGGGGGTGGACAGCAGTCACGGGGGGTGGACAGCAGTCACGGGAGGTGTCCGACACAGGACGCCCTCTGTTTGAGAGGACTGACCCTGCATGGAGAGGCAGGGGAGTGACCGCAGGTTGGAGAAGCAAGGTGGAGAGGTCACCAGGAGCCCTGACGAGGGAGCAGGTGGCAGAGACGGGAAGCAAAGCTTGGCCTTGTCCCCACCCCTGCTGTCTCTGTCTTCCTCGTGTCCCCTCCACCTTCACATCACCACTCAAGTTCTCTCTAATGCCATGCCCTGTGCCACCACCGCCACACCAACCAGAAACGGATCCTGCAGACTCAGGGGTTGCCCCCTGCTTTTTCAAAAACGAGCACAAACATCTTCCCTTGGCAGCAAAAAACCTTGGTCGCGTGGCTCCCACCTGCCTCTCCAGGTGTGACAGCCTCCCTACCACCTCCCGGCCAGTGCCAACGGAAAGCCGATCTGCCCACGGTCCGGTCTTCCCAAGCTCACACCCACACGCCCCTGAGCTCTGTGCCAGAGCTCCTCGGGATGGCACCGTGGGCCACTGGCCGAGGCGTCCCCAGACGTCCTGATCCCAGCAGCCACCTGCATCCCCCGCCTGCACCCCCGTGCCTGCGGCCTGACCCGCGTTTGCATGGCACTGCGCCCGGCACCCTCCGCTCAGGCGGGAGGCGCGTGTAGAAGTGAACTGACCACAAGGGATAAGACAGGGTGAGCTACGAGGTTCTCGGTCGGCCCGGCACTCTTCCGGTTTCTCGCTGCTGAAAACGCAGTACCTGAGTTTGCTCTGTGGCTTGAGGCCCCCGGTGGATGCGCTCAGCAGCCTCGTGCTTCCGAAGCCCAGAGAAGGGGGTCTGCCCAGGGACTCCAGGGAGGGACTCTTGCGCAGGTAAGGGTCTGGCTTCAGGTCCTCCGCTCTGCCTTTGAGGAGATCTGTGTGGACGAGAACAGGGCCGTGCACTCCTGAAGAAGAGACATTCGACCGGCATCGCACTTTGGTTTCTCAGGTTCTACACTGTTTCCCCGCTTACTCCCGGGCACCAACGGAGCACAGGTCTGACTACATAGACGTGGCTTCTGGATAAGAAATGCAGACACAAGCAGGGGAACGGTCCTTCCCAGAGGGGAGGCATCAGGCAGGGCTGACCGCCGCAATTCAAAGGGACGAAGGCCAAATTATCCCCTTGTTCAAAAGTTACTACGGATTTCAAGATGGCAACGGGAGAGCACGGGAGCCACGCCTGTATCAGGAGCCTTGCTCGGCCCACAGAGCAGCTCTGCCCTCGGTCAAGCGCATGGTCTGCCCTGACGGGCGTCCCACGAGGAGGACTGGCTGGAAGGTGCCTAACAGAGGGACCAGGTCACAGACAAAGACCTGGGGACCTAGAGTGATAACTGTTTTAACATGAGAAAAAGCCAATCACAGGGCTGGGCTTGCTAAAAATAAGCAAAAATATAATAATTCATTTAAGCTCTTCTCTGCTGTCATAATAGTCTGAGTCTAAACCAGGTCTTAAAGCAGGTCATGAAACAGAGTGACCCCACCCCACCCCAGACGGGGAGACGGGAGCAAACCTTCTTCTGGACCTCCGAGTCTGTGTTTACAGAGGAAAGAGGAGCTCAGAGGGTTAAGGCGCTTGCTCAGTGCCGCAGGCGGGGCCCGCAGCCACCTCCTAGGAAACCATAAATAGCCAGGGAAGAAAATAATATTTGTACAGCTAATAGCCACCAATTATGGTTAGTCGAGTTGGGAGTGAGGCTCATTAGCTTGGAAGAGCGGAGCAAAAACAGTGTTTACATCACTCAAGAAAACAACAACAACAAACCAGAACGCGAGTCTCCCCACTCTGCAGCTTCTGATGACCTCAGCCGTCTCCAGGCCACCCTGAGAGCAGGACACTGCCCCGTGCAAGCCGTTTCCGTAAGTGGAACAGCGCCGGTAGACAGGTGCCCAGGGGGGGCACGCCAGGAGGCGTCAGTACACACCTGCCCTTTCCACGAAAACAACAGCCTCTCTACACAAAGGGGACTTTCCAGCTGGTGGGACAGAGAAGACATGGACATTACGACCGAGAGCACACCGACCTAGCACACTTGAAAATGGTTAAGGCAGTGAGTCTTGTGTCCTATGTCTTTTACCACAATTACAGAAACAACACAGCCCTGGCTGGTTGGCTCAGCGGTAGAGCACCGGCCCGGCGTGTGGAAGTCCCAGGTTCGATTCCCAGACAGGGCACACAGGAGAAGCGCCCATCTGCTTCTCCACCCTTCCCCCTCTCCTTTCTCTCTGTCTCTCTCTTCCTCTCCCACAGCCAGGGCTCCATTGGAGCAAAGTTGGCCCCGGGCACTGAGGATGGCTCCATGGCCTCCGCCTCAGGTGCTAGAATGGCTCCAGCCACCACGGAGCAACAGCCCAGATGGGCAGAGCATCGCCCCCTGGTGGGCATGCCAAAGAATTTACGATCAGAGTGAAACCTGACAGAAACAACTATTTTAAGAATAAGTCTGTCCATGGCTGGACCACGATCTAAAAAGAAGTTCAGTAGGAATTTCCCCTTAGTCACATCCTGTTATAGAAATTCTGTCTTAACCTAAAAACAAAGGACTTCTACCTACGCAATCTAAGTTTTGGCTTTCCCCCTTCCGACAGGCGGCAGCAAATAACCGTTCAGCGCTCCCATCTTTATCGTTTCCTCGTAACAGTGACACACAGACACACCACGAGTAACGAGGGTGTGTGTTTTGGACGATTTAACATGTGGCTGTGTCTCCTTGTTCTGGCACGGGAGGTGGGAAGAGCCCCCTCCCCCAGCCCACAGCCCCCAGCCCACAGGGGCCGTGTCTGCCACACCCCTGAGGTGACGCTGTGTGGGAGACAGCATTATCTGGGTTTTAGAGATGGGCAACCACAGCACAAGGAGCTGGAGTCACGGGACCAAAGCCAGACTGCAGGTGGTGGTCCCACTCCTGTCCCCCGACCCCCTCCCCCACCGTGATTTCTCACTGGCCGTCAGCACGCAGGCCCAGCGGGACGAAGATGTGACCCTGTGAGGACCACAGACTACGAACACCACTTTATCAGCAGGGTGGGGAATTAAAAATAAAAGACAGAAGAGGGCTATACCCAAAGACAGAAATATCCCAAAAGAGGCATATTTTAGACATTATGGAAGCAACAGACCTTCAGAACTGGAAAAAGATTTCTTTTTCTTAAAATACTTTTAAAGATACTCTCCTGAGATTCAGTAAAACAAACAAAAATCTTCCAAAGTCATCTGACATTTCTCCCAAACACACACACACACACACACACACACACACACACACACACTCTCTCTCTCTCTCTCTCAAACACACACTGGGCAGTACGGCCAGAAGGACAGGGATCTGACGATGCTTATCACACACATACATCTCGAGCCCAAAATCACCTGGAAGAAATGCCACCGATTAATTTTTTAAGCTTAGTTTCATAAGAGGAAAAGTTAACCCAACACAAAAGGAAGACAGAGCACTCTCTCTGTGCAGTGACTTACCTGAGAGGGGGAGGTCTGGGAGGTCCAGGCGCTGGGCCACCCCGCTGCTGGCCGGGCGCACACTGCTGTAAGCTGAATGCCTCTGGAAAGCAAAGGGCACAGCGCCGAGGTGAGCCTGTGACATCAGGAACAGCACGATCAAGGTGTGTGCGTACCGTGTGCACACCGGTCCTCAAGCTCGTAGGCATCACCGGGGCAGCTTTTAAAACGACTTACTAGTGTGAGCAGATAATCGATGCCATTGGTATAGAGCGTTAAAAGAAAGTCTCCCTTTCACTTCCAGCACCCAGTTCTTACCCCGGGGGGCAATCCTCACTAATCAGCTGTGTGACTATCCTTCCTGGAATAGTCTACATAGTATATTTAAGTATATCTTTAAAAATACTGGGTTTTTTTTTAAGTGAGAAGAGGGGGGATAGAGAGACAGACTCCCACATGCGTCCTGACTGGGATCCACCCAGCAACCCCCGTCTAGGGCCGATGCCTGAATCAACTGAGCTATTGTCGGCATCTGAGGCCGATGCTCAGACCGACTGAGTCATCCTCAGCGCCTGGGGCCAACACTCGAACCAATCGAGCCACCAGCCGTGGGAGGGGAAGAGGGAGAGAAGGGGGAGAGGGAGAGAAGCAGATGGTCGCTTCTCATGTGTGCCCTGACCGGGGATTGAACCTGGGACTTCCTGCACACTGGGCTGATGCTCTCTCCACTGAGCCAACTGGCCAGGGCCCAAAATACTGATTTTTTTAAATAGCCAACAAATATATGAAAAGATGCCCAACATCACTCTATAATCATCAGGGAAATGCAAACCAAAACCATGATAAATATCACCTCACACCTGTTAGGATGGTTATTATGAAACAACAACAACAGAAAACACCCACCATAGAATAACAAGTGGTGGCAAGACGTGGAAAAACTGGAATGCTTGTTGCACTGTTGGGGGGTATGCAGAATGGCGCAGACACAATGGGAAAGTACAGGGAGGTTCCTCAAAAATGATTAGCCCTAGAACTACCACATGACCCAGCAATCCCACTGCTGGGTATATGTCCCCCCCCCCACCACCAAATTGAAACCAGGATCTTGAAGAGATACCTAAATGCCCAAAAGAAGTTCAACAGAGGAGTGTTTAAATAAACCATGGTGCATTATATAGCCTTTAAAAAATGAACTATTTCGCCTGACCTGTGGTGGCACAGTGGATAAAGCATCGACCTGGGAACCCTGAGGTCACCAGTTCAAAACCCTGCACTGGTCTGGTCAAGGCACATATGGGAGTTGATGCTTCTAGCTCCTCCCCCCTTTCTCTCTCTCTCTCTCTCTCTCTCTCTCTCTCTGTGTCTCTCTAAAAAATGAATAAATAAAAAGAAAAAAAAAAGAGATACAAAAAAATGAACTATTTCTCCAAATACTGTCGTTTGCAGCTGTCTCTGACAAGAGTGCTTTGTTCGTTAAAGAAATGTTCACTGCGCTTCTACCTCCTAACTGCGTACTGGCCGCTGCTGTAGACGAAAGACAACAAACAGCAGGTGAAGCAGGTTAGTCCCTGCCCGCGAGGGTTCTATCCCAATGACAAAGTGACACGAGCCAGTCCCTGAATAATGTGTAGAGCAATCCAATTGCAAAACTTTCTCTCCCTCTCCCTCCCTACACACACATTTATGCTGAGGAACGACATTCTCCAATAGAAGAGTATACAATCAGCTATCCACAGTGGTGATCTCTGGGGTGAAGGGGCCGGGGAGATTTTTAACTTTTCCTTTTTAAACTGAAATTTTTGGTAAAAGAGTGAAAAACTGGTAGTAACCCCAAAGTCGACCGTCAGTAGAACTAGTAAGCCGTGGCGTATTTCCACAAGGGAGCACTAGACAGCGGGGGAAATGATAAACTGCCATAGCAACATGAATCAATCTCACAGGCCTAGGGTGAGCAAACCCACCCAGTCACAAAATAAAAGATACACTGTGATTCTACCTACAGGAAGTCCCAGATCACACAAAACTAATCTACACTGACAGAGGTCAGGACATGGATGATGTCGAAGGGGTTACAGACTGGCTGGGGAGGTGGGGGGGCCTTCTGAGGTGGGTACTGTGGGCGCACCCCTATGGAGACATTCACGCTATACATTTACCATGCGTGTATACAGTGTGTCCGTAAAGTCACGGGGCACTTTTGACCGGTCAGAGGAAAGCAACAAAAGACGATAGAAATGTGAAATCTGCACCAAATAAAAGGAAAACTCTCCCAGTTTCATACCTATTCAGGGCAGTTCGATGTGGGCTCCATTTGTTGCCCTACACACACCCAAACGATAGTGAAGTTCTTGCCACACACGGGTAAGGACGTCTGGTGTAACAGGGTGAATAACGTCTGTGATTCTCTGTTTTAAGTGATTAATGTCGTTGATACATTCTACACATGTTACTTCACATAACCCCAAAAGTAAAAGTCTAAGGGCATCAGATACGGGGATCGTGGTGGCCATGGCTTGACAGAACCCCTGCCTATCCACCGCTGGGGGAATGTTCTGTCCAGAGACTCATGAACAATGGTGGCGTAGTGTGGAGGAGTGTCGTCCTGTTGAAAGATGACACCTTCTGGAAATTGTGGCACTGCATACAATTCCAACATGTCAAGACAGGTGTTTGCCGTCACAGACTGCTCCACGAAAAAAAAGGGTCTATCACCTTATCATGCATCAGGCCACACCACACGTTCACTTTAGGGGTGTTACGTTCGTACTCAATGTAGGCATGAGGATGTTCAGCAGCCCATATTCGGACGCTACGGCGATGAACATGTCCACAGATAGGGAAGGTCGCCTCATCGCTAAACACAATCTTCTGCAAAGACCTTGCAACACTATTGATCTCATGAAGCATATCTGCAGCAAATGCGCATCGTGTGGGTCTATCCGCCGGTTTGATAGCGTGCAACAGCCGCAATTTGTACCCCGTAAAACAGAGACGTTTCTTTAACATCTTATGAACTGTAGTCTTGCTTAGGTGTAACTGTCGAGCACACACACGCACAGATGTTTTAGGGCTCCTTAGGTAGCTATCCCGTGTAGCCTCTACAGACTCGTCACTGACTGATGGCCTACCAGAACGGGGTTTCTCCACCAAACTGCCGGTTTCCTTCAACTGCTTATCCCACCGAGTAATGTTATTCCTATGTGGTGGCGCTTCGTTATAAACACGCCGATATTCACGTTGCACTTTGGTCACGGATTCGAATTTAGCGAGCCACAGAACACACTGAACTTTCCTCTGTACCGTCCACATCTCGACTGGCATGGCCGTGGGCTGCTCCGCTGTATACACGGTGTTACGTCATCACCTGCACATGCGAACATGCTGCCACATCATCCTACAGAAACTGGGTTTTCCTTTTATTTGGTGCAGATTTCACATTTCTATCGTCTTTTGTTGCTTTCCTGTGACCGGTCAAAACTGCACCAGGACTTTACGGACACACTGTACCTTACTCTACATCAGTGGTTTTTAACCTTTTTTGAGGTACCGAACCCATTCACCGAACCCTTCTTTAGTGATAAACAAAATATGATGTTTTTTCCAAATTCAAGACATAGGTATATGTTTTCTTACTGGTGCACAAAATGAGCCGTGCATGAACATCACCTTGCTCAAAGAACAAAACCAACAAAGTGCATGAACTCACAACAAATGACGGTATTACTTTATTCTGGCCTCCGCGGCAGAGGCTTCTCCGAACCCCTGAGACCGACTCATCGAACCCCTAGGGTTCCATAGAACCCAGGTTAAGAACCACTGCTCTACATGCCAGCAGTGTGCTGCAGCTGGTGTGTACCAGCCCATAATGGCCAACAAATCCTCAGGAATTTTGCAAGCTAGTTGTCAAACCCATTACACTGGGGAACAATTTCTTTTTCATTTTCTGTTGCATGAGGTTTTAGAACTTTTTCTATGTATGTTTGAATCGCTGATTCCAAATCTGAAATCCATTTTCTGGGGCATGCTCTAGCTTTTATGCAATTTTATTTTCTTTTTGTTACAGTTAATGGCATGCATTGGTTTTTAAGTTGGAGTTAAAGGGCAACGACTCTTGGATTGGATATAACCACAAGGCAATTAATGTTTTACAAACATCACTTTTACATAATTGTAGTTGTTGGGTTTTTTTTTTAATGTTTTATTTATTTATTTTTTTTCAGGGACAGAGAGAGAGTCAGAGAGAGGGATAGATAGGGACAGACAGGCAGGAACAGAGAGTAATGAGAAGCATCAATCATTAGTTTCTCATTGCCATTGCGACACCTTAGTTGTTCATCGATTGCTTTCTCACATGTGCCTTGACCGCGGGCCTTCAGCAGACCGAGCCACCCCACCCCACCCCCGCTGGAGCCAGCGACCCTGGGTCCAAGCTGGCGAGATTTTGCTCAAGCCAGATGGGCCCGCACTCAAGCTGGCGAGCTCGGGGTTTCGAACCCGGGTCTTCCGCATCCCAGTTCGACGCTCTATCCACTGTGCCACCGCCTGGTCAGGCTAGTTGTTTTTAAATGTAAAAAATTATTATTTGATAAAAACACCCTCTTATTTTGTTTTAAATTTATTTTATTTTTATTTTATTCATTTATTTTTTAGAGAGAAGACACAGAGTGAGAGAGAGAGAGAAAGAGAGAAAGGGGGGAGGAGCTGGAAGCATCAACTCCCATATGTGCCTTGACCAAACCAGTGCAGGGTTTTGAACTGGCGACCTCAGTGTTCCCAGGTCTATGCTTTATCTACTGCGCCACCACAGGTCAGGCCCCCTCTTATTTTGTTTTAAGATTGAATCATGGCTTCTTCGAGTAGGCGAAAATGTAAGAATAGTCCTGACACCTTCTGTTATATATGTGGCTGTTACACACTTCAACGTCAAAGGCGCAATATTTCATCATTTGTGACACGTGCATATATTGCCTATTTTCAAGTTCCCCTTGGCGATCAAGACAAGAATTGGGCTCCTCATATTGTATGTCATAATTATGAGGAAATGTTTTGTGACTGGACAAAAGGGAAACACAAAGGAATGCCTTTTGGTATTCCCACGGTTTGGCGTGAACCTAAGGACCACAGCAGTGACTGTTATTTCTGTCTGATCCATACAAAGGGCATGGGCAAGAAAAATTGTTATATGATCACATATCCTAATATTCCTTCAGCAATACGACCCATCCCACACTCTGAGACACTCCTGGTTCCAGTTTTCAATGGTTTTATTTCTTCCAAGGACGAAGAAAGTGAACATGGTGGTCAAGTGTATTTTGATAAGATGCACGAGGAAATGATTGTAGAATCTGAAGGGTCTTCTTCTGATGCCAAGCAGTCATTAACCCCTCAGCAGTTCAGCCAACCCGAACTGAATGACTTAGTAAGAGATTTGGGCCTATCAAAGAAAGCAGCTGAGTTATTAGCCTCCAGGCTTCAATAAAGAATGTACTTCACCATTCAGCTAAGGTATCCCATTTCAGGAAGCATGAACAAACTGTTGTGGACTATTTTTCCAAAGACAAACACTTTGTTTACTGCCAGGATATCAGTAGTCTTCTCAGACAGCTAGGTGTTACCACTTACAGTCCAGCAGAATGGCGGCTATTTCTTGACAGCTCTAAACGGAGTCTGAAATGTGTTCTCCTACACAATGGTAATGTTTATGCAGAGGTGCCAATTGGTTATTCAACTCCTCTGCGAAAAGATGATAATGACATAAAAATTGTCCCCGACTTACTGAAGTGTGAGGAGCATAACTGGATCATTTGTATGGATCTTAAAATGGTCAATTTCCTGCTAGGACAACAGAGAGGTTTCACAAAGTATTCTTGCTTTCTGTGTTTGTGGGACAGCCGAGCTCAGGAGAAACACTGGACACAGAAGGAGTGGCCGAAATGTGAAGCTCTGGAAATAGGGATGCAAAATATTGTGAATGAACCTGTAGTTAATCGAGACAGGATCATTTTCCCCCCACTTCACATCACACTTGGCTTAATGAAGCAGTTTGTTCAAGCTTTGAACAGAGAAAGTGAATGCTTTCTACATATTATTTCTGTTTTTCATGCCTTGTCTTTTGAGAAGATAACAGCAGGTGTATTTGACGGAACTCAAATTCGAATCCTCATATGTGACGAAGAATTTGCCAGGAAGATGAATAAGGAGGAGAAAGCAGCATGGCAGTCTTTTGTGGTAGTTCCAAAGAACTTCCTTGGCAACAAAAAAGCAGAAAACTCTGAACTTCTGGTTCAAAGGATGCTGTTAGCTTTTCGTGACACTGGATGTAACATGAGCGTTAAGATTCACTTCCTGAACAGTCACTTTCATAAGGTTCCCGAAAATCTTGGAGCTGTTAGTGATGAGCAGGGAGAACGCTTTTATCAAGATCTGAAGATGATGCCTGACCAGGCGGTGGCGCAGTGGATAGAGTGCCAGACTGGGATGCGGAAGACCCAGGTTCGAGACCCCCAAGCTTGAGCGCGGGCCCATCTGGCTTGAGCCAAAGCTCGCCAGCTTGGCCCCAAGGTCGCTGACTCCAGCAAGGGGTGGCTTGGTCTGCTGAAGGCCCGCGGTCAAGGCACATGTGAGAAAGCAATCAATGAACAACTAAGGTGTCGCAACGGCAACGAAAAACTAATGATTGATGCTTCTCACCTCTCTCCATTCCTGTCTGTCTGTCCCTATCTATCCCTCTCTCTGACTCTCTCTCTGTCCCTGTAAAAAATAAATAAATAAATAAATAAATAAAATATTTAAAAAAAGAAGATCTGAAGACGATGGAAGAGCGTTATCAGGCATGCTGGGACAGAAATATGATGGCAGACTACTGCTGGAGCATCAAACGAGATTGTCCTCAACAAGTACACAAACGCAGGAGCTTACAAACGCAAATTTTTGCCTGAATATTCTGAATAGAATTTAAATGATTGCTCAAATTTTATGATAAAAATAAGTGTTTTAATATGTTCTATTTCGAAATTGTAGACAAATTCTGATGCAATCATATCTTTTAGTGTATTAGTGTATTTACTGCATTATATAAGTTATTATATTTTCACAAAGATGCCCAAGAAGACATTCTACTTCATTATGTTAAACTAAATGTTGAAAATTTTACAATAAGATGAAAACCTAAAATCTTGAATTGCAAAAAAACTGTAGTTTACAGAGAAAAACTAATGTCAGATTTGAGATCAGCAAACTCGAATTAGGTAAGAACAAGTGTTTTTTGTGGGTGCAACAAAAATTTTGTTCCCCAGTGTTATTCACATTAAACTTATTATAAGCAAAAGCAATAAATACTCAAAACTCAATGCCTTTTATTTTACAACATTTTACGGTTGAAGTTATTTATGCCTGCTGTTATCTCTACTTTAGAAATACTATAGAATGGATATATCTTTTCAACGCCGTGTTCACTGATGTCATCAAGATATTCTGAAATCAGCCACACTGGTAATGTTCTCAGCACAGAAACTCGCGGACAGTACAAATCTCGGTCTTTCCCGCGAAGAGCCAGTTGTTAAACATTTACAGGAGACTAGTCTTTATAGCTCAATAAAAATATGTACAAATGAAGCACACCCTGTTTCCGTCTTATTAAATAAATGTGATGATTATCACAAAATAAATCATCGTTGGCCCTTCACCTCTTTTAGGCTTCAGAAGTGTAAATTCTAATGAAAGTTAAACTACTATTATTGTAGGCTTATTTCAAAACGATGGCTAGCATGCCCCAGAAGATAAACCAGTTGGTTTTCTCCTCCCCTTTCCTGGCTTGTGTAGAACAGGCTGTGATAACATGGTGTGACCCCGGCCACCGCCCACGCACGCAAAAAAACGCTTTCAATACCTGCATGGGAGAAACGGCGGCGGCCGGGGCAGTCCTCACTGGTATTCCACTCAGGGGACTCCTCGGGGTCTTACGGACAGGAATATTCTGTCCCGGTCCACCTGCCAAGAGATGGAAACATTGATATGTTGGCGAATGAAAAAATAGCAAATACTAGCTTCTGACTGGTTACATTTTAGCGGCTAAAGAAAGCATCCCCTGCCGTTTATAAAGTATCATGTATCCTCCTTTCCCCTCTGGACTAGTGCTGAATTGGGGAACGCGAGGGTAGGAATGAACTAAACGGGGTTGGTCTGAGAAACAGGACACACGAGGAAACAGAAAACACACAACGAGGCTCCCACAGTAAAGAAGGGACAGGTAACGCCCGGCACAAACCACAGTGTTAATTCATTTCCCATTTTCCTGGACTGTAGTCACTGGGATTTCACCTCTTCCAACAGCTGTACTCTAATCTTAACCTAATCCAGCTGCAATGTGTTTGAGCGGAGATAACCAGCCCCGTCCTAAGACTAGCTATGCCTGCAGTCTTCCAACACGACAAACGTCCTTTGTGGCAGCCAGGTGATGAAACAGTCCATTGTCATTTTGGATAGACTCACATTCGGTTTTTTTTCTGTTTACTGTCTTTAGGTGTGTAAGGCAGAGGAAAGCATTTTTCTCAGATATGTGGGTAATCATGAATAAAAGGCAAGCGGTGTGTCAGCCGGACGTTTCCAGGAAAAGGCGGGGCTGTGCACAGGGGTCAGGAAGGACGGGTCAGCCCAGGTGGTCACACGTCAGACACAAAGCCAGGTACAGAACAGCCTCACCGCACGTTGTGAGATGAGCCAGGTACCCACGAGAGAGCCGAATGCAAGGATTCGCGGGCTCGTTGCCTAGGAGACGAAGCGCCCCGGCCAACCCTGCTCATCCACAGCAGACCGTGTAGAAGGCAAATTATAAATAAAGAATAGGGACTTGTACGTAATGGGCGTAGAGGCAGAAAAGCAAGGGACGAGGCGGAGAGGAGACGGCGCTCTGCGTGAGCCAGGGGCCCCCCCCGACGACACTCCGCGGGGGCGTCTCCAGAGCACAGGGGCTCCACGCGGGGGCGTCTCCGGAGCACAGGGGCTCCACGCGGAGTGAGTGCACCAGGTAGGAGAACCTTTGCGGTTGTTGCCAATTTGGGGCCCGTGCGGGTAGAGACACGCGCGCTGTCGGGGGGGGCCCCTGGTTTGAATTCCGAGTTTTGCTTACGAAACAAAAAGGTACCTGGGCGTCCCAAGTCAAAGGACTTGATAAGGGACTTCACGGTGGTGGCAGGCTCCAAAGGCGTCGGAGAGGTCCTGCTGACATAGACACCAGGCCAGCGGCCGGGAGCATCGACCTCCGAGGGCTCGGGTTCTTCGTGCGCCGCCGGTCTGCGCGTAAAGAGGAAAGCAAACTGAGAAGGGGGAGGGCTGGCCATGGGGGAAGAGACGCAGATGGAAATACGCAGAAACTAACGTGGAGAAAACACACACATCTCCAAGGAGAATCCCCAATTTAAAGTCCTGGGGTCGTTTTGTTTTAAAGATTTTATTTATCGATTGTACGCAGGTGAGGCAGAGCCAGAAGGGTCAGCTCAGAGCTGTTTCCGCTTTAATTGTTCACGGATTGCTTGACCTATGTGCCTTGACCGGGCAAGCCCGGGGTTCACACCCCTGACTTCAGCATTCCAGGTCGATGGCTTTATCCACCACACCACCGCGGGCGAGGCTAAAATCCTTGTTCTGAATCAGCGTTGCACCTTTAGGAAATAATGTAGGTGCTGCTCTCAATGTTTAACCAAGAGCTGTTTTCCTGGGAATGGCCAGAAATAGTACTTTCATAGGTAGTGATGGGACCTCTAACACAGTGGTTCTTCACCTTTTTTGAGGTACCAAACCCACCAGTTTCATAGGCACATTCACCAAACCCTTCTTCAGTGATAAATAAAATATGATTTTTTTTTCCAAATTCAAGACATAGGTCTATGTTTTTTCACTGGTGCACAAAATGAGCCGTGCATGAACATCACCTTGCTCAAAGAACAAAACCAACAAAGTGCATGAACTCACAACAAATGACGGTATTACTTTATTCTGGCCTCTGCGGCAGAGGCTTCTCCGAACCCCTGAGACCAACTCATCGAACCCCGAGGGTTCGATAGAACCCAGGTAAGAAGCACTGGGCTAACTATACAGAATGTGAGTCAACTCTGCAAACTATTACACACACACACACACACACAAATGTTATTCATCATAAACATCTACTGTCCGTGGTGACCACGACCAATTGGCTTGTCAGTGTGTATCCCACCCCCACCCCCACTTGGCATGGAAAGGTTGGAAAGATGACATCTCAGGGCTGCCGGCCACTGGAAAGTCAGCTGCCACTGAAGTCCCATCGATCAGGAAGACGGGGGCAAGGCCCAGAGAGAGACCCGAGTGGGGAAGAGGCCAGCCCAGGGCATTCACTGCAGGGGACAGGTGGTAGCTGGCGCGTGGCGCTTCTGCCACTGTGACAGCGGTGACTGCTTCCCCCTGGGCAGGCCGGCTCTTGAGTCTAAGGCCCCGTTCGCTTGTTCGTTCAAATGTTTCTTTGGGGCAGAGACAGCAGCTTCGCTGGTGGCGCGGTCTCCTGTGCTGTGACCTTGGGAGTCGTTCCTGGAAGCTCCACCTGGCAATCCTGTGTCCCCAGCCCTCCCAAGGGTCCTGGCAATCCTGTGTCCCCAGCCCTCCCAAGGGTCCTGGCAATCCTGTGTCCCCAGCCCTCCCAAGGGTCCTGGCAATCCTGTGTCCCCAGCCCTCCCAAGGGTCCTGCCAATCCTGTGTCCCCAGCCCTCCCAAGGGTCCTGCCAATCCTGTGTCCCCAGCCCTCCCAACGGTCCTGCCAATCCTGTGTCCCCAGCCCTCCCAAGGGTCCTGCCAATCCTGTGTCTCCAGCCCTCCCAACGGTCCTGCCAATCCTGTGTCCCCAGCCCTCCCAAGGGTCCTGCAAGCCCCGCGGAACCTTTCTGCTGAAACCAGCGAGGCTGTGATCCCCGTTCTGTTCAACAGAACCCGTGACCCCTACACCGTTCGCCCTCCAAGGGCGTGAACAGGAGCCGGAGCATAAACTAGGGGACGCTGAAATTCCGCGCGAGACGAAGCGTCTCCCCTCGCCCAAGCTTTCCCGGGAAGGTTTTCTTTTCTTTGTTTTATTTATTTATTTATTTATTTATTTTACAGGGACAGAGAGAGAGTCAGAGAGAGGGATAGACAGGGACAGACAGACAGGAACGGAGAGAGGTGAGAAGCATCAATCATTAGTTTTTCGTTGCCGTTGCGACACCTTAGTTGTTCATTGATTGCTTTCTCACATGTGCCTTGACCGAGCAACCCTTGCTGGAGCCAGCGACCTTGGGTCCAAGCTGGCAAGCTTTTGCTCAAGCCAGATGGGCCCGCGCTCAAGCTGGCGAGCTCGGGGTCTCGAACCTGGGTCCTCCGCATCCCAGTCCGACACTCTATCCACTGCACCACCGCCTGGTCAGGCGCTTTTCTTTTTTTTTTTTTAATGTGGTTTCTAAATGCAAGCATAAACTCAGAGAGAGCCTGTAGAAGCTCGGTCACCTGACTCAACCCTCTCACGCCTGGCTTCCTCATCCAGGGGACTTTAGAATGTCATTTCATTCGCCCCGTGATCGATCTCCCAATCCTCTGGTTTCTACATCGCTGCCTGTTATTACACCCAATCGCCCCAGCTGTTCCGCCAGACGATGACTGACGAATGAGGGCGGCTCACAGAAAGGACTATTTCCGGCAGCGACGTTTAATAAGGTCAGTGGAAGTTTAAAGTATTTGCTTACTGATCTTTTTAAAATTACCCTGGCTCCTGGGAGCCTCCGCAACTGAATCTCGCTTTGCCCTCAGTCCTCGAAGCCGTCTTCTGTTGGCCCGTGATGGGCGTGAGCGAGGCAGAACTCAGAACACCACGATCACATGGCTCTACACTCGTGTCGCTACAGCCCTCGCTTCTGAGGGGATCATAAAGAAGCAGTCAATGGTAACAAGTTTGGGAGAAAATAATAGGGATTCCAGAAGCTGGTAGGAGGTTGGGATAAAAAAAAAAAATTTTTTTTTAATTGAATGGCTTAGTTTTTGTGTTTTCTTCATTGTGTGGCTCATTATAAAATCAGGTGGCGAGCCTGACCTGTGGTGGTGCAGTGGATAAAGCGTCGACCTGGGAAGACTGAGGTCACCAGTTCAAAACCCTGCACTGGTCTGGTCAAGGCACATATGGGAGTTGATGTTTCCAGCTCCTCCCCCCTTTCTCTCTTTCTCTCTCTCTCTCTCTCTCTCTCTCTCTCTGTGTCTCCTCTCTAAAATGAATAAAATAAAAAAATAAAAAAATTTTAAAAAATCAGGTGGTGAATAGTATATGCTGAAAAAGAGTAAAGTCAGGCTGGGTATGAGCAGACAAAAATAATCTCGGGCCTAACCAGGCGGTGGCGCAGTGGATAGAGTGTCGGACTGGGATGCGGGAGACCCAGGTTTGAGACCCCGAGCTCGCCAGCTTGAGCGCAGGCCCATCTGGCTTGAGCAAAAGCTCGCCAGCTTGGACCCAAGGTCGCTGGCTCCAGCAAGGGGTGGCTCAGTCTGCTGAAGGCCCACGGTCAAGGCACATGTGAGAAAGCAATCAATGAGCAACTAAGGTGTTGCGACAGCAACGAAAAACTGATGACTGATGCTTCTCACCTCTCTCCGTTCCTGCCTGTCTGTCCCTATCTATCCCTCTCTCTCTGTCCCTGTAAAAAAATCAATCAAACAATCAATAAAGTCTGGCTTCCTCCGTGACCTTAAAAAAAAAAAAAAGAAAAGAAATCTTGGGAAGGTCAGATGCAAAGGGGGGCCACCCTGTCACAAATCCATTTACACAATCTGCTCCCTCGTTGTGGTTTTCATTTGCGTTTCTCTGGTGACTAGGGATGGTCAGCGTCTTTTAATATGCCCTGCTGGCCATCTCTCTGTCCTCTTTGGAGAACTGGGTATTTAGGTCCTTTGCCCATTTTAAAATGAGTATCACCTCACACCTGTCAAAGTCAACAAACAAGTTGCTGGCGAGGATGTGGAGAAAAGGGACCCCTTGCACGCTGTTGGTGGGAATGCAGACTGGTGCGGCCACTGGGAAACAGTATGGAGATTCCTCAAAAAGTTAAAAATGGAACTGCTTTATGACCCAGTGTAATTTCACTTCTGCGGATATATCCGCAGAAACCCAGAATACCAATTCAGAAGAATATACGCGCCCCATGTTCACTGCAGCAGTACTGAGAACAGCCAAGCGATGGAAGCGACCCAGTGCACACGGACAGACGAGTGGACAGAAAAGCTGTGGTCCATTTACACAGTGGGTGCTACTTGGCCATAACAAAAGAACTAAACCTCACCATTTGCGATGGCGTGGATGGACCCAGAGGGCATTACACTGAGTGAAATAAGCCAGGCAGAGAGAGACAAATACTAAGTCATTTCGCTTATGTGTATAATCTATAGAACAAAACAAACAAACAAATAAAACAGAAACAGACTCATCGACACAGAGAACAAACGGACGGTTAACAGGGAGAGAGGGTTGGGGGATGGGTGAAAAAGGGGAAGGGATTGAGAGGTAGAAATTGGTAGTGATGAAACAGTCCTGGGGATGTCAAGTTCAGCATGAGAAAGACATTCGATAACTATGCATGGTGCCAGGTAGGGACTCGGAATATCAGGGGAAACACTTTGTGAAGTGTATGTTTGTCTAACGACCACGCCGTACCCCTGAAATGAATACAAAATAATATTGAATGTAAACAGTCACTGAAAAAAAATGTTAAAAATTTTAAATAAATAACTTGCTATCAAAGGGCCTTGTAGAAACTTAAGGCACCCCTCTTCAAAGGAAGATCAGTTAAAAAAAATTCATTTTCAGCCTGACTGGTGGTGGCGCAGTGGATAGAGTTTCAACCCGGGACCCTGAGGTCCCAGATTCGAAACCCCAAGGTTGCTGGCTTTACTACAGGCTCATCTGGTTTGAGCGCAGGTTTGCCAGCTTGAATGCGGGGTCGCCGACTGGGATCATCGACATGATCCCGTGGTCGCCAACTTGAGCCCAAAGGTCGCTGGCTTGAGCAAGCGGTCACTGGCTTGGCTGAAGCCCCCGGTCAAGGCCATGTGAGAAGCGATCAATCAATAACTAAGGGTCTATGCTTATCTCTCTCCTCTCTCTCTCCCTTCCTGTCTCTCTCTCTCTCTCTTTCAAATAAGTAAGTAAATAAAGAAATAATTCATTTTCATTTCATTCCCTGGTAATACCGTAAGAATAAAATGGAAATTCAGTATCTCCTGAGGTACTCCCTACAATTATTCAAGGTTCCCGGTGATTCAAAATATCAAATGATATGTCAAAAGACTCCTGTAGACTCCGTCTGCAGAGCAACAAGAACCAACTGCTTGCCCCCCTGCCTCCAGCCGCTGAAACCACAACCAGCCTGCTCGCCTTGAACAATAAGTCAGTATGAGAAAACTCTGCAAGTTAAGTAGATTACAGAATCTCCTGGTCTAAATACCCACCATGTTATATAATAGCGTGTGTGTGCGTGCGTGTGTGTGTGTGTGTGTGTGTGCATGAGCATGGCTTTACAGAACAAAGCCTGAATTGAAGAACCACAGAAAGCAGTTATTAAGACTGCTGCTGGTTTTATGAGTACTTTTCTCATGAACAGGCTTGAATTTCATTACACCAGCCTGTCTTAGAATCATTTGGGAACAACCAGGAAGAGCCCTGGCATAAACAAAGCACGGCTGACCCCTGACCATGGGTTTGACCTGTGCAAGTCCACTTATCCAGGGATTTTTTTTTTCCAATAAACATGGAACACATAGAGAAAAAAAAATGTATCTTCTCGTTATGATTTTTCTTCATATTTTTTCCTCTAGCTTACTTCATTGTAAGACTACAGTACGATATAATACACATCACACACAAAATATGTGTTAATGGACTGTTTATGTTATTGGGTGAGGATTCCGGTTGACCGTCAGCTATCAGTAATTAAGTTTTGGGGGGGGGGAGTCAAAAGTTACACACAGATTTTTGCCTGTGACCCAACACCAGTGTCACTCAAGGGTTAACTGTCTTCTATTTCCTCCTGTTCCAAGGAAGAATAAGAACTTTATTACATAAAGGATACTAAGAAATGTTTAAGCATACAGCCAAGGTGTATTACAGCAAATCCATTAAATAAAGGAAAAACTGCAAGGTACCCCTACGGGGTAAACATCTGTGCCAGGCTAGCTACTGACACTTAAAACAGAGGCTAGGTTCTAAGATCAATCCAAATCACCCAGAAGTACGGCTGACGTGTTTTGACTACAACTGAAGACAAACACACCGTCTTTCAATAAGCCCAACGCATTCATTTTTCCTAGGGCATTTAGCTTCTCTCCACGGGAGCGGCTCAGGTGCAACAGCTGCCTTCATGGAGAAGCCGTCCTCAGATCAACGAAAATGCTGCACATCTCCGTCCACCACCAGGACGCAAGACTGGGATAACAAAGGATCCTTTCCACAAGAAAACACGTGCACGCCAGAACACGACAGTCAGCACCGCGTGTCTCAAAGACATCTCGATGAATTTTCCCTCACACTCCAACATTTTAGAAAAAAGAAAACTTGACAGAGGTCAAATGTCTTATAGACGGCGCATCTGGAATGCAAATCTAGCCGTTTGACATGCTTTTCTCAAACTTTCGAGAACGCAGGGGTGTCCTGTGAGAGGCACACAACGGTTCTAATAGAAATCTGACGGTATTTCTTGGTTAAATTAGGTTAACCTGTATTTAAGAAGAATACTACCAATATTTATTTCATCACTCTTGTTTTAATGCAGTAATATGCCCTTAGGGAGTAGGAACCCACGCCCGAGAATGACAGGCAGTTAGTTGTAGGTGAGGTCACCTGACGCAGGGACACAAGGCAGAAGACGTATCTCCTCCCGTGGACCACGTCATCTACTACTCACTGGCTGCTGCTCTACCTTCCATATCTCTCACTACAATCTAAACATATAGATGACACATATTCGCAAATATGTGTGTACCTTTTATTTTTAAAACGTTATCAAATCTCTCTAGGTTACTTCTTTCCCTGCTCGGTTAGAGGGCAGTCTACAAATGCTGGCTTACTACAGCACTTACATCACCGAAAAACGACACCACTTTGTGTTCTCTAACTTGATCCAAGAACAGATGAGCTCTTCAGTAATGACCTTTAAAGTGTTCAAAAGTTGGCCCTGGCCGGTTGGTTCAGTGGTAGAGTGTCAGGTCAGCGTGTGGAAGTCCCGGGTTCGATTCCCAGTCAGGGCACATAGGAAAAGTGCCCATCTGCTTCTCCACCCCTCTCCCTTCTTTCTCACTCTTCCTCTCCCATAGCCATGGCTTGATAGGTTTGAGTCCATCGGCCCCGGAGGCTGAGGATGGCTCCACCGAGCCTTCACCTCAGGCACTAAAAATAGCTCAGTTGCGAGCATGGCCCCAATTGGGGGTTGCAAGGTGGATCCTGGTTGGGTTGCATATGGGAATCTGTCTCACTATCTCTCCTCCTCTCATTTGGAAAAGAAAAAAAAAGTATTCAAAGGTTAACTAGGTTTGGAAGCTGTCACATTACACCACAGCGACCTTCACAATTGACAGATTAGTCCTTGTAAAGAACACTGGTCGTGTGCGGCACATGTTTACAGCAGGGCATTCCTGAAGTGAAGGAAGACCAGCTCCAGGCCTTTCCTGTTGCTATACAGACTTACCTACTACGACCTGCCCCTGCCCACCTAGCTTTCAAACTTAGACGCCTAGCCACTTGACCTTCCGTTACTTTAAGTCCTGTCCTTGTGCCTCTGCTGCTTCTATGCCCTGACCTGAAATGCAACCGTCTCAAAAGATTTCTTATTTGTGATTCACGAACCATATCTCAAAGAAATGTGTAGCTCCGGAGTGAGACAAATTGGTAAGTCTTCTGTCGCTCAGGTGTCAAGCAAAGTCTGGAGTTTCATTTTTGAATTTCAACATAAGTCTATCGAGGACAATAAAAACAAACAGGGGAAGATGGTAATCTGAACACCAGCGTCTTACTCTCCAAACCACAACAATAAGAACCGAAGAGCCTGACCGGGCGGTGGCGCAGTGGATAGAGCATCGGACTGGGATGCGGGAGACCCAGGTTCGAAACCCCAAGGTCGCCAGCTTGAGCGCAGGCCCATCTGGCTTGAGCAAACAGCTCTCCAGCTTGGACCCAAGGTCGCTGGCTCCAGCAAGGGGTTGCTCGGTCTGCTGAAGGCCCGCGGTCAAGGCACGTGTGAGAAAGCAATCAATGAACAACTAAAGTGTTGCGAAGGCAACGAAAAACTAATGATTGATGCTTCTCACCTCTCTCCATTCCTGTCTGTCTGTCCCTATCTGTCCCTCTCTCTGACTCTCTCTCTGTTCCTGTAAAAAAAAAGAACCGAAGAAACAGATCGTAAAAATCTTCTCTCGGATCAGAAACCGCAGAAAGATTATCATCTACTCTCATTAGACTTTGAAGAATTTCTGCTTTATAGAGAATAAGGGGGGAGAAATAAGGAAAGAATATACTAAGGAATTATCCCCCCAATTCCCTTTCCAAGAAAAGAGATATTGGGCAAGAAAAGAGATATTGGGAAACCCGCTAATGTCCCCCTTACGAGCGGGCCAGGGTGAGGAGCAGCAGCGTGGGCGGCCCGGACAGCGGGCAGAGCGTCCTTCCTGAGAAAAATCAGTGCCGTTAGGCTGTGACCACCCAGGGAAGCTAGGAATGGTCTATCCCAGGGACAAAGGACAGTGCTCCATCAGGAAGAAGGCCACAGTACGTCCTGAAGTGGACAGACTCAGACAAAACCAGCCCCAGAAAGCTAGCATCCCACGTCCCAGGTTCACCAAACAGAAGACACTGGACACGAATGAACTTCCCCTGGCAAGCATACCTATGTCCTCTCTCTGCAGAGAGAGAGAGAGAGAGAGAGAGAGAGAGAGAGTGTGCGCACAGGTTATACAGGTATATATATTTCTCTATACCCTATCGGAGCTTCTGTGTCTCTGATATGTAACACAAATTTACCTCGAGAGACTTCCTCCTTGTCTAAGACAGAAAAAAGGTAGTTTGAAGTCATCAGGCAAAGGGAGCCAAGGACTCAGCAGAATCTACAGACACTGATCTGGGGGCCGACGCCAGCGCCTACCACACTTGTATCTGCTTCAGGGAGAAGAAGGGGGGCGCAAACGCAAGCTGTCACCTACGACAGTATTTTATAACACGAATGGGGAGAGTCACTGAACTCAAGGGAGAACAGGTATCTGTGAATTCATGGCAGAAAACAGAACCGGACGCTCGACAGCGTCCACCTTGAGAACACAATAAAATGCAGGAAAAGGATACACAGACGACAAGAAAAGGCGTGTTTAGAAATGAGTATCAGCGATCGACCAGAATGCCACTAAAGCTACTTTAAAGTAGAGCCAGTTCAAGAAAAATAAATAAGGAGTGAAGACAGGTCAGAAAATTCTCCCGGAATGTAGAGGAAATGGACGATGAGAAGGTGGGACTTGGAGTCAGTGCGCAAAGGGACGACTCTGGTGATTAGCCGTGCTGGCAGGCCTGGCTGTCCCTCGGAAGAAAGGGACCTACATTTCACATCAGACGAAACAAAGAAAGAAAAGTCTAATATCTGAGAGAGAGAGAGAGAGAGAGAGAGAGAGAGAGAGTCGGAGTCAGATGAAGAAAATGTAACAGCCGATTTGTACAAGATTAGGGTAGGGGAAAAAAATCTTAAAAAAAAAAACCCAACACCCAGAAGCAATCAAGAAAAGGTACTGACAGATTGTAACACGTAACAACATAAAAAATTTCTATGACAGAGATAAAGACAAAAGACCCAAAATATACTGGGATAAACACACACATTTAATGAGAAAAACAATCAGCTTGAGTATTAAACTAGCAATTTTCAAAAGAGAAAATGCAAATCATTAACATACAAAGAAAAGCTGCAGGGAATGCACACTGAAGTACTAAGGAGATGGCATTTGTTGCTTACCCTCTGGGCAAAGATTAAGACTGATGATACACTGTGTGTAAACGGGTTCTCATCAAGGGTAAAATGTGACAGTCTCAGGAGACCAATCTGACGCTACCTGTTAAAATAATGCAGCAATCCTAACTTTTAGGAACCCATCCTCTCAAAAGAAAAAACACAAGTCTCTAAGGCTAGATGAATAAGGATTATTATGGTATAATCTGGAAAGAAAAAAAAAACTACAAAATACAATCTTGATTCATCAGTACGACAATATTTGAGTATTCTAGGGCACACATCTGTTCTCTGGGATGCCACGCAACGATTAAAATGAGTTAAATTCCTCTATGTCGACCGGGAAGGATGCCCACAATACATTTATTATGTGAGATGAAACCACGCAGAGTCATGTATAAACTATAATCTCATTTTTGAAAATAAATATAAAGTAACCATATATACGCACACCCCCACGTGTGTGTATGTGTGTGTGTGTGTGTGTATGAATACACAGAGATGTAAGGGAAAATATACACTATGAACAGATTACCTTACAGGGATTACTGGAGGGCCAGGAAGATTAACATTTTTCTTTACACACCTCCATTTTGTTACCAATATACCTAAAGAGCCTTCGTTAAGAAGGAATCTGATGCCTGACATCCCCAAAGGACCAATGTTTTCCAACTTCCACAAGACAAACCCAGGCTTCCGATCTCGTGTGGTATTTTCCGACCGAGTTTTAGCTTTAAAGACTAATTCACGCAAAATTAGTAGTTTCGCTCCTTGATCTCTTGTTCTAATAAGAAAACCGCGTAAAGGAAGAAATGGCGCTCGCGTTTAAAATCAGCCGCCTCCTCCTCGTCCACGCCTCGTCTTGGAACTCCGAGTTCTAAGTAGTTGCTGGACGAGGCTTTCTCGTTCTGAAACGATACGTACACACTGGGAAGTGGAGAACAGAATGTCACGGGGCCCTTGTAGAAAACGCAGCCGGTGATTTAAAAATAAATAAATAAATAATCAAGCAATGGACTCTTCTAAATAACATTTATTTAGCACTTCATAAACACTTACATATAAAAATAGCTAAAAGTTCCCCAGAGAAAAGAAAGGTCAAAACAGGGGGTGCAAATACAGCTGGGGGACTTGACCTTGAGTACGTTTCTTCTTGTTGATATCTGAAAACACCCGGCAAGTGAAACACAGAGAGCATTCTAAGGGCTCTCAGTGTGAGGTGAAGATCTCCCGGTATATAAATCTTTATCCGGCTGGGTTCTCCAGGGTGCCACCCACAAGGCCCTTCCGCATTCAAGGGCGTTCCCGTCCCTAACTCCCCAGCGGGTCCTGTCTTAGCCCCATGGGTCCCAGAGGTGCTAGCGCCCGACGATGCCGTCGGGAGTGTGCCCTAGCACCTCACGGGGGAACGGCCCGAGGGTTGGCTGAACGGGATACGGAGCGTGTTCACCGACGTCCGCGCTTCCAAAAGTTTCAAAGCACACTTAGAACTTAACACTTCTGGATTAAAAAAAAAAAAGTCTTGACGTTTCCAGGGAAGGTTGCATTCATTCACGAGGCTTTGGTTGTAGTTTGTGACAAGTTTCCCGTGAGATCTCAGCCTTGGCGGTAGGACGGGCGGGGGAGGCGTGGGCCACTCTGGGTCACCAGGAGGCTGCTTTTGTTTATCCTCAGCCTCCGGGGAGGACCCCTCAGGCAGGGTAGTGAAGCCTCGGGCACTTTGCCCCCCTGAAGACTTCCGACTCCCAAGAGATGGGGGGACAGTGGGACCGTGTGGGTCCCGCCCTGGGCATTAAGCTACCTGGTTTAACGACATCCTTTCTCATCAACCCAACCGTCTGCTTGCACTGGGGCCCACAGAGGTTTTGCACATCCAAGGGAGACTCCGATGAGGTGATGGAGTCACACCCAGCCCCCACGGCCCATCCCGCCTCGGCAGAAAGGAAGCAGAGTTTTCTAACTTCTTCGGAAGGAGCCACCACACAGATGGCTTCCCTCTTTTGCCTGAAACAGCACGAGCGCCATGATGATCTCACAGCATATGAAAGAAAGAAAGAAAAACATAAAAACCAACTCCAGAAAGTAAAGCGCAAGCAGGCTGGCACCTTGAACTTGCTCCCTGAACACCCCGGTTGTGCGTTCACACTGGGTTCACGACGGACGTGTACTTTTTCTTTTTTTTTTTTTCCTTCCAGAATTTCATCTGATGTTCCAATAAAAGACTGCTGGACCTTCTGAGAAAAATTTTTAAAAAAAATAAATAAAAAAAAAGAGAGGAAGGCACCATCTTTGCGCAGTGAGTTGACGTCGGAAATGTCGGACAGAAGGTAACGAGACTCGGAGCAGACTGGCTCCGGGTGAGACGGTGGGTGGTCGGAGGAGACAACTGGCTCTGTATAAAGGGGCAGCATGTCCTCTCGGCCAGGGCCCTCCCACACAGACATGGCTGTCGCTTCCCGTCACGGCGGGGGCGGGCCGGGCCGGCTGTCCTCCGTCAGCGCTGTCTCTGCTAGCTGACAGAGACCAGGGAGCTGTGGAAATAGAAGCGGGGGAAGGGCTGGTGAAGGACTGTCCCAGCGCAACGTGACCTTCGTGTACGAAAGTGAGGGCCGACCGCCAGGGACGCTGTCCCACAGGGAGAAGCTAACGCCCAGGGCGGGACCCACACGGTCCCGCTGTCCCCCCATCTCTTGGGAGTCGGAAGTCTTCAGGGGGGCAAAGTGCCCGAGGCTTCACGACCCTGCCTGAGGGGTCCTCCCCGGAGGCTGAGGATAAACAAAAGCAGCCTCCCGGTGACTGAGAGTGGCCCACGCCTCCCCCGCCTGTCCTACCGCCAAGGCCAGTAATAATAATAATAATAATAATAATAATAATTCCTTTTTTATTCCAGCATAAAGTCCTAAAGGCCTGAGGGAGCCCCTGCCCAGAGAGACATTCCACAGCTCATCGGTAACAGGGGGCGGGGGGGGGGGGGGGAGGCAGGAAGGCGGAGACAGCTGTTTAGAACGACAGGCTGTGCATCCAACGCCAAATGCAAACTTAAGCCGTGAACAAATAAACAGTGCAGAACGGTGGCGGGGCGAGGCTGGCTGGGACAGCAGAGGGCTACGCTCGTTCTACGAGGGCCAAATGGAATGTCGTCGGCCCCCAACGACCAAAAGAACGGCTGTGAGGTCTGTTCCGACACCGCGCGGGGGTCTCCGCGGGAACTGGCCCCTTCCACCGGAGCCAGCGATGCCGATCGGAGCATCTGCAGCAAGACGGCTGGGGGAAATGAGTGACTTAGTGACAGGAACCCACACCTGCCCCCTGCACGCGCTCCCTCGCAGCGACAACCCCGGAACACCCCGGAACCCTGGGGGAGCGGTGGTGACGTGGCGCAGGGCGGCCGCGAGGACAACACAAAGGGCAGCGTGGACACACGGCCGACAGGGCAGGCGACGTCTGCCCACACACAGGGTTAAGAGCCAGTGCCAGGCAGTCTGGAGAGTGACCTGCAGCCATGCCGCGCGCTTCAGAGGTGACGAGACGAGAACCAGCGGGTACAAGCTGAACACGGGCCGCGCGTCTGACATGCGGTTAGAGACGGAGACAGTGAGTTAGGCACAAGTGGTTAGTATTTTTAAGGATCTCTCTCTCTCTCTCTCTCTTAGATGTTTTCCTTGGGTGCTTATCGGCGTCATACGAAAAACACAGTAAAGTTTGAAATGCGTCACCCCAGCATGAACGGTCTCGACTGAGAAAACACCCAGACTGAGGTCTTCCCTGCGACCGTCTGAGAGGCCTGGGTCAGGTACGGCTCACCAACAATCCTCTCTGCAGACAGACTGTTGTGTGGCTCGTCAAGTCATCAAACGTCGGGCTGCGGGCGTGCCCTCTGTGTCTGCCGTGCTCTGGACTCAGGACGTTGCAGAAAAGAAAAAATATCTGATGTGTTCGTTTCAGTGAAAGTTTTCATAGCCATGTCTCTCTCCCAACGGTTCAAAATTAGAAGAAGCCGGCGTTGAAAAGTCCTTCGTTCTGCTTTCGTCCGTGCATCAGTCCACGGCCAGCAAAACGTTATCACGTGCGGGTTCGTAAAAACGACCCTGGCTTATTCAACTTTCTGGAAGAGGGAGGTGAGGTCCACAGCCCAGCCAAGAGATGGACGCATGGGCGTGCCACTTCCCCGGGGACCTTGCACTGGAAAGAAGGTACTGCGGGCAGCTGAGCCCTGACGCTCCTGTCAGAGGAAGACCAGCTGTCCAGCTAGTCTCGGAAAACAGCAGAGCGCGCAGAGGCCTTTAAAGAGAGCCTGCTCCTACCTCCTCACTTAAGAGAGGAAGGAAATCTTGACGACTGACTGGTGGCCCAGAGGAGACTAGCGTCTAATTTTCCCATAACATCAGTTACACGCTACCATCAACATACCTTCGAAAACGTAACAGGACTGGTGATCACTAGTGAGCTAAGTTTTCAAACTATCTAGAACGCTAAATTATATAACAGTCCACTTTGCCTGAGTTACTGAGTTCTTGGTAATAGATGCCAACTTCATCTGCCCTCCTCCTAGCTGAACTACATTCCTTCGAGAGGCCGAATGTCCGTGCAGGCAAAATGAGAATTCAGGTCAGTTAATCCCGTGTCACGGTCAAGGTGTGCTTTTCAGGCACTCTTACCTTCTCTTGCGGGTTCTCTGGCTTGTGCCTGAACCAAGAATGACTTTTGAGTTCTCGCTGGAGGGCTGTCTAAGTTAAATCGAGTTCCAGCCAAGAAACCCCTCAGTCAAGGTGAAAAAAACACTATGTCACTTCATGACCCATTGAGGGCGTGAGTGGGTTTCAAGTCTTGAGCATGTGGTAAGGTTTAGGAAGTGGCTGAGCCCTCAGCGAGCCAGGAGTGACTTTCAAAAACAGTCAACTCTTTAGAAGGGACCGTTTGCCAGAGGACCGCAGAATCAAACAAGAACAGCCTGACAGCTGTCTGAGGTCCTGCCCAGCACAGTGACACTCAAGAAGCGCACTGAAGCCTTACAGGGATTCAGGACTATGCCATGTGCTGGCTGGGTGTCGATTCTAAAATTTGAAATGTTTTGCAATAAGAGATTAAATTGATGGATGTGGGAGGCAGGTTTGCAAATCACTAGAAAAACCAAAAGAGAAACACGCATACAGAGATTTCCTGGGGTCCCAGGGCCCGGGATGCGTACCCAGGCCTGTCATCTCAGAATCTCTGCTGGAAGTGCAGTATCTCCCATCATAACACAGACTCAAGACTGGTCTTTTCCTGTTTACCTCTAAAAATTAACATAAACATGAAGCAACACAAGCTATGCTTTGGTTCCTCTGTCAGAAACACACAACATTAAAAAAAGCAAGACAAATGGACAAATCAAGGAGACACAAAGGAAAACCAGAATAACTCCCAAGCACGTCCATAGAGAACACTATACAAGCCAGCTTTCTCATTCTCCTTCCCCTTAACTTAAAATTCACGTGCTGGCTTGGCCAGAGGGCGTGACTATAAAATCGTGATCTCGATTTTCAGGCGTGAACTGTAAAAATCAGCTCCATGTCTTATCTCAACGCTTCTCTTAGGGGCTGTTTTATATAAAACTCGTGAACAAAAGAACAAGGGACTGATTGAAGCAAGCCGGGCAAGACAATTAACACAGAATTCTGCGAAAGAAAAGAAAATCTATTCTCTGCCAATGTCACGAAATCCATAATACATCAGACTCAGAATCAAGCCGATAAATAGCCTTCCCAATCAGGGAAAACACGTAAAAAAGGGCAGACTGTACAATCCACCCTCAGACCTACTAAATTTGATGTAAATAATGCTACATTTGAAAGACATCTGGAAATTCAAAATGATTTCCTAATGGCCAAAAACCTCAAAGTCAAGGACATTTGTTCCTGATTGGGGAACTATAGACTGCATTTGTTTAAAGCTGTTAACCTACTGCCCCTGGCCAGTTGGCTCCCTAGTAACGAGTTGGCCCAGTGTGTGGATGTCCTGGGTCCGATTCCTGGTCAAGACACACAGGAGAAGCGCCCATCGGCTTCTCCCCCCTTCCCATCTCTCTCTTCTCCTTCCCTCCCGCAGCCAGGGCTCGATTGGAGCAAGTTGGCCTTGGGTGCTGAGGACGGCTCCATGGCCTCCACCTCAGGCGCTAGAATGGCTCAGCTGCTGAGCAACAGGGGAACGGCCCAGATGGGCAGAGCATCACCCCCTGGTGGGCATGCCGGGTGGATCTTGGTTGGGGCTCCCGTGGGAGTCTGTCTCTCTGCTTCCCCTCCTCTAAAAAGAAAAAAGAAAGAAAAAAAGCCTAACCTATGGTTTGTAATCTTGTAAACCATTTAAGTTTTATAAAATAAGGAACTCTAAGACGCCGTTAGGAATACATCCCTCTGAAATTCGCTGCTAGGAAAGCTTCCCCCGGCCACAGATGCACATTTCCCACGCTCATCCTTTTTTAACCCTATTTCAAGGGTGTTTCGAGGAAGCCCACAGCTGTTGCCAACACAGAAGCGTGTCCCCGGGCCTGGAGGAACGAGTCCCTCCTCTGGGGGCCTGTCCCCTGCTGCACGAGAGTGACCTACCAGAGGGGCAGCCACCGCTCCCTGAAGTGTGTGCTTCTGCGCTAACATGCTGTGATCCGAGGGGCGTCCTGGACCGGACTTCCAGTCTCCAGCCCTGGGCGGCTGGCGAGAGGTCTCAGACACACGTGTAAGTGCAGAGGCCCGAGAAGGGCGTGGCCAGCGCTGGGTGGAGGGAGCCCCGGGGAGCAGCCCTGCAGCACTGAGACGCAGGGGCAGGGGCGCTCCGAAAGCCGTGCGTGGGGTGGGGATGACGTGAGAAGCCTAGAGCTGCATGGGAGCGCGCAGCCTCGCAGGAGGCTCGGGCGGGGTGTGGGAACGTGGAGGGGCGTGGGGGGCCCACCTGCTGCGGTCCTGCATGTCCCCCAGTTCCTTCTGCAGCCGCGCGTTCTTCTCCTCCTCCTCCAGCAGCCGCCTCCGCACGGCGCGCAGCTCCTGCTGGGCCTCGCACTTGATGTCGTTGGCCACCACCACGGCCGTCTGCAGGTCCGCCTGGAACCGCCGCCACTCCTCCGTCTCCTCCTGCAAACGCCCGAGTCCACGCCCACATCAGACGCGCGCCCGCAGGGCTGGCGACCCCCACCCCGCCCCCGCAGCGGGCTCCAGGGCCCCCCCACACCCGAGTGGGCTTCAGGGTCCCCCAGCGGTCAACGCGGACTGCAGCCCAGCTGGGCAGGCCTTTGGGAAGCGCTGCTGTCCCGATATCTCACTCCCCGAGACCCCGCACAGGGGGGGGATGGCACCCCTCTGGTACCCGAGGGCTCCGCCCAGAAAACTGCCCTCGTTTCACTTCCCGCCAGCGCTAATTCGGGCCCAGCAGCTGCAGTGGAAATGAACCCTGCGGGCACAGGCCAGACAGAGCGAGCAGGATATTCTTCAGAGGTTTCCAGGCCTGAGAGGGAACCACTCCCTGTAAGGAGAGGGATGGGGTCCCTGTCCCAGGCTGTGACGCGCGCCTCACCTTGATCTGCTTGGTCAGGGCCTTCAGCTGCCTCTCCAGGTCTGCCTTCTGCTCTTCCAGCTGCATCACGCTGCCTGCAGAGAAAGGAGCCGGGCAGGGCTTGGAGGGGTTGGCCAGACTTGGGGGCAGAAGGGGCCGCTGGGCTTTCAATAACATCCACCTGTTGTCCTATCTCCTCCGTTCCCCGCACCCGGGAAACCGGGCGCCTGGGACTCTCTTCTGAAATAGAGATCGGAACGGGAGGAACGGAGAAACCCAAGCGGTGCCTCGGCTAGGCGGTGAGGAGACCCGAGAGCTGCTCACACGTATCACACTCGCTCCCGGCCTCCCTGGTGTTTGTACACTGTCATCCTGAACGTCCACTGTCACTGTTGCGGCTTCTGTGGAACAGGACCTGACCAGTTATCCCTCTTGTGACTTTCAGACCCGTTCTAACGCTGCTGTGCCTGATCGCAGTTAAACCTCCAAATCCACCTGAGGAGCTTTTCAAACCCACGGATGGGACCTGACCTGTGGTGGCGCAGTGGATAAAGCGTCGATCTGGAACGCTGAGGTCGCTGGTTCGAAACCCTGCACTGGTCTGGTCAAGGCACATATGGGAGTTGATGCTTGCTGCTCCTCCCCCCCCCCCTTTCTCTCTCTCTCTCCTTTCTAAAATGAATTTAAAAAAAGAAACCACGGGTGGTCAAGCCCCAGACTCCAACCCACAGAATGAGAATGCCCCCAGGGGCGGATGGGATACAGGCATTTGTACACTAGCAGTTCCTCCCTCTGTCTCTGCCCCCAGTTCTCTCCCCATGGCTACGTGGCTATCAGTCATTGCAATTTAAATCTGGTCGTGTCCTCTACTGAGTTAAAATTCTGCAATGCGTCCTCACGATCCACCTCCTAGCGGGTACAGTACTTGCTTCTTAAGAGTATGAATCAGAATTGTAGAAGCTGAAACCACCCTCAACAGGGTCGGGTCCTATCCCAGCGGTTCTCATTCAGCACAAGGGGAGTCTGTGGGGGGGCGAGGGGGGGGCAACATTGCAGAATGGGAAAACGCTCCTCAGGGTTTTATTTAATCTTCCCGTTCATTTCTTTCAAGGATCTTACGAGGGAAGCAGTGGTGGTTACCCTTGGCTGGATTTGTGTGTCCCTGAGCCTCTGAGTGAAAAGACATCCAAAAAATAACCTTAATATCCCGCCTGCTTTCAATCTTGGGCATGCTACGTTACAGACACAGGGAGCAGGACGGACTCCTCCTCAACACATTAATTACATGCGCTGGCCCGGCGGGTGTGGAAGTCCTGGGTTTGATTCCCGGCCAGGGCACACAGAAGAGGCACCCATCTGCTTCTCCACCCTTCCCCCTCTCCTTTCTTTCTCTCTCTCTCTCTCTCTTCCCCTCCTGAAGCCAAGGCTCCACTGGAGCAAAGTTGGCCCGGGCACTGAGGACGGCTCCATGGTCTCTGCCTCAGGTGCTAGAATGGCTCCAGTTACAATGGAGCAACACCCCAGATGGGCAGAGCATCGCCCCCTGGTGGGCATGCCGGGTGGGTCCCGGTTGGGCACATGTGGGAGTCTGTCTGTCTGTCTCCTCACTTCTCACTGAATAAAAAAAAATAAAAAGAATACAAAACTGGACTTTTCTTCTTTGACTTTATACTTTCCCAGGATGGTGCTGCGTTAGTACACAGACCCTGACCACTGACAGTGGCAGTGAGGACTGCTGAGAGCAGTCTGGACGACACCGACCTCGCGGGCCGATCAGTGTCTACAGTTCTACTGCGTACCAGGTCTAAGAAAGCCCGGAACCCGGACACTACAATCAGTCAGTCAATCAATCAAGGTGAAGTACGTAGATTCAATTCTCACTACTTGTGCTCGCTACATGAAGGTGCCATGCACGCTGCTTTAGCGAACACTGCACTATTACGGTTCCGAGAGGGACCACAGGGCTGGCTAGGCCCTGCAGAGCCTCTGGTCACATTTTCGTCAAACAAAATGCTCTCTGTGTTTTATATAACAAGTTTCATTTGCCAGGTGTCCTTTTGTAAAAGCCCCTCCCACCGATGCCAAAAACCTGCTCGCCCACCGAACGCTCTTCCTGTCTTCCTGTCACGGGCGGCCTGCTCATCTGCAGCACCCGCCTTTCCCTGCAAGTAACGAACTGAGGACGGTGAACGCTTTCCAGACCCTGGGAAATGGGACTGTAAGTCTGTCCCGTTTTGGGCTTCACAACAATGCTGTCGATTTGGTTTTTTTCATCGGCTGTCATCTCGCGAAGCCACACACACGGCTTCAGCCACTCTTCCGCGCTTCATCACACACCACCCATGTCTCTCGTATTGGTTTTGGGAGCAGTCCCCTGGGCAGGCTGGTCAACTTCCTCTTCTTTCTCTGGAAGTTTCAGTTAACGCTGGACCAACAACAAGCACTGCTGACCTGTTAACACTGAACTCGCGGCCCACGGCCCGGTGACTCGCACGCCAGCCGGGTTCGTCTGACACACCTGTTATCTCCACAGGTGCAGCACAGCTTTCGCCCAGGGCCACCACGCAGCATCTGGGGACTACACCTGGGGTCCATTTTAGATAGTAAAATCACCCCCCAAAAAGCACAAAAATGAAAAAAATAAAAGAAAGCACATATATGGCACTCAATAAAGCATGAAAAGATGCTTGTCTTCAGCAGAAGAGCTGAAATGAGCGGGGAGGGTCAGCCTGAGCTGGGAAGGCACCTCGGGAGATAAATTCTTCACAGGTCCGCAGAGGACCGGGGCCGTGTCCAGAGTGCTGGTTCTGAGGTTCTGGATACATTCTGGCAAGCAAGTGAACCCACAGATATGGACCCTACACGAATAACCAGTTTGAACTGTACACGCTGTGGAGCTTTTCAGGCCACCGATGATGCTATTCTTAGCAGTGGTCAGTGTCACTAAAAGCTCTGTGCGTTCGTTCTTTTGTTACAAACGCAGAACACGTTAGAAGAGGTGATTTGAAAAGACCTATTTGGACAAAAGCAGGCGATGTTTAACTGGGCTCTTTTTAAAATAGATCCCTATTCAAAAAGCAAACTGATTTTATAAATAAGCCCCACGCATCAGTGCCTCTTGAGTACCAAAGTGACCGCCTTTCCGTGTTATTTGATGCCCCGCCGTCAACGGGACACGCGCTGAGCCTGCTTTCTCTCTGACACCAAGAGCACACATTGTTCGCATCAGCCTGACCCTCCGTCACCCGCCTGTTTAACCATCAGACCCAAAAGAGGACTCGCTGTTGTACTGGGCGAGTGTGGTCAGCAGTGAGGCTCGCACACTCAGTACGCCTAACACTCCAAAAATATATCGGCTTTTTCTTTCCAGTCGCCCCACCGAGTTGGCACAAGTTCAGCATCTCCCCCTTCTACATTCCCCGGCTGTAGAGTGACTGATGAGTGATCTCTCTTTCTCAGTGGCCCTTCTTCCTAGGGGATGACAGGTCAGTCGAGCAGAAAGACGTTCCGTTAGCACCCTCCCCCGCCCTCCCCCAAGGTCACCCCCAGCCGGCCGCCGGTTCCCTATGCGCCCTCTTCGCTCCGGACCCCACACCCGCCTCCCCGGGGCCCAAGCCCACTCACTCTCCAGCTCCCCGATGAGCTGATTGTTATGTAGCTTGACAGCACGGTGCTGTCCCACCTGGTCCTCCAGCTGGAAGATGGTCTCCTTCATGTCTCTGATCTCCGCATCGCTCTCTGAGGCCGCCTCCTGCAGCCTCAGGCTGGTCCTGCTCAGCTGTTCGGCTTGATGGTCGCAGATCTCCTTCAAGTAAGAGTAATCCTTCTCCACCTGCGGATGAGAGGGAGGTTCCCGGTCAGTGTCACGGGAGGAGGCTCCCCGCACACGGCCTCACACGGCTGCACACGGGCATGGGGGCTCGTGGACAGGCAGCCAGGGGAGCTCTCGGCACCCACCGTGTCCCAAACGTGCCCGAGGCTGTAAACAGTCAGAGAAGTGTGACATATGCAAAAGGACAGGTGGCTGGAATCGTGTGCCCCCCCCTTGCTACCATCCTTCTCTCGGACACCTGGGTAGCACGGCACTTGGCACTGGGAGGGAGGCTCAGCCACTCCTGCGGACAGCCGGCCCGGGCAAGCGGGGTGGGGGTGCATCGCCCGTATCTGCTGTGTGGCAGCGCCACCTGCTGGTAAGTCAGAAACAACACCCCCGAGGGCCGACATCTCCCCACTAACCCCGCAGCTCTGTAGCCATCAAGTACTTCACCTAGTGTTTCTTTTTTTTCTTTTCTTTCTTTCTTTCTTTATTCCTTTCTCTCTCTCTCTCTTTCTCTTTCTTTCTCTCTCTCCTTCTTTCTCTCTCTCCTTCTTTCTCTTTCTTTTCCTTCTTTCCTTCCTTCTTCCTTCCCTCTCTCCCTCCCTTCCTTCCTTCCTTCCTCTCTTTCTTTTTTTTCTTTTCTTTCCCTCCCTCCCTTCCTTCCTCCCCCCCTCCTTCCCTCCCTTCCTTCCTTCCTCTCTCTCGCCCCCCTTTCTATTTTTAAGAGGAATATAACATTAAATGCGTAGAGAATGCCAGCTGAAGGCACAGGATGCAGACATGTTCGTGCACCAAAAACAAGTGGCACAGCACAGAAACTCATTCTACCTTCTCAATTTTTTAATCATTAAACATTTAAAACACACAGAAAAGCACACCCATCTGCTTCTCCATGCCTCCCCCTCTCCCTTCTCTCTCTCTCTCTCTCTCTCTCTTTGTCTCTCTCTCTCTCTCCCACTCTCTCCTGCAGTCATGGCTCGATTGGGGCAAGTTGGTTGGCCCGGGGTGATGAGGATGGCTCCATGGCCTCTGCCTCAGGTGCTGGGAAGAGCTCAGTTGCTGAGCAACGGAGCAACTCCCAATACTGGCAGAGCATCGCCCCCTAGTGGGCTTCCTGGGTGGATCCTAATTGGGGCGCATGCCGTAGTCTGTCTCTCTGCTTCCCCTCCTCTCACTGAATAAAAAAAAGGAAAGGAGAGAATAAGAGTTTTTATAGAGAACAGACTGACAGTTGCCAGAGGGGAAGGGGGCTGTAAAGGTTGGGGGCGGGGGGGAGAGAAGGGATTAAAAAGTACAAGTTGGTCGTCACAGAAGAGCCACAGGGATGTAAATGACAGCAGAGGGACTACAGTGCAACAATACTGAGCTGACTGTATAATGCCAGGTAGGTGCCGCTTTATGAAGAACAACGCTGTCTAACCACACTACGCTGTACACCTGAAACTAATGTACACAGAGTAACACTGAATGTCAACTGTAACTTAAGAAGAAAAAAAGAGCCCTGGGGTCAGACCGGACTTTGAATTCCGCCCTTCCGGAATTGACTAGCCTAGTAACTTAAATCTTTCTCTGCCTCAGTTTTCTCAACTGAAAAAAGAAATTAAGATCGTGGCAGTTCCTAAAGCATAATATTTATGATGATTCAATGAAATGAAATGATCTAAGAGTGCTCACCACGTATAAAGCACAAAAACATCAGCTATTATTATTAAAATGTGATGAGATAAACTTTTATTTGTTTTAACAGATGGATTTAATGATCGCAGCTTCCTGATTCTCTCGCAAGTTCCTGTGATTCATTCACTTGACTCATTCAACCAGTATTTACTAAAGACCTAATGTACGGAAGAAGTCGCCGTGTTAAAATGATCCACGCTGTAAAAGTGAAATAAACCAGGAACAACGTCTTGAGGAACTTGACCCTAAGAAATGCGTTTAACTTTCTGTTGTGTCTGCTTTTGTATCTCCACTTGCCTGTTCCACCGCTCCTGCTTTAATTCCTGGCCCTGAAGGGGTGCGGCCAGCCGAGAGAGGGGTTACAGTGGAGGGAGGGGGGTATGGCCGAGGGAGGGGGGCGCTTCGTTCAGACTGGTCTAAGTGTGAGCTCCCTGATCCACCGTGCTGGGGAGGGGAGGGTACGCTTGTTTCGTGGACATTACCAAAGACTTCGGGGGGCTAAACACCGTCATCCCGCTGGGGAACTTTCTAGGGGACCTTCAGAGCTCACCAGGGGGGCTTTGCAAGACCTCACCCAGGAGACATAAATGCTGGCTGGGGTGACTGATGCCAGAGGCCTCAGAGACAAGTCCCCAGGTCACGTTAAAGACAGAGAATGGTGCTCCGGTCTCACTTCATGAAAGGTATTGACACATGTAAAGAGAAAGCCAGGTCCCCCATAAGGAACCCCGAAAAAGACCGGTGACAGTGACTCCGTGCAGAGAAGCAGCACCCACCCCCCTGTCTGATGAATCACACGGAAGCCCATGGGGTGGAAGCCCACCCAGATTCTGTGGTTCTGGCCCCACTGGCAAAACTGCCTTCCCCAAACTTCGGATCTCTCTTTGTCAAACCCTCTTCAGGCAGTTCAAGAGCAGAGCTCAACAGGGGAGTGCCAACAGTCACATGCCGGCACGTGACTGCCGTGTATTCTGGGCCACCTGGCGGTCACATCTGTCCTAATAAAGGACGAATGGGCATTCTGGTATCTCGGTAATTCTTCCGAAGCTTCAGCTCCTGGCGCACAGCGGGTTTCAGGCTCTGCACAAGGCGGAGGCCTGTGACACATTTCCTGAGGCCACGGACCCCCTTGAAGGCCTCCAGGTAGAGAGCCTGCCTCCAGGTGGGGGCCCTCCCCGAAGCTGCCCCAACGTGCCTTCTCTGGACTTCCGGGGAAGAGCACGAGAATGGGCTCTGTTCACACAAGTTTCTTACATGCCCTCCTCCCAGCACGAAGCTTAGGGCTCTGTTTCGCCCAGAGCAGATATACTGCTGTCAGCCAAATACACCGGAGAGGGGCAGGAGCTGTCTGGACTGCAGACAACTGAAATGTCTATGTTTTCAGCTTAAACCTCCATCTTAAACAGCGTTCCCAACTGTATCTGGCCCATGATTCATGGGGAAGTGATTCCGGGGTTCCCCTCAACTCTACCAAAGAGATTCCCCAATCCTTTTTGGGCCCCTCTGAGGTCCAAGGGCTTTTACGCCAGTGATTGCAGCTGATCTGGATGTGACAGCCTTCTGCGACTCTCACTCCACAGAGCTGAAGGCTCTTAATATTCACCTTCCGCCAAGAAGCCAAGAACGGGAGAGTTGGGTAAATGCAGAACTCAAGGGTCCACACTGTTCACCTCCAAGCAGTTTGCTTTGGTGATTGACATAGGACAGGCGCTTCGCTATCTGCTTAAGGCGGTTCTATCCGAAAGCTCTATGCAAAAATGTCCAGTGAAGCAATTTGGAACTGAAGAATCAGAACTGACCCCAGGCACGCACAGAGGATTGAACACTAGACTACGTCAGAAAATCTGTTATTGTATTCACACCTCATTAAAGGAGAGAAACATTTTGCTTCCATAAAAAACTGTAAAATCGTAGTATGTGTCCAAGAGCTACAGTATAGATCTTCCAAAATGCATAAGATCCACAATAGATGCAGAAAAAACCAATCTTTCTTTAAAAAAAAAAAAAAAATTCTCCTTAGCAAAAACACTTGCACAACTCAATAAAATGTATAGAGCAAACGGCCACAACACGATCCTTAACAACAACATGTTGAAAGCACTCCCTTCAGATAAGGAACAAGGCTAGGATCCCTCCACGGTCACACTTTTATTCAACACTTAATGGAAGGGGGCTGCCCAAGGTCACAAAACTAAGGGGCAGCCAGGCCAGGAGGGCCCAACCTTTCCACCTCCCGGGCCAGCACTTTTATGTCCTTTACTACAGTTTCGTGTTGCAAGTCCTCCTATTTCCTCTGGGCACGGGTCCCTAATAAATTGTATTTATTTCATCTGCATTCATGGTTGCTGGTAGACTCGTTGATATTCTCCCATGGGACTAAAATAAGCTGTTAGTCTTCCTAGGAGAGGGCTGGGTTTTACTTTTTCTATGGTAACAGAAAAGGGCAGAACGATTAGCACAAGTTACTATTTCACTGCAATTACAGATCAAGACGGCACAAAAGCATACGCCTAGGATCTTGATACATATAAAAGGAACTCTAGGCGACACCATATCTCACACCTTTCACTACAGACTCTTAACTCAAAATACTAGCTAGCCTGACCTGTAGTGGCACAGTGGATAAAGTGTCGACCTGGAATGCTGAGGTATAACAATTCTAATCAGACATAAAGTTATGGAATATATGAATAATATAATCAATAACTTGTTTTAAAACACGTTGTACCTCATACAGAGAATGCAAATGCTTTTCCTTTTTCTCCAAATTACACTTAGTTTATCCCCCTAAGTTCTAGAATTTATTGTCTTCCTATAGCCAAAGCTGTACTAAAGGGCAAATTCGTACCTTTAAATGCTTTCATGATCAACCAAGGTGGGACAAACTTAAACAGAGAATTTCACTCAAGAAACTAAGAAGTAACCAAGGATATGTACAAAAGAAGCAAGATGAAAGAATTGCTCAAGGTAGATTAGAAACAAATTAATCATAACTAGATGAACAGTAGAATTTGATAAGCTACGCTAGCTGGGTTTTGTATTCAAAAAACATGGTGTGACATACGCCATTTTTTCCAAGTAGGAAGATTAAATATGGTTAAGCATGTCAATACCAGCCTGTATGCATGCCAAACATACATTAACTGAGAGAACATCTGAAAAGACATACAACAAAATGTTAGCGATGTTTTTCTCCAAGTGGTTAGATGAAAGATAATGTTTGTTTTCATCTTTATACTTTTTCTGTATTTTCTAAACCTTCTGTAATGAATATTCAATTTTGTAATCAGAGAGAAAGAAACTGTTGTTTTAAGATGCCAAATTATTTCTCGTGGACACACATATTTGATGTAACACCAACTGAAACACAGAAGAAACAGATGAGGGACTGAGGGAAGACCTCAAAAAAGGTTGCCTGGGAGATGATACATCTTGCAACAGAGTAACAGAAGGGGACTTATTTCATAGACATCACAACTTAATGTTGTCATGATCCAATTAAAGCTACAGTTACCAGCCGACAGTGTAAATGGGCACCTGGCTGGTACCTTCCATAGAACTGCTTCCGTACTTTCAATAAAATGTTGTGAATTTAAGGACACAGACAACGATAAAAACCCCAACACTACCTACTACACAGATCGTCAGACAGCCCAATGCCAGCATCAGGTTGCAACTCACTAATCTGGAAGCAGATGAAGCTGCAAAGAAAAATCCCCCAGAAGCTCATGGTATAATTTCTTTCTTAAAATAGTCCTAACCCCTGACATGGGCGGGAAGATGTTTTCAGCCCCCTCTCACCACGCAAACCCTAAATCAGAGAACCAGAGTTTAGAGAAAATGGGGAACTCAGAAGTCTGCCACGTCCCAGCACTGCTCTGTGAGCGGGCAGAAGATTATACGACCACCCGGCACCTTTATCATGTAACTAACGCTTCTCATCTTTTAAACAAAAGAAGTGATCGTTTATTTTGACCTTGGGT
The DNA here is from genome assembly GCA_037038555.1 of Rhynchonycteris naso. Taxonomy (NCBI): domain Eukaryota; kingdom Metazoa; phylum Chordata; class Mammalia; order Chiroptera; family Emballonuridae; genus Rhynchonycteris; species Rhynchonycteris naso. Next base: position 2,198,953 of record CM072995.1, on the reverse strand, counting down.
CAGAGGAATAGTTTTCTAAGAAAAAATAAATAAAATAAAATAAAAAAAGGTGAGGAAATGAAGACTGGGTTTGAACTACCCAGCACCTGGATGTCAGCTCTGGCAAGAGCTCAGGAAAACAAGTCGTCTCATGATCTGCTGGTGGGAACAACCTGGGATGATCTTCCTGCAGGCAATCTGGCTAAACTCAGTGGAAGTCTTTAAAATGGTCATACTCCGATACAAGTCAATGTCTAGGAATTTTTCCTAAGGAGATAATGAGGGCTATAAAACAATGTATTTATAATTGCAAAATACTGGAAGGGAACACCAACGGTCAGCAACTGGCAACTGGCAAAGTACATCCGAAATAGTTATATAACAGAATACTAGGTGGTCTTTAAAATCATTTCAAAGAATAATAATGAGAATATGCTCAGAAAAAAAAACATTAAAATATCTCAAGTTAACAATATGTACAGGGTGATTCTAAAAAGAATTGTTATTTTAATGTGTGGGAAACAGATACACATATATCTGGAAGAAAACATCAAAATAGTGGTTATATTACTACTTGGTAGGGAAATTGGGGTGATCCCAAAGCAGACCTGGATAACTTTCACTCATTCTTCAAGACCCAGCTTACCGCCTGAAGAGGAAGTGGTACAGTGGATAGAGTGTCAGACTGGGACTCAGGGGATTTAGGTTCGAAACCCCAAGGTTGTAGGCTTGAGCACGAGCTCGCCAGCTTGAGCACAGGCTCTCTGGCTGGAGCATGGGATCATAGACGTGACCGACCCCAAGGTCGCTGGCTTGAGCAAGGGGTCACTCACTCTGCTGCAGCCCCCCAGTCAAGGCACATATGAAAAGCAATCAATGGACAACTAAGGAGGCTAAGGAGCTGCAACGAAGAGGCTTCTCATCTCTCTCTGTTCCTGTCTGTCTGTCCCTATCTATCCCTCTCTCTGTCTGTCACACACACACACACACACACACACACACACACACACACAGACCTAGCTTACCATCACTTCTTCCAAGAAGTCCTCCTGCACTAATCTCTCCATTCTCCCATCTAGTCTTGGTGTTTCTCCTTGGCACAAGATCCCGGGCTGTCCTCTGATAACGAACGTCCTTTCTCCCTGTGTCATACACACTCATTGATGTGGTTCGCTGTACCCCCGTGGACACTTTGAACTGCATGCGGTCAGACACGGGGGCGGGTCAGTTTCGCATCCCCCAGTCTGCCTGGAACCTCACAGATCTTCAAGTGGGAACGCTGGGCTGGCCAATGCAACTGACTAGGGCAAAAGGTTCTCTGCAGATTTCAAGAGCAAGGGAGGAAATGTCCTAAAAGGAAGAGGGGGTCAGTTCGGACGACAAAGAGATGCCTTCTTACCTTGGCTAACTGGCTCGAAACACGTTTGGCTTCCCCATGCGCCTTCAGTAACTCCTGTCTGAGCTCCGCACAGGACCGTTCCAGCTGCTCTTTCTCAGCCCGGGCCACGTTCAACATTTCCTGGACGTCGCAGCCCTCCGCGGCCTGCTGCCCCTCGGGACGGGTCCCGGGAGCCTTCTGCTTCTCGCTCTCCAGCTGGGCCTTCAGAGCCCCGTTCTCCGCCGTCAGCCCCGCCACGGCCGCCGTGCGCTCCTCCAGGGTCTGGGCCAGCGCGCCGTGCTTCTGCCGCTCCAGCTCCAGGGACCCGCGCAGCTGTTCATTCTCCTCCCGCAGGTGCCGGACGGCGTCCCCGGCCCCCTGGTTCTCCTCCTCGGCCTTCCGCAAGCGGCCGGTCAGCTGCTGCTGGATGCTGAGCAGCTTCTCCCTCTCAAAGCGGCCCTGCTCCAGGATCTCGGCGCACCGTTGCTCCAGCTCCAGGAGCCTCCCGCCCGGGGGGCCGGCCCCGTCGGCCTCGGCCTCCGCCCGCGCCTGCAGCAGGTGCACCAGCTTCTCCTTCTCCTGGCTCAGCTGCTCCGCCCGGGCGCGCTGCTGGTGGCAGGACGCCTCCAGCGCCGTCTTCTCGTCCGCCAGCTTCTCGTTCTCCGCCGTCAGCTCCTGCACCATCTGCTGCTGGTCCGAGAGCTCCTGCAGCGTGGCCTGCAGCTCCTCGGCGGTGCTGTGCTGGTTCTCCTCCATCTGCTGGATCCTCTCCGTGAGCGAGGCCAGGGACAGCGCGCTGGCGTTGAGGGGCGAGCTCCCCGTCGGGGAGCCCGTGGAGCCCCTCGAGGGGTGGCCCGCGGTGGACAGGGGCTCTGAGGGGCTGTCCGCGGCCAGGTGCTCGAAATCGGAGGCGTCCGGCGACAAAGAAGCTTTGGTGACGTCGCTACTTGAAGAGCCCGATGTCCGTAAGGCATTTTGGGGCGCGTGTTTTTTATCCTCGTCGATGTCGTCCGAGGACAGCGGGTGGCCCGGGTGGCCCGTCGTCGGGCTTCCAAAGCTGGACTCCTGGGTGAGGGACGTGGGACAGCTGCTATGATCACCGCCGGTGTGGCTGGCTCCTCCCTCCGAACTGGGAGAATGCTCGAAATAATTCAGTTTCTCCTTCAAGGCCCGGTTTTCTGCCTCTAGATCAGCAAGCTCTTTCTGAAAGTCCTTGTTCGTCCCCTCGAGGACCCTCCCCCCCAAGGGTTCCGAGTCGCCTGGTGGGACAGAGGTTCCGTCTGACTTCGGGTCCAAAGCATCGTTTCCTTCGGGGTGCGGAGCCCGGCTCTCCCTGCATTTCTTCAGTTCGCTCCGCAGGCGGTTAATCTCGCTGTCTTTGGCTTTGGCCTCGGCCAGAAGTTCCCGAACCTGGGACTCCAGCAAGGCCTTCTCGGCCCCTTCGTGCCCTTGCGTGGGTCTGGCGGATGCGGGCCTCAGGTGCTTGGTGGGGGCGGGCGTGCTGGAAGAAGCTGTACCGGGCACCGGCTTCTTTGGGTAGGCGGGGCCGCGGGGCACAGTTCTCTCCCTCGAGATAGTGACCGACAGTTCCCGAGGAGCTGGGATGCCCGTCCGTTTGGCCGTGCTCACAGCCCCTGAAGACAAAAGTGGAAACCAGTGAGACAAAGTAAGCGCTTTTATAAATGAAGCCCAGATGACTTCGGCTGGCACAGCGTAGCCCACGGGGAGGCCGTCGCCCCGCGTCCACTGCCTCCCTTTGAGATAACCGCCCGGTTCTGACTGGGGCTTCTCCCTCACTATAGGGAAGGCTGACTCCACGCCTGAGCGACTCAGCATAACCCCAGCCACAGCGGGGGTTCGAGCCCCAGGCACCTCCCTTCACAAAGGTCAACGGAACACAAGGAAAGGCTTCCTGGGTGAGCTTCTAAAAGATCACTGGCCAGGAGTCAGGAAATCACTGAAAGCCTGGGAATGGCTGGCAACCATCCTGTCATCGGGAGAAGGTGAGGACCGGAGAACAGAGAGAAAAAAGAAATTCTTCGTCGCGCCAGGCATTTGCTCAATCAACCAACCCAACGCTTGGCCTTCCAGTTTACACAGGCCAATAACTACCCTTCACAGAAGTCACCCTGAGTTGGGTTTTCTGTAACTTGCAACTTCATACATCTGAGCTGACAACTAAACAACAGTCTTTTGACAAAAATAAGATTTCATATGAATTCCTCAATAAGCACTTTAAAAAATTCATTATTCACCTATTTTGACACAGCACAAATCTAATTAAGAAATCAAGGCCCTGGCCAATTGGCTCAGCAGCAGAGCATCAGCCCAGTGTGTGGAAGTCCCAAGTTTGATTTCTGGCTAGGGCACAAAGGAGAAGTGCCCATCTGCTTCTCCACCCTTCCCCCTCTCCTTTCTCTCTGTCTCTCTCTTCACCTCCCACACCCAAGGCTCCATTGGAGCAAAGTTGGCCCGGGCACTGAGGACGGCTCCATGGCCTCTGCCTCAGGTGCTAGAATGGCTCTGGTTGCAATGGAGCAACACCCCAGATGGGCAGAGCATCGCCCCCTGGTGGACATGCCGGGTGGATCCCGGTCGGGTGCATGTGGGAGTCTGTCTGACTGCCTCCCTGCTTCTCACTTCAAAAAAATACAAAAAAAAAAAAAATCAAAAGACTCAAACAATACTACCAAGACACTGACCTTGTCCTGTTGCTTTTAACATCAGTGAAAATGGTGTGCTTATTTGTATCCATATATAAACCGGAACAAATGGGATAAGGGCATACTACAAAACTCTGGGGTCCAGCTTTAGTTTTTTTTACTCTTTTTAATCTTTTTTTTTTTTTTTTTTTTTTTTTTTTACAGAGACAGAGAGAGAGTCAGAGAGAGGGGTAGACAGGGACAGACAGACAGGAATGGAGAGAGGTGAGAAGCATCAATCATTAGATTTTCGTTGCCGTTGCGACACCTTAGTTGTTCATTGATTGCTTTCTCACATGTGCCTTGACCGCGGGCCTTCAGCAGACCGAGCAACCCCTTGCTGGAGCCAGCGACCTTGGGTCCAAGCTGGCGAGCTTTTGCTCAAGCCAGATGGGCCCACGCTCAAGCTGGAGACCTCAGGGTCTCGAACCTGGGTCTTCCGCATCCCAGTCCGACGCTCTATCCACTGCGCCACCGCCTGTACAGCTTTAAATGTTAAAGGAACTCCCATAATATGGAAAGAATATCGGATCTAGAATGCTAAATACTGCTAAGCCTCTGAGAGTTAAGTGCTTTTAGAAGTTCAACAATAATAAAGGTTCAACTGTCCTACTGATGTACAGAAAAACCATGCTAATTGTTTTACATTGACTTTTCAAAGTACTTAACCGGGAAGGTCAGAGTAGACCAGACACATTTAATGCTGACTTGCATCACACTGGATACGCAGTGAAAAAAAAGAAAGACATTTAATTATTCTCGTTAAAGGAAGATTAAAATCACTGAGCAATAAAATGTTTCAGGAGCGCCGGAGCTCTGAAGTCATCTTGACCAGGACCGTAACGAAAACCAGAAGATAGTTGAAGTTTCACCCAAAACTCTAGTCAGACCAGAAAAAAACTGAGAGTCCAGGACTGACGATCACAGAGGCACTTGCCGTTCCTAACGACGCTACTAACAGCAAGGCTCCCTTTCAGTTGTCTGGTGGGTTTGGACGGGAGGAACGAAAAGGAGTCACCAACTCAGTCTTCATTTCCAGCTACCGCCTTTGCCACCAGACCTTTTGCGGCTTGGAAAGCTACTTCCCTGACCCAAGGCCAAATTAAATGATCACTTCTTTTATTAAAAAAAAAAAAAAAAGAATCCTTTCTTATATGATAAAGATGGCGGGTGGCCGTATGATATTCTGCCCGCTCACAGAGCGGTGCTGGGACGTGACACAGGTGACAGGTTCTGGTTAAACCCTCACCTGTCATATAGCAGGAGTCAGCACAGTGTCTAAATTTGAAAATTAAAGAGCAGTATTGGGCCTGACCAGGCAGTGGCGCAGTGGATAGAGTGTCGGACTGGGATGCGGAGGACCCAGATTCGAGACCCCGAGCTCGCCAGCTTGAGCGCGGGCCCATCTGGCTTGAGCAAAAAAGCTCATCAGCTTGGACCCAAGGTCGCTGGCTCCAGCAGGGGGTGGCTCAGTCTGCTGAAGGCCCGCGGTCAAGGCACGTGTGAGAAAGCAATCAATGAACAACTAAGGTGTCGCAAGGGCAACGAAAAACTAATGATTGATGCTCCTTACCTCTCTCTGTTCCTGTCTGTCTGTCCCTGTCTATCCCTCTCTCTGACTCTGTCCTTGGAAAAAAAAGAGAGAGCAGTATCTGGAGAACAAGAAGACAAGCCACAGGACTGGGAGAAAATATTTTCCAGGGACCCACATGAAAAAGGACTGTTGCCGAAAATGTACAAAGAATTCAACACTCAGAAAATGAACAACCGAATTCAACCTGAGGAAAATACACACCGTGCTAGATTTACCACGGGGACCACTTTGTCACTTATAAACGTGTCTCACGCCGATGCGGGACACCTGAAATGAGCGTATTTAGAGTCAACTGTCATTAAAAAATTTTTTAATTTTTTTCAACGGGCAAAATATTTGAATAGGCACTTCCCCAAAGAAGACATACAGACTGCAAATAAGCATATGACAAGGTGGCTCCACATCCAATGTCATTAGGGAGTGACGCGTCACCATGACGATGAGATACCACGGCACACCTACCGGAACGGCTAACACCCAGACGCTGACAACACCAAACGCCAGTGAGGACGTGGAGCGGCTGGAAGCCTCACCTGCATTCCTCCTTGTGATTGGAATGCAGAGTGGGACAGCCACACGGGGAAGGCGGGCTGCAGTTCCTAACAAAACTAAACACACTCTGGCCATAATCCAGCAACGGCACCCCATGGAATTCAGCCACAGGAGCCGACAGCTCACGTCGACACAGAAACCTGCACAGGGGTACCTACGGCCGCTTTGTTTACGACTGCCCAAAGCTGGAAGCAACCAAGGGGGTCTATCCTTCGGTAGGTGAATAAATAGATCAGGTGTAGTACATCCAGACCGTGGAATATTACTTGGCGCTAAGAAGGAATGAACTATCAAGCTAAGAAAAGACATGGAGAAACTCAATGCATATTACTGAGTGAAAGAAGTGAGTTTTAGAAGGGAAACATGGCGTGATTCTCACGACGACAGGACCTGCAAGAAGAGGCAGAAGAGGGATGAGTGGGCAGAGCACAGAAAAATTTTAGGGCAGTGAAACTATTCTGTATAATATTTAATGGACGGACACGTGTCATTATGTATATTTGTCCAAACCCACAGAATGTACAACCCCAACAGTGAACTGCAGAGTCGGGGTGACCAGGGGTCAATCAACGTAGGTTCATTCATCGTAATGAGTGCACCCCTCTGGTGAGGGATTCTGATGGTGTGGAAGGTTGGGGGAAAACAGGGGGTGTTTGGGAACTCTACTTTCCACTCAATTTTGCTGTGTTAAAACAGCTCTGAAAGTCTACTTAAAAAAACAAGCAGAAGCCCTGGCCGGTTGGTTCATTGGTGGAGCATTGGCCCGGTGTGTAGATGTTCCAGGTTTGATTCCTGGTCAGGGTACAAAGGAGAGGCGTCCATCTGCTTCTCCACCCCTCCCCCTCTGGCTTCTCTCTCTCTCTCTTTTTCTCTCTCTTCCCCTCCTGCAGCCATGGCTCGAATGGAGCAAGTTGGTCCTGGGCTCTGAGGATGGCTTTATGGCCTCTGTCTCAGGCACTAAGAAGAGCTCGGTTGTTAAGCAATGGTGCAGCAGCCCCAGATGGGCAGAGCATCGCCCCCTAACGGGCTTGCAAGATGGATCCCAATCACGGCGCATACAGGAGTCTGTCTCCGCCCTCTCCCCTCTCATTGAATTAAAAAGAAAAGAAAGAAAACAAGCAGTATAAGCACAATGGAGTGGCTACCTTTGAGAAGCGGGATGAGGGATAGGAAGGTGTAAGGCCGCAACAGTCTTGCTTTTCATAACTTGTGCACATACTACCTGGATAATAAGAGTCAAGAAATGTGAATGCCTGCAAGTGCGACCCCGAAGGTAATTGTCAACCCGTTGTTTTTATGGGCAGGGCTGATCTTTTGGACTTAGAACAAATGAGATAAAAGAAACAAAGTTTGAGGCGGCACAGCAACAGAGCAGAGCCATAAGGAACCACGTCCGTCTGTCATCAAGTCTCAGGGCCCCACCTGGCCTGTGGAATAATGTCGTTTCTTCCCAGAATTGGACTGTCCTTTGGGGAATGTCAATGAAGTGTTTCCTAGAGAGCCCTGTGCATTTCACATTCAAGCGACTGGAAACTCTCTTTGCAAACCACATGGAGGAAAAAAACCCACAAAAGTATCCATATATACATGAACCACATGACTTACTCATTTGCTTCCTCTGTTAAAAGCAAACCATAAGGTCTATGTTTAGAGATGGGTTTTTATAACAGGATTAAATGTTTTCTATCTTGTTTTCATTTACATTTTTTTTATTATTCAATGAGAGGAAGGAAGTAGAGACAGATTCCTGCATGTGCCCCAAATGAGATCTACCTGGCAAGCCCACTAGAGGGCGATGCTCTGCCCATCTGGGGCATTGCTCTGTTGCTCAGCAACAGAGCTTTTCTTAGTGCCTAAGGTGGGATCATTCAGCCATCCTCAGTGCCTGGGGCCAACTCACTCCAATGGAGCCATGGCTGCAGGAGAATGAAGGGGGGGGGTGAAAAGGAGGGGGATGGAGAAGCAGATGGCCACCTCTCCTGTGCGCCCTGACCAGGAATCAAAACTGGAACATCCACACACCCAGCTGATGCTCTACCACAGGGCTCTTTCTTTCTTTTTTTTTCTTTTTGTAGAATGCCAAAATTATTTGTTCACACCCCACTTGCTCAGCTACTTGGGCTAGAATTTAAAAACACTTGTAAATCTGCATCTTTCTCTTCCACCAAATACTCATCCTGTTCCATGGCCACTATGAATAGCGCTCCTGAATGAGAGGCTTCTGAACAAAAGACCCCCTGACACACGGAGAAAGGGCTCTGGCCTGGGGAGGGCACAGAGGCCCCTCTTTGTTGAGTTACAGACGAGATAAGGCAGGAGAGACAAAGCGACCGTGTTACAAGAAGAGATAACGCTGTGGTCTGACCCGCTTCTAGCAGGCGCCGGGGGTCCACACAGACGGCTGGCTGTGTGGTTAGTCATCTTCGAGAGAAGCCAAAATTGCCAAAAAAAGCAGGAGGGCAGCTCCCTCCCTGCCCGTGCCGTCTGAAAAAATGCAGACCGGGCAGGGATGTCTCATTTCCATGGACACTGAAGTGGACAGAGGAACAGCTGGCCCCAGCATGCGCGGTGCACACGGGGTGAGCCTCCTCGCCCACGGTGGGGGCCGGATGAAACCCGGTAGGAATTCCCCAGCACCTCCGTGGTCTCCAGGCTGAGGGAGCTGGGCCTTGAGCACTTACAAACCTGCCTTTCTGTGTGCAGCCTTCCCTTTCAGCCGAGGTGGGGAAAAGACGGACTCTCCCCATCTGTGAGGTTTGATCAGCGATGCAGAAGGACCTCGTCGATCACAGCTTCAGCTCTGACTCCCTAAAACTATACACTCGGCTCAGTGACAGCTGTCTCAGGGTGATCACCGCGCAACTTCCGGGCTCCACCATGAAAAGATAACACACGTTCACCTGAATTTACAATCGGAGAAACTCGAGAATTCAGTGGGCGGGGCGTGCTGAGTCCTCTTTATTTGGATCAATGTCACTTTTTTCTTTTTCTTTTCTTTCTTAAACCCCTCGTAGGTCCAAACGTAAAGAAAGGTTAAGGAGCTGTCCACGCGCTTTAAGCCGGAGTTCGCACGCAGGAAATGATCGTGGACGTTTACGTTCATTTGAGGATCACAAGAACCAGTCTGAAAAGCTATCTTTGATTTTATGGATAAGGAAACAGTGTCCTGGGTCTTGACAATTTTTGCCCAAGGGGGTCACATCAATAAATACACCTTCTGATACCTAAGGGAGTATAAAATTGTATGATTTCAGAACTGAAAGAAAAGGAAGTCACATGATCTTTCACACGAGGTAGTTATCAACGGCACCCAACGTGTATCGCTATTTATTCAGCTCTCATACACTCCAGTTATCAATGAACTAGCGCCCGTGAGAGAGATCCCACAGCTAGACAAACCCCTTCCACTGTTGAGCGACTCAGATAGCCGGACAATCCTTTCCTATGTCGGGCTGAATTCTATCTTCGTTAACATGACTCATGGTGGTTCCGTGTTCTCTGAAACGATCTGGAACCACAAAGGACAAATTCATTGCTTCTTCCACATGACAGCTGAAGATCTGAAGGCAGCTTTGTTTCCGTCGCTCTTCCATTCTTTAAGTAAAACATTCCTAACCCTCCCACCCGGCCTCACAGGACCCCGGGGGTCATTCATCAGCTGAACTGACTGCCTGGGGAGCCTTTGATGTCGTAGTGAGGTCCCTCCGAAATGCTACCCAGAAAGAATCTCAGAAATGCTGTCCGTGTGGTCGCTAGAGGAGTTCGGGAATCTTTTCATGGCAACAGACTACCCGACTCAAGCTTGCCACAATAAAAAGAGACGTTTATCTGGCTTGCCTGACTAAAAGTCTCGGAGTGGCTCCAAGCTCAGGTCCAGCCCACTGTCAAGTGTGTTTGGTGGGGGGTCTGTTCCCCTCCACTTCCCGCCCAGCCTTCCTCAACAGGTGCGTGCCCCTCGTCGGGAAGCCAGCTTGTCTAACGCCAGCCCTCACCATGAAGTCCGATGAAGAGGGCTGCGTCCCTCTCAGCACCCCCACGGGTGTCTCCTCGCTCACGCTGACTGGGTCTGTACCACCCTTGACTCCTGGAGATCAAGGTGATCGGCTGATCCACTGAAAGTGGTGAATTACCCAAGGAGAATTCCAGAAAGAGGAGGGAAGCAGAGGCTGGAAACCAACGTCAGAGTGTTCCTAACGTGCTCTGGCCGACGCTGAGGTGAGTCCCCCGGCACAGCAGTCCACGGGTACAGTGACACATCATACAGAAAATGGTACCGTGCACCCGCGTAAAACAACACGGCGTCCAACCCCAGCAGGGGGTATTAGCCAACGATGGAGCATGAAAATTATGTTCCTTGTTAAGCATGCATTTATTATATATGCGTAAGAGATAATGCTTAGAATACAATGCTGGATGGAAAAAAGACCAACATGGGATACTGAATTTTAAGACTACGGTGATTGTAACGAGACAAACACTTCTTGTTTGTGATCGTGTTTATCTGCACGCTCTATAAAGGCTCATCTGACCTGCGTGAGTGACCATCTTCACAGGTAAGTGGCTTCCTCAATCCTCACATTCCGGTTTTTATATGTTTCGGACACGATCCCCCCACAACGTCATACGTTAAAGCAACCATTTGATTCAGCGCACGATATCTGCAGCGCGTGAATTCCAGAAGGGCTGGCCGGGCAGTTCTCACGTAAGACGCTCTCGGGGGGGTTGCAGTCCAAGAAGGGCTGGAACTGCAGTCACTCGGAGGACCTGGCTGGGCCAGCGGTCCCAGCCGGCCCACTCACACGTCCTGACTGTGGACGCTGTCAGATGGGAGCTCAGCTGGGCTGCTGGGCTGAGCGCCCTGATGTGTCCTCTCCAGCACGGTGGCCTCGGGGCAGCTGGGCTTGTTACTGGGTGGCTCTGGCTGCGAGTGTGACTTTCTGCAAACGGGGGTCGCCGCACAGTCTCTTAGGACCCAGCCGGGCCCGTCACCCCATGCCACTGCCGTTATACTCAACTGGTGGAACGGGGCAGTCCCAAGCTGCCCGTTTTCGCGGTTCAGACTCCTTGATGGAGAACATGGCCTCGTCGCACTGTGACAAGAAGCGTGTGAGCTGGGGGACAGAGTCACAGCCACCTCTAAAATAAATACAACTCATCATGCCTCAGCTGAGGAGACAAGGTGTTTTATCTCATAAGCCCATCAACTGTGTGCCTCTGTTTCCCAAGCTGGCATTTCCATCGTTGAAAGGTCTGGACACGGAAGCCATCGCCAGCCATGCAGAACCGCCAGCTCCCAGGACGCAGTGAAGACAGCCAGGAAGGCCGCCCTCTGGCACACACAGGACTCTCCATGTTTTGCCTTTTCCTGGGCAAGCTGGTCCGTGTCTTCATTATAGTGCAAGGGAGAAATGTCTAAGGTTGACCAAAATATGCACAGAGTTGTACCACAAAAGGAATCAGATACATCTTCCCTTCCCTTACCCTTGACTTAATTTCTTAATATTTTTAATTTAAAAAAGAAAATAAACCAGCCCTCTCTCTCTCTCTCTTTTTTTTTTTTTTTTTTGACAGAGACAGTGAGCGAGTCAGAGAGAGGAACAGACAGGGACAGACAGACAGGAAGGGAGAGAGATGAGAAGCATCAATTCTTCATTGCAGCACCTTAGTTGTTCATTGATTGCTTTCTCATATGTGCCTTGACCGGGGGGCTACAGCACAGCGAGTGACCCCTTGCTCAAGCCAGTGACCATGGGATCACATCTATGATCTCATGCTCAAGCCAGTGACCCCACGCTCAAGCCGGTGACCTCAGGGTTCTGAACCTGGGTCCTTCACGTCCCAGTCCGACGCTCCATCCACTGGGCCACCGCCTGGTCGGGCCAGCCCTCTCTTATGTGCAACCTTATTCTTCACCAAAGCCCTTAAGCCCTATGGAGCGGGGTCGGCTGTTACACGTATTCTACCCCGCAGGAGATGAGGGGTAGAGGCGTCTGGAAAACTTGTCCAAGGTTATACAGCTCAAGTTGGGATTCAAACCCAGAAAATGTGGACTCCAGAGTTCATACTCTTTAATTGTTAAACTCTCCCTTCTGCATACAGAAATAGTAATGCTCTTTCTAAAACTAAAACTATCAAATCCCTTACTTTCCTGGAATATCAATACAAAATATGGAAAACTGTGTCCTCCCATGTCGACACAAACAGGCTTGGTCTTCCGCTGGGATCATAACATCTTCAGAAATAACATGAGGTGGAAAACATTCGTTATGAATTCTATTTTATTGTTGCTTCAGAAAAGGTATTTATAGCCTTCTGAGAAGGCAGAGATGGAGCTAGCTTGTTCTTTTTAATAATGTAACACTTGAGAAGAATGATGTGCTACAATTTATCCAACCAGTTCCCTCCAAGCGACATTCAGAATGTTCCACCCTTCAGGTTACCACAAAACAAGTACTGAAATCAAGAACCTTCTTCTATATTCACACATACTTAAGTAACGCACTTTTATTTCCAGAGGACAGAATCCCCAAAATGGGATCCACAATGAGATTTAATACCTTTCGCCTTATGGTCTATAATATTCTGGTGAAAATCATTCCCAGATGTTTTATGCCTCCTGTGAACTGGGTTTTCCCCAATTTCCAGTGATAACTGGTTATTGCTCATACAGGGGGAAAAAGCTGTTGTTCTCTTTATATGTATCTTATATACAGTTACTTACAAATGCTCTCATTTGGGGCTTTAATTTGTTTTGTCTTTTCGATACATAAGTCAAAAGGTGTTTTTAACCTCATTGCATGAACACCAAAATGTTAAATAACAGTGATAACACGTCCATTTCCTCCCGTTTTTCAAGTTACTGGTCTAGACTGTATGGTTCATTTCTTTCATGCCTGCAACAATAGAGCCTTACTCATGCTTAACGTTTCCTCCGGTGTTTTTCCTTCAATCAGAAATAATTTCCATCACTGGCCTTTTCAAAGAAGTAGTGCTTGATCTTTTATCTTCTTTACCATGTTCTGTTTTTCTATTGTATTCATTTCAGTTTTCATCATTATTGATTTATTTTATTTTCTCTCCTAGTTTCATAAGCTGAATATTGGGGTCCTAGATTTTCAGCCTTTCTTTTCTTATACTGATACAAGCAATCTGTGATCGTATGTTTTCCTGGGTATGTATAGCTTTATCTCTATTTCCACACCTTTTGCTACAACACTCTTCTTCCTCCACTTATCTCTACGTGACTTAAAATTGTTTTGACTTTCGTTTGTGCAGATTACTTTTAAAAAGTGTCTCTGAGCCTGACCAGGCGGTGGCGCAGTGGATAGAGCGTCGGACTGGGATGCTGAAGACCGAGGTTCGAGACCCCGAGCTCGCCAGCTTGAGCGCGGGCCCATCTGGCTTGAGCAAAAGCTCGTCAGCTTGGACCCAAGGTCGCTGGCTCCAGCAAGGGGTGGCTCGGTCTGCTGAAGGCCCGTGGTCAAGGCACATGTGAGAAAGCAATCAATGAACAACTAAGGTGTTGCGACGGCAAAGAAAAACTAATGATTGATGCTTCTCGTCTCTCTCCATTCCTGTCTATCCCTCTCTCTAACTCTCTCTCTGTCCCTGTAAAAAAAAAAAAAAAAAAAAAAAAAGTGTCTCTGAACGTTAAAGTTGTTTTTAAAAAATAATCATCTTTCTATATCAACTGAATTGAATTAAATTAACAAATTATAGCATATATAATTAGATTTTTTTATATTTTAGTTTTGGTTCTCTGTGACAAAGTTACATGATCAACTTCTGTAAACAATCTGTAGATCCAGAGGAAGAACGTCTATTCACCATTCTATAAATGTGTTGACTGTGTTATTTAAAGCTTCTATATTTTTGTTTTTCCTTGTTTGCTTTAGAGTCTGAGGGAAACTGGCAGCTTGCAAGCTACCAATTATCTTTTGTTTGGCTGGCAAAACGCTTTAAAATGAACGAATCTCAATGCCCTAGCCTACCTTTCATCTCTGCGGTCATACACCCCCTAAGTCACATAGTCACGCCGACCAACAGGTCCCTGCGGGCGTCCACGTGGGACATCCAGTTTCCCTGACCCGTCAAAGTTAGAAAAGAAACAATTTACATCTCCAAGTAGAATATGATTTTTTAAAATAAAATCCTTCTTTTATTCTCAGTTTTGTTCTATGTACTTTTGGGTTTTTTTTTAAAATTTCTTTTTTATTTTATTTTATTCTTTTTGCTTAACGTTTAAAGATGGTCACATATTTTTAGCTTTTATCAGGAACATCATGTCCTTCTTTGTTCTGTGCAATGCTTTGTCTTTTTGCACTCTGCCTTGTCTGACAACTAATATCGCTAATCTTTGTGTTTTAATGGGTGAACAGAGCCCAAGAATATAGACACTGTTTGCTGTTTCCTACCTCTTGTCTCACCGTGTTCCTGATTTGGTGTTGCTTCTCTTTTCTCCTTTGAGACCTGCCTCCCCCCGCCCCTCCCAATTATCATCCTCGATCTGTTATTTTAGAAATACTGTGGTTACTGACCATTCCCAATGCTCTTACCCAAGTCTTCATCAAAATTAAATAACTACGTCCCCCAAGTCCCGGCCAACAAAGGCAAGATGAACATTCGAGTACTTTTCCATCTCAGCGCCCTGAACCTGCAAGCTTGGGTTCTGCTGACAGTCTAGAATTTACAGTTCTGGGCTACTTTTTAGATTTCTCCCACAATGTATGATCTTTCTTTTCACAACTACGCCTTGGATTTCAGCCACATGCGTTTCCTCCGTTTATATATACAATGGTTCACGCTGCGAAATCCATGACTACCAGTTTCTTATAGAGTCTTCTTCCATCTGCCCTTAGCTTGAGCTTGAAGATTCTGCTGACCCAATGACCAGATCTAACTGGGCATTTGAATATTTGCTTGAGTACAGCGTGTAAATCTTTCACGTCTAAAACCATCCTTCTTTTGCTCTGAGTCACTGAATACTATCCTGGCAGGAGAACCTCTGTCCGGCATTCTTTCTGACTACCTAGGCTCTTGAACCTTTCCTTTCCGTGCTTGGGTGTGTTGCCGCGCTCTTAGTCTGGGTTGAAGGCTGGTCCGCTTCCCATGAAATAAGCTGAAAATGTCAGCTGTTTGCTTTCTTATCGCCACCCTCAACCTCTCACAGCGAGGGTAGCCCCCAGAACCTGCCATTATTTACACCTGCCCAGACTCTGACTCGGGAACGAACGCTACAAAGCAAGGACTACGGTGGTTAATAGCCACAGGCAGAGACAGTGGTTGTAGAAAGATCAAGGTCCTGACGAGTGGTGGCCCAGGTGCCCGCGTGCCTAGTGCCAGCTGCAATGTCTATGTTTGGTGCAGACCTGCGGTGCCCAGCCCGAGCCGATCTGTGTCAGGCTTCAAGCACTGTTTCTCGCTGTACAGTCTCCAAGTCTCATTCTCCAGCCCCTGTGACAGTTACACAGAAATTCAATATCCTCTAAAAAATTGACTTTTCTTCCTAAATCAACCAAAATCAGTTTCTGTGGCCTGCAAGTAAGAACCCCGGGCTGACGTGGCTGGGTATAGAAAACTCATTGTCGTAGCGTCAGTGGTCCGTGCAGACATGACCACGGCTTGTCGTGCACGAGCACTCTGACACCATCCCGATTCTCAGAACCGACCCATCTGACGATGCCAAGAGGAGCCGGGGGGCAGGCCCGGGGTTGGAGGAGGAGACACTGTGGGTCACTACCTCAATGTAAGTTACTGAAGAGAAGCAGGAAAATGAGAGGCGGGAGACGGAAGAAAAAGAATAGGAGCTATCAGTTATTGCTAATTTATGTGTTAACATTTATTAACATTTTTTGACTCATTATTTCCAGGCGTTGTTCTGAGAATGTCTGTAAGAAGTGCTATTGTCGCTTGACCAGTCAGTGGCACAGTGGACAGAGTGTTGGACTGGGATGCGGAAGACCCAGGTTCGAGACCCCGAGCTCGCCAGCTTGAGCGCGGGCCCATCTGGCTTGAGCAGAAGCTCGCCAGCTTGGACCCAAGGTCGCTGGCTCCAGCAAGGGGTTGCTCGGTCTGCTGAAGGCCCGCGGTCAAGGGACGTGTGAGAAAGCAATCAATGAACAACTAAGGTGCCGTAACGAGAAACTGATGACTGATGCTTCTCATCTCTCTCCGTTCCTGTCTGTGTCTATCTATCCCTCTCTCTCTGACTCTCTCTCTGTCCCTTTAAGAAAAAAAAAAAGTGCTATTGTCCCCACTTTACAAGAGGAGAGAAACAAAACAAGAAATTAAGAAATCAGCTCACTAGAGAGCCTCTGGGGCAACTTCAAGCATACCAACCCTTACATCATGGGATCCTGGAAGGAGAATAAAGAAAGAGAGCAAGAAATTGAAACCTAATTGAAAAAATGACAGCAGAAAACTTGCCTAACCTGGTGAAGGAAACAGACATACAAGTCCAGGAAGCACAGAGTCCCAAACAAAACGAACCCCAAGAGGCCCACACCAAGACACATCAGAATTAAAATGCCCAAGGTTAAAGACAAAGAGAGAACTTAACAGCATCAAGGAAAGCAGTTAGCTACCTACAAGGAAGGTCCCATAAGATTGTCAGACGCTGATGTCTCAACAGAAACTTTGCAGGCCAGAACAGATTGTCAAGAAATATTCACAAGTGATGAAAAGCAAAGACCTACAACCAAGATTTCTCTACCCAGCAAAGCTATCATTTAGAATAGAAGGACAGATAAAAAAAAATTTTTTAAAAAACTTACCAGACAAGAAAAAGCTCAAGGAGTTCATTACCACCAAACCAGTATTACATGAAATATTTATTATTTCCAGCACAGGCTCCCCGCTCTCCTCCTGCAGGGGCCCAGAGGAGGCTCCCGCACAGGGGTGAGAGCAGCCCCAGCACCTGCGGGCGCTCCCATGGTGCTCTTTCTGGTCAGGAATGCTGCAGGGACAGAGCTGAGTGAGCAAGGACAGGAGCAAACCAGCCCTGGCTCCCAGATCACCCGGCAAGGCCAGTGTGGTTAGCAGGTCTTCAGAGAGTCTCCCATCCAAACCGACAGTAAGACTTACAAGGGAAACATATTCATGAAAAAGGGAAACTTGGCATAAAAAAAAAAGACTGCTTTCACGTGCAAAATGCTGAGGACCGGGGGATACTGAACACTGTAGGAAATCCGGTCAGTGGATCAGGAGACCCACTAAGGAAAGTCACTCAGAATTCTGAGAAAAAGGCTAAGGTGATGAAGGCGATTGTTTCGATTGCTTCTGTTTAATGAAGAGGCGTGGAGGAGGGAGAGTGGAAAGATCCATTATGAGCTCGATGGAAAAGCCAGACGATGAGAAAGCGATGGGAGAAACTTAACCGGAGGTAAAGGAAAGGGTTTAAAGCCTGACCTGCGGTGGCGCAGTAGATAGAGCGCTGACCTGGAACGCTGAGGTCGCGGGTTCGAAACCCCGGGCTTGCCTGGTCAAGGCACATATGGGAGTTGATGCTTCCTGCTCCTCCCTCCTTTCTCTCTCTCTCTCTCTCTCCTCTCTCTTTCTCTCTCCCTCCTCTCTTAAATGAATAAAGTCTTAAAAAAAGAAAAGAAGGAGCCTGACCTGTGGTGGCGCAGGGGATAAAGCGTCGACCTGGGAACACTGAAGTCGCCAGTTCAAAACCCTGCACTGGTCTGGTCAAGGCACATATGGGAGTTGATGCTTCCTGCTCCTCCCCCCTTTCTTTCTCTCTCTCTCTCTCTCTCTGTGTCTCCTCTCTAAAATGAATAAATAAAAAAAAAGAAATTAAAAAAAAAAAGAAAAAAAGGAAAGGGTTTAAAGGCTTAAAGGGTATCACCAATGAACAGGCAAAATCGATGAAGAAGGCTTCGCACTCGGACTTATTACCGAATGTCTGAATTCCCAGCACCGGAGAGCAGTGTCCTCTCTATATAACCAGAGGCTCGAGGTGAGGGCTCCTGACAATTTGATGATGGTTTTCGAGGCAGAAAGCTAGGAATGCCTAGACCCTGTCTGGCTGGGGGCTCCACCCTCCTCCCCGTGGGGCCCCAGAGCAGAGGTGCTGCACCCCTGAACAAATCCTACAGGGGGAACCTGGAAGGAGTGCCCCACTGAGGGCTGGCCAGGGCGCTCCTGCCAACGCTGAGCAGAAGAATGAGGGGGCGGGCGGGGGGCGGGGTGGGGTGGGGTCGAGACATTCAGAGGCCTAAAAAAGACACGTGTCTCCACTGCATTCACATCGACTTCTGACACCAAGTGTGTGGGGTGTTTTCCCCGCACTGACCAGTTCTCCAACTGAGCGTCCTTCAGTGCAACTCTGACGCGGCTGACAACCCAGGCGAAGGACTCAGCCCCACTGTAGGTGCTGGTCACGAGTCCCAGGTTGTCACTTGTACTTCTGACCAACCGGCTATACACTGGGGGTACCCACAAGCTCTGCCCCAGGTCTGAGCATTTGTTATAACGACTCACAGGACTCAGGAAAACGGTTTACTTAACTGGACGACAGGGTAAGGAAACAACCCAGGGACAGCCAGGTGGGAAGAGACTCACGGGGAAAGTGTGGGGGCCACGTGGAGCTGGCATGCCCCCCGCTGTGTCCCCCCCCACCCCCGCCCGGCATCTCCGTGTGCTGAAAGCTCTCCAAACGCCACAGCTTAAGATTTTTATGAAAGTGACATCACATAGGCACAATGGATTAACTCATTGGCCACAGGGGATAAAACTCGATATCCACACTTCCCTCATTCCCCCAGAGGTCAGGGATGGGGCTCACTGTTCCAACCTTCTAGCCACTTGGTTGGTTCCTAAAACAGCCAGCCCCCCCCCATTCTCCAAGAGCATAAACTCAAGTATGGTTGAAAGAGGCTTATTATGAGTCACAAAAGACACTCTGCCTACCCCTCCCTGTCACTCAGAAATTCCGAAGGCTTTGTGAGCTCTGTGCTAGGAACTGCGGACCAGATATGTTTCTCATACATCATACATCACTGTCACCCTCCACTCTGCAAGGCAGACAGTGACCTAGCCGCCCCCCCACCCCAGCCAGAGGTACAAGGGAGGGAGGTGGTCATGAGGTCCCAGCCAGATGTCCCAGCCGGGGAAACAGGCCCTGACAAGGGTGGCAGCAAGGGGTGGAAGGGAGTGAGTCAGGCCTGGGTGCTGACCTCCTGAGTCAGCCAGTCTGGGTGCAGGCAGAGTCTGCGGTCAGCCACGGAGCCAACTCCCCGAGGGTGTGAACTCTTTAAGGAAGAAAATACTGGGTGAACGTTTATTTGCTTTCAGGATATCAGAATGCCCTCTTCAGGGGTGAAAACCGTAAAGGAAACGAAAGGGTTGCTGGGAAACGCGAGGAAACAGATTCTCTGCTGAGACCTCGCTGTGCGGGGGGGTGACTGACTGCATGACATCCCGTTCCCCCACCCCCGCCCCGCCTCAGCCCGCTGCGCACCCCAGCGCAGGCTTGTGTGTGTCCACAGGCGGCCCCACACACCTTCCACACACACACACACACACACACACACACACACACACACACACACAGCTCTATTTCCCCAGGGAGCAGCCAGGACAATCTATTCTAACTTCAATATCTATGTGTAGTCCACTCATTTAGTTACTTTAATTAATCTTAGTATTTACTGTAATTTAGTCTTACTTAGTTTTAATTAGTCTTATTTGTTTAAAGTTAGAGGTCAAAGGCCCTGGCCGGTTAGCTCAGCAGTAGAGCGTCAGCCGGGTGTGTGGAAGTCGCGGGTTTGATTCCTGGCCAGGGCACACAGGAGAAGTGCCCATCTGCTTCTCCACCCCTCCCACTCTTCTTTCTTTCTCTCTCTCCTCTCCTATCCTCCCGCAGCCATGGCTCAACTGGCTTGAGAGCATTGGCCCTGGGTGCTGAGGATGGATCCGAGGAGCCTCAGCCTCAAGCACTAAAAATAGCATGGTTCCAGATGGGCAGAGCATTGGTCCCAAACAGGGGTTGCCGGGTAGTTCCCGGTTGGGGTGCATGCAGGAGTCTATCTCCTCTCCTCTCACTTGGAAAAGAAGAAGAAAAAGAAATCAGAGGGTAAAAAATCCAACTGCCTATAGAGCCAGACAGGTAAATAAATGTCCACGAGAGACAGAGCAAAGAACCACACAGACTGGTGAGTGTGACACGCCAGAGCTCAGACCCCATCAGACATGATAACTCAAAAAGCCGTACGGGCCTGACCAGGCGGTGGCGCAGTGGATAGAGCGTCAGACTGGGATGTGGAGGACCCAGGTTCGAGACTCCGAGGTCGCCAGCTTGAGCGCGGGCCCATCTGGCTTGAGCAAAAGCTCGCCAGCTTGGACCCAAGGTCACTGGCTCCAGCAAGGGGTGGCTCGGTCTGCTGAAGGCCCGCGGTCAAGGCACATGTGAGAAAGCAATCAATGAACAACTAAGGTGTCGCAATGGCAACGAAAAACTAATGATTGATGCTTCTCACCTCTCTCCGTTCCTGTCTGTCTGTCTCTATCTATCCCTCTCTCTGACTCTCTCTCTGTCCCTGTTAAAAAAAAAAAAAAGCCGTACAAGAAATCTGTGTCCTCCGGACTCCACGTTTACAAAGACTTGACTGGCACACACACAATGTTACACTCAGCTTTGTTCGCTGGCCTCTAGGTCAAACGTCCCTCGCCCTGGGGATGTAATCCTGACGGCTACCGCCGGGGCAAAGGCGAGTCGGGTATCTTACTCATTGCTTCCCAGAGCATCCTCACTCGGAAGTCTTTTCTGGTCTGCAAGCACAACAAAACTAAACAACAGATCAGCGACGGTCCTCCGCAGAGATTCAAACTGCTTTCCTGCCCAGCCTCCCTCTCCAAAGCATCTGACGGAACCGTCCACTCGTAAGAGGCGGAAGGGACATCGTGGGCACTGCAGGTCCCTCCACCGTCATGGAAACCTACCCAGGTCAGAAAAACAGAGAAGTGAACCTCGAATGTCTCTGCACCCCCAGTTTGGTCTAGCGTTCCCATCTGTCACCTAGGGAAAGTGGAATGTTTGTTTCCTGTGATCTACTGATAATGAAGCCTCCCCAGAAGTGTCTACGTATCACTCCCCTCCGTTACACAGTCTCATCTCTAAAACACTCAAGTCTGACACGTACCACAGCCTTTAGGAGACAGAGGAGATTAAAATTCCTCCGGGGATGATGTTAACCTCAGCAGGCCTTCCTGTGAGTCCAAGCCTCCCCGCCCCCCACCCCCCAGCACTTCCTCTCCTTCTTGCTTCACCTCACTGTCCCCTGACACACACCTCCCAGTCTGGCCCTGCACGGTCCTCCCAGTCCTCACGGTCCCCAGTCTGGCCCTGCACAGTCCTCATGGTCCCCAGTCTGGCCCTGCACGGTCCTCCCAGTCCTCACGGTCCCCAGTCTGGCCCTGCACGGTCCTCCCAGTCCTCACGGTCCCCAGTCTGGCCCTGCACGGTCCTCCCAGTCCTCACGTTCCCCAGTCTGGCCCTGCACGGTCCTCACGGTCCCCAGTCTGGCCCTGCACGGTCCTCACGGTCCCCAGTCTGGCCCTGCACGGTCCTCATGGTCCCCAGTCTGGCCCTGCACGGTCCTCACGGTCCCCAGTCTGGCCCTGCACAGTCCTCCCAGTCCTCACAGTCCCCAGTCTGGCTCTGCACGGTCCTCATGGTCCCCAGTCTGGCCCTGCACGGTCCTCACGGTCCCCAGTCTGGCCCTGCACAGTCCTCCCAGTCCTCACAGTCCCCAGTCTGGCTCTGCACGGTCCTCACGGTCCCCAGTCTGGCCCTGCACGGTCCTCACGGTCCCCAGTCTGGCCCTGCACAGTCCTCCCAGTCCTCACGTTCCCCAGTCTGGCTCTGCACAGTCCTCATGGTCCCCAGTCTGGCCCTGCACAGTCCTCCCAGTCCTCACGGTCCCCAGTCTGGCTCTGCACGGTCCTCATGGTCCCCAGTCTGGCCCTGCACAGTCCTCCCGGCCCACGTCAAGTTCCTCTGCTTCTCATCACCCTGGCTCAGCCCAACCCAGCGCTGGGGGCAATTCAACAGCCCCAGACCGCTAAAGGATCTCATACCCTGGGGGAGAGAGGAAGCCTACCTGGTGGGAAAAAGGTCTACGTGGTGGTGACATCTGAGCTCAGGAGGCCAGAAAGGATGAGCAGGAAGGTATAAACTTATCTTTCAAATGGCGGCACTTTTAGTATATGTACTGCCGAAGCGAGCACTCAAATGGCGGCACTTTTAAGAGTAAAAATAATAGACAAGGCCCTGACCGGTTGGCTCAGTGGTAAGAGCGTTGGCCCGGTGTGTGGATGACCCAGGTTCAATTCCTGGTTGGGGCACACAGGAGAAGTGACCATCTGCTTCTCTTTCCCTCCCCCTACTCTCCCCCCCCTTCCCTCCTGCAGTCATGGCTTGATTGGTGGTTCAAGCGCATAGGCTTGGAGAGCTGAGGATGGCTCCCTGGAGCCTCTGACTCAGGCCCTAAAAATAGCTCAGTTGTGAGCATGGCCCCCGATGGGCAGAGCATTGGCCCCAAACAAGGGTTGCCAGGTAGATCCTGGTCGAAGAGCACGCGGGAGTCTGCCTATCTCCTCCCCTCCTCTCACTTAGAAAAGAAGGAAAAATAAATTAATAGGCATAAGCTGACCCTCAATGAATGCTCACTGGGACCACCTCGGACAGAATGGGTTAAGCTACAGCGGAGTCAGCCGTAAAGTTCTGAGAGAAGTATCCATCAAAGGGTGAGGAGGAGGAGCACAGGGTGGTCCACGGGACACAGAGGAGGCCTGAGCATCTCGGGGCAGCACTAAGGCACGGGACTGGGGCACAGGGGTGCCGGGGTACATCCATGCAGCGACTGAGATATTGTCATTAACCGGGAACAAGAGGTCTCTAGAGAAGCTGCAGACGTCTGTACCCTAACCTTCACACCCTCGTATCATTAGGAGGACTTCCGGTTTACCCACAGTCCCGGCAGCTTCTTCGGCTACTGGTTTCCAGGCTCAGGGGAACAGATTAGAGGTGGTAGGTGATAAAGGAAGTTCAGGATGCTGACAAGCATGTGACCCCAGTGTGGACTGACCACAGCCATCACAAAACCCCCAAGGCACCCCAGAGTCAAGGCTGGTAACAGACTTGACAGCCACAGTGATGACCCGACTAATGGAAACATAGTAAACAAAAAAGGGGGGTGTATGTAATACCTTAAGAATCATTTTGTATCGAAATGGTTAGCAGAAGGTTCTGGGTACCGGAGTTTATTATAAAGAAGAGGTCACACCAAGGTACGCTTTACATGAGCGTGCAAATCACTGATCCAATTCCTGTTAGGTCCTGATTTTCATTCTTCTTTCTTAATCTCAATTACTGATTGAAAATTCCCCACCAAGACATGATAGCAGAGAAACAGAATACCACAGAAGGCCGAGACATCCGGGAAGCTGTGAGGGACACTCACACACACAGCAATACAAACACAACTGCTAACAAAACACAAACACACACGCAGACGACTCACCCTCCAGGCCGCTCCCCCACCCTGTTAACGTGCAGAGAATGTGCTGCCACATCTCTGGTCTGGTCTGCAAGCACATGACTCCGTGTAACTCTGGCACAACGTGATATATTCAGGTTGAAGGCAGAGCAGAAGAGACCGAAATAAAACTAGACACATCCTTTCCATGATAGTTCTATGAATAGGCTCTTTGTTTATCTGTTGATAAATCTGAAGGGTAGAATGCTGATAATTTAACTTTCCAAGATTTTGTTTTTAATTTGGCTACTGGCTCTTGAGATAAAAGGCAAAGACCAATTAGAGGAAGGAGATGAATTATTTGGCAGACAAAACAAAAAGGATATTCAGGGGCTTTGGGCGCGGGGTTAAGGGGGGCGGGGGTCTTGGCACAAGCTCTTTATTGGATATAGTTTCAGGTCAAAATGTGTGACCACTTTGCCAGTTTGATCATAACCCCCTAATCTCTAACACTTATCCATGATTGGGTTCAATTTGGAACAAGAATCAAGAGTGAAGAAGACGACTAATTTTTTTTCTGAAATAACACAGCAAAAGTTAAGTACATATAAATACACACACACACACACACACACACACACACACACACACACACACACAAGCAGAGACCGGGGTTATCAGTAAGAGAATGTTCACAAACCCAAGTAGCGAGAGAAAGAGGGGAAGAGAAGGGGACAGCTGTGTGCAGTCTCTCTGGCAGGGACACAGGGAGACAGACAGCAAGCACGTGGAGACCCCCGAGCCGGTCTCTCTGGCAGGGACACAGGGAGACAGACAGCAAGCACGTGGAGACCCCCGAGCCGGTCTCCGGGGGACTCGCTGGCCCAGGACATTAGGGTTGTATTCGTAGTGAGGTAGAACAAAGAAAAACTCTGTAAAAGAGGGTTTTCTGCAAGTTCAGAGCATTAAAGGATTTTTTTAAATCTCAATTTTAAATATTTGGCCAACTAATTAATTCAAAAATATCAAACCTAATGTCTGCTGAGAATTCAAAAATTTTCCAGGAAATGCAAGGGACAGGTGCCATCCATGCAATACAACCCTCCCTTTTGCTAGAATTTCCTGTAGGGTGGTAGGGCCAGGGTGCTGAGTAAGACCACAGGGATTCTCAGGTGGTTCTGACTCAGCTAGAGAAGAACCAATCTTCTCCGGTTGTGCAGGAGGAGGGGACCCAGGGGGCCTCGACGGCAGGTGGAACGTGGCAGACGAACCAGGGAGAGGACAGCTCACAAAAGGCCGTGGCAAGGGTCAAGAGGCGTCAACCCACTTGGGTCTGGCTGGAGGACTGTTCCCTCCAAGTGCTTTGTCATGCGATGGCAAAGCCTTCAAACGGATACACTGACACCTTCCAACGTCTCGGGGTTTCCATGCTCCTTCTATGGCTCTACAACAGAAGTGGTCTCATCTGACTGAAGTCACATAAGAACATTCTTTTTTAAAAGTAAAACAGAATTCTGCCTGACCAGGCAGTAGCGCAGTGGATGGAGCATGGGACTGGGATGTGGAAGACCCAGGTTCGAGACCCCGAGCTCGCCAGCTTGAGCGCGGGCCCATCTGGCTTGAGCAAAAGCTCGTCAGCTTGGACCCAAGGTCACTGGCTCCAGCAAGGGGTTGCCCGGTCTGCTGAAGGCCCGCGGTCAAGGCACATGTGAGAAAGCAATCAATGAACAACTAAGGTGTCGCAACGGCAACGAAAAACTAATGATTGGTGCTTCTCACCTCTCTCCATTCCTGTCTGTCTGTCCCTATCTATCCCTCTCTCTGCCTCTCTCTCTGTCTCTGAAAAAAAATAAAAATAAAATTAAAAAAAAAAAGTAAAACAGAATTCAAAAAAAAAAAAAAGTAAAACAGAATTCAACAGATGAGCCATCGCATACCCAAAGCACACTGGGACGACTCATGGAACATGTGAGGTCCCAGTCTCCTTCACCTTCAAAACTCTGCTCTGAGTTAGAAAGTTTCAAAGTTTAAAAAATATAAAGTCACACCCCACACAGCAATCAAGGCTCAACGAACACAGGAGGGCACACACAACCCACTCAAGGGACACACTCGGAAAGCACCCAGCTCAGGTGACCAGGGAGACTGTGCCACTGGGCCCCAGAAGACGTCTACCACATAAGGCTACTCTTTCAAGATGGGGAGATGTAGCAGCTCTCCCTAAGACATAAAAACAAACTCAGGGACGCAGTGAACGTGAGAAGACAAAGAAACATGCCCGCAAATAAAAGTACTGGAGAATTTTCCAGAAAAAGAACTAAATGCAACGGAGGCTGGCAATCTACCTGATACAGAGTTCAAAACAATGGTAACAATGCTCAAGGAATTTAGTGAGAATTTTAACAGCATAAAAAAAGGACACAGAAACCATAAAACCAGTCAGAAATGAAAAATACAATAACTGAAATAAAGAATATAGTAGAGAAGCCCTGGCCAGTTGGCTCAATGGTAGAGCGTTGGCCTGGCCTGTGGATGTCCCATGTTCGATTCCCAGTCAGGGCACACAGGAGCAGTGACCATCTGCTTCTCCACCCTTCCCCCTCTCCTTTCTCTTTCTTTCTCTCTCTCTCTCTCTCTCTTTCTCTCTCTCTCTCTCTTCCCCTCCAGCAGCCATGGCTTGCCTGGTTCAAGTGCATCATCCCGGGGTGCTGAGGACGGCTCCATGGAGCCTCAGCCTCGGGCACCAAAGATACACTGCTCACAAAAACTAGGGGATATTTCAAAATGAATATGAAGGGATAAAATATTCCCTAAAATTTGTGAGCAGTGTAGCTCAGTTGTTAGCATGGGCCCAGATGGGGACTGCCAGGTGGGTCCTGGTCGGGATGCATGTGGGAGTCAGTCTCTCTATCTCCCCTCCTCTCACTTGGAAAAGAAGAAAAAGGGGGGGAAGGGAAGCATCCAAACAGCAGTCGGTTAGCCTGAGGGTGAGACAAGGCCAAAAGGCAGCCAAGTCCACACTACAACACGAAGTCAGAGGAAGGCCAAGAATAGTGAAAAATCACAGCTTTCTACGTGCAGCCCGTCCTGACACTTCATGTCTTTTAACCCGCTCAGCACCCAACAACAACCCCTTCTCCAGACAGGAAGCCGACACTCAGAGCACTTCAGCCACTTGCCCACAGTCCCAGAGCTACAACGTGACAAGGCAAAGATTATGAAGAGCCAGTCTGACGCCAACGCCCAAACTCTCAACCCCTTCTGTCTGTCTTCGAGAAGAAAATAATTCTCTGTAACAATCTGTAAAATTGAGAAGTTGGATAATAGGATAAAAACATATTAATGTAATCTGAAAAGTAAGTAATTGTAGCCATTGTCCCAACTCCTTTCTCCTCGGTCCCGTTTTCCTCTTAAAGTGACACGGTCTGTCGCAGATCACAAGTTAAGCAATGCTAGAACTTATTTCCTTCTCTGCAAATTTCAATGCACCGCCTGATTCTTCAGTAAGTAATGCCTATGGGATCCTTATAGTTTAGATCAGGGGTCCCCAGACTTTTTACACAGGGGGCCAGTTCACTGTCCCTCAGACCGCTGGAGGGCCGCCACATACAGGACTCCATACACTGACCACCAATGAGAGAGGTGCCCCTTCTGGAAGTGCGGCGGGGGCGGGGGGGGGGGGCGGATAAATGGCCTCAGGGAGCCTTAATTTGGCCCACGGGCAGTAGTTTGGGGACCTCTGGTTTAAATGCTGATTGTTATTCAATTTTTAGAATCAACCTGTAAACGATGCACAGAAGATTTAATAATACTAATTTCAGGACAAAATGTTCTAGCCATGGAAAAAGGTTGAGAGGCAGACCAGGACTAGGGTTTGGAGGATGCTAGGGAAAAGGCAGAAGACATTTAGGGGTACCATACCTCAATGACCTAGGCAAGCTGACTCATCAACAACTATAGGGGGGCCTGACCTGTGGTGGCGCAGTGGATAGCAGAAGACATTTAGGGGTACCATACCTCACTGACCTAGGCAAGCTGACTCATCAACAAATATAGGGGGTAAGCAACGGAAGATTTCCTTAGAATTGTTAAGTTTTCTAAAATAAAAATTTCCTACAGCAAGCTTGAAAAGAATTTTCAGTGAACAACTATATATATATATATATATATATATATATATATATATATATATCCATGCCCATTACCATTTTACTACACTAGCAAGAAATTTTGAAAATTTATAAATACGACTTGCAGAAATGGGGGAAGAGAAGAATATAACAGCAAAATGCACTGACGTCCTCAACTTTCAGAGTAAGGGTTGGTAGACAGCCTCAAAAGTCAGGAAGTCAAGAAACGGTATAGATATAGCATATACGGTAGAATCTTACCATTTGTTTGAAATGCATAAAAAAATTTGATGGACTGATGGTTGGAGAGAGGCACAAATAGATGGATAGCCCAGTGGTTCTTCACCTGGGTTCTATGGAACCCTAGGGGTTCGATGAGTCGGTTTCAGGGGTTCGGAGAAGCCTCTGCCGCGGAGGCCAGAATAAAGTAATACCGTCATTTGTTGTGAGTTCATGCACTTTGTTGGTTTTGTTCTTTGAGCAAAGTGATGTTCATGCACGGCTCATTTTGTGCACCAGTAAAAAAACATACACCTATGTCTCGAATTTGGGGGGGAAAATCCTATTATATTTACCACTAAAGAAGGGTTTGGTGAATGCGCGTGTGAAACTGGTGGGTTCGGGACCTCAGAAAAGGTTAAGAACCACTGGGCTAGGTACATGAACAGAGCGAATACAGCAAAATGTTCATTGCAGAACCGAGCCTGACCTGTGGGGGCGCAGTGGATAAAGCATGGGCCTGGAACACTGAGGTCACTGGTTGGAAAATGGGGGCTTGCCCGGTCAAGGTGCATATAGGAGTTGATGCTTTCTTTTCCTAACCCCGTTCTCTCTCTTTCCTCTCTCTTTCTCTCTAAAAATGAATAAATAAAATCTAAAACAATATATTTAAAAAAAGAATGTAAGTGGTGAATATATGGGTATTTGCTATATGTGTGTCTTTCAATTTTTCTGATTAAAGCTTCTGCAATAGCACATAGACACAAATGCGGTGGAGAGCAGTCGCCATGTCTGGAAAGAGATTGCTGGGTTCACCCATATCTATCCGTGGTCTCTGCTTGGCACTCCACAGAGACATTTCCAATCCGTCAGCGTCCAGGTGCGGCCACGGGACTGGGTCTGGCCAGTGGAATGTGGGTGGGAACTATTTGCAGAACTTCCAGGCCAGACCCCGAAAGCCCCCTGCAGGACCATCCACACGCCTGGTGCCCTCTCCTGATGGCTGGCAGATCCCGTGTAACTTGGGAGCCAGGCACTGAAGATCAACGCCCGCCAGCCCGAGTCTCCAACACATGGAACTACCCAGACGGCCAGCAACTCACACTCGACTACGGCGTGAGGAAGAAACCAACTCTTAGTGTCTACTCTGGGATTCCCCTTTATCCCCAGGTAGCATCAACCAGAACTACTCCAGACGAGGACCGAGGGAGGATTTGAGAAGGAGCTTTTACTCTGAACTCACTGTTTAAGCACAGGCATGCAAACTGAAAGCCAACAGTAAGAAGCTAGCAATGATCACGGGGAAAGCCTTCTAAACTCACCTTCCACGAAGACCTCTTTAGCATACTGGGCACAAGCGATCAAGGGCATCTCTTCCTCTCGACTGATACCACCACAACCGGCCCGATCATCCTTCTTCCCAGAGGCCTGATCATCCCTCTTCCCAGATGCCTCCGAACAGGGCACAAGCTGTGGCACTACAGCCAGCAGCCCTCCCTGACCACGCAAACGCTGCCGACCCTGTCAGAAACTGAAGGACCGTTAACTGGGACCTTCTAAGTGAGAGATGCGGTCCACAGGCTCTCATTCTACCGGCCCTCATTCGTGTGAACTCTCAGGTCTTTTATTCTGACCCATGTCTCCTGTCCATTCTGCAATACCACAATAGGTACAATGACCCAACTCAGAGGATCGCAGATGCCACCAAAGAGTAACCTTGCTGCTGCCACAGCCAGTTCCGGGGCTAGAAGAGAGGCAGCAGGTTAGAACCTGCCTGTTGCCTGAGGTGTGCCCCCAAGTGGGTGAACAACTTCCTCATGGGAGGGACTGGACAGTTACCACACCTAAGCAAAGGGCGGAGGTCTAAGATGGGGATTTCACTGACCCTTAAATGGACCACCACCACCCTCATCTACCTTTTAAATAGACACACACACACACACACACACACACACACACACACACACACACCACCCAAGCCACTGAGGTCCTATGGAAGGCAGCCATGAGGCGTGCCACCTGAGTCTCTATTCGAGAAAGGACCTGGCATTCAGCTGAGAGGGCGGCTGTCAGCTAACACCTCCAGCTGTTCGCGCCCCCAGGACGCCAGCAGTCAACTTGGCTTCAAGCTTAGGGTGCATTCTTTCCAGGAAGCCTCCAGCAGTGACTGACCGCAGCAAGAGGACTGGGACCCGCCATCTCCTTCTGCCTGACCTGGGACTCCTCTGGTGGGTAGTCTGCTTTGAAGCTCCCCACTCAGCTGGCCAAGTTTTCATCAGATCTGAGGCTCTCCGTGCCCAAACCGGCTGCTGCCCGGCTTTCCTTTCGTAAGTGTTGGGTCTGCGTCATCCGCTAAAGCTTTCCTGGCCCAGTTCTGCTTCCCACCTGTCCCGCCGGTGGCGGCGGCCGAGGCCAGGCAGGTCCACACCGGATTCGGGCAGCCGGTAGAGGAACCGCGGAGACGGGAAAGCGTTGGGTCATTCCTGTTCAACAGACTCTCTCAACAGCGGACGGAGGAGCATACAGGCAGGGAAACCGCTTCTCACAGCAAAACGACCCCTCACAGTGGCGGGCGGGCGATCCGCCACCCGCAACCCGCCCCGAGTCCAAGCGCCAGCGGCCTCAGGTAGGCTATGCACACGTGGTTCTGCCGTGTGCTCACACACCAATCCCGCCACGTTCGAGCCAGCACGGCTGAGGACACAGCTGTTTTCCTGACGCCCCCTCTTCCGTCTCTCTCTCGTGTCCTACTCTCCAATAAACCTCGTCCATTCCTAACTCCATTTAAGGATTTCCATGTCTCTAAGAACAGGACTGACACAATGTGGAAACTGCGCAAAATCAACCTTGGACGTTGTTCTCGCCTCATCCAGCCTCCCTCTATTGTCCCTTCACCTGTCCCACTAATCTTTGGGTCCCTTGCTGTGATGGCCCATTGAAGCACTTGTTCTGATTCTTAGTCCAATGCATGACTGCCTCATTCTAACCTCCTCATAGAGCCGACTGAAGGCACATCCATTTCTAACAAAACTCTGATTTCCAGAATCTCATGGATGCATTCTAGAGTATTTCATCGCAGCACTGAGACCAGTTAAAATCATCCTCACACTTTCAGCAAACTATTGCCCAGCGTTGAAAGTCTTTCCTAAGGTTTGCTAATCTTATTTGCAGCAAATCAGACTGAAGTGATGTGCACTTTGAAAAATGCAATATAAAGAAGTCACTGGGAAAAGTCTCTTTCTTAGCTCCTATCTGTTGGAATGCTTTAAAAAGCAGTCGCCTGACCTGTGGTGGCGCAGTGGATAAACTGCCGACCTGGAATGCTGAGGTCACCGGTTCAAAACCCTGGGCTTGCCTGGTCAAGGCACATATGGGAGTTGATGCTTCCTGCTCCTCCCCCTATTCTCTCTATCTTTCCTCTCTCTCTCTCTAAAAATGAATAAATAAAAATCTAAAAAAAAAAAAAAAAAACCCTTTAAAAAGCAGTCACTTAGAGGCCTGACCTGTGGTGGCGCAGTGGATAAAGCGTCGACCTGGGAACACTGAGGTCACCAGTTCAAAACCCTGCACTTGTCTGGTCAAGGCACATATGGGAGTTGATGCTTTCAGCTCCTCCCCCCTTTCTCTCTTTCTCTCTCTCTCTCTCTCTCTCTCACTCTGTGTCTCCTCTCTAAAATGAATAAAATAAAAAGAAATTTAAAAAAAAGAAAATCAAATGAGCTTGCATTTAAAAAGAAAAAAAAGATTTATTCAAAAAAGCAGTTACTTAGAAATTGGAACACAAGGCCTTGGCAGGTTGGCTCAGCGGCAGAGTGTCAGCCAGGTGGACATATGGATGTCCGGGGTCTGATTCCCAGTCAGGGTACACAGGAGGAGCAACCATCTGCCTCTCCGTTCCCTCTTTCTTCCTCTCCCTCTCTCTTCTCCTCCCGCAGCCATAGCTTGGTCAAAGCAAGTTGGCCCTGGGTGCTGAGGATGGGTCCATGGCCTCCTCTCAGGAGCTAAAATAGCTTGGCTGCCAAGCAACGGAGCAACGTCTCAGATGGGCAGAGCATCGCCCCATAGGGAGCTTGCCAGGTAGATCCTAGTTGGGGCGTGTGTGGCAATCTCTCTGCCTCCCCACTTCTCACTTAAAAAGAAAAATAAGGAAATTGAAACACAAGCACCCCAGTAACTCTTAAAAGCTCTAACAAGGGGGTAATCTCTTAACAATTTTGACACAGAGAAAATACACACTTTTTTATTTCACAATTCCTGGGCAATTGTGTACTAATGAGAAGTGTGTTGTTTGTTTTTTTAATATTACCTAGCCTTTACTTAATAGTTTATTACAGGACTACTTATGACAAAGTCATTACTTTGCAAGTATGGGTTATTCTGCCTAAAGAAGTTTGGTTAAGTGCTGTGTAATTTAAATTTATTTTACTTTTATTTTATTCATTTTAGAGAGGAGACACAGAGAGAGAGAGAGAGAGAGAGAGAGAGAGAGAGAGAGAGAAAGGGGGGAGGAGCTGGAAGCATCAACTCCCATATGTGCCTTGACCAGACCAGTGCAGGGTTTTGAACTGGTGACCTCAGTGTTCCCAGGTCGACGCTTTATCCACTGCGCCACCACAGGTCAGAAGTGCTGTGTAATTTAGAGAATAATAATCCTTATGTTATCTATGCAGTAACTCCATCTCTAAAACTTCCTTTCATAGGATTCCCATGGGGCAGTCAGTTTCTGACGCTGGGTGTTGTCCCAGTCCAAGGTACCACAACTGCCAGGGCGGTGCCTACCTCAGCTCCACCCAGCCCCAAGGACAAGGCAGCTGAGGCACCGGGAGGTGAGCCCTGAGCTGAGGTTAAGACCAAGGTCTTCACAACCAAACTCCCAATTCAAGGAGTAAGTCACCTGAACAAACTGCTCCACCTCTCAGAACCTCATTTCCTCATTCAAATTCAAATCAAAAAAAATTTTTTACAGTCCTGGTTGTCATAGAAAATATATACTTACACTTCCTTTTTCCAGGTAAGACCGAAAAAAAAAAGAAAAAAGAAAGAAAATACATACTTGTCACCCACTACCTCTGGACTCCAGCATTAGGTCGACCATCACCCCCCACCCTCCCGTCCTGGCCACCAAACAAGGTGCAAAGTTTGGAGCTACATTAAGTCCATGGCTTCACCAGACAGTACACTGTACAGGAACGTTCCGTTCTGTGTTTTAAACGCAACCCTGCGGCTGTCAGCATCTAAATCGGTGCTGGAGGCCAGGATGAAAACTATGTCCCACAAGCTGCCTTTATTTCCTAGGACATAAAAATGGTCTAAACCGGGTATAAGTTTCTGGTATCCCAGAACATGCACAGGCTATCCTGAGTAAGAAACAGTCACAACCAAAACAAACAAACAAAGCCCGTGGTCTGACCATGAATAACACATCTGCTGACGGGTCCACGGGATTCCAGAAAGCGTGTGACATGCAAGCGATGCTCCACAGAATGACAATGAACCAGAAAACGAACCAGGGCCAAGTCGCACTTCTCGTGGAAAACGCCTAGAAAGTGCAAGACCCGCCTGCACGCGTGGACGAGACCCTCTGCCCGGGCGGCACACCGGGGGACCCGGTCGGAGTGCACCGTAAAATCGGGACAGAAAACACCCCCTTTCCCCCAGCTCCCCGCCCCGGCCCCTCTCCACCCGCCCGGCCCGCGCGCCGCGCCCACGGAGCGCGGCTCCCGCCCGCCCCACTCGCGGCGTCGGGTCGGACCCGGGGCTCCCAGGTACGTGTTTACAGTGAGTGGCGTCTGTTTCCTTGTCGCGGCGCAGGCACCGGTCACGTCCCAAGCCCAGGAGCGCATTCCAAAGGCCAGACTCACGCCCCGGGAACTTCACCTCGGCGCCCGCGGGCAGCCAGGCGGCCCGGCCCCCGGCGGCGGGTGGGGGAAGGGCGCCGGGCCAGCGAGGGGGGCGCGGCGCGACCCCCGCCGACCGCACCGACCTGGCTCGGGCTCCTCCGGCCGCCCCGCGTGGTTGCCCATGCTCAGCCGACTCGGCCGCGCCCCGCCTGGCCGACCTCGGACACGGTGTCCACCGCGCGGCTGCTCGCGCCGGCCCCGGCTGGCGAGGCGACTGCGTTCGGCGGGTCCGCTCCAGTCAAAGAAAGGGCCGGGCGCCTTGCAGCTCCCGGCGGCCGCCCGCCCGCCGCCGAGCGCTCCGAGCCGCGCAGGCGGACCCGCCCCCTCATCTGCATGCCCCGCCCTCTCCGGACACTGTCCGCCCCCTCGTCTGCATATACCCGCCCTCTCCGGACACTGCCCGCCCCCTCGTCTGCATATACCCGCCCCTCCGGACACTGCCCGCCCCCTCGTCTGCATATACCCGCCCCTCCGGACACTGCCCGCCAACCTCACCTGCACATCTCGCCCACTATGGCCACATTGTCCGCCTATCTCATCTGCATAGCCCCGCCCTCTCCGGTCACACTACCTGCCAACCTCATCTGCATAGCCCCGCCTCCTTCGGCCACACTGTCCGCCGGGGCGCGCCCACACCCTCTTATCTGCATCGCGCCCGCCCACTTCCGTCCCACTGCCCGCGCAGGCAAGACACGCCCCCTCGTTTACATAGGGCCCGCCCACCTTATCTGCAAATCTCTCTGGAGGGCCCAGTCCCTCCCCGGCGTGGGAGGGACTCACCGCTGACCCACTCCAGGCCCCCAGGGGCAGGCGCCGGGAACCGCAGCTGGACGAGGCTGGAAAAATCCCACTGCGGAAGGAAGCCCGAAAAGGCAACATCCTGCGCGTGGCAAGTTAGATCTAGGAGGACAAGAAAAACCTACGGTTGGCAGAGGACAAGCGCTTAATAACTACTGGGGGGGAGGGGTAAGTGAATGAATGGACGGACGAGCCACTCTTGAGGAGCAGGGGGTGAAGAAAAAAGCCTTGCCCGTGACCCAACAGGAATACTAACGCTAGTAAAAAATGCATACCAATCCCAAGGAGGAACTGTTTTCGTGGCTATCAGAAATGACTGACTCATACAAATTACCCTGAACAACTTGAATAGTTAATCTTACAGTAAAAACGCTTAGAACTAAATCTTGCTGTGAAAAAAATATTGGTTTTTTTTCATAAAATCCTGAATTTGGAATGACTCGGTTCCTTCTGCGTCGCTTGAACGTCCTCTCAGTTCTCATCTTCTCTGTCAGCTTCAATGGTCACCGTCCCAGAACAGTTTCCTCGTTTGGCTTCCAGAACCCCATGTTCTCCTAGTTTTCTGCCCGCATGCCTGGTGTAAAGCCAGTAGTCGCGGCCGCCACTATCACAGCAGCCCGACCCACGCAGGTTCACATTGGATTCGGACAGATGGCAATGAAACACAGGAGCCACAAACTGGTGAGCCATCAGCTTTAATTCTAGCTTGCACCCGGCGGGCAAGCAAAAACACACACTGGGCTCCAAAACCCACACATTCAGTGCTCACAAAGCTACTGACTTATCCGAGTTTCCAAGAATCAAAGGTTTCTAGCTCACCAGACTTATTCACCTCTGTTTCCCATCTCCTCCTGCACAAACTCTTAACAAACCGGCTTCTTCCTCAGCACTCTGCCATCTTGGCTGCTTCTCCTCCACATGGCCTTAATCTGCTCTGCTCTCTAATACTTAAGGAACCAAGAGAGAGAGAGAGGTCAAGCTACTGCTCTCCCCCATTTTATAGCATAGACTCAAAACCTTTAATCCAATTATACAAACAAGGATGTCTCTGATACAAAGTCACCCATCTGAGGCATAATGGGATTCCTCCCTACATCACCACCCTACATCATCCAATCAGTCAAGGGTGTGGAGAAGAGCTTACTCTTAAAACTAAGCCTTAGGCTATAACGACCCGGCCTGCCCCACAGCCTGTTCCAGAACACACATTAATATCAACGAACTTCCATGTGGGCAGCGCCATCTTTAACCAAGTGAGCATAATATATTTTATCTACCCAACACCTGGTCTCCTCTTTTCAGTCCTTTTTATTGGTTTCTGCTCATTTCTTTGACCTTTAGACCCTGGAGTGCCCTAAAGCTTAGACACCTCCATCCCACGTGGTCATGTCTTCTGTAACTTGCCCAGCACCACCAACTTGCCGCTTTTTAAATACCATCCAGGTATCTTCAGTCCTCTCTTCTGAACCCCAGCATCATCTACCCAACTACCTTTGGGACACTCCTCTTCGATGCCTTAGTAGGCATCTCCAGTTTAACTAGAACAAAGCCAAGGTCTTGATTTTTCCTTCCGTCTTCTTTATCTCCGCGAATGGAATAGGTTGGAATATACCTATAATATCGTAAATGCCACCGTCTCTTAACACTTCTCACCACTTCTGCTGAGACCATCTGGTCCAAGCCATGGCCATCTCCTACCAGGATTACTGCAGCTGTCTCCTAACCAGTCTCCCCTGTCTCCGCCTCTGCCTCTCTCTAGTCTTCACATAACAGCGTGATCCTTCTAAATCGCAGATCAAATCATATCACAACTCCACTTACCATGCTCTCGTGGCTTTCTGTCTCATTAGGAGGAAAATCCAAAGCCCTTACAATGGCCTCCAAGGCCCTGAATAATCTTGCGCCACCCCCACCCCTATCGGTGGACTCACTCCCCCCGCCCCCTCACATTGCTTTTGCTACTTGCCGCTCCTCAAAGAAGCAAAGCGCGCTCCCACCTTAAAGGCTTGCGCATGAGCTGTCCCCTCTACCTAGCGTGCTTCCCCCCCACCCCCGCATTCCTACATTACACAGACCACGCGGTTCACGCTCTCTCACAAATGTCACGGTAACAGGAGGGGCTTCTCTTGCTGCATCACCTTAAATAGTAAACGGGCCGCTCAACACATCCACCTCCTTGCTTTGTTGACCTCCATGACACTTGCCACCGGGTCGTGTAAGTCCTGTGCATGTACTCAGTTCACTGGTTTATTGTCTCTCCTCTAGAGCACGAGGTTCGGGACAGCTACACGGGCCACCTCTCAAGGATGCCCACGTTATTGGGTTCCTATGGCAACCAAAGCTGCCTCCCAGGTTGTCAACTGTACCGATAAGTGTCTTTATAGCTGTATTCCTGCTGAGAGAGACAGCTGGAAAGACCATTACCATCGATCACTCGTTTAACACTGGTCGCTCCAGAGAGCTGGTGTTCTGGACCGTGCTTTAACAACTTCTTCATATTTTCCTCTAACATCTGAAATCTTTAAGCTATCAGCATTCATCGTTTTCATAAAAACAATGTCATTTTTTTTCTTACCAAAAACTACTGACTACCAAAAATAATAACTAAAGTGGCTTTATATACACCATACTATATATAACAAGAGATGAGATTTATCCCCCCCCCCATGTTTCAGAGGGGCTTAGATTGCTTTATTCAATAAATAATATTCGGTATCAGTTTCGTACATGACACTATTCAAAAGGGGGAGAGGGGGAAGAATCTCAACTTTCTTAATAAACCAAAGGCCAACTTGCTACACTGGGGATAAGTTTACATAAGGAAACCAAAGAAATGTGGGAAGAAAGAATGAGAGAGGGTAATAAAGTTTAGTTACTAAGTCAAAAATAAAGTTCTTAAAAAAGAAAAGTTCTTTAGGAAAATAGCGTGTATATTGGTCTTAAAAAAACAACACTCCAATGCTGAAGATATGACGAGGAAAGTCAAGGGAGGATCTAGACAGAAAGCAGATGAGTGGTTACCTGGAGCTGTGGCTGACACAGGCACCGACTGGAAACGGGGACAAGATATCTTCACCGGGCAATGGAAATCTTCTAAAACTTAGTTGTGGGCAGTTATAACTCAGCAAAATTGCTAAAAGTCATTGGCTTGCACATATTAAGTGGGTGAATTTTATGGTACATAAATTATACTTCAAGAAAGCTACTTTATAAAATAAAGAGTCAAGACAGCCTGACCAGGCGGTAGCGTAGTGAACAGAGCATCAGCCTGGGATGCTGGGGACCCAGGTTCAAAACCCTGAGGTTACCAGCTGGAGTGCAGGCTCACTGGCTTGAGCGTGGGATCATAGACATGATCCCGGGATCATAGACATGACCCCATGGTCACTGGCTTAAAGCCCAAGGTCACTGGCTTGAGCCCAAGGTCACTGGCTCCAATGGAGCCCCCTGGTCAAGGCACATATGAGAAAGCAATCAATGAACATCTAAGGTGCCACAATGAAGAATTGATATTCTCTTCTCTCTTCCCCCCTCCCAACTGTCTGTCTGTCTCTCTCTCTCTCTCGCTAAAAAAATAAAATAAAATTCAAGAGAGAGGAATGGCTGAGGCTTGAAGATCAAGTATTATTCCCGAACAAAGAGAGCCCGTGCTCACTCTGAACCAGTTAGGAACTAAGGCCGGAAAGACCAAGGCTTTGAAGAAGATGGGATAAAGGGGAAAAGACATCGCCGTCGCCCACACTCAGGAAGTGCTTGCTTACTGAATGTGCCACCAGCAGGTCCCACAAACTGGGTTCTGCCCGAAGCCACAGAGAACTTTCAAGGCAGGACACAGACACAGGACAAGGCGGAGCAGGGCAAGCACCGGAACAGAAGTACAAACACAGCGCTACGGACGAGGTTTCAGCAGCAAGAGCATGTCCTGCTGTGAGATCCAGAAAGGCTTTCTGAAGGAAGGGCACAGCCTTCCTGTCAGTGTCCACAGCCGCAGGAGAGGGCAGGGGGCAGTAGGAAGGAGGGGCCTGGCACGGACATGCGCGCCCTGGACGAGCAGGCCCCCGCAGCAGCAGGGCCCTGCCTTTGTTCATCGGAGTGAACAAGGGCTTGATTGTGAGAGTCCTCTGTGTGTTCAAAGAACAAGCCAGTCCGTGGCCTGGGACTGGAGCGCCAGGCGTGAACAGGGACTGAACTAGGCAGCAGTGGGGTTTTGCTGAATCAAGAAAGAGGGCTGCCCGCGGTTCCTAACCCAGTGAGGAGCACCGAATGGGTCTGAGCAGAAAGTTGTGATTTACAGTAATCATTCTGGTGATACAGAATAATGCTCCTTTTTTTAAAAAAAAAATTATATTTTATTTATTCATGTTTAGAGAGAGAAAGAGAGAGCAAAGGGGGGGGGGGAGAAGAGGAGCAGGAAGCATCAGCTCCTATACAGACCTTGACCAGGCCTATATGACCAGGGTTTAGAACCAGTGGTCTCAGCGTTCCAGGTCGATGCTTTATCCACTGCGCCCCCACAGGTCAGGCACAAACTCCGCTCTCTCAGAGACCCTCTACCTAACACTTGACAGATAACCAGAATCACCAACACACCCCATTTTAATAAGATGCACTGACTAGCCCTGGGCCAGGCGGATAGTACTGGTGGGCAGGCTCCTCTCTAGAACACCTGTGTCCTCCTGCTGCCACCATTGGGGTTGTCCGTTTACGAAGAGCCGGGAGTATTTGCGTCAAACCCGTCTGTGTACTAGAGATGCTATTTACATAACTTCATTATTGTGTAAACCAATGAAATATGAGCACAAAGAGGGAGACGGTGTCTTTAAAAGCCATGCTGCCTGACCTGTGGTGGCGCAGTGGATAAAGCGTCGACCTGGGAACGCTGAGGTTGCCAGTTCAAAACCCTGCACTGGTCTGGTCAAGGCACATATGGTAGTTGATGCTTCCAGCTCCTCCCCCCTTTCTCTATTTCTCTCTCTCTCACTCTGTGTCTCCTCTCTAAAATTAATAAAATAAAAAGAAATTAAAAAAAAAAAAGCCATGCTGAGGCCCTGGCTGGTTGGCTCAGTGGTAGAACATCAACCCAGCATATAGAAGTCCTGGGTTCGATTTCCAGCCAGGGCACACAGGAGAAGTACCCATCTGCTTCTCCACTCTTCCCCCTTTCATCTCTCTCTCTTTCTTTCTCTCTCTCTCTCTTGCTCTCCCCCACCCTCTCCTGCAACCATGGCTCGATTGGAATGAGTTGGCCCCAGGTCCATGGCTTCTGCCTCAGCCACTGAGAGGAGCTTGGTTGCAGAGCATCGCCCCCTAGGGGTTTGCCCAGTGAATCTCGGTCAGGCACATGCAGGAGTCTGTCTCTCTGCCTCCCCTCCTCTCAATGAATTAAAAAAGAAAGAAAGAATCCATGCTGAATGCTTTAAAAGAACTCGATGAAGGTGAGTCATTAAAAAGCATATGAAGTGCCTGACCAGGTGGTGGCGCAGTGGATGGAGCATCGGACTGGGATGCAGAGGACCCAGGTTCGAGACCCCGAGCTCACCAGCTTGAGCGCAGGCCCATCTGGCTTGAGCAAAAAG
The DNA here is from genome assembly GCA_037038555.1 of Rhynchonycteris naso. Lineage (NCBI taxonomy): Eukaryota > Metazoa > Chordata > Mammalia > Chiroptera > Emballonuridae > Rhynchonycteris > Rhynchonycteris naso. The sequence goes on along the minus strand of CM072995.1, from coordinate 2,158,645 downwards.
CTCACCAGCTTGGACCCAAGGTCGCTGGCTCCAGCAAGGGTTTGCTCGGTCTGCTGAAGGCCCGCGGTCAAGGCACATGTGAGAAAGCAATCAATGAATAACTAAGGTGTTGCAACGAAAAACTAATGATTGAAGCTTCTCATCTCTCTCCGTTCCTGTCTGTCTGTTCCTGTCTATCCCTCTCTCTGACTCTCTGTCGCTGTAGAAGAAGAAAAAAAAAGCATATGAAGCACTTTTATAAAAGAACATTTGTAAACACGGGAAAGGATCCTGCAGGATCCTTTCTGAAGTACCTAAGTTCTTGCTCCTGTGTAAAGAAAGTACAACGGGAAATCACATACGATGTATTACGCGCGTGAAAAGATGTTAAAGAACTCCATCAACCGGTCTGGCTCTAAGAGAATGCTGCGGCCCGGTAACGGACGGTGGGGGAGTAAACACACACGTGCGTGTTTTGTGGTTAAAATAATGTGTAAAGTATACATGTTACATTTTGTAGGACTCCCTGATTTAACCAACTTTGTCAATGAATTGACCCAAACTGATCCCAATTTCACAAGGTGGAAGAGTATGGAGTAAGCATTAAACTAGTGCAGCTCGCCCTAGACAGGTAGCTCTGCTGGTTAGAAGGTCCTTCTGATACGCCAAGGTTGTAGGTTTGAATCCCGGTCGGTCGGGGCGCATACAAGAATCTGATAGTGAATGCACAAATAGATGGAACAGCAAATCAATCTCAATCTCTCTCTCTCTCTCTCTCTCTCTTTATCCCTTCCTTTCTCTTTAAAATCAATAAAAGTAATTAAAAAAAATAGCGGCGCAGCTCCAACCAGGAAACCTCTGTGCTGTAGGTGAGAGAGACTAAGCTGGATGTGGTCGGGGAACCCTGAAGAAATCAGACGTGGAAAGGGTGTGGCAGAAAAAGACAACGCACACGTTAAACGGAAAGGAAGCCGACAAAAGTGAGAAGAGAATTGCCTGACCAGGCGGTGGCGCAGTGGATAGAGCGTCGGACTGGGATGTGGAAGACCCAGGTTCGAGACCCCAAGCTCGCCAGCTTGAGCGCGGGCCCATCTGGCTTGAGCAAAAGCTCGCCAGCTTGGACCCAAGGTCGCTGGCTCCAGCAAGGGGGTGCTTGGTCTGCTGAAGGCCCGCGGTCAAGGCACATGTGAGAAAGCAATCAATGAACAACTAAGGTGTCGCAATGGCAACGAAAAACTAATGATTGATGCTTCTCACCCCTCTCCGTTCCTGTCTGTCTGTCCCTATCTATCCCTCTCTCTCACTCTCTCTCTGTCCCTGTTATAAAAAACAACAACAACAAAAACCTGGCCCTGATTTACCATTTGGAACTGAAAGGAAACGTTTGATTTTGACCAGAAAAGGAATCGGTTGACAAAGTACAAGTGATGGAAAGCTTTGGAAGGAAAATAAAAACACATCGTGTTAGGAAAGCACAGTGGAGCCCCGGCGGGGTAGCTCGGGTGGATCGAGGGCTGTCCCAATGTGCCAAGGATGTGGGTTTGATTCCCAGTCAGGGCAGGTACAAGAATCAACCGATAATAGCATGACTAAGTGGGACAACAAATCGATGTCTCTCTCTCTCTCTAGAACTCAGTAAATAAAAATATAAGAAACATAAATAAAATAAAATAATAATAAAATAAAACAGGAAAGTGCAGCCAGAAAAGTCTGGGCAAGATGTCCCAGCGTCTAAGGCAGGTGGATTTCTTTTTTTAGTGGCCCTAATTCCTAGGTAGGAGATTCTGTTTAGGGAGACGGTGTGAGAGGAACATCAGGTTTTACAAAAGTATCCACATTACAGGTTCCGCTCTTGGTTCCTGGCATGTTTTCATCTTTATTTCATCCTTGACAACTTCCCGGGGGAGGCGTGACTCCCCTCATCTTACAGGTGAGGAGATACACCCGGAGAGGCCGAACGGCTTGGGCAAGGTCACGCACGATGCTTCTACAAGGCGGAGGTTTCGGCTCCCAGTGGGTCGGGGGTACCGGTGGAGGCTGCTAAGGCGGCCGAAGCCAGCGCTCAGGGGGTCCTCGGTGTGCTCCGGCCGACGCCGGGGCAGGTGGGAAAGCAGCATGTGGATGGCCATGAGATCGTCTGAACCCTAGCAGACACGATCTGGAAAGCCACCCCGGAGAAGGCGCCAGGGGGGTGAGGACTCTAAGAACCAAAGCCACCTTGCTGTTCATGCAGCACAGCCTGTGTCTTGGTCCTCTCTCACGCCAGGGCGCCCCACCCCTGCCCAGAAAAGGGTCTGTGCCCTGTACAGAAGTAGATCAAGCCTTTGTAAGAGGAAACGGAAGTCCAAGAAAATCAACGAATGAGCTTCAGTACCCTGGCCGGCGGGGGAAGTTACAACCCACGGCGCTGAGACCACGGGTGAACGAGATAACCAAGGAATACCGAAATCGCACCAGAGAGATGGACACCAGCACCCGGGGTCCCCTTGTGATGGAACGGTCCCCAAGTTCCCCTGCTGAGAGAAAGAGCGCGCGTGCACAATGGTGTGTCCGTTTATGCTGCCGTGTGTGCACAGAAAGGGAGGAGGACACAGAGTTGCTTCCGTAGGCACCAGGCGGCTCTTAAAGGACACCAGCTTGCCGGGTGGTGGTGACAGGGGTAGGGGTGGGGGTGGGGGCTGCTCCAAGGGTTAGGAACAGAAGTTTTTCCTGGGCCCTTTTCATCCTGAATCATGAGAACAGTGTTACCTATTCAAAAATATAAACAAAGTTAGAGAGTCTTCCCTGACCAAAGTCTCCTCCCTCAGCCACAGTCCCTGATGGTGTTTACAGCCAGAAGTCATGGGGAACTCTCTTCCTGGCTCTGGTATCCTGATTTGGGGGGCTGGGACCCCTTGCTCATTAGGGGGGAACCTCTTCAGCTGAGATATCTCCCTCCCATTCTTAACTGTGGGACCAGCCGGTTCCGTGTCTCCAGCCCTTCCACCGAGTCTCCAGTGGCTTCTTTAAATCCCTGGTTGTTGGACTTCCCGTTCGGCTAGATTTCAGGTGGTTCTGAACGACGGCTGTTCTGCAGCTTAGTTGTAACTCTGATGTGGCTGTGGGAGGATCAGAGTGCCGCGTTTACCTGCGCCGCCGCCGTCTTGAGCGGGAGTTCTGTTTTCTGTTGGTTTTTTGTTTGTTTGGTTTTGTTTTCTAAAGAGGGACATTTCTCCATTCAGCCGTTTGATAAGAAGTCTTTCTCCTGTTTTCCAGCAGGTGGCACCGAAGCACAAGGTTTTAAGTGGCTCTTGCCCTGCTCCGGCTTCTCGGATCCCCGTGGGGTGGCGGGACGTGTCCCGGAGTTCTCTCCTCTGGGACCAGGTCGCCTCGGCGCCGGGGCTCCACCCCTGTGCAAAACGCGATGGGGTTCCGAGCCCATGAAATGCCAGCGCTGTTCTCTGCAGCGGTGGGCGCGGGTGGTGTGAGCTGGGAGACGGTTGGTGCGTCCGTGGGTTTGTATCTTCTCCCAGGGTGGGCGACTACTCCACCCCGGCCGCCTCCCCTGTGTGTCTCTGCCATCACAGCGGTTAGCCAGTTAGCCGTACATAGTGTAGACCTGCCGACCGCTCAGGGAGGTGGTGCTCCCCTCTCTCCAGTTCTCGGGGCTGCAACGGTGAGCTCTGGAACCCGTCACTCACTGCGACAGCTTGGGGGCCCACTGCTGGCCCTGGGAGGGTGAGGGGAGGCGGCCAGGCTTCGTGGCTCTGTTAGTCTGCCTGGCGGTGGCGGCCACCAGACAACCATGCGCACACCTCTGTGCTGCATCTCTGCCCAGGTCGGGGCTCGGGCGCCGTGCACACTGACCGCTGCTCCCTCAGGACGCTCACCACACTGTCTCTCTGCTCCTCCGTCTGTCTGCAGGGCGTGCTGGTGGCAATCTGCTCCCTCCCCTCTCCTGAGACCCAGCGAGCTCGGGCGGCATCTAGTCCCTCATCCCGGACCCCTAGGGCCGGCGCGCCCACCCTCAGGAGTTTCCACGTTGGATCTCTGGGGTGTGTTTGTGTGGTGAGCAGGGACTGCTTCATGGAATGATAGCTGTTCTACGGGTTGTAGCTTCAAAGGGGGAGGCCAGCCAGGGGGACCCTCTCACGCCACCCGTCCTCCGATGTCACTCTTCCATTCTTTCGGGTTTTAAATTGCCCGTACTCCGAATTCAAATCAAATAAAAAATAATAAAAATAAAAACCTTTTCTGTTTCTCAAAAAGATAGTAACACACCGAGAAAGTTCCCAAATTCCGGTGGCCACTGCCGTGGAAGCAACTCAGAGGCCTTTCTGTGAGAGTCCGCCCATTCCCCACGGAACTCCGTACGCCCACGTCTGTGAGTGACCTCCCGAGTGGGCCCGCGGACCCATCTAGTTCCCCTCTCTGCAAGACACCCGGTGACACACGCCGCCTTGCCGGGATTCCACACGCACGTGGTACCAGACGAACGGCTGGAAGGACAGAGGGAAACCGTGGCTCTCCCCGTTACCTTCTCTGCTTGTCTGTCTCCCCCACACAACACTGTGACCTAAAACAATTCCTGTCCCAGACTAAGTGCTCAATACAGACTGGATAAAAGATGAGATGGGTCAATCACTGAGGTGCTTGCATATGGCCGGGATGAATGGCCTGCCTGAGCCCCTCCAGCCTCAGTCCCTCTGACCTGAGTCCCTCCGACCTGGTGGGTCCCTCTTACCTGGGTGGCCTCGCAGGCGGCTCTCGCTGAGCTCAGAGATGGTCCCGGCCATCGATGTCTTTTTCAGCCGGAGGACTCCGGGAGCAGTGGTGCCTGGTTTGTTGAGTGTGTCTTCGCTGCTGGCCCTCTTGAGCTACGCACGAGGGGGGGGGGGGGAGAGAGGACAGAGAGACACGTTTTCAGTAAGGAGTGCTGTACACCAACAAAGCACCCGAGCGGCACCTCCCGCCCAGGGGATAAGACGCAGTGCTGGCACTTCGAGGAGCAGAACAGTGTCACGTGGACAAACACCAGTGCTGGACAGACCTGTGGGTATCGCTCACAGGACTGAGTGCGACCTTCCGACTTCCCGTTACCGTTTCAAAGGACAGCGTAAGGTTATGGGTGAGTATTACCCCCAGCATGTCACATTTCAAATAATGAATTCTTTAAAACCCTGCTTTCCTGGGGAAAATAAAATTAAAGAATGGGAGATGCCTGACCTGTGGTGGCGCAGTGGATAGAGCGTTGACCTGGGAACACTGAGGTCGCCAGTTCAAAACCCTGCACTGGTCTGGTCAAGGCACATAAGGGAGTTGATGCTTCTAGCTCCTCCCCCCTTTCTCTCTTTCTCTCTCTCTCTCTCACTCTGTGTCTCCTCTCTAAAATAAATTAAAAAAAAAAAAAAAGAATGGGAGCTGATGAAGAAAGAACTGAGAGGCACCAAAATCAGGACACGGTGACGCACAAAACAAGAATTCAAGGGCCACCAACTGAGTTTAAAAGCACACGTCTGTATTATAATTACGTATGTATACTGTCAGGTGGGTACTACACTTATTAGGGCGTGTGGATGTCCCGGGTTTGATTCCCAGTCAGGGCACACAGGAGAAGCGCCCATATGCTTCTCCACCCCTCCCCCTCTCCCCTCTCCCCATCCCCCACCCTGCAGCATGGTTCAGTTGGAGCAAGTTGGCCCTAGGTGCTGAGGACGGCTCCATGGCCTCGCCTCAGGCGCTAAAATAGCTCAGTTGCTGAGCAACGGAGCCGCAGCCCCCCTCCCCCCCATGGGCAGATAATCGCCCCCTGGTGGACATGCCAGGTAGATCCTGGTCAGGGCACATGTAGGAGTTTGTCTCTCTGTCTCTCTGCTTCTCACTTAAGAAAGAAAAATATATATATATATATATATATATGTATATATATGTGTGTATATATATATATATACACACACACACACACACACACACACACACACACACACACACATATATGTATCTGGAGGAAGCAGAGAGAAGAGATACAGAAGACCTGAATATTTACCAGGAGCTGAACAACAAGTACTCTGTATACGATCTCATACAGACAACGTGTTCGAAGGGAAGAAAGAAACATTTTTGGAGGCTTTTTTTTTTAGTCCAGAGGACGCTGTTCATGGATGACAGAAAGAAAGCAGAACCCCTCGCTCCTTTTCTGCCTTCTTCTCTGTGGTGAAAAGGGAGCGCACACACTTGTTGAAAGAAACGGACGTTTAGGAGGGGGCCGTATCTCTGGGCCGGCAGGGAGTGGGGGAGGCGGGGAGGAGAGTTGGGACATGGTGTGTGGCCTTTCTCTCCAGAAGGGTTTTCAACCAGTACAATAACGGTGTCACTGTTTGGAGCGCTCGGACAGGATTCATCAGAGTGACTATGGAATAGAATCTGTCAAACAAGGTGCAGCCACAGCCGGTCTGAAATCAAAAACCCACGTAGTGTGGGCTGCACTGTAGAAAGCCCAGTCAGAACTCACGGCTCATCAGAAAAAAAACGTTCTCCGTGTTGACAACCGTGCTGGTGTCTCCGTCCGGGGCGGGCGGTGGAGGCCGGACACACGGTGTGACCTTCTGCTCCAGGAGGGTTTGCATTCCGGGTCCGCACTGGACGGACCTCTTCCCTTGTCTCACCCTGCAGCGCCCCTTGGAAGCCAGACCCGGACACCAACGCGGAGAGCTGGCCGAAGGGGGCGTGGCGCTGGGCTGCATATTGCTGGTTACGACCACGCGGGTCCTCCCGTTCTCCAAGCCTGTCCATCCGCCCACTGTCCTGACCGCGCAGAGCTACGTCCACTGGAGCCCGTTCCCAATCAGCTCGTACTTCCCTGGAGAGAAGCACGTCTTGAGTTTATGGAGCGCAGCTTGGAAGAGCTGGTGGAGCGTGGTCCGCGGCCTTTAGGAGAGACGCTTCCTGCGGGGACAGGACCTCAACGACAAGGAACGCTCCCACCGGGATTGTCGGCAAAGACTTGGGAGTCCACGATTCATGATGTTGATGACGGGTCTCTCCATTTCTGGAAGGTCTTGAAGAAAGGCGCAGACTGCTCAGCTCAGAGGCGAATTAAGGTTCTGTGGAGGCCCCGGGCGCAGAAGAAAATATTGGGCCCCTTATATTAGAAAAGAGTGTCAAGTTAGGGTTTTGTGGGGTCCTTGAGAAGTTGGGGACCACGGTGCCCCGCCCGGTGCGCCCGCCGTTAAACCCGCCTCTGGCTCAACTGCTGGTGAACCCGCAGAAAAGGCTGATGAATCAACAGAGCACGAAGTGACAATCCCCCGGTCTGTACGTGTGCTGTCAGGTGGGGAAGAACGCAGGAACATGCATGTACTGATGGCAATACTCTATACTTTGAACCAAAAGATGCAGAGGTGGGATGGTGTGCCTTAGAAGTCAGCCTAGATGGGACTTGTCTTTTTTCCAACCAACTTCACTAAAACCCATCTAATGGGATGCATTTTTCTTAGAGAGGCTCACATTCTAGAAAGTATCGCTACCTGTACTAATGTTTTTATATGAAGAACATAGTGTCTTTGTGGTTTTAAAGACAAATGTAAAATAAAGTCGTTTCAAATTCTTGTGGGAATAAAAAAAGGGGACCCCCCCCCCTAAATAACCTCATACTTCTGGTCCAGAAAAGTCACATTCAAGGTTAATGAGAAAAATCACAAATCAGTACTCCCAACTATTATAAGTATTCTATAAAGGCTACTGCTGAAGAGAAAAATAGTTCTAGCACGGTGATTTTGAACCGTTACACCACAAAAATGATAAAAACATGCAATACCTGACTATTTGGTTGGGGCAATGATTTCTTTTCCTTCGGATTAGCAAATTTAAAAAATGACAACAGCCAATACAACAATAGCCATCTGGTGTGAATGAATCAAAATTACATCTACCTTTTTTTTTTTTTTTTTGTCAGATTGGCAAAAATACATATACATATTATTTTGGTGTGCTGCAGAATTCTAGTAATTAGTTTATGTGTGCCATGAGACATAAAAGGTTGAAAAATCGCTGTTCTAGAATACCGGAGGCCAGGAGATGCCCAGAGCCATTACGAATATATCTGACACCTGGATTAAACAGTGTGTACAAGCCTTCGAACCAACAGAGACACGGAGTAGTAGGCAGCACCTGTCCAACCCTCTGGACACGTCCCAAGGCCCTGTCCCATCCTCCTCCACTGGCATTGTGGAGGCTGAAAGGTTTTCAAAATTAAAAAAAGAGCCTGACCAGGTGGTGGCACAGTGGATAGAGCGTCAGACTGGGATGTGGAGGACCCAGGTTCGAGACCCCGAGCTCGCCAGCTCGAGCACGGGCTCATGTGGTTTGAACAAAAGCTCGCCAGCTTGGCCTGACTAGTGGTGGCACAGTGGATAAAGCGTCGACCTGGGAACACTGAGGTCGCCAGTTCAAAACCCTGCACTGGTCTGGTCAAGGCACATATGGGAGTTGATGCTTCCAGCTCCTCCCCCCTTTCTCTCTTTCTCTCTCTCTCTCTCTCACTCTGTGTCTCCTCTCTTAAATGAATAAATAAAATTTTTTAAAAAATTAAAAAAAAAAAAAAAAGAGCCTGACCAGGCGGTGGCGCAGTGGATAGAGCGTCGGACTGGGATGCGGGAGACCCAGGTTCGAGACCCCGAGGTTGCCAGCTTGAGCGCAGGGCCCATCTGGCTTGAGCAAAAGCTCGCCAGCTTGGACCCAAGGTCGCTGGCTCCAGCAAGAGGTGGCTCGGTCTGCTGAAGGCCTGCAGTCAAGGCACATGTGAGAAAGCAATCAATGAACAACTATGGTGTCTCAACGGCAATGAAAAACTAATGATTGATGCTTCTCACCTCTCTCTGTTCCTGTCTGTCTGTCCCTATCTATCCCTCTCTCTGACTCTCTCTGTCCCTGTAAAAAAAAAAAAAAAAAAAAGACATGCTAAAGGCCCTGGCTGGTTGGCTCTGCGGTAGAGTGTCAGCCTGGCGTATGGAAGTTCCAGGTTCAGTTCCCAGCCAGGGCACACAGGAGAAGCACCCATCTGCTTCTCCACCCTTCCCCCTCTCCTTTCTCTCTCTCTCTCTCTTCCCTTCCTGCAGCCAAGGCTCCATTGGAGCAAAGTTGGCCTGGGCACTGAGGACGGCTCCATGGCCTCCACCTCAGGTGCTAGAATGGCTCCAGTTGCAACAGAGCAACATCCCAGATGGGCAGAGCATCGCCCCCTGGTGGGCATGCCGGGTGGATCCTGGTCAGGTGCATGCGGGAGTCTGTGTCTCTGCCTCCCCGCTTCTCACTTCAGAAAAATACAAAAAAAAAAAAAAAAAAAAGAAAGAAAAGAAAGAGACATGCTACAGCCTAACAGGGTGCCATCTCCTTCCCACTCAGCATGGGGAGCATGGGGAGCAGCAGCTCACGCCCCCAGCACCTTCCACGAGGAATTCCATTTGAGGAAGCTGTATTGCTCGGAAGATCTTTCAGGAAGCGGAACACATAGAGGCAGAAAGCCCGTTGCCCTGTCCTCCTGAGCAAACAGCCAGTGCTGCCCGTCCCTGATCACCACTCTCTGGGCACAACATGAGGCACGTAGAGCTGCTGGCCTCGGCTACTGGTTCTGGCTCTTTCTCTGTGTGTGGCTTTGTATCCAGGTCGTGGGATGCCGCTCGAGCACGGCTTGAGATGCCTGGTTTGTTACATTAGATCCCTGCGAAGGCGTGTACTTCAGTGTGGCTTGGACATGTTTACTAAGTCCTTTCACTGAATGCTTCGCTGATCAGCAGCCAAGCACCTGCTCGTGAAACTTAACATAAGGAAAAAGTTTAAACAGCCTGACCAGGCAGTGGCGCAGTGGATAGAGCATCAGACTGGGACCCAGGGGACCCAGGTTCAAAACCCTGAGGTCACCAGCACAAACACAGGCTCATCTCGTTTGAGCACAGGCTCTTCCAGCTTGAGCCCAAAGGTGGCTGGCTTGAGGCCCAAGGTCACTGGCTTGAGCAAGGGGTCACACGCTCTGCTGTAAACCCCGCCCCTCCCCAGTCAGGGCATATCAATGAACATCTAAAGTGCTGCAACAAAGAGTTGATGCTTCTCATCTCTCTCCCTTCCTGTCTGTCTGTCCTTATCTGTCTCTCTCTCTGTCTCTGTCAAAAAAAAAAAAATTATTCTCAGTTCCGCAGAGATGGTAGGAAAAATCCAAACCCCTGTCTACAATCATCACACTTAACATAATCCAGTCTTTTCAAGAGCATCTGTGTAGGTGAGGCTGGGCGTGACCCGGTAGGAAAGAGCGGAGGCTCATGGAGGCTCACGGACCGGACCGTGTGCCCGAGGCCTAAGCCGTGTTAGACACCCCGGCAGGAGGAGGAGTTGGCAGTGAAGCCCCTAAGATGCTGACCCCCAAGGGAGGAGACACGGGGCCTCATCGACAGTGTCAACTCCGCTGGCTGTCAGGTAAAGACGAGGACGAAGAATCAGCCGCTGGACTACCAGGGTCATTAGTGACCCTGACCCCCATCCGGTGGGTGCTGGGGATAAAACTGACTGGAGAGCCCACACGATCCAGGGCAGGGGGTCTGAGTCACTAATATTAACCATCTTTTCAGATTTTCTTCCCCTGTGCCCCCGTTTGCTTTGTTCCTGTGGGTCAAGATATGCTGGTCCTCCTAGGACCCTCCTTGGAGGCTCCGTTCCAGCCCCGTGAGGCCACAAGCGTTTAGCTCATTGCTCCTGAGCGGGGACACCGGACACCCAGCCTCCCGGCCCTGTGCGTTCCGGTCTGCACCTTGCTGAGATGGGACTCGAAGGCCAGTGAGGTTGAAGACTTAGAACTCTTCATGCCAGGAGAGGCCGAGGGGAGGGGCCGCGTCCGGTCAGTCCCATGGCTCCCCACTCTGGTGACCGGGTTCCAGGACTTGGCCGTGCTCCTCATGTTGGTCAGGTGGGTCCGTCCGTCTTTCTGCAGGAGGGTAGAAGAGAGAAACAGGGGAGTTCACCTTCTGAGCCTGCTGAGCGACCTCACAGAGCCGTACCCTCTGGACGCCACGTTCACCGCAATGATCAAGGAGAACAGGTGTCCGTGCCTGGGCTGCGGATACAGTGCTGTTGCTAAGACAGCGCCTGGGCACTAAGCTCATTTTTACAACCTCACCACAGCCGCTACCAAACAATACACACACGTGCAATGTTACTGATGTGCTGAAAATTCTTCCAGCAAAAGATGGCTTCTTACTCACACATACCCAATGCAATACGGTCATACCCCCATACACTCCCTGGGTATCTCCCCACGGAAAACAAACAGGTCAGCCTGAGCCAAGGCGTACGACATCTACGACCCTTGCAGCCTTAGGGAAGACAACAGAACGACCCACCTAATTTTTAAACAGACGTCAGTGAGTTATCTGAATCTCACAGTTCACAGATATACAGTTTCTTTCCTTCTCTTGTTATGATCACAGCTTAAGACATAACTATCGCAGGGCTCATGTTATAGGTCACGCATCTACATTTTTCAACATCTGCCGGGGTGACCCTTGAAATTCAATGCCTCTCACTTATTCCCCAAAAGAAAGACAAGAATATAAAGATGAAAAGCGGCAGGAGGAGCCTGACCAGGCGGTGGCGCAGTGGATAGAGCGTCGGACTGGGATGCGGAAGACCCAGGTTCGAGACCCCGAGCTCGCCAGCTAGAGCGCGGGGCCCATCTGGCTTGAGCAAAAGCTCACCAGCTTGGACCCAAGGTCGCTGGCTCCAGCAAGGGGTGGCTCGGTCTGCTGAAGGCCCATGGTCAAGGCACATGTGAGAAAGCAATCAATGAACAACTAAGGTGTCGCAAGGCAACGAAAGACTAATGATTGATGCTTCTCACCTCTCTCCGTTCCTGTCTGTCTGTCCCTATCTATCCCTCTCTCTGACTCTCTCTCTCTCTGTCCTTGGAATAAATAAATAAATAAACAAAACTTTGAAAAGCGGCAGGAAGAGGGATGGGAATTTTCTTTGTGACCTTTTTTTTCAGGAGTCTAAGACCTTGGTAAAATAAAATAAAATAGCCATCTCAGTTCACATCTAAACTCCTCTCTCTCTCTTTTGTTTATTTTTTAAAAGATTTTATTTATTAATTTTAGAGAAAAAAGATAGAGAGAGAAGGGAGAGGAGCAGGAAGCATCAACTCCTATATGTGCCGTGACCAGGCAAGTCCAGGGTTTTGAACCAACAACCTCAGCATTCCAGGTCGATGCTTTATCCACTGCGCCACCACCAGTCAGGCACTAAACTCCTCTCTTAAGTTCTGGCAACAAATCTGACGGTCTTCAGGACAGTGGGCTTGAAAACTGTTCAACTGTCCTCCAAAGATACACTGGGCTGCGTGCCCTGAGGCGACATTCTCGGGGTTCCTTCATTGGTATCCTTACACCTTTCTGTGATTCTTCCACCTTGGACCTTCTGAAACCAATCAAATTATTCTGACCTGACTGTACCCAGGGGGACTTTTCCCATCTGGACCCCTCCTGTCCACCATGCTGTCTAGCCTCAGTCCCCCTCGCTCTTCTTTCCCATTCTTCTCCCTAGACTAAGCTGTCTATTTCGTACCCACCCACCAGCCAGCTTGTTCCCTTTCAAGTCTACCTTTTTTCAGAATTCTAAATACACAACAATGAAACCACTAGTATCCCACTCGCTTGAACCAGGAAGCCTGCAGTTCGGGGAAGTGTCAGGATGGGCAGCCTGGAGGGGCAGCGGCCTCTGCAGGGGAGCAGGGGAGACTGCGCAGGTCAGACACAGTGCCAGCTCTGCACCCTGCTCTTTCATTTATTTTATTTTATTTTTTTAATTTTTCCAAAGTGAGAAGTGAGGAGACAGAGAGACAGACTCCCACATGCGCCCGACCGGGATCCACCCGGCATGCCCACCAGGGGGCGATGCTCTGCCCATCTGGGCTGTTGCTCCGTTGCAACTGGAGCCATTCTAGCACCTGAGGCGGAGGCCATGGAGCCGTCCTCAGTGCCCGGGGCCAACTTTGCTCCAATGGAGCCTTGGCTGTGGGAGGGGAAGAGAGATACAGAGAGAAAGGAGAGGGGAAGGGTGGAGAAGCAGATGGGAGCTTCTCCTGTGTGCCCTGGCCCTGTTGAACCCAGGACTTCCACACGCTGGGACGACGCTCTACCACTGAGCTAACCAGCCAGGGCCTGTACCCTGCTCTTGTTCACTGTGTCTTAGGACGTGATTAAATACTGCCCGGCCCCCACCCTCATCCCAGAGCAGCGTCTCCCTAGTATTCTCCAAATCAGGAAGTTTCCCCTCTCTCTCGTTCTATCCAGCTCGGCCCTGGGCTCTTCCGGAACAGACTCGGAAAGGTTGGTTCATCCTCAGAGCTGTCGAACCGCAGTGCTCGGCCGACGTGGGTCCTGCCATCTGTTCCCTCCGGGGAAGTCCCTCCTGCCACATGAAGGGAGGAGGTGGCACCAGGCCCACTCCTCACTTTCTGCAGACTTTCATCCAACCTGTGGCGCCCCCCACCTCCCCCACCCACCACCGTCACTTCCTCCTTTCACCCCTCACCCTGGCTGTCTGATACAGGGAACACCGGTGAATTACTAAGTGCCGACGTGTGCAAGAGTGGCCACACTGACCCACTCCAAGCCTGGCAAAGCACAGCTACATGCTTTTACGTGGGCAGCTCATTAAATTCCCACTGGAGCCCTACGATGTAAGAGTCACCCCCAACTTACAGAAAGGGAGACTCCTTTGGCTCAAAGAAGGTTATGCTCAAACTGCAGACGTCATGACAAAGCCAGTACTGACACCAAGGTCCAGCCGGCTTTCAGCACCAGGGACGGGTCCATCCAGACTTTCTGAAGAACCTGGCTCCCCTGGGAAGGCACAAGGACTCCTTGACCTGACAGCCCTGGTCCAAACCCAGCTGCGCACTGTTTGCTGGGGGAGCTCGGGCATGTTTTTTCGACGCGGTGACTCTCGATCTCTTCGCCTGACAGAGTGGCACCATGGATGGAAGGGGAGCCCGGAGAGCGAGGGCCGGGCACACAGATGGCACTTAAGCATGAGCTGCCCTTCCCTTCCCACAGACACTGTGTGAATAATGTTTTGGGGAGGCCCTGTGCCCTGTTGTTCCTGCAACACCAATACACGGTGTCGGAGTGACGGAATCAACGTTCAGTAGCAGAAGCCCGGACAGACACGCCAGGTGTACGGAAGTTCTATTCGTGTCCACAGAGCAGCTATGTCCGTTTGGCAATGTGAAAGAGGAAAAGTAGAGAGGAAAATAAACACGGAGAACAGACACCTGACAGTCGTTAGAACTGGTCCCAGCCTTAACACACCCTAGCTGCTGAAAGCTACACAGTGGTAGGAATGCTGGTGAGTGATACTTTTCTTTCTTTTTTTTTTCTAAAGTGAGAAGCAGGGAGGCAGAGTGACTACTGCATGCGCCCCAATTGAGATCCACCCGACAAGCCCCCCTACTGTGTGATGTTCTGCCTATCTGGGGCTGTTGCTCTGTTGCTTGGCAACTGAACTATTTTTAGCACCTGAGGCAGAGGCTATGGAGCCATCTTCAGCACCCGGGGCCACCTTGCTCCAACAGAGCCATGGCTGTGGGAGGAGGAGAGAGAAAGAAATTGAGAGACAGAGAGAGAAAGGCAAGAGGGAGTGGGGTGGAGAAGCAGATGGGCACTTCTCCTGTGTGCCCTGACCAGGAATCAAACCTAGGACTTCCATATGCTGGGCTGACGCTCTACCACTGAGCCAACCAGCCAGAGCTGAATGATATTTTTCTAGTGGACATGAAGTAGTAACAGAAAATACATAGATGGGCTCTGGCCACATCTAAGACTATGAAAAAGAAAAGGAGTCACTGACCAATCCTCTGGCTTCTAAAAACCCTCCCAAACGGCCTGACCTGTGGTGGCGCAGTGGATAAAGCATCCACCTGGAACACTGAGGTCGCCTGTTCGAAGCCCTGGGCTTGCCTGGTCAAGGCACCTATGGGAGTTGATGCTTCCTGTTCTTCCCCCCTTTCTCTCTCTCTCTCTCCTCTCTCTAAAAAAAAAAATGAATAAAGTCTTAAAAATAAATGTTTTTTAAAAATCCTCCCAAACCACCTCAAAGGATCAAGCCGATCAAGGGATTGCGGTAAAATCTAGGAACCCACTCCCACAGCGGCGGGAAGGTCTTCCCGGGGAGTGTTTCGTTTAAATTTTTCAAGTATTTTATTTTCTTGCTTATTTCCTCTCCAGAGTAGTGCCAGATGTACATTTAAGCTGTAACCCACCCATTGTACGGCGTAAAGCGGAGGAGAGAGCAAGAAAACAGAAAGGCAACTGGGAAGCCTTCTGAACTTTCACAAAACAGCGAGTCCCTGAGAGCGGGAGAGGGCACGAGGGTACGGAGGTCCCGGCTCGGGGCACAATAAGCGCCAAGAAGTGGCAGAGCTGAGGTCCTGAAGCCGGAGAGCTGTGTCACAAAATAAGAATGTTCCACTTAGCTCAATTGCCAGGGGACTGGGCAGGAAGCGGAACGGGAGTGAGTGGCATGTTGAAAACATCTAGCTGGAGCTTTTCAGAACGTGTGTCCAGCTTGCCCTTGACCTCCTCGGCCATGGCGGTTGGTTCTGACCTGGGTGTGAGTGGGTGAACAAGTCCGCCCCTCGCCCTGGACGCGGGGCATTTGACAATGCGTGGAGATGTTCTGGTTGTCCCCCACCTTGGGGGGTTGCTACTGGCTACGGCCAGAGATGCTGCTGGACAACCTGCGACCCCACAGCAAAGGAGCGTCTGGTCTAAAGAGTCAGTGGTCAAGGCTGAGCGACTCGGACCTCGAGGAAGAACGAGAACCTCGGGTCAACTGGGTGTCCGACCCGCACCCGCTTCCTTTCCCGCCGACCCCCCAAGTGTTCACGCCGAAAGTCTGGCTGACGAGCAGCTGAGGGGACCCCAGGCTGCCTCTGGAGGCGACGGGTGACATGCCAAAGCGTCTCCTGCGCTTGACACGGAGCATCATCCCCTCCGTCGGCTTTAGACTCCTTCCCCATGAAGAAGAAAATCAACCCCCCCGCCGTCTCGGGCAGAAAAAGGGCAACTTAGGATTCAGTCATGATCCCATCAGCCGGAAGTCACTCTGAGAAAACAAGAAAGAACCAAGAAGTGGGATGAAATGAAAAGCTAAATGGGGGGAGAAAAAGAACATTTGCACGTCACTAACCAGCCACACACCGCTGCAAGCCCAGAAACCAACTTTAAAAATGACATAAGAGAGCCTGACCTGTGGTGGCGCAGTGGATAAAGCGTCGACCTGGGAACACTGAGGTCGCCAGTTCAAAACCCTGCACTGGTCTGGTCAAGGCACATATGGGAGTTGATGCTTCCAGCTCCTCCCCCCTTTCTCTCTCTCTCTCTCTCTCTCACTCTGTGTCTCCTCTCTAAAATGAATAAAATAAAATAAAAATTTAAAAAATGACATAAGAATGTGGAGAAACTGCAAAAACACTGCCACGGAGCAGAAGACCCGGAACAAAGAGGGTGTGTAATCTGGGATAAGAAACGAAGGAATCAGGTCACTAACCCTGAAATGCAGACCAGAGAGAGAGAGAGAGAGAGAGAGAGAGAGGCTCTGATCTGGGAGCTATATTGAGACCAAATGCGCTCTCTCTCTCTCTCTCTCTCTCTCTCTCTTTCTGTCTCGGAATCACTGCCCTGGGCAGCCCTTCTGTCTCCAAAGTTCACCCAGCTAGCTGGCAGCCCACAGAGCCGGACGGCCACTAATCAGCAGTCACTGCCTTACCTAGATTGTGGCTTTAGATGAAAGCGTTCAAAGTGAGGGAGCCGAGGCAACGGAAAAGACGATGGAAAGAAAATACATCGAGAGCTCTTTTCCCGGGACGGTTCTGAACGGCCCTCCTGCGGAGGAAGTAAGAACGAGCAAGTTCCTGCAGTGCCAAGGGCTTTCGGGGGCAGCCCAGCCTTCTCAACACATGGTGCTGAGTCAGACAACGGGGTGTCCACCCTCAAAAGAATCAAGTTGGGCCCTTCCCAACCATAGGCAAAGATGAACTCAAAAATGGGTCAGAGCCTGACCAAGTGGTGGTGAAGTGGATAGAGCGTCGGACCGGGATGTGGAGGACCCAGGTTCAAGACCCGAAGGTCGTCAGCTTGAGTGTGGGTTCATCTGGCTTGAACAAGGCTCACCAGATTGAGCCCAAAGTCGCTGGTTTGAGCAAGGGGTCACTCAGTCTGCTGTAGCCCCCCGGTCAAGGCACATATGAGAAAACAATCAATGAACAACTAAGGTGCCGCAATGAAGAATTCATGCTTCTCATCTCTCTCCCTTCCTGTCTGTCTGTCCCTATCTGTCCCTCTCTCTGAATCTCTCTGTCTCTGTCAAAAAAACAAACAAACAAACAAGAAATGGATCAGAGCTCTAAATGGAAGAGCTACAACCTGTACACCTCTTAGAAGGAAACACAGAGGGGAAAAGCTTCGTGACGTGGGATTTGGCAATGGATTCTTAGAGACGATACCAAAAACACAATCAGCAACAAACAAAAAGTAAATGAAGTGGACTACATCAAAATAAAAAAAAATCATATAAATAAAAACTTTTGTGCATCAAAGGACATTATCAAAAAGTTCCTCAGATTATCCAAAATCAAATCACCACGTAATAGAGTGATTCCGCTTCAGGGCATATTCCCAAATCATGGAAAGCTGGGTCCCAGACACCGGAACACCCGTGTGCATTATTCACGACAGCCACAGAGCGGAAGTAACCCCAAGTGTTCATTGGTGGGTGAACAGACCAAAAATGTGATCCCTCACCCAGTGGGATGCCACCCAGCCTTCAGAGGCAGGGAAACCCTGCCATGTGTTACGGCCTGGACAGACCTACGGCCTGGACAGACCGTGAGGACCTGATGCTAAGTGGAATTAGCCACCACAGAAAAAAGACAAGCACAGAAGGAAGGACCTCACTTACAGGAGGAAGCTAACGTTGTCAAGTTCACAGAGGCAGAAAATAGGATGGGGGTTGCCAGGGATGAGGTGACAGAATAAATCGGGGGTTCTCGTTGAATGGGCCCAGAATTTCACTTCTGTGAGATGGAAAGAAAGAAGTCCTGTGGCGAGCTAGATGGTGGTGACGGCTGCACCACAACGTGAATGTGCTTTTAAGGACGCGGAATGGTGCGCCTCAACTGTTTCAGCGGGTAGGTTTTATACCATCACCATTTAAAAAAATGTGATGAGAAAACAAAACAAAACAAAAACTGTAGTGTAACGAGGGAACTGCACCCCCCCACCCCCCACCCCCCTGTTTTTCAATCTATTTAAGGCAGAAGCATCTCCAGCTTTAATCCTCAGTCCCAGTCCTGGGCCCTGGGCTGTCCCCCGCCCCGCCTCCGCCTGTCTGGGACATTAACCGAGGAGCTGAGGAGAGCTCAGAGAGAAGCAATGGTTGACAAAGCTGAGGGTGGGGCTCAGAGGACTAAGTCTCTAAGAACCCCAGGGGTCAAGGCCATTATCGCCCCCCAGGCCGTCAGGGGCTCAGGGGAGGAAGGGTGTTGGGCAGATAAAATATATTATGCTCACTTTGTTAAAGATGGCGCTGCCCACATGGAAGCCCGTCACCCAGGTGATGTTATTTGCCCTTATGCTTGGGATGGGTGTGGGGGAAAAGCTGTAATGTAAGCAGGCCTGGTCGTTATAGCCTAAGGCTTAGTTTTAAGAGTAAACTTTTCCCCACACCCTTGACTGATTGGATGATGTGGGGTGCTGGTGCACTCTCCTGAGGAATCCCATTATGCCTCAGATGGGTGACTTTGTATCAGAGACTTTCTTGTTTGTAGGTTGGATTAAGGGTTTGGATTTCTATAGTATAAAAGTGGGGCAGGCCAGGAGCTTGCTCTCTTGGTTCCTGAGGTTGGTATTAGAGAGGAGAGCAGATTAAGGCCACATGGAGGAGAGGAGAAGCAGCCAAGATGGCAGAGTGCTGAGGAAGAAGCCAGTTTGTGCAGAGTTTGTGCAGAGAGAAGGAGATGGGAAACAGAGGTGAATAAGTCTGGTGAGCTAGAAACATTTGATTCTAGGAAACTCGGATAAGTCAGTAGCTTTGTGAGCACTGAATGAGTGGGTTTTGGAGCCCAGTGTGTGTTTTTGCTTGCCTGCCGGGTGCAAGCTGGAATTAAAGCTGATGGCTCACCAGTTCTTGGCTCCGTTGTTTCATTACCGACTGTCCGAATCTAATGCGAACCTGCACTGGCCAGGCGGCTGTGATGGTGGCCGCGGGCACTGGCTTTACACCTGGCTACTTCAACACTACCTTCCATGGGGAGCGCAAGTGTCTGCCCGCACTAGAAACGGCCCCCAGGCTAGGAGCCCCCGGTGAGGGACTTGTCTGGTTGCATGCGTGCTGTGAAGCCAGCCTGTGAGCCCTTCCCTGGGGCGGGGGGGGGGGGCAGTGTCCTGGCTTTGCCGGAGCAGAGTGCCCAGCCCAGCGTGGCACAGACCCTGCGCCACCATCTCGCCCCTGACTTCCCGTTTCTGTGCTCAGGGTGGTCTTTCTCTCGCTCTCCCAGACTCGAAACCTCGGAGGCCTCCCGGACGACTCTCCGAGGTTCCTGTTTCTCAAACGGGGTGCGGCCCAGACCGGGAGCTCAGACTCTGCAGTGCTTCCTGCCAGAGCCCGGCCTCTCTCTGCAGCAGCGACGGGCTGCCAGCTTGGGAGGTTCCTCCTGCAGCCCGTGGCCTGCCCAGCTCCCGACAGACTGCCAAGGCTCCGCTGGCACGGTCACTCCCGCTCGAAACCCCTCATTTTAACTTATTTTTAAGCTTCCACTTGTCAACACTGACTCCGTGCCGGGCGTGAGGCTCGGCGATCTCCGGAGATGATCTCCAGTGTGCCAGGTCACCCCACGGAGCAGCTGTCACCACGCCTTACGGCCAGTGACAGCCAGTGCAGCGGGCTTGCTAACTTCCCTTCCGGGGAGCCACGTCAGGCAAGCACCCGAGCCTGGGGCCTCGTTCCTCTTTGTTCCACAGGAGGGACTGCCCGGCTGACCCTGGCCATGCCGCACTGAACTCCTACCCTGATTCCTTTTTTTTGTATTTTTCTGAAATAAGAATCAGGGAGGCAGAGAGACAGACTCCCGCATGCTCCTGACCAGGATCCACCCGGCATGCCCACCAGGGGGCGATGCTCTGCCCATCTGGGCTGTTGCTCTGTTGCAACTGGAGCCATTTTAGCTCCTGAGGCAGAGGCCATGGAGCCGTCCTCAGTGCCCGGGACAACTTTGCTCCAAAGAAGCCTTGGCTGCAGGAGGGGAAGAAAGAGAGAGAGAGAGAGAGAGAGAGAGAGAGAGAGAGAAAGGAGAGGTGGAAGGGTAGAGAAGCAGATGGATGCTTCTCCTGTGTGCCCTGGCCAGGAATCGAACCTGGGACTTCCACACACCGGGTCGACGCTCTACCACTGAGCCAACCAGCCGGGGCTCAAAACTGATTCTCGTCCGCTCTGCCTTATCGTGGGGTCCCCTGAGACCCTGCTCTGAGACCTCCCCCAAAGAATGTTCTATTCCCCTCCTTTGAGACACAGGCCAGTGTAGACTTTCTGACAGGTTCTGATAGTCCCACCTTAACCCTCCGGAAAAGTCAGTGGCTCTCTTCCGACACATCAAGGTGCACGTGCCCCCCCCCCAGTCCCGTCCCCGCTTGCTCCTGGCAGAACCCCTGCAGGCTCCTGCCTGAGCGACAGCATCCTGACAACCCGCTCCGTCCTGCCCACTGTCCTCAACAGCTACGCAGCAGCCACTGGCGCCTTCCAAAGTGCAAATAATAAAAAGGGCTAGCACGGTAAATTTCATGTTGCATGTTTTTCACCACAATTAAGTTTTTAAAAATTATGAACAATATTTTAAAACACAAATGCAGATCGTGTCACTCCCGGCACGGGACCATCCATGCACGTGGGAGGAGGTAGTTACTACATCAGTGCTGAGTTGATGGGTGAATACACAATGTAACAATAAAGCAGTGAATTCCTTCACATGTGATGTACAATGTAGAGCTGTCTCTGAACAACGGCAAAAAATAAAATCCCCAAAATTGCTCTCAGGATGAGAACCCCATTGTTATAGTACAGAGCCTTTTCAGCGTTATTACCTCCAAATAATACTCCTGTTGATATATCAACAGGAACAGGATAAAAGTTCATCTCGGGCCTGACCAGGCGGTGGCTCAGTGGATAGAGCGTTGGCCTGGGATGCTGAGGGCCCAGGTTCAAAACCCCCAGGTTGCAGGTTGCAGCGTGAGCTCACCAGTTTGAGAGCGCGGTTCACTGGCTTGAGCCCAATGTCGCTGGCTTGAGCAAGGGGTCACTCGCTCAGCTGGAGCCCCCCAGTCAAGGCACATATGAGAAAGCAATCAATGAACAACTAAGGTGCCGCAACAAAGAATTGATGCTTCTCACCTGACCTGTGGTGGCGCAGTGGATAAAGCGTCAACCTGGAACGCTGAGGTTGCTGGTTCAAAACCCTGCACATGTCTGGTCAAGGCACATACAGGAGTTGATGCTTCCTGCTCCTCCCTTCTTTCTCTCTCTCTCTCTCTCTCATACTCTCTCCTCTCTCAAATGAATAAATTTTTTTAAAAAATTTTAAAAAAAAAGAAAGAATCGATGCTTCTCATCTCTCTCCCTTCCTGTTTCTCTCTCTCTCACTCTCTCTTTTTCTCAATAAATAAATAAATATTAATCTCATTTACTTATAAATACTTGAGTTTCCTCAAGTTAATCAACACCCAAACTCTAAAATCATCAGTTACATCCATTTCCTGGAATGATTCCTGAAGGGTGGCTTTTTAAAATGTCTTCTATAAGGTACCAGCAAAGACTTTCTATTTCTATGGCTTCAAATTTCAGACGTCTTCATTGTCCACAGAGTGATAACTAAATTTATGGTAGGTGCTTTTAACAGTGGTAGCCAAGGGAAACCATCGATGTCGGGACCCCCCACCCCCACCCCGCCCAATCATTTCAAATATCTAATCTCAGTACCTCCTCTTTCATCCAACCTTTTCTGTTTCTTTGTTCCTAACTGGAGCACCCACATCCAACAGGACCAGGGGGCAGAGCCCTATGAGGTCAGCGGTGCAGCTTCCAAGGGAACGGGCGGGCCAGCTCGGACTCAGTCTGTTTTGTTTCCTCCGGGAACAATGCAAGAGCTTCAGGGCACGCTGCCCACCCGCCCAGCGGAGCCCCACGGCCTCCACCCGCACGCCCACTGCAGCGCCCTTGCGCTACCAACCCCCTGAGGGAGGGGACACATCTCCTCCCCCAGCACTGCCAAGCATAGATGCAAAAAGGGGACCCGGTGACATGAGCTCCTGTCCCCAGGTGAGACGTAGGTCCCCTCTTGGCTCACTCTGCATGAGCCATATTGGCCTCTGGCTGAAGGAAAATCTAAGCAAGAAGGAAGCCCCAGCCCCGCACACTCAGAGGTGCAGCCTCAGGTCCCTCGTCCGCCACACACGCCGGCTGCCCGCACCAGGCAGGTGACCGACGGGACTCATAGGAGGAACCAGAGGGCGCCCCCTTGCAGAGAACGTGGCTGGCGGAGCAGTGCAGGAATCGTAAGGAAAGAATCCCACGGACACCCCCACTTCCATTCCTGAGGCGAGAGCGCTGGTGTTGACGTCCCCAGCGTCACGGTCCAGCCCCCACCCCAGCGACTGATGGACCCCCTCACGAGCGGTTTCCCATCAGCAGTCACTCCATCGCCACCACTTCAATGCTCCTCCCCCAGGAGATGCGTCTCCTCGGAAGAGTGTCTGACGGTGCGTGTGTGTGTGTGTGTGTGTGTGTGTGTGTGTGTGTGTGGGCTGGGGGAACAACCCACTGAATAATGAAAGTAAATTTTGAGTTTGGCGAAATATAGAACTTATAGATGAAAAAAAAAAAACCATCCAGACTGACCAGGTGGTGGCACAGTGGATAGAACATCGGTCTGGGGTGCTGAGGACCCAGGTTCTAAACCCTGAGGTCACGCTGGCTTGAGCGTGGTGGGCGTATGGGCTTGGGCGTAGGGTCATCAACATGATCCCATATGGCTGGCTTGAGCTCAAGGTTGCTGGCTTGAGCAAAGGGTCACTTGCTCTGCTGTAGCTGACCCCCTCCCGCCCGGGTCAAAACACATATATGAAAAAGCAATCAATGAACAGCTAAGGTGCTGCAATTATAAATTGATGCTTCTCATCTCTCTCTCTTCCTGACTGTCTCTCTCTCACTAAAAAAAAAAAAAAAAAAAAGAAAAAAAGATGCAGGCTGGACCGTGGTTCCACACTTGCCCCTGCTCAGAGCTGGCAGTCATCCCCTCTGGTACAGTCCCTTCAGGGGCCTGTGGCCCCTGACAGGCTCAGAAAGGACAGCGCCAGGGAGAGGTGGGTGTTCTCTCACCACGGCCATCATTGGGAAAGGCAGCCTGACGTCCTGAGAGCTGGAAGAGTTCGGGCAGCTGGATTTCCACGGGCCCCCAGCCACACTGTGTGCTGTAGCCCAGGCACGTAGGAGGCCAGGAGCGGACGGCCCTGGCAGTCCCTCTGTCTGAGGAACAGAACAGCCTCCTGGGGGGACTCTCCCTGTAGGGGACAAGGGAGGCGGGTCACCCAGACCACACTGAAAGAGCTCTGTCCTTTTCCTCAAGAAATTCTAAGGTCTCCCACAGATAAAATATATTATGCTCACTTTGTTAAAGATGGTGTTGCCCATGTGCAAGTTTTTTTTTTTTTTAAGGATTCTTTTTTTTTTACAGGGACAGAGAGAGAGGGATAGATAGGGACAGACAGACAGGCACGAAGAGAGGTGAAAAGCATCAATCATTAGTTTTTCGTTGCTGTTGCGACACCATAGTTGTTCATTGATTGCTTTCTCATATGTGCCTTGACCGCGGACCTTCAGCAGACCGAGCAACCCCTTGCTGGAGCCAGCGCCCTTGGGTTTTGCTCAAGCCAGATGGGCCCGCGCTCAAGCTGGCAAGCTCGGGGTCTCGAACTTGGGTCTTTCAGCATCCCAGTCCGACGCTCTATCCACTGCGCCACCGCCTGGTCAGGCCCATGTGCAAGTTTTAAGAGTAAGCTTTTCTCCACACCCTTGACTGATTGGATGATGTGGGGTGGTTCACTCTCATGAGGAATCCTCCCATTATGCCTCAGATAAGTGACAGTATCAGACTTCCTAGATTGTATAATTGGATTAAAGGTTTTGATTCTACACTATAAAGTGGGGCAGACCGGGAGCTTGCTCTCTTGGTTCCTGAGGTTAGTATTAGAGAGGAGAGCAAAGTAAGGCCACATGGAGGCCAGGAGAAGCAGCCAAGATGGTGGAATGCTGAGGAAGAAGCCAGTTTGAGCAGAGTTTGTACAGGAGAAGGAGATGGGGAACAGAGGTGAATAAGTCTGGTGAGCTAGAAACCTTTGATGCTAGGAAACTCGGATAAGTCAGTAGCTTTGTGAGCACTGAATGAGTGGGTTTTGGAGCCCAGTGTGTGTTTTTGCTTGCCCACCAGGTGCAAGCTAGAATTAAAGCTGATGTCTCACCAGTTTTAGGCTCCATTGTTTCATTACCGTCTCTCCAAATCTAATGTGAACCTGCACTGGCCAGGCAGCCCTGTTGGTGGCCGCGAATACTGGCTTTACACACCGTATCCATGGCATCCTTGGGGACATATCAGAGACGTGGCTCTCTGGCATGTCCCAGGTGGAAAGAAACCATGGTGGTGGCAGCGCGGGGGAGGTGGAGAAGTAGCAGTATGCTGGGAGACGGCTCCCAACTGTGGCCCCAGGGACAGTGGAGAGGTGTCTGCAGGGTGGTGGGCAGTGAGGACTGAGGTGCCCTGGACAGCCTGGTGGAGGAAGGGGAAGTCATGCACAGCTGAGCCTGCTAGCAGTCGGCGGTGCCACCTGGGATCACCAGACAGGAGCGAAGGGAAGATGGAACTTTCTTGGAGCTTCTATAGGGACCGAAACTCATGCCTACATTGCCCGCCTGCCCACCCCAGAATCACGGTGGAGAACCTCTCTGAGTGATGGGAAAAGCCCATGCCTTTGCACGGGCTGCTCGCCTGCCACCACTCAGGGACTGAGTCACATCACTGGACGCAGCTGATTACTCTCTGTTGTCATGTTCCTGAGATGGTCTTTCCTAATCCAGAGGTTAGTAGTGCCAGCTGGCTCAGGGACGTGACTTCTGTGCTTTGCAGGGTTAATTTATCCAGTGCCTAGAATAGGCCCTGTCCTTCCCCTGCATAAAACGCTCCTAGTACTGTGTTTTAAGGATATACAACAGCAATACATACATGTATGTATGTACATACACATGCACACATACCACCAATCTGAGGGGTAACATTGCGGGCTGCTCTGGGATCACCTGGTCATTCCACGTCCCTCGCATAGTCCTGGGAGCCAATCCCCAGGGACAGCTCTGTGAGCTGTTCCACAGGGTGGGGAGGGTGGACAATAAGGAACAGCCGGGTGGCTGCCCCCTAAGGACGGGTTCTTTATGATACAGACTCGCTCAACTGACTTGCAGTGAAAAAAGACCCGTCCTTCAGAGAACACAGCGGGAGACCCCTTGTGAAGCCGCCCTCACCTTCTCTTGTTTCAGGGTGAGGCATGCCACGTCCTCTGTCCTCTGCCCACTCCTGCTGGGTACCTCGCACTACAAACCCAGCACAGCAAAATCTCTCCCCCTCCAGGCCTCCCCGCGGCCACTCCGCACCCAGAACAAAGGGCTTCCCACCCATCCTGATTCTTACTTTCAACCTGACCCCTACTTTCCCATAAACCTCAGTTCCTGGCCCCCTCCCTCGTCCAGCGTGCCGTCCAGCTTCTCCACCATGATGAGTTCCCACGGACCCCTCACACCAACCCAACATTCTACTGACTTTTCTTCCCTCTGACTCCCTGGCCCAGGTGCTCTTTGAGCAAAGCACTGTGTCTTATTCCTCCGTGGTTTCACAGCTCTGGACCCCGTATTTGGTCCACGATAAACGTTAGTTAAACATGGATTGTAAACCAAAAGGTGAACCCTAAAGAAAACTACAAAACTACTAGAAGAAAACTGGAGGAAAACCCCTATGGCCTTAAGTCTCAGGCAGTGATTTCCTAGGTACAACACCAAAACCACGATCCACAAAACAAATTTATTTTCCTTCTTTTCCAAGGGACAGGAGGGGAGATAGAGAGACAGACTCCCGTATGCACCTAGACAAGGATCCACCCGGCAAACACCTGTCTGAGGCCGATGCTCTGCCCATCTGGGGCCATGCTCGCAACAAACTATCTTTAGTGCCTGAGGTGGAGGCTCCACGGAGCCATCCTCAGCACCAAGGGCCAATGCGCTCGAATCAATCGAGCCATGGCTGTGGGAGGAAAAGAAAGAGAGAGAAGGGGGAGGGGGAGGGTGGAGAAGCAGAAGGTCGCTTCTCCTCTGTGCCCTGACCAAGAATCAAACCTAGGACACCCACATGCCAGGCCGATGATCAACGACTGAACCAACTGGCCAGGGCCCCTAAATGACCAGAAGGCAGAAGAGTCATCCACAGGGGGCGGACATACACACACACACCCATGTGGAATGGGTCATCAAATTGTAATAGACTTGCCTGACCTGTGGTGGCGCAGTGGATAAGGCGTCGACCTAGGAACACAGAGGTCGCCAGTTCAAAACCCTGCACTGGTCTGGTCAAGGCACATATGGGAGTTGATGCTTCTAGCTCCTCCCCCCTTCTCTCTTTCTCTCTCTCTCTCACTCTGTGTCTCCTCTCTAATATGAATAAAATAAAATAAAAAAAAAATCAAAAAAAAAATGTAATAGACCCACACCTGGCAGAATACTACATAGTATATGTTTCCATTGATATGAAATCTAGAAGAGGCAAAAATGACAGAGTGGCAGAGGTGAACCAGTGTCTGCCTGGGGTCACAGGGTTGGGGGTGGGGGTGGGGATGGCTGGGAAAGGGACTTCCATAAAGAGACACAGAGGGAACTTTCGGGGTGAGGAAAATGTTCCCTATCTTGACTGTGGTGGTGGCTCCACAGGAGCACACACGGAGCCAAAGTCGCCCAACCACACGTTCAAGACTGGGGGTGGGGGGGTAGGGGGGTGGGGGGTGGGAGGTGGTGGGTTATCTGATCCGCTGAGTCTCAGAATCCAGGACACTGAGGAGGATCCCGTCCCTGTCCCTGTGCCCCCTCTGTACTTAGCCAGCCACCTAGTCCTGTCACTCTGACCCTAAAACCTCTCCCGGATCTTCCTCTGCCCCTTGTCCCCAGAGCGTCACGTCCCAGCGGAACAGACGGGCATGACCACTGGGTCCCCCCACCTAGAGTCAGAGCCGCTGACCACCGCCATGCTGTTAGGAAGTAGGCTTTCTGGAAACACGTGCCCACTCACGTCTGTCCCCTGCTCATGAACCTTCCACCACCACCACCCTTTTCAGGAAGACCACACCCCACGCACGGAGCATCTCACAGCCTCGCACCCACCCTGCAGCCCCTCTTCCTCGTTCTCTCCCACGCGCATTGCAGAGACCTGCTCCTGCGCGGGGCTCCCCCAAAGCACCGAAGTCTTGCGCAATTCCGGGACTTCGCACGTGCCCCCCCCCCGCCGCCCCCACCCTTTGCACCTTCCTTCCTGCTCCCAGTCGGGTGTTCCAGGCGAAGCGGAAGCGTCCTGACCCCGCGAGCTTTCTCGGCTTGGTCGGTGGGACCCAGCCTTGGGTTGGGTGCCCGTCCTCGGAACGTGGGCATCTGTAGTTGTTATAACTGGTCTGTCTGTCAGGGTGGGCATCCTGGTTTTCGCCTCTGGGTGTCTGGCACCCAGCGGATGGATCCCTGGCACACAGAAAGGGACTCAAGTCTTGTTTCTGGGTGTTTCAGATGAAGGAAAGAAGAAATACCAAAGCGCAGAGCGATAGTCCACTAAGGGGCTCCGAGGCACGAGAACAAGGAGGTACTTGAGTTGAACTGTTCTGGGCTGAACTGTGCCCTCCCCCCCACCCCCAAAGTGACGTGCTGAAGCTCTCACCCCAGCACCTCCGACTGTGATTGTATTTGGAGGTATGACCCACACAAGAGATAAGATAAAAAGAGGTCGCCTGACCTGTGGTGGCGCAGTGGATAAAGCGTCGACCTGGGAACACTGAGGTCGCCAGTTCAAAACCCTGCACTGGTCTGGTCAAGGCACATATGGGAGTTGATGCTTCCAGCTCCTCCTCCCTTTCTCTCTTTCTCTCTCTCTCTCTCTCTCTCTCACTCTGTATCTCCTCTCTAAAATGAATAAAATAAAAATTTTTTAAAAATTTTTAAAATATAAAAAGAGGTCATGGGTGTGGGCTCTCATCGAACGGCTGGTGTCATAGAAAAGGAGATGAGACCACAAACACAAACAGAGGGACGACCCCCGTGAAGTCACAGGGAGAGAGGCCGCCGAGGGAACCAGCCTTGCCGCCACGACACCCTCCTCTCGGGCTCTGAGCCTCCAGAGCTGAGAGGAAACAGATTCCCACTGTTTAAGCCACTCGGTCTGTGGAACTCACACAGCTCAGAAGGATCGGGAGGCCTTGCTAAGTGGCCGCTGGAAGTAAGGGCGCTCCAGGTGGGCTGCACGCAGAAGGGCAGGTGTGGGTGACCCGCACATGGAAGGGCGGGTGTGGCTGCCATGTGTGCGTGGTGAACCCCGCGGGGAAGCCACGTAAACAGCACTGGGGGGGAGGGCGGACGGCAGGCTCCGGAGGGCCCGAAAGCCAGGCTAAGGGGTCCGTACTTGACGCCGCAGGTCAGAGAGCCTCATCCTGGTGGGACTGACGGCAACTCAGTATTTTCCGTGACAGAGGAAGCAGCGGGCTGGCATGGGGCAGGCGTTCCTGGGGTGGGCCCCAAGGGGAAGGGCTGGAGGTCCCAGGCGCTGCACATCCTCAACGGGTGCACACAAGCCGTGGGGGGGGGGCACAGAGTTGTTCACTTAAAAGTTCTATATGTATTTCAGCCTGACCAGGTGGTGCGCAGTGGATAGAGCGTCAAATGGGGACGCAGAGGACCCAGGTTTGAAACCCCAAGGTCGCCAGCTTGAGCGTGGGCTCACCAACTGGAGCGCAGGTCGCTGGCTTGAGCAAGGGGTTGCTCGCTCTGCTCTAGCACACACACCCCCTCCGCACCCTGTCAAGGCACATGTGAGAAAGCAATCAATGAACAACTAAAGTGCTGCAACTATGAGTTGATGCTTCTCCATCTCTCTCTCTTACTGTCTGTCCCTATCTGTTCTTCTATCTCTCCCTGTCAAAATAAAAGTTTTTAATGTATTTTTTTCTTTTTATTTTATTTTATTTTTATTTTATTCATTTTAGAGAGGAGACACAGAGTGAGAGAGAGAGAGAGAGAGAGAAAGGGGGAAGGAGCTGGAAGCATCAACTCCCATATGTGCCTTGACCGAACCAGTGCAGGGTTTTGAACTGGCGACCTCAGTGTTCCCAGGTCAACGCTTTATCCACTTCGCCACCACAGGTCAGGCTAATGTATTTTTAACATGAGAAACTCAGGACCATGGTCTGTGGCTCTTTTGTGAAAAGTTAGAGCGTAGACCAGAACAGACAAATACTGGGACCCTGGCCATCAGAAGGGCCACGTGCCATTGGCTGCACGGTCAGGCTGCATTGTTAATCCTCCACGGTTTTCTCCCAGCTCGGGCTCACCCTGCCCACAGCGCTCCTGGTAAAACACAGGTCAGTGACTGTCACCCCCTTGCTCAGAATCTCCCAGTGGACCCCAGAGCCAATAAAATCCCAGCCCCCCCCCCGTTATGTTTCACATGTACAACCTGCCTGTCCCCCATTACCCCAGCCTCTCCGGCTACTCCTCGTTTGTCCTGACCTTCGCTGCACTGGGGATGGGAAAATCAGGCGCAGAAGGAATCGTGGGGGTCAAGCAGCTGAGGGCTGTTGTATTCATGTGTTCACTTGGGGACGCCCGCTGTGTCTCGGACACGGCGGTGCCGCGTATCCGGATGGGTACACAAGACCCCCGCGCACCTGGGGTTCATGATCCGGAGCAACTGACTGTCAATCCCAAAAGTACAAGACTTCACCCGGGAGAGGAGGCGACTGCTCGGAGGAGTCACGTGGTGCTACTAGAGCTCATCCCAAGGGAAGCCCGATCAAGTCCCCGAGTAAAGCCTGAGTAGGTTCCCCGAGGACAGGACCTTCCTCGGTGACAAGGGGGAGGAGAACATCGACCCGCAGAGGCAGAGGGAAAGGCGAGCAGGGAAAAGAGGCGGCGGGGGGCACGGCGGCAGCTGTGCGGACGCGGAGACCCTTGGGCTGCAGGGAGGAAGGCGGGGGTGGGGTCGGGGTGGGGTGGGGACAGGGCGGCAGCTGTGCGGACGCGGAGACCCTCGGGCTGCATGCGGGTCGGAAGGCGGGGGCGGGACTGGGGGGGCAGGGCGGCAGCTGTGCGGACGCCGAGACCCTCGGGCTGCAGGGAGGAAGGCGGGGGCGGGGCGGGACTGCGGGGGCAGGGCGGCACCTGTGCGGACACGGAGACCCTCGGGCTGCATGCGGGTCGGAAGGCAGGGGTGGGGGCAGGGCGGCAGCTGTGCGGACTCGGAGACCCTCGGGCTGCAGGGAGGAAGGCAGGGGTGGGGGTGGTGGCAGGGGTGGGGCGCTCAGGACGCCAGGCTGGAGCAAGAGCAAAGGAGGGCCCTCGCAGACCCCTCTCCCTGTCCAGAGCCCATCCCGCGCGCCCAGCCCCCCCTGGGGACCGCCAAGGAGATGCCCAAGTGGCCAGCGGCCCGCGTCAGTTCACAGACACCGCGGTCGTAGCATCTCGCAGGGCGGGCGGGCGGGCGGCCGAGGCTCCCAAGCAGCGCAGGGGACGCGGGGACTCTGGAAACCCTTCCCCCACTGACGCTCAGACCTCAGCCACGGGACCAAGGACAGGTGCTGGTAGGCCGTGGGCGTCCGGGAGGTTCTCAAGCCCCCCAGGTTCAGTAAGGACCCCCGTTTGCGACCTAGAGCTCATCGTTTGCCGACTTCATCCGCTGCATCAGTGCCTGCGGGACTCCTGGGGACACTCTCCCCAAGCACCCCACCCCGCCCCCGCAGCTACTTGCTTCAGGCCATTATGGGGGCGGCGCGGCACCGGGCGTGGTCCGGCCCAAACCTTCGGAAGTCGTTTAAACGAAGTCATAAAGGTGGGACCCGAATTGGATTGGACGGTGCGCTTCCTGAAAGCTTTGTTTTGGTTTTTATTTCTTTTTAATACTTTTCAGTATATTAAAATCTTTTTCAGTGCCAGCACAAGTAGGACAAATACTGTGTAAGTTGAAAATGTACATACATTTAACATAATAATTTCTTTGGCACAAAAAATACAATATCCTTTTATGTTGCCCAAAATAATTATAGGATTCAGGAGGGCTGTGTCCAAGGGAGTCCTGCCTTCCTGGTTCCCAAACGTCCTAGGCCGACCTCACTCTGCTGATTGCACAGAATAAATAAGTCCTTTCCCCGACTTCTTTATTTATTTATTTTATGTAATATTTTTTCTTTTCCATCTCTTTCTTGTGGTGCCTTCCCTGAATTCGCTGACAAATAAGAGTCATTTCTACTGGCTAAATCTCTACACCTACTACTTACCTTTCCTTCCACAAGAGCAACCCTTTTGTGATCAGAGCAACCCTGGAGGCCTTTATGGACCATGTTACATAGGTCTGCCTTCATTCCGGATAACTTTCTATTTTAACTTCTAATGTAGTATGACTTCCTTTCTGTTGTTTCTCATTCACAGCTACGTGACAAAGTTTCTTGTGTCAAAATATATATGTTCATAATGGGAGCCGGCTCTGGGAACTCAGCCGAATCAGTGATGGGACGTCGGCCACGGTGAGAAGAGGAATTAGATGTCTAACACCCAGCAGACAGTGGTCCCAGCGAGAGGAAGGGGGGAATGAGAGCAGGGGTGCAGAGAAGGGGGCGGAATGCGAGACACCCCCGGCGCGGTGGGAATAAGCAGAGGTCCCGACAGGTAGGACGTGGACGTGGCCGTGGCCGACAGGGAGGAGCCCTCGGAAAGGATGATGGTGCCCCACCGCTGCCCCTCTCCAGAACAGCCTTGCCCCGGCCACCCCGTGGAGCGCCCGTCCATATGCTGGACCTCTTGTCTTTTCCCCGACCTCAGCCCCTTCTCCAGTAGCTCCAGAGCTAAGTGTGAACCCCGTCACACGAAAATAAACCTTACGCGATAACACCTAGTTGCACGAGCAGAAAGACACACCGACGACGTTGTGAGTTGTCCCAGGACACGGGATCGAGCCATGCTTTTCTCTCATGTCTCCGCGTACTCCGGGTTCAGAAAGACCTGGGCTTCAATCCCAGTGGCACCCCTCTACCAGCCAGTCAGTGGGACCGTGGCCAAGTGACATCACTTTGGAATGCCCCCTGTTTTGTCACCTAGAGAGAGTGCACACCTTAACGGTAACCACCTCGTCAGAGGGCTGCCAGAGTCACACCACTAAGCTCGAGAAGAGCTCAATGGTTACACCTGCCTGCCCCATAGCGCACTCAGAAAGGCCATTTCTATCATTGAAAATAAAATGTAATGATTTAAAAAGTAAAACTGAACTAAGGGGGGAAAATATATTTCGCATGGAGTGTTTTTATCTTTCCAGTGGCGAGTTTTAGTCTTGTTATTTTTGACTTCCTCTATTTTTTGTGGGTTCCTCCCGCCGAGAACAGTCGGTCGGTCCACGTAAACACACTTGGGGAAGGGATGGAAGGAAGCGAAACGCCTGCTGTCAGCCAGACCGAGTGCAAACGTACAGTCCACCACGGCGCTGAGCTGCCCAGGGACCCACGGAGCCACCTTGGGGAGGGCGGCGGGCGAAGCAGCCCCTGCGTTCTAATGGGGAGAGGGGGCAAATCACATTTCTCTCTCTCTTTCTTTCTTTCTTTTGTGACAGGCAGAGAGAGGGACAGATACGGACAAACAGGAAGAGAGAGATGAGAAGCATCAATTCTTCGATGTGATTCCTTAGTCTCTAGTTGTTCATTAATTGCTTTCTCATATGTACCTTGACAGGGGGAAAGGGGACGGGGCTACAGCAGAGCTAGTGACCCTTTGCTCAAGCCAGCGACCATGGGGGGTCATGTCTATGATCCCACGCTCAAGCCACGACCCCGCGCTCAAGCCAGCGACTTCAGGGCTTCGAACCTGGGTCCTCTAACGACCCAGTTCGATGCTCTATTCACTGCGCCACCGCCTGATCAGGCAGCAAATCACATTTCTTTAGTAAACATATGGCCTTCCCATATGACTGAGCTAAATAGTATATGTTAATAAGGAGTCAGCTCAGTATGGGAATAAAAAATGAAATAAAAACCCAATGCATAATTTCTAGAAAACGGAATGGTGAAGAGACATTCTGAAGTACATAGTTTGAGCCAGGGGTGGGATTCAGCCGGTTCACACCAGTTCGGCAGAACCGATACCTAATTTGTTGTTGAGTTTGGTGAACCGGTGGTTAAAACGGCACTTGGCATCAGGGTTCTCTCTAAGGTGGGCGCCTGGGCAGCCGCCCAATGTGGACATCACCAATTGACATCCCTCACTCTTTTTGAATGTCCATCTGCGCAACAGCGTGTTCTAAGCGCCCGTGGTCATGGTCATTCGTCCATGGGGGCAAAAATTTTAAACGAGGACGCCAGTCAAGAAGCAATATGGAAATATCTTAAATCACAGTTTTATTGTTCTTTGTCAGGTATTAATACTTCTTTCCTTTTTAATTTAATTTTTTAAAATATTTTTTTATTAATTTTAGAGATGAGAGAGAGAGAAGGGGGAGGAGCTGGAAGCATCAACTCCCATATGTGCCTTGACCAGGCAAGCCCGGGGTTTCGAACTGGTGACCTCAGTGTTTCCAGGTCCAAGTTTTATCCACTGTGCCACCACAAGTCAAGCTTAATATTTCTTCATTAATATTTTAAAACTCTTTCTTATAACAATCTAGTTTTGTGTACCTCTTTTATGGTTCTCATTTAAGTATTAAATCCATGAAATAGTAAACTACCTTTCAGTATGTTTTTCTATACATACTTAAAACGGTCATTGGGGCAGAGAACCGGTTGTTAGATTGTTTGAATCCCAGCCCTGGTGTGAGTCCCTCGCTGGGGGAAAGAGCAGCAGGGACAAAACACAGCCTACGCCTGACCAGGCGGTATGGCGCAGTGGATAGAGCGTCGGACTGGGATGCGGACGACCCAGGTTCGAGACTCTGAGTTCGCCAACTTGAGTGCAGGTTCATCTGGTTTGAGCAAAGTTCACCAGCTTGAGACCAACGTCGCTGGCTTGAGCAAGGGGTTACTCAGCCTGCTGTAGCCCCCCCCCCCAGTCAAGGCGCATATGAGAAAGCAATCAATGAACAACTAAGGTGCCACAACGAAAAACTGATGCTTCTCATCTCTCTCCCTTCTTGTCTGTCTATCTCTATCTGTCCCTCTCTCTCTCTCTCTCTCTCTCTCTGTCACAAATAAATACAACAGAAACCACAGCCTACACAGAAACCATATAATAAGTGACTCTCTAGAAAAGCCTCCATCTTTGCCCCCTGAGCCTCATTAGCATGATGTCTGGCCCACAGAGAGGGCACCCGGCCAGGGTCAGGCCCTCTGCAAGATGGTAAGGCACACTGGGAGGTGCCGGTATTCAAGGGGGAAGGCTGGAGAACCTCCTGCGGGCTGAGAACCAGTCAGGTGGGCTCCACAGTTCTCTCCACAGGACTTCTCAACTTCTCAGGCTTGGGGGGAAAGGCTGCACAGAAGCAGCCCTATTCACCTCAATGATGAAAAAGAGATCTCCACCCCGCTGGTAATTACTACCCACAGAGAGGCTTTCTTTTCCAAAGGACTTTGTACAGTTTAACTTGAAGTGAGCATGAATTATCCTTACTTTGCAAGATGAAAAAAATAATAGCAATAATAATAACAGGCAGAGAGAAAAGACTCTTTTTTTCCCCCAAGAGGTCGGAAGGTAAGTTTCCAATGCATTTTTACCCCTCCCCCTCCAAAGTATGCGTGTAGCATGAGCTCACCCGCCCCCCCCCGCAAAGTATGCGTGTAGCGTGAGCTCACCCGCCCCCCCCGCAAAGTATGCGTGTAGCGTGAGCTCACCCGCCCCCCCCCCGCAAAGTATGCGTGTAGCGTGAGCTCACCCGCCCCCCCCCGCAAAGTATGCGTGTAGCGTGAGCTCACCCGCCCCCCCCCGCAAAGTATGCGTGTAGCGTGAGCTCACCCGCCCCCCCCCGCAAAGTATGCGTGTAGCGTGAGCTCATCCGGCCCACGCACTAAGGGAATGCATTTGCTGTGCCTTAGTCGAATCAAGATTCACGGTGGGGACCCGGGGCATGGAGTCCTGACGCAGAAGAATGCCTCCTCCCCACGCATAGCCGTTCTTCTAAGATTTTTTCCACCCCCGTCTTAGATAACAACCGAGATCACGGAACTTACTGCAAAACCCGCCGCCCTTCCCGCTTCTCGGGAGCTGCTGACCTCGATCGCAAGTCAGCTGCACTATTCTGGGGTTTGGTGCTGGCCGGGGAGGAAACCACACTCAGGGGGCCCAGGCAGTGAGCATTTGAGCAACGCCTCACTCAGGAAGCAGGTGGCCTCTGCTGGCCCCGGCCTCGACCTCTCCTTCTCCCTCTGCCTTCCTCCCTTCTCTCTCTCTCTCTCTCTCTCTCTCTCTCACTCACTCTCACACACTCACTCTCACACACACACACACACACTCACTGCAAAATCATTTCTATCCTACTGACTCCTGAATACTCAATGCATGTCTCTGTAAAACCATGAGAAATTTTTTTTTATTTATTCATTTTAGAGGGGAGAGAAAGAGAGAGAGAGAGAGAGAAAGCGGGGAGGAGCAGGAAGCATCAACTCCCATATGTGCCTTGACCAGACCAGTGCAGGGTTTTGAACTGGCGACCTCAGCATTCCAGGTCGACGCTTTATCCACTGCGCCACCACAGGTCAGGCCAAAATCATGAGAATTTAAGATGCTCGCTGTAAGGTTTAGTTTCTTGCTGATTGCTCCCTGAGATATCCAACAGTTATCAGAAAGCTAGCTTGACCTGCAGAGGCCGGTCTGCCCCAAAGCCACAGGGTCCCCTCGCTGAACAGGGGAACTCAGGTCACAACAGTCGGGAAGCATTTCAAAGCAGGTAGGTCTGATAAGCCCACCCAAGGGAGCTCAAGGGGAAGGTATCTTCCAAAGCCCCAGTGATGTGTTACAATTTCTTTCTCATTCGAAATAAGTGCTTGCTTTCATACCTAATTTTGAATTCAGAGAGCTCCAAAATGACAGAGCGCTCTCACAGAACCTGGGGGTCCGTGTCTGGTGCCACTACCGGGGTGTCTACACGCCCCGCCCCAGACGACAGTGAGATCTGCAATAAAGTAACAAACACGCTGCGCAGCAAAAACAATGAAAAGAAAATGGGAGGAACTTTGTGCAGGTCAACAAGCTGCCTGTGCTCTATCCACACTCACCAAACACCCGAGTCCTCGGGGCGAGGCTGAACAAAGTCACAGCCCTGAGCTGCGATTTTACCGGATCACAGGTGTGAAGGACCACCAGGAAGCTCTCACGGGGCAGGGAGCTCTTGCCAGACACGGTGTGAGCGTGCAGAGCCTCACGGACACTGAACCCTGGTTTCATCGCAAGCCCGTCCCCCATACGCACACTGCCCATTCTACCCGCCGACCACAGTACGGAGCTGTCCTCGCGCAGCTTGGCGCTGGCCTCCGTCTACCGGGGGTGTTATGACACGTGTGGCCCCCGTACCCGCTCCCTGCCACCGGCAAACGGCGCCACCTTCGGTAGCTCCCCCTCTTTGTCTTGAAAAGAGCAAGGGACATAAAGCATGGGACCTGCGGTCACCGAGGAGTATCCACCCTCTTGGTAGTCGAGGGGGGGGAGGGGGGCATACAGGGGCCTCCCTTATCTGGGTGTTCCTCCAGAGTGTGGCATCGTGGCACCCACACGAGGTGGCAGTGCTGGGCGGGGCTCTGCAGGGGACAGAACTCCAACGTGACCTTGCTGAAGCAAGAGCAGTTACTGGCTTGACTAGCTAGAAAGTCTGGGGATCAATTCAAGCTGGTTTTAAGCCGGCTAGACCAAGAGATTCGACCATCATCAGGAATGTGCTCGTCTGAACCTCTCAGCTAAGCTTCCTCTAAGTTTGCTTCCTTCAAAGACAGGTGCCCTTGGGACGGAAAATCTCTTCCAGGAGCATTCCAGCACTAGAGGTTTTTAGAACTCAAGGTCCCAGCAAGGCCTGACCACGCTGTGGCGCAAAGGATAGAGCATCGGACTGGGATGCAGAAGACCCGGGTTCGAGACCCCGAGCTCGCCAGCTTGAGCACAGGCCCATCTGGCTTGAGCAAAAAGCTCGCCAGCTTGGACCCAAGGTCGCTGGCTCCAGCAAGGGGTTGCTCGGTCTGCTGAAGGCCCGTGGTCAAGGCACATGTGAGAAAGCAATCAATGAACAACTGTGGTGTCGCAACAGCAACGAAAAACTAATGATTGATGCTTCTCATCTCTCTCTGTCCCTGTCTGTCCCTCTCTCTGACTCTCTGTCACTGTAAAAAACAAACAAACAAACAAAAAGATCCCAGCAGGATGACACACCTCAGGAAAGAACGACAGGGTGATGCACTGTCTAACCTAGTGGCCAGGGAAAGCTACTTGGGTGACTGGCACCTCACTAGTTCACAAAACAGTTCACAAAAGGAAAACAAAAAAAAAGCAAGACAAAAATGTAACAAGCTAGTCGCCCACTAGTGCCTTTTACTAAGCCTCTCATGTGATCTTATCTTTCCCCTCCAGTTGGACTGCCAATCTATTAATACAAGGATAAATACAAAATAAACTGGAGGAACAGCCAGTTAACAGTGCTTATGTCTGTGGCCAAGCTTCAGCCAATCTGATAGTGCAGCCGCAGAGGGTCCCAGAGCAGACATGCAGACCACTGGGTCAAGCCGGGACTCTCAGGAGCTGATCCCAGGGGGTACACTGCTTGTTTAGTACTTAGAAAAGAAATTCATGGAGACAGTAATCAGTCTTAGAAAAAGTTTGTTAAAGGATTAAAGTCTTACATGGAAGAATAGAAACCAGGCCCTGGCCAGTTTGCTCAGTGGATAGAGCGTCAGCCTAGAGCATATGGATTTCTTGGGCTCGATTCCTGGTCAGGGAACACAGGAGAAGCAATCATCTGCTTCTCTACCCCACCCCTGCTCTCTCTCTCTCTCTCTCTCTCTTCCCATCCTGCAGCCATGGTTTGATTGGTTGGAGCACATCGGCCCCAGGCACTGAGGATGGCTCCATGCAGCCTTAGCCTCAGGCACTAAAAATAGTTCAATTGTAAGCATGGCCTCAGACAGGGGTTGCTGAGTGGATCCTGGTTGAGGTGCATGCAGGAGTCTGACCTTCTATCTCCTCTCTTCTCACTTGGAAAATAAGAAGAAAAAAGAAAAGAAATCCAAAAACCTTTGCAAATAAAAAATACTACATACAAGATGTAAATACTGATGACCAGATGAGACAAGTTTCTGAGCACAACCTCTGGTTTAGTTATTGCATTTGCAGGATTGTATCCTATGAAAATAACCATGAGTGACTATGAGGTTATCTGTGCAAGGTATAAACTTATCTTTGATTATAACAATGACAGCGAAGGAAAGAAAAGTCTAATTGGTTAAGATGATAGTATATTCACATAATTAAAGACTATGCAGCCACTAAAAGTGACACTATATCAATATTCTCTATGATATAGATGCAAAAGTCCTCAACAAAATAACTACCAAACCAAATATAGCTACACATATAAAAGATTATATACCATAACCAAGTGGGATTTATCCTGGGAATTCAAGGTTGGTCCAACATATGATGATCAATGTAATACAGCATATTAGTGGAATAAAGGACGAAACCACATGATCCTCCCAAGAGATGTGGAAAAAGCATCTGACAAAATCCAATGCACATTCATGATAAAAATACTCAACAGATCGGGAATAAAGGGAAATTCCTCTACTTGATAAACAGGAACTACAAAACACCCAAGCAATGGACAATATACTTAATGGTGAAAATCTGAAAGTTTCCCCTTAAGAACAGAAACAAGATAAAGATGTCTTTGCTCACCCCTTCTAGTCAACACTACAATGCAGTCTTTAGCCAGGGACATTAGGCAAGAAAAAGAAAGAAAAGACATCCAATTGATACGAAGATAAAACTGTATCAGCAGATGACATAGTCTTGTAAGTAGAAAATTTTAAAGCATCTACAGCAATAAAACAGCTAATAAACTTGTTCAGCCAGGTTGTAGGATATGAAAATCAATGTTATTTCTATCCACTTGCAATGCCCAATCCAAATGTATTAAGAAAACAATCCCACTTACAGTAGTATCAAAAAAGAATAAGTCTGACCAGATGGTGGCGCAGTGGATAGAGCGTTGGACTGGGATACAGAAGACCCAGGTTCGAGACCCCAAGGTCGCCAAATTGAGCGCGGGGGCCCATCTGGCTTGAGCAAAGAACTCGCCAGTTTGGACCCAAGGTCGCTGGCTCCAACAAGGGGTTGCTCAGTCTGCTGAAGGCCCGCGGTCAAGGCACATGTGAGAAAGCAATCAATGAACAACTAAGGTGTCCTAATGGCAACGAAAAACTAATGATTGGTGCTTCTCACCTTTCTCCGCTCCTGTCTGTCTGTCTCTATCTATCCCTCTCTCTGATTCTCTCTCTGTCCCTGTAAAAAAAAAAAAAAAAAAAAAAAAAGAATAAAGTATTCAAGACACATAGTTAACAACATATGTGCAAGACTTGTACACTAAAAAACTATAAAACATTGCAAATACTATTGAAGCATAACAACAATATGTATTCTGAGAACACCAGCCTTTTTGTGACTTTGATGGCTTATACTGCAGAAAGTAAGTTCAATTCAGCCCAAGAAAGTCTTTTTGTAATTGTAGAAATAATTAAACCATGGAAGAGACTTCCTTTGCAGAGACTATGAAATCTCTAGTTGTGGATTCTCTGAGAATAGATTAGTCCAGTGGTTCTCAAAGTGTGCGCCAGGGCACACTGGTGCGCCCTAGAAGATTTCCAGGTGCGCCCTATGGTATTCCAGAGAAATATGTGCCTGTTGGGGACCAAAAAACCAACAGGGGAACCAAAAAACTGTTGGGGAATTGGCTGTAAGCTGACAGTCTGCCCAACTCCCCACCTCACTTGCCTGATTAGGTTGCAAAAGGCTGTTAAGCTGTGGTGCTGGATTGTTTACATTACCCCCCATGTTCCCCAGGAAGACCAGAGGCAAGTTTCTTCTATCCTATGTTTGGTATAAAGTTAAGATGATCTGTATGGTGGGGGTTTTCTGCACTCAACACAATTAAGAGTAAAAAGAGGAATTCTTCAATGTATTGATGAGGAACTGAGAGTTTGCCTTTCAAATAAATGCCCAAACATTGAAGAAATCGCTAGGACACATCAGGCTCATGTTTCTCATAAACACAAGAATGAAAAAACTTAACACATTCACACTGGGACCTGCCGAATTTACTAAATCTTACTAAGAATGTATCTATATATATTTTTAAAAATCACTTTTTTGTCGTTTTTAAAATTTTTTAACTCCTCTTTATTACGAATTCTAAAAAGCATAACTCAAAAAATGTAACATAAAAATGTTTTTTAATGCCAGAATAAATTTAATTTTGTCGTATTTATTTTGTTGAATTACCATAAAAGCACACTTGGACATTATATACTTTTCTTTAATATTTGACTTAATTATTATAATGTATCTCTCAGAAATGTGCATATCGTGCGCCTACAATTATTTGTAGGATTTTAAATGCACCCCGACTTCAAAAAGTTTGAGAACCACTGGATTAGGACGATGGACCGCGAAGGTGTCCACGGGCATGGAGGCTAGACAGCGTAAATTAAAAGGTGGCCTAGCTCTAAGAGCAGGACCATGAGTTGAGACCACAGCTGGAAAGGAAACCCGCCAGCTCTCCAAAGAACAGAATTTTCTAAACCCCCGCCAAAAAATCAAAGCCTAACTATGTTCTCTTTCGCTCTTGGAAAGTAAATTTATCAAACCTAAAAAATAACTAGGACAAAGTCAAAAGATGAAAGTGACTCGAAATGAATTTCAAACAGATGTTGAGCTAATTTTCACGAAGACGGGCGGGAGTGAGAGTCCCTGGGATTCCTATGTTCCAGCAGAGAGCTGCCCGAGAGAATCCGTCGTGATGGAAGGATGAGAGAGGGCATCACTTCCGGGGGCCAAAGAGGTGAAACTCTTTCTGGGTTGCTACGTGTCATCTAGGCAGCCACCGACGCAGTATTTATCACCAGGAAATGAGTATAAACAGAAATTATCCGATGAGTTCACAGGTCATGTCATGAATAGGCTTACATGCTAAATAAAATGTGACGTTTGACATAAGCACATAGTATAGAAATATGTTGCCCTTCTTGGTAAGGATCCCTGAAACCTGACTGGAAACACTCGTTCTTACTAAGAGGAACTTGATTTCTATGTTAACCAAACCTTCTCTTTGGATAAGTTTTCAATTTAGTTCTAAAACATAGCAATTTCAACTAAGAAATAACATAGAAGGAAGTAATTAGAGAGGGAGGCACTGCCCCGGGGAAGCTGTGGTTAGTGAAGATGGCCTTCCCGTGAGCTACGAGGCAAGGTTCAGCGCACCCTCCCTAAGAAAATGTTGTTAAGGCAAGGCTCTTTTGTAAATGCATGACTAGGAACAAGAAGTTTATATTTTACATACTTATTTATCTATTTTCAGGTGAGAGGAGGGGAAATAAGGAGACAGACTCCCACATGCACTCTGACCGGGCTCCACCTGGCACCCCATCTTGGGTCAATGCTTGAGTACTGAGCTATTTTTAGTGCCTGAGACTGATGATCTTCAGTGGAGCTATCCTCAGCACCCGGGCCACACTTGAACCAATCCAGTCACTGACTATGGGAGAGGAAGAGAGAGAGAAGGGGGAAAGGAAGGTGGGGTAAGAAGCAGAGGGTCACTTCTCCTGTGTGCCCCAACCAGGCATCGAATCTGAGACATTGATATGCCAGGCCGACACTCAGAGGCGGATTAAGGTCGGTTGAGGCCCCAGGCGCAGAAGAAAATATTGGGCCCCTTAAAGAAAAGAGAGAGACAGAGAAAATAAAAACACATGTTAACCATATGCTTAAATATATAAAAAATATTATGTACCATTGATGTTAAAATTGCACATAGGGCCTGACCAGGGGGTGGCACAGTGGATAGAGCGTCGGACTGGGATGTGGAAGACCCAGGTTCCAGACCCCAAGGTTGCCAGCTTGAGCGCGGGCCCATCTGGCTTGAGCAAAAAGCTCGCCAGCTTGGGCCCAAGGTCGCTGGCTACAGCAGGGGTTGCTCGGTCTGCTGAAGGCCCGCAGTCAAGGCACATGTGAGAAAGCAATCAATGAACAACTAAGGTGTCGCCAATGGCAACGAAAAACTAATGATTGATGCTTCTCACCTCTCTCTGTTCCTGTCTGTCTGTCCCTATCTATCCCTCTCTCTGACTCTCTCTCTGTCCCTGTAAAAAAAAAAAAAAATGCACACAGGAAACCAAACTTGGTGTCATTAGAAAAAACTGTCAAGTTGTGGTTCTGCGGGGCCCTTCAGAAGTCGGGGCCCAGGATGCTCGCCCGGAGTGCCCGCTGTTAAATCTGCCTCTGCCGACACTTTATCCACTGAGCCACTCACTGGGCAGGGTCTATATTTTCTTTTTAAAAAGCACTACCTGAGTGCCAGGTAAATTCATATGGCTGAAGGAACCGTGAAAGGTCGTGTAGTGAGGAGACCTGTCCAGCTCTGGCGACAACCCTCTCTGCCACCCTCCTTCCCCAGCACTGACCACCTTCCCTCAGGTCACACACCTGCCGCCCACAACGTGCTTCCTTCCCTGGCTGTATGAGATCACTGCATGAGGCTATGCACGTGCGTGAATTTGTTTAATTGGCCAAGAATAAGAAAACAGTTGACTGTTGGTTTTTAAGCAGATGTTAAAATTAATTTGGGGGGATAAAAT
Organism: Rhynchonycteris naso; assembly: GCA_037038555.1. Taxonomy (NCBI): domain Eukaryota; kingdom Metazoa; phylum Chordata; class Mammalia; order Chiroptera; family Emballonuridae; genus Rhynchonycteris; species Rhynchonycteris naso. The sequence continues at coordinate 2,115,458 of CM072995.1, read as the reverse complement.
AAAAGACCTGAGAGTCTGAAGCATGCCCAGAGAGTCAGCTTCAGTGCCCTGCAAGTTCCATCATACCCAACTCTTCTGCCATAAAGATTCTGAATCTAAGTCTTGGCCGGTTGGCTCGGTGGTCAAGTGTCAGCCCAGCATGTGGATGTCCCAGGTTCGATTCCTGATCAGGGCACACAGGAGAAACACCCATCTGCTTCTCCCCCTCTCCCTCCTTTTTCTCTCTCTCTCTCCTTCTGTCTCTTCCCCTGCCACAGCCATGGCTCGATGGGTTGATTGGTTCAAGTGCATCAGACGGGGGCCTTGAGGATGGCCCCTTGGAGCCTCTGCCTCAGATGCTAAGAAGAGCTTGGTTGCAAGCATAGTCCCAGATGGGGCTGTTGGGTGAATCCCAGTCAGAGGATCCTCTTATCCAAAATTTATAAAGAACTCATATAACTCAACACCAAAAAAAAAAAAACCCCAAACAAATTAATTTAAAAAAAGGGCAGATGATCTGAATAGACATTTCTTCAAGGAGGGTATACAGATGACCAAGAGACATATGAAAAGATGCTCAGAATCAGTAATCACCAGAGAAATGCAAAATAAAACCACTGTGAGATATCACGTCACATGTGTCCAAATGCTATCATCAACAAATCTGCAAAACAAGTGCTGGCGAAGATGTGGAGAAGAGGGTACTCTCGTGCGCTGTTGGGGGGAATGCAGGCTGCTGCAGCCACTACAGAAAAACAGTACAGAGGTTCCTGAAAACAATGAAAAGTGAGACTGCACTGTGACTCAGTGATTCTATTTCCGGGTATGTATCCAAAGAAACCCAAACACCCATTTGAAAGAATACATGAACCCTATGTTCATTGCAACATTATTTAAATAGCCAACATGTAGAGGCAACCCAAGTGCCCATCAGTAGATGTCTGGCTAAGTAAGATTTTGTATGTATATGTAATGGAATACACATGACTCACCCAGAATAAGAATGCAATCTTTCTATGTCTGCTTTATGTCACTTTAATGTCCACTTGTGACAGCATGGATAGACCTAGAAGGTGTTATGCTCAATGAAATACATCAGCCAGGGAAAGACAAGCACCATATGATCTCACTTATATGTAGAATCCAAAGAACAAAATAAATGAACACACAAAATTAAAACAGACTCACAGATGTGGAGAACAGACTGACGGTTGCCAGAGGGGAGGGGGGCATGGGGACTGGGTGAAAAAGGTGAAGGGACTGAGAAGAACAAATTGCTGGTCACAAGAGTCATGGGAGGTCCTGGCCGGCTGGCTCAGCGGTAGAGCATGGGCTCAGTATGTGGAAGTCCTGGGTTCAATTCCCAGCCAGGGCACACAGAAGAAGCGCCCATCTGCTTCTCCACCCTTCCCCCTCTCCTTCCTCTCTGTCTCTCTCTTCCCCTCCCACAGCCAAGGCTCCATTGGAGCAAAGTTGGCCCCGGGCACTGAGGACGGCTCCATGGCCTCCGCTTCAGGTGCTAGAATGGCTCCAGTTGCAACAGAGCAACATTCCAGATGGGCAGAGCATCGCCCCCTGGTGGACATGCCGGGTGGATCCCGGTAGGGTGCATGTGGGAGTCTGTCTCTCTGCCTCCCCGCTTCTCACTTCAGAAAAAAAAAAAAAAGAGTCATGGGAATGTAAAATACATCACAGGAAATATAGTCAATAATACTGTCATAACTATGTATGCCGGGTGGGGACTGGAAATATCAGGGGAGACCACTTAATAAAGCAGATGATTGTCTAACCACCATGCTGTGCACCTGAAACAAATACAAACTAATGTTGAATGCCAACTGCGAGTTGAAACAAATTTTAAATCTAATCTATCTATCTATCTATCTATCTATATATACACACACATATATATATATACATAAATATATATACATAAATATATATACATAAATATATATATATAAATGTTTGGAGGGTTCAACAAAAAGCCAGTTAAAGTTGAATAACTCCGCTGGTCAGAGACACTGAAGGCCGCAGGGCTTCACAGGAAGGAGCTCAATCTCTCTAGTTCCCTGTGGAGACCCAGGTCGGGAACAAAGAAAATGAACGGACCACATTCTACACACATATCATCAATCGATAGTGGTTTTCAAGCTGTGAGGACGGGGCTGCGGAGTTGTGAGAGACCCCACCAACCTGCAAAGCCTAAAGTCTAGACTGTCTGGCCCTTCACAGGAAACACCTTAGCCCCCCCGGTTTGGGGCTGGCGCTCATCCGTGGGTTCCACTAAGGAACAGACTTCTGTGCCCCAAAATAAGACGCAATCGAGGAGGAGTTTGGCACGTCCAGTCTGTTTCCTATTACTGGGCTGGCATTCATACGACATCATGAGGGGCAGCAACCGTGGCTGAGCTCTCAACTCCAAGGGCACGTCACCCCATAATCCTGCTTATTTCACAGCTGCATGAATGATCATCATGCCTGTTTATTTTCAAAGTATGGCGCTTCACGTACTGTGGGGGGTGGAAGGGGTCACACACTCAAACCACCAGGAGGTCAACTGAGAGGCTCTCTCTAACCGACGTCGAAATACCTCCCACTTTTTCAACAGAGGCTAGATATTGGGATTTTTGTGTGAAACGTATCCATTGTTCAAATCCTGTCGATCGGCATATCAAAAGTAAAACTACTTTTGTGGGAAAACGTAGGTGTTAACCTTGTGATCTGGGGGGGGAGGGGCAAACTGGTTGTTTAAATTTCAGAAGTAAGGATTTCCCTTGAACAAAATTACTAACAACGAAGTTAACAGACATGTCACATGTTCGGAGAAACTATGCACACTGCCTAAAAATAAACAAGTGGCTCATGTCTAAAATATTCCAGTTAGGAATATCAATTGAAAAATGGGGCAAAGGCAAGAACAGGCAGTTTATGTCACAGGGAACTCCAAAAAGATAAGTGTATATAAAGATATTCTTCGCCTGACCAGGAGGTGGCGCAGTGGATAGAGCGTCGGACTGGGATGCAGAAGACCCAGGTTCGAGACCCCGAGGTCACCAGCTTGAGCGCAGGGCCCATCTGGCTTGAGTAAAAGCTCACCAGCTTGGACCCAAGGTCGCTGGCTCAGCAAGGGGTGGCTCTGTCTGCTGAAGGCCCGCGGTCAAGGCACATGTGAGAAAGCAATCAATGAACAACTATGGTGTCGCAATGGCAACGAAATACTAATGATTGATGCCTCTCACCTCTCTCTGTTCCTGTCTGTCTGTCCCTGTCTATCCCTCTCTCTGACTCTGTCTGTCCCTGTAAAAAAAAAAAAAAAAAGATATTCTTCAACTTGGTAGTTCAAAATGGCAGATAACAAGCATGAGACTGCTAAAAACTAGAAAAAAAAAAAACAAAGCCGAGTGTTTGCAGAGATAAGGGTCACTGGAATCCTGGGCCCTGCTGAGGAAAGGAGGATGGTACAGACACTCTGAAGATAGATTTGGCGGCCCTCGGTTCCATGAAAAATAGGCTCGCTATGGCCAGTCCACATCTCAAAGGGTGTCTCACACAAGCCCATACGGAGACACGTCGGAGAGTTTCGTTCAGCACTGTTTGTGGAGTCCGGGTGCAGGAGTCAACGCGGGTGTTCATCATCAGGGGAGCAGAGAGGCACCATGAGGTGGATACACAGACCAGATAGTCACGTAGCAACCGGGATGGTCAGAAACCACGGTGGGGAAATATAACACTGAGAAACAGAAGAAGGCTTATAGCACGCCACCGTTTACGTAAATTAAAAATACACGCACATAAAACAGTACCCGTTTTTAAGTATCCGGACAACAAAAGAGTCTATATTGAACACATTAGAATATTTGTCTATGGGGGTCGGGGGGGGGGGAATGAGAGTGAGGGACACAGGATAAAAAGGAAGGAAGGAATAAAGCAACCAACCAACACATGAACAAGTCAACAAAACAAGAGACTGAACTGTACTGTCCCACGATGATGGAGTCCTAAGAATGAGAACAGGACTCGTGCAAGTCCCCACACCAGAGCCCTAAAACCATGGAGAGCCTGACCTGTGGTGGCGCAGTGGATAAAGCGTCGACCTGGGAACACTGAGGTCGCCAGTTCAAATCCCTGCCCTGGTCTGGTCAAGGCACATATGGGAGTTGATGCTTCCAGCTCCTCCCCCCTTTCTCTCTCTCTTTCTCTCTCTCTCTCTCTCACTCTGTGTCTCCACTCTAAAATGAATAAAATAAAATAAAAAGAACAATTAAAAAAAAAAAAACCATGGAGAGAGGGAGAAAAAACAGGTCTCCCACGAGGCGCAGCCCTTGGAGAGAAAAGACGGTGGATGGTCTAAGCCCACATGCAGGTTCGTGGACTTCAAAAAGCCTTTCATGCCCAAACATTTAATTATACCGTCTGCCGCCTGGGAAGGCGGAACTCAGGGCAGACAACCCCAAGCAGTTCATGTATGCTTGGCGCTCTAACATACATCCTCGGGCGCAGGACAAGGACAGGATGAAGAGACCGCTTCCTGCTTCTTTGGGGCTACTCGCTCAACAAGCACCAACTAGAAGCATGTCACGCTGTGCTAGAGCCATAGGGGCTTCACTGAGGGGGGTCTTCCCGGTTGGTCTCCAGGTCCTTTTCAGTCTTGTGGGAGACTCAACTCAGAGAGACACAAAGTGAAGCAACAGAAAGGAATTCAGCCACGGAAGAGAAGTGACTGATAGAATGCCCCAGGGAGCAGAGCCACCGCCCGACGGGCCCATCCCAGCATGAGCAGGACGGTTCTGTGGGAACCGCGTAAAAGGAAGCCGCCGACTGGCTGTGTTCGGTGAGGAGCTGCATGTCGCCTGGGAGTGACCCAAGACCGATAAGAAAAACAAAATTGTTTAACGGTGAGCGGTTTCTCCACGCTCTGCTCCTGACACCAGACTGCTTGGCGTGCAACCATGCTCTGGTTTCTTCCAAAGTCAAGCAATAGTTCTTTACCCACGGTCTGCACCCTAGTCCTCAAAAATGCTGCTCTCTTCTCCTCAGAGAAGGCGTAAGACACTCGATAATCTCACTGAGAGAAGTCACTTCCAGGTGTGGTATCCATTTTTTTTCTGTGGGAAATAGGAGGGGAATTTTGTAGAAAAGAGTTAATACAGCAGGCCTAAGGTTGCTGTTCTTTTTTTTTTTCTTCTTTTTTTTTTAATCTTTTTTTTTCTTTTTTTATTTTATTTTATTCATTTTAGAGAGGAGACACAGAGAGAGAGAGAGAGAGAGAGAGAAAGAGAGAGAAAGAGAGAAAGAGAAAAAGAGAGAAAGGGGGGAGGAGAGCTGGAAGCATCAACTCCCATATGTGCCTTGACCAGACCAGTGCAGGGTTTTGAACCGGCAACCTCAGTGTTGCCAGGTCGACGCTTTATCCACTGCGCCACCACAGGTCAGGCAGGTTGCTGTTCTTTTTAGTATTACTATTTGCATAGAGGAAGGGAGAGAGAGAGAGAAGCATCAATTCGTTGTTCCATGTAGTTATACATCCATTGATTGCTTCTCATACATGCCTTCACCAGAAATCGAACTGGCAACCTCAGGCTCACGCCAGCAACCTCAGGCGAGAAAAGCCAGCAACTCCAGACCCGAGCCAGAAACCTTAGGATCAAGCCAGCAACCTCAGGTCTCGAACCATTGACCTCAGCTCTCTGGATCAACAAACTGTCCACTGTGCCACCACCGGGATCAGGCAAAGTCTACTGTTCATTAAAAAGCCTATTTATCAGGTTGACCCGGGGCTGACATCTGGGAACTTAGATTTCGAGAAAGTTCCTAACATTTGCAGAACTGATAAGAGAGGTTCACTGTGCCCACATTGGCTGTGTGAACACTGTGGTTTATACTGATTTACTTTGGGACGCCTGGGGTTTTGGTTCATGCTGGGCAGAGGGTGCCTACCTGACCAGCCTCCGGCAGAACCCTGAGCCCTGAGTCTTGACTGAGCTTCCTGTAAACAACACTACACATGTTCTCCCAACTCGCTGCGGGGAGTCAGCATGTCCTCTGTGAGCTGCCGGGGAGAGGACACATTTATGTTATAACTCAATAAAAAGTTGCCCCCAACTTTAAAGGCACCTACGACAAGCAACATAGAAATAATATTTGTAACTTTCATGTCCTGAGAGGGATAAAATTAAACAAGAAAAACTCAGTCAATCCAACAGAAAATAGAAAAGGGGTGGAAGCTGGCAGGAAATAAGCAAAAAAAATACAGAAAACATAAAATAAGATGGCAAGAATAAGCTCCTAGATATCAGTAATCAAAATAAATATAGGCCCTGGCTGATTGGCTCAGTGGTAGAGCATTGGCCCAGCGTGTGGAAGTCCCGGATTCGATTCCCGGCCAGGGCACACAGGAGAAGCGCCCATCAGCTTCTCCTCCCTCCCCCCTCTCCTTCCCCTCGGTCGCTCTCTTCCCCTCCCACAGCTAAGGCTCCATTGGAGCAAAGTTGGCCTGGGTGCCGAGGCCGGCTCCATGGCCTCCAACTCAGGTGCTAGAATGGCTCCAGTTACAATGGAGCAACACCCCAGATGGGCAGAGCATCGCCCCCTGGTGGGCATGTCGGGTGGATCCCAGTCAGCGGGCATATGCGGGAGTCAGTGTCTCTGCCTCCCCACTTCTCACTTCAGAAAAATACAACATATATATATATATATATAAATGGCTTAAAGAGAGGATGTGAAGAGATTGGAGCCTTGTGCCCTGTTGGTGGAAATGTAAAATGATGTGGCCACTGTAGACAAACAGTATGGTGGGTGGTTCCTCAAAAATTAAAAATAGAACTACCACATAATTCAGCAATTCCACTTCTGGGTCTGTAGCTAAAAGCAAGGTTGAGAAGAGATCACTGGAAACCTATGCTCATAGTAGCATTATTCACAACAGCTCACATGCGAAAGCCACCAAGAGATGAATGCTTATGCAAAATGGGGCACATAAATACATGGACTATTATTATTCAGCCTCAAAATAAGTAGGAGAATTCTGACACAGGCTACAACATGAAGGAGTCTTCAGACTTTATGCTAACTGAAATAACCCAGACAGGAAAAAGACAACTACTGTACGATTCCACTTATGCGAGACACTTAAAGTAGCCAAAGTCATATAGATGGAAAAGTCGAATACTGATCACCAGGAACTGTTGTTTAATGGGTCTAGAGATCCGATTCTGCAAGATGAAAAAGCTCTGGAGATTGATTGCAAAACAATGTCACTATACTTGACACTAGTGAACTCAAAACCAATTAAGATGATAAATTCTATGCTGTGTGTATTTTATCACATTTTTAAAAAGACAAACATTAAGAAAGCAAAATCTAGCTTATAATCTAATCACAAGACTTACACCTAAAACAAAACAGAAAAAATTCAAAATAAATGAATGGAAAAAGATATGCCATATAAATGCTTAAAAAAGAAAAAGAAAAAACATGTATAGCAACAGTGATATCAAACAAAACATAAAATAAAAAATATTAAAAAAGATAAGATGACTATTTTATTCCCAAGGGTACAAATCACCATGAAGACATAAACACTGTGAAATTTTAAGCATCTAAAAATATAGTGCATATATATTACATATATACATAGCAAAAAACTGATACAAATAGAATAAAAGAATCCAAATAGGAAGCATAGTAAAAATCTTTAACACAACTTTCAGAATCAACAGTTCAAACAGAAAAAATAACTTGGTACAGAGAACATAAATTATAATTAATAAATTTGAGATAAATATAGAACTTTGGATCTAATATAATAAGGGCTGAGGGAAAGGTCACAAAACTAACAGTTCATTAGATTACAAATTAATTTGTTTTTAATCTTCACCTTCCTTTCAGCAATATGGAATATGGCAGAATAGAGATCCCAAAACATAAGCTACAAATATCTTTATAAAATTATAGAACTTACAAAAATAATTACTTTGAATTCAATGGACTGGAAGCCAAAATTCCAGGATGCTGGCAAAAAGACCAGTCAAGCCTGACCAGGCAGTGGCGCAGTGGATAGAGCATCGGACTGGGGTGCGGAAGACCCAGGTTCGAGACCCCGAGCTCGCCAGCTTAAGCACGGGCCCATCTGGCTTGAGCAAAAAGCTCGTCAGCTTGGACCCAAGGTCGCTGGCTCCAGCAAGGGGTTGCTCGGTCTGCTGAAGGCCCACGGTAAAGGCACATGTGAGAAAGCAATCAATGAACAACTATGGTGTTGCAAGGGCAACAAGAAACTAATAATTGATGCTTCTCACCTCTCTCCGTTCCTGTCTGTCTGTCCCTATCTATCCCTCTCTCTCTTTCTGTCTTTGGGGAAAAAAAAACTCTGAGGTCACCCGCTTAAGTGCAGGGTCATAGACAAGATACCCATGATCTTGATCGCTGGCTTGAGCCCAAAGGTTGCTGGCTTGAGTCCAAGTTCGCTGGCTTGAGCCCAAGTTCGCTGGCTTGAGCAAGGGGTCTCTGGCTCTGCTGTAGCCCCCCTCCCCCAGATCAAGGCACATAAGAGAAAGCAATCAATGAACAACTAAGGTGCCACAACTATGAGCTAATTAATAATGCTTCTCATCTCTCTCTTGCAAAAAGAAAAAAGAAAAATAGAACCAATCAAAAATGAAGAATACAATACCAGAAATAAGAATACACTAAAAGGAATGAACAGCAGATTAGATAAACCAGAGGATCAAATCAGCAATTAGAAGACTAAGTAGCAGAAAAAAACAAATTGGAATTGCAAAAAGAAAAAAGATAATAAAATGAGGGTAGTTTAAGGGACTGCTGGGACCACGTCAAGCATAATAGCATTCACATCAGAGGTGTACCAGAACAAGAGAGACAGCAAAGGATGGAGAACATCTTTGAAGAAATAAGCACTGAAAACTTCCCTAACCTGGTGCAGGAAATAGACATAGGAGCCAGGAAGTGCAGAGCCCCAAACAAGATGAACCCTAAGAGACCCACACCGAGACACATCATAATCACAATGGCAAAGGATAAAAAGAGAGATTCTTTAAAGGAGCTATGGAGAAAGGCAGTTCATTACTCACCAGGGAGCTCTTATTCAAAGTAATGAAAAGTAAACACCTACAACCAAGACTACTCTCCTCAGGTAGGCGAACATTTAAAGTCAAAGGAGATATAAAGAGCTTCCAGCTAAAGAAAGCTCATCACCACCAAATCAGTATTATGAGAAATGTTAAAAAGACTTTTTTAAGAAGAAGAGAAAAAAGAACACAAATCTGGCCTGACCTGTGGTTGGCGCAGTGGATAAAGCGTCAACCTGGAATACTGAGGTTGCCGGTTCAAAACCCTGGGCTTGCCTGGTCAAGGCACCTATGGGAGTTGATGCTTCCAGCTCCTCCCCCCTTTCTCTCTCTCTCTCTCTCCTCTCAAAAATAAATAAATAAAATCTTTAAAAGAGATCACAATTCTGAATGATAAAATGGCAATAACTATGTACTGATCAATAATTACTTTAATGTAAATGGATTAAATGCTCCAGTCAAAGGACATAGGGTAGTTGAATGAATGACAAAACAAGACCTATGTACATACTTTGTCAACTAGAGACCCACTTCAGATCAAAAGACACACGGACACTGAAAGTAAAGGGATGAAGAAAGATATCTGATGCGAGTGGGGGAAAGAAAAGGCTGGGGTAGCAATAGTTATATCAGCTAAAATAGACTTTAGAGCAGAGGCTACAAGAGGCAAAGAAAGACGTTTTCGTGATGATAAAGGGATCAATCTAACCAGAGGACATAACCGATATAACTTTGCAAACATTTATACACCCAACAAGGAAGCACCTAAGTGTATAAAGCAAATATTGGTGAATAAGGACAGAGATCTACAGTAATACAGTCTTGGTAAGGCACATAACACCCCATTGTTATCAACAGATAAGAGCTCCCAGACTGAAAACCAATTTTCAGATATTACAAAAACCGAGAATTTATTATCACCGAAGGATGACTTGTAAAGTATGTTCTTCGGGGAGGAGGAAAAGTTCCAAAGGAGAATACCGGTGATTAAAAAGCAATGAAGAAAATGGTAAATGAGTAATTAGAGCTAATAAATACTGACCCAGAAAATAATAATAATAATAATAACCACAGCAACGTCTAATTTGAAGAGTTCAAGTAATGACAGAGCTAAGCCAAATGGCAGGTGACTGTACACCAAAAGTTTACCTACTTGGATCTATCAGACAACCCAAAAGAGCATTTTCAATTATCCCAGGATTTTAGAGACAGAAAAATCTAGCAGTAGCATCACCTATGTTAATAATTTTAAGAAGAAAAGTACATGGTCATATCCATATATGTTGTGAAGGCAGCTGGAGGAAAAAAAAATCAATACCTAACCCAGACTTCTCAAATTCTTAATAATTTGACATAAAGGGAAACTTACTACCACAGAGTGAAGATATAGAAGGAGCATTCTCCTAAAACAGTGGTTCTTAACCTGGGTTCTATCGAACCCTAGGGGTTCGATGAGTCGGTCTCAGGGGTTCGGAGAAGCCTCTGCTGCAGAGGCCAGAATAAAGTAATACCGTCATTTGTTGTGAGTTCATGCACTTTGTTGGTTTTGTTCTTTGAGCAAGGTGATGTTCATGCACGGCTCATTTTGTGCACCAGTAAAAAAACATATACCTATGTCTTGAATTTGGGGGGAAAAATCATATTTTATCACTAAAGAAGGGTTCGGTGAATGCGCATATGAAACTGGTGGGTTCGGTACCTCAAAAAAGGTGAAGAACCACTGCCCTAAAATCAAGCCCCAAACAAAAACATCCTAACATTGTAGAGAGAAGGCGGTCAGCGGAAGACAAGAAACAAGAAGTACACACGCGAGAAAGAGACATCTGTTGTTTCTTAACAAGAAGACAGGATTGCCTACCTAGAACAGCCAAACCGATCAGCTGACCAACTATTAACACCGGATCGGGTTCAGTATGGAGACTCCGCGCAGACCTCGCCCTGGCTGCCCAAGTGCAAAGGTGCTTGCTTTGACAGTGACTTATGAAAAGCTATTTCCTGCAGAAGCAGGCTATCAGAGTTGAAGTGACATCGCGTTTTGTAACCAAAACCTTCTGAAAACAAAATTTGTCCTCCAGGGTTGACTTGTGACTCCAGTCAGAACCGCCTTATCTCTCGCCTCCAGCGATCGCAGTTACTGACGGATAAGCACGACAGCCGGCCCCGCGTCCTTCCTCCGATAGAGGGCCCAGAAGAGCACCTTCACAGGAACATCATTATTGGGTTTTTTTTTTCCCCAAACCGAGAACTGCCTATTACATAAACTTACGTACCAGCAAATGGAGCTCCCACAAAATAAAATAAAATAAAATAAATGAGACATTCAGGGTCAAACTTCTTCTTATTTTAATTTTTAAGCACATAATACTAATTTTACCGTAAAGATACTCGAGAAGAAGAATTGATCCTATTGCACTCCAGCTAACCGCGCAACCCCGGGCCGCACCTAACCTGCAAACGGTCCCCCAGGGCTCCGCAGGTGCACTGCGCCGTGACAGCGCCCGCGCCCTGGCCCGGCCAGCCCCGGGCAGGAGGACGGCCGGAGCTCCGTGGACGCAGAGAGCAGCAGGGCCAAGGGCTCCCCGATGCCGGACACCGCACAGCATCCCCAGGACAGCCCCAGCCAGGGAGGACGCGGGGAGCCCCAGCCCGGTGCGCCCACCTATCTGTCCCACCGCAGCGAGGACTGGGGGCGCCTCTTGGACCGCAACTGGGAGTCGTCCCCACCTACCCACCCACCCGCCCGCCCCCGGTCCTCGGTCCTGGCCTTTTGCGCCAAACCCGGGGCCCCGAGCGGAGAGGACGCCCACTTGCCGCTGCCACCTGCGGCACGGATCATCGGGCTCCCGGGCTGGGTGGGCAGGACAGAGCTGGGCGTCCGTCCGGGGCTGGAGGCAGGACACCCCGCTCTCCCCAGGAGGAGGGGACCGGTAAGGGGAATGGGGGGGGGTCGGGGAAGAAGGGAGGTGGGGGGTTCCGCGGCCACCGCGGTGCGGACCACACGCAGCCCGTCTTCCCTCTCGGAGGGGCAGCCCTGCGCCCCCCGCGTCCGGACCCCCGGACCCCCGCGATGGCCCGCCCGCGCGCCCCGGAGACTGCCGGCGGCCAGCGCGGCTCCGACTCACCCGCCTCGCTCCGCTCCGGGGCTCAGGGATGCTCGGCGAAAAGTCCCCGGGATGCTACCCGCGCCTCCCGAGCCGCCTGCAGGGGGCGGGCGCGAGCCGGCGCGGCGCGGGGCGCCCTGGGAGATGTAGTCCTGCAGCTTCACCTTGGGCTTGCTCTCCCCCAGCGAGCGGGTTGGTGGTGGTGCTTCCTCTGCCCCCCGCAGGGACCCAGCTCTGCTCACAGCTCTCCTTCCTCCAAACCGGGGGTTCGCAAAACGTGGTGCTTGGACCGGCAGCTTCAGTATCATCTGAACTAGGTAGAAATGCAAACTCTCCTCAGTTTGTACTGAACTAAGAAAACACCCAGAGATGGGTCTCATAAATCTGCATTTTTTCAAGAACCCTAAAGTTTGAGAACAACTGCTCTAGACACACCCCCACCCCTATTTTCAAGGGACTTCGCCATTGTTACACACATAACCATATGTCCCAGGTACGCTGCCAAAGGCCCAGGCACTTAGACCTACTCCTTCACTCCAGCCCTTGTTGCCCCGAAATCCACCCCACATCTCCTCTGGGGATGCCGCTGAGAACCCTGAAACTCGAAAGCTCAAGACCAAACTCAAGACCTTCATTCCCTCAATGTGGTTTTCCTCCAGTGTGCCTTAGGTCGGGCTGGAAAAAAAAAACCCACCCACTGCATATATTGACACGGAGGTCACTTATATGAAAGCTATCGGGCAGAATGACAAGATCCTGGGCCATAGTTGAGGGAGCAGGACATCAAGGGAGGAAGGAAGACAGGAGGCAGGGAGAGTAGCTCTCGCACGATGTGGTAAGGAGAAGGACAGGTGCTGGGGTTAAATGTGTTGTTGAGGGCCTGACCGGACGGTGGTGCAGTGGATAGAGCGTCAGACTGGGATGTGGAGGACCCAGGTTCCAGACCCCGAGCTCTCCAGCTTGAGCGCGGGCCCATCTGGCTTGAGCAAAAGCTCACCAGCTTGGACCCAAGGTCGCTGGCTCCAGCAAGGGGTTGCTCGGTCTGCTGAAGGCCCGTGGTCAAGGCACATGTGAGAAAGCAATCAATGAACAACTAAGGTGTCGCAACGAAAAACTGGTGATTGATGCTTCTCATCTCTCTCCGTTCCTGTCTGTCTGTCCCTATCTATCCCTCTCTCTGACTCTCTCTGTCCCTGTAAAAAAAAAAAAAGTGTGGTTGAGGGAGGATATCTTCTAAGATGGGAGACGTGTCAGTATGTTTAAATAGTTATGAAAATAATTCAGTTGGAAGGAAGCTATGCAGGAGAGAAGAAGATATTCCTGCTGAATGTTTCCTGAGAACACTGTACATCTGTGATGGGGCGGTAGCTTGCCAGGCCCAGGGAGAGGGATGAACCTAGATTAGTGCTAATCAGCCAGCGACGCTTGGCTTCCATCTCCACCAAGGCATATTTGGCAATGTCTGGAGACATTTTTGTTGTCACACTGGGGTTACTACCAGCATCTAGCGGGTACAGGCCAAAAAGGCCACCAACCGCCCTGTGATAAACAGAACAGCTCAAAACAAAGAGTGAACTGGCCCCAAGTATCAGTAGTGCTGAGACTGAGAAACCCTGGTTTAAAGAAAGAAGGTCAACAGTTTGGTTTGACAGAGAAAAGTCTAAAGAAGGAGAGGAAGTTGTCTATGAGGATAGGCAGAGGAAGGAGAGAGAGAGAGAGAGAGAGAGAGAGAGAGAGAGAGATGCTAGATCACAGGATCTAAACTGATTAAAAAGAGAAGTGCCTGACCTGTGGTGGCACAGTGGATAAAACGTTGACCTGGAACGCTGAGGTCACCAATTTAAATCCCAGGGCTTGCCTGGTCAAGGCACATATGGGAGTTGATGCTTCCTGAGTCCTCCCCACTTTCTCTCTCTCTCTCTCTCCCTTCTCTAAAATGAATAAATAAAATATTGAGAAGTAAAGGAAAGAGAGAGCTGAATGGTTGGAAAGAGTAGTAAGTTCAGTAGACTGGAAGTGTTGATGGGGGGGCCAGAGAGTCACTTCTCTTACTGGAATAATTAGAAAACCAAAAAAAAAAAAAAGAAAACCAAGACAGAAAAGAGTTTCCAGTGAGAGAATAAGGATGGTTGGTAATGAACAGCTCAGGCTATGAGGATGAATGGCTAACATGGAGTAGAAGGAAGGCCACCAAGTACCCCTGTGTGGATTGTGCGGCCCTGGGTGAAGGGGTAGAGTAAACAGAGAGGTCAAGATCGCGCCTGCAGATGTGGAAGCCAGTCATACGTGGCCGGACACTTTTTGCATCCCTGGGAGCGATGGTTTCAGTAGGTGAGAAAGGCAAGAGATATGGGGTTAGGGATAGAGTCAAACGATTGAAACCTTAAGGAAGTAAGGATTTGGACAAGAGTTCAGGGGAGACAGGGTCTGGCCCTTTAGAGAACAGTGGGCTCAGGCGTTCTCAGATATTTTCAGGGAGGTCTGTGTCCCAGTCAGAGCACAGCTAGGGAAGTGGAACTACTCACAGAGCTTGAGGACTGGGGGGCGGGGGGGATAAAAGGTGTGAGGCAGAAGCTCCAGAGAGTTCTAGGTCCGGATGGGAAACTGCCTGGGAGGTGGGTTCACAGAAGTATGAAGAAGGGGCCTCGGTTGGGGAGCCACAGAGAGCCAGACCCCGAGTGAGAAATATAAGAGCATGGGGGGAAGGGAGGTTTGGGAGTTGCAGTAACACCTGACATTTGGGAAGTTGACTGATGAAAACAGAGATGAAAGATGAAGACTGAGCTTCAACACCAGAGGGCTTGCCTCATTCTGCATCGTGGATGCTCAGGGGGGGTCATCCGTCCTGGGCACCAGAGTCTCAGCAAGCCTTGTCACAGCAGATCTCCTCATATTGAAACAATGAGTCTGGTTATAATAAATTCCTAATAAAAAATGTAATTTATTCCTGGAATAAGCTACCGTGTTATTTTATTGTTGTTGTTGTTTTTGTTTTATATTTTTTTGAAGTGAGAAACGGGAGGCAGAGAGACAGACTCCTGCATACGCCTGACCAACATCCACCCGGCTTGCCCACCAGGGGGCGATGCTCTGCCCACCCGCGCCCCGGCCAACTCGCTTCAATGGAGCCTTGGCTGCGGGAGGGGAAGAGAGAGACAGAGAGAGAAAGGAGAGGGGGAAGGGTGGAGAAGCAGATGGGTGCTTCTCCTGTGTGCCCTGGCCGGGAATCGAACCCGGGACTTCCACACGCCGGTCCGACGC
The DNA here is from genome assembly GCA_037038555.1 of Rhynchonycteris naso. Classification (NCBI taxonomy): domain Eukaryota; kingdom Metazoa; phylum Chordata; class Mammalia; order Chiroptera; family Emballonuridae; genus Rhynchonycteris; species Rhynchonycteris naso. The sequence continues at coordinate 2,100,031 of CM072995.1, read as the reverse complement.
TCTACCACTGAGCCAGCCCACCAGTGGTAAAAGTTTTTGCTTTTTAAACTAAAATACAGAAGGAGATAATGCAAGATGGAGGCAGAGCTGGTGAAAGTTACTCTCACCTCCTCCCAGGACCAAAGTGGAGTTACAACTAAAATATAAAAAAAAATCAACCTGAGTAACCAACTGAAGACTAGCTGAACAAAAAGTCTTATAAACAAGGACTTAAAGAAGAAGCCATGAGGCATCTGGTAGGAAGGGCGGAGATGCGAAAAGGGCTGACCCCGCACCCTGGGGCAGCCGCTGAGATTCTGGAGGGAGGTCTCAGCTGCCAAGCTTCTCCCTGAGGAGCGTGGGATCTCCACCCCGTGCTGGGCTCCCGGTCCCTGAGCACCAGAGCAGGAAGAGGCATCCACATAACATCTGGCTGTGAGAATCCGTGCAGATTCCATCCATCCAGGAAGAGCTGGGATACCGCTGGAGACACCAGCATCCTCTTAAAGGGCGAGCGCACGCATAGACTTAGCACCGTCGTATGTTTAGTTCATTCAGAGATAAACAGCTGACAGCGCTGAAATAAGTTGGGCGTCCAAATTCCATCCTTGGCGTCAAATAACACGGGCTGAGAAAATTCAAAGTCCCGGGGGAGCAGGTTGACAGGAGGGCTTTGCTGCCACCTGCAGGACCGACCTAGTAGTGAACCGTGAGCGCGGAAATTCAGAGCCCCAATCCTGGATGGAGGCTGTCGTCAATCAAATAAAGTTAAAACGAAGCTAAATAGAGTTAAAATGATACCTATATATTTTACAACTTATTTTATTTTTATTTTATTCATTTTAGAGAGGAGACACACACAGAGAGAGAGAGAGAGAGAGAGAGAGAGAGAGAGAAAAGGGGGAGGAGCTGGAAGCATCAACTCCCATATGTGCCTTGACCGGACCAGTGCAGGGTTTTGAACTGGCGACCTCAGTGTTCCCAGGTCGACGCTTTATCCACTGCGCCACCACAGGTCAGGCGATACCGATATATTTTAAACTTAAAGATTTTTCGGAGTTTTTTTAACAAAACGTTTTAGATGTTTAGACGTGAAGAACTCTTTGGATCATGAACCCATTTTAAGACGTGATGATAAGATGACATCTGGATGTTATCGTTGGGTTACAAAAACAGAAACAAAAAACAATGGACAGTGTCCTGGAAAAATACTCACACCAATGCAACACACTTCTAGGACCACGGAAGATCATGCACAAGCTTAGTCCCAGTTGGGAACCGCTGTCTACATGGGGATTAACTAAAACCTCAGAATTCAGTTCAATTCCGAATGCAAATACAATTCGAAAACACTATTCCTGAAGTACTGACTTGTTCCAGTTCCCGGTGAGATGCCGTTACACACAGAGACACACGCAGCTTGCTCAACTGTGGTGGGGTGTAGAGCAGGCACAGTCAGGCCAAGCCAAATGTCCCTCCACGTGCAATACAACTCGGAGGACCCCTCTGCTTGCTCCAGAGCAGCGGGCGGTGATGAGCAGAGGGCAGGCCCTGTTGGAACACGGGAGGGACCATTTACCACGGTGCCGCATTGGATCTCAGCCTCAGTTTCCCAGATACAACAGGCAATGGGCTCAAAAGTAAACTCCTACTTTTCTCAAGAGGTTGGAGTGAGGGTTAGATGGGATAATCCATGTAAAGTATATGTCCAGTCCCTGGTATAGATAGACTCTATGTTTCACAAATGTTAACAGTTCATTGCCTGTAGATGGGTTTCCTGTCCGGGGCTTGATAGGACATCGCCCAGACCTCTGCACTACACCTTGAGTATCTGGACAGGTAAGGAGGAGTTCCAGGTAAGGACGGTCAACTGACACGGAGTACCGGAATCTCCCACACCTGAATTGTAATAACAGAATAGAAATGGAAACAGTCAAAAGTTCAAAGTGGCGATTAAAGAAAGTGGAAATAATCGTATACGATCAACTTCAAAGCTTGGCAGCCAGGGAAGAGACCAGAGATTCTGGTCACAATTCACATGGTTTGGCAGAGGGCCAGGTTTCCAATTCTGACCCAAGCCCCACGTGAGGCTGGAGTAGAAGCTGCCTGAGGGAGTGTGTAGGCAGAGGTGGGGGGTCATTACTGCTGCTCACACGTATACTGTTTCTTCTTTTTCCAAGTTCATGGTGGGATAACAGCTCCCTGCTTCCCTTCAAGTTCCCTTTGAAGTTAGGCATAACTATGTGACTTGCCCTGGTAAATAGGGTAGGTGAGCAGAAGCTCCGAGACCTAAGTGCATGCTTTGACATGTCCCATGCACATTGATGTGGTCACAGTGGAAGTGTATGTGGCAACAGAGACACTGTCAACTTGTGTTCTTGAGAACCACAATGAGCAGAGCTTCCCTGTGGAACTGTGCTAGACACAGAAGAGGAGCGAGGAATTGCCTGACCTGTGGTGGCGCAGTAGATAAAGCGTCGACCTGGAATGCTGAGGTCACTGGTTCAAAACCCTGCACTTGTCTGGTCAAGGCACATATGGGAGTTGATGCTTCCTGCTCCTCCCCCCTTTCTCTCTCTCTCTCTCTTCTCTATAATGAATAAATAAATTAATTAATTAAAAAAAGAGCGAGGAATAAACTTTGTTGTCTTCAGCAACTGAGATATTAGACTTAGCTGTTACTCAGCATAACCCAGCCTATACTGACTGATATTGCTGGCTTGGAGAAAGGACAGAAATCAGCTTTTACTGGTAGCAGCCTCAGTGAAGAACTCGCATAGAACCGTTTCTCCAAAGAAGATACATAAATGTTCAATTCGCACATGAAAAAAATGCTCAACATCACTAGCCATGAGGAAAATGCAAATCCGTAATGTGGTACCTTTTTCAATAGTCATTAGTATGGCTCTTGTTGATAAAAACAAGAACAACAAAAAATAAATAAATAACAAGTGTTGGTGAGAATTTGAAACCCATGTGCATTGCTGGTGGGAATGTAAATTGGTGCAAGCATTTTGAAAAAAACAGTTAATGTTTTTGAAAATGTAAAACACTGGATGAAGAATTAGCCTTTGTTGCGAGTAGAAGGAAGGAAATAACGAAGATCGGAACAATGTAGCTGAGCACACAAGACAATACACAGAGGATGTCTTACAGAACTGTACATTTGAAAAGCATGTCATTTTCTTAACAAATTTCACCCCAATAAACTCAATGAACATTCTCACGTAAGAAAATAAAAGATCTAGAGTCTAAGAAACAGTACAAAGAATCAGAAAACCGAGAGCTGGTGGGAGTGCAGGTTGGTGCAGCCACTGTGGAAAACTGTATGAAGGTCCTCAAAAACATTAAACACAGAATTACCATATGACCCTACGATCCCACTTTGGAATATTTATCTGACAAAATCTAAAACACTAATTCGAAAAGACACGTGCGTCCTTATTTCCATCGCAACATTACTCACAGTAGCCAAAATATGGAAGCAGCCCCAGCGCCCACGCATAGACAAGTGGACAAAGCAGTTGTGATACAAATGTGCAAGGGGTTATCTATCAGTCAGCCATAAAGAATATGCATGAAATGTTGCCATCTGCAACAACATGGATGGACCCGGAGGGTCTTGTGATGAGTGAAATAAGTCAGAGAAAGACAAATGCCATGTGATTTCATTTACGTGTGGAACCTAAACACATTTAAGATAATAATAATAACAAACAAGCAAAACAGAAACCAGCCTGTCAACGATAAGGAGAACGTTTTGATGGTTGTTATCTTGGAGGAGGGTTGGGGAGATGGGTAGAAAAGATGAAGGAATTAAGAAGGACAGATTGGCAGTTACAGAATAGTCACAGAGACATAGAATACAGCACAGGGAATGGAGTCAACAGGATTGGAAATCATTATGTCTGGCGGCAGATGGGTACTCGACTTACCGGGTGGTCACTTCATAAGTTATATAAATGTGTAATCGCTGAAACTAATACTGTATGTGAATTTGTAACTGAAAACATTTTTTTTTATTAAAAATAAGCTATGAGGGCTAGTATATTTGAAATTTAGGCATGCTTACATTGGGTTATAACAGAACTTTTAAAAAAATATTTTAGTCTCTACTTCTTTTCAGTTGTTAATCTTTAGGTTTCTTTTTTTTTTTTTTAATTTTTTATTTTATTCATTTTTAGAGAAGAGACACAGAGTGAGAGATAGTGAGAGAAAGTGGGGAGGAGCTGGAAGCATCAACTCCCATATGTGCCTTGACCAGATCAGTGCAGGGTTTTGAACTGGTGACCTCAGTGTTCCCAGGTTGACACTTTATCCACTGCGCCACCACAGGTCAGGCTAGGTTTCTTTTTTAAGACTTTATTTATTCATTTTTAAAGGGAGAGAGAGAGAGAGAAGTGGGGGGGGGGTGAACAGGAAACGTCAACTCCCATATGTGCCTTGATGGGTAAGCCCAGTTTTGAACCAGCAACCTCAGCATTCCAGGTCAACACTTTACCCACTGCACAACCACAGGTCAGGCCAATCTTTAGGGTTTTTTAATCTTTTTTTTTTTTTTTTTAACAGGGACTGAGAGAGAGTCAGATAGAAACAGACAGACAGGAACGGAGAGAGGTGAGAAGCATCAATCATTAGTTTTTCGTTGCCGTTGCGACACCTTAGTTGTTCATTGATTGCTTTCTCACATGTGCCTTGACCACAGGCCTTCAGCAGACCGAGCCACCCCTTGCTGGAGCCAGCGACCTTGGGTCCAAGCTGACGAGCTTTTGCTCAAACCAGATGGGCCCGCGCTCAAGCTGGCGAGCTCAGGGTCTCAAACCTGGGTCTTCCGCGTCCCAGTCCTACGCTCTATCCACTGCGCCACTGCCTGGTCAGGCTAATCTTTAGAATTTTAAACACAAGATGAAAATGATTGATAGTAACCTAGTAATCGCTTGTTTATTTAAAGATCTTATTGATTTAAAGAAATTTTTTTTAATTCATTTTAGAGAGGAGATACAGAGAGAGAGAGAGAGAGAGAGAGAAAGAGGGGAGGAGCTAGAAGCATCAACTCCCATATGTGCCTTGACCAGACCGGTGCAGGGTTTTGAACTGGCGACCTCAGTGTTCCCAGGTCGAGGCTTTATCCACTGCGCCCCCACAGGTCGGGGAAGATCTAATTGATTTTTAGAGAGAGGAGAAAGGCAGGAGGAGGCAGCTGGCGGAGAAGGAAGCATCAACTCGTTTTTGCTTCTCGTTTGCGCCTATGGACGGCTGTGACTACCTAAGCGGGATGTATTCAGCAGCCTGGGGTTAATTAAAGCAGCTCCAGAATTTCTGCTAGGAGGGGCTCAAGAGCAGCGATCACATTGGAAGGCAGGCGGGACGTTGCTATTACACTGACTCTATCCTTAGTGGGAGAGGATGAGGAAAAACGAGAGAAGACAGAGTGTTCCTCCCTTGCACCTTGTTCACTCCTCCCATCCCGGAATCTTCAGGGGATTTCTTGCACTGCCTCCTCCCATCCCAGCCAACTAATCAGTCAACAAATAAAAAAACAGTGGCTGCCAAAGGACTGGACTCCCCAAGTGAACGAGAGAAGGGTGCTGCCCTTTCTTGCTGAAAGCGTCTCCTCCTCTGTGCTTACACTAGATTACCACTTGTCCCCTTACAAGGACCCGCAGAGAAATCCCACTCAGCACGCCAGCCCTGCTTCTCCCCGACTTCACTGAAATTCTTCCCTTGGGGCAGGTGGGGAAGAGAGACATGATCCGTGCTTCTACTGGTCACAGGCAACAGAGTGTTCGCTCTTGAGCACAGGCTGGTTTCCAAGGGGCTTTCTGACCCTCAGGGGCACCACTCAGACCTCTCTCTTTCTCTCTCTCTCTCTCTCTCGGCAAGCTCTACTGAGACCTGGAGGACACAGCCAGACAGACGTCCATTCTCAGCACCAGTCTCTCTTGCTTCTGCCAGGACACACTCCCCTCACCCAAGGAGAGGCTTGGCCTTGGGTTCTGAAGTCACAATCTCTAGGTTTGAAATTCAGACTTCATCTTCAGTTAGCTCTGACCTGGGGGGTGGGGGGGTATTTTTATGTGCCTAGTTGTCCCCATACCAAAATTGACACCAGAGACTGTTTATTCATCTGGGGGGTTTCGCACAGTACCTGCACACAGTTAACTTTCAACGACGATCAACTGTGATTACCTTAGAAGCCCCAAACTGTTAGGGAGGGCAAGGGTCTCAAAATCAGGGCGATTCTTACTGAACGCTATTCTTGCTAAAGGTGAAAATGTAAAATGTAGCATAGTATTTCGCCGACCAGCAGTAAACAAAGTAAGATTGATAGAAGCCCGATTCTCCTACGTGTAGACAACTGCAAAGAAGAAGTCAACATGTAACTTGTTCATTAGCAATGGCTATGTCTCCCTTCGGGAGAGACAGAGCTTTGGTTAGGAATTCTGTCCCCTTTACTTGCTGCCAGGAAATAAAACTGCCTCAGACAACCAACCACAGGTCGTTTCTGAATAGAGCACCCCTAAGAGGTGAACAAAACCAAAACAGAGAAATCACTTCATCTGCTCTGATTACAGATGGTGAACAACCCGAGTTCTAGTGACAGCCTCGGTTTCCCTATCTGTCCCCTGATGGCCATCATTGGTGTTAAAAAAGCCGGTCACCCTTGGTTGGGTTGCAATGGTCCCTGTTGGGAAGATAAAATATATTATGCTCACTTTGTTAAAGATGGCGCTGCCAACATGGAAGTTCGTTGATATTAATGTGTGTTCTGGAACAGGCTGTGGGCAGGCCGGGTCGTTACAGCCTAAGGCTTAGTTTAAGAGTAAGCTTTTCCCCACACCCTTGACTGATTGGATGATGTGGGGTGGTGCACTCTCCTGAGAAATCCCATTATGCCTCAGATGGGTGACTTTGTATTAGAGACTTCCCTGTCTGTAGATTGGATTAAGAGTTTGGATTTCTGCAGTATAAAGTGGGACAGACCAGTAGCTTTTTCTCTTGGTCCCTGAAGTATCAGAGAGGAGAGCAGATTAAGGCCACGTGGAGGCCAGGAGAAGCAGTCAAGATGGTAGAGTGCTGAGTGAGAAGTCAGTTTGTGCAGAGTTTGTGTAGAGAGAAGGAGATGGGGAACAGAGGTGAATAAGTCTGGTGAGCTAGGAACCTTTGATTCTAGGTGTTCGGCAGATAAAATATATTATGCTCACTTTGTTAAAGATGGTGCTGCCCACATGGAAGTTCGTTGATATTAATGTGTGTTCTGGAACAGGCTGTGGGCAGGCCGGGTCATTATAGCCTAAGGCTTAGTTTAAGAGTAAGCTCTTCCCTGCACCCTTGACTGATTGGATGATGTAGGGTGGTGCACTCTCCTGAGGAATCCCATTATACAGAGACTTCCTTGTTTGTATAATTGGATTAAAGGTTTTGAGTCTATGCTATAAAATGGGGAGACCAGTAGCTTGACCTCTCTCTCTCTCTTGGTTCCTTAAGTATTAGAGAGCAGAGCAGATTAAGGCCATGTGGAGGAGAAGCAGCCGAGATGGCAGAGTGCTGAGGAAGAAGCCAGTTTGTTAAGAGTTTGTCCAGGAGGAGATGGGAAACAGAGGTGAATAAGTCTGGTGAGCTAGAAACCTTTGATTCTAGGAAACTCGGATAAGTCAGTAGCTTTGTGAGCACTGAATGAGTGGGTTTTGGAGCCCAGTGTGTGTTTTTGCTTGCCCGCCGGGTGCAAGCTAGAATTAAAGCTGATGTCTCACCAGTTCTTGGCTCCTGTGTTTCATTACCGACTGTACGAATTTAATGCAAACCTGTACGGATCAGGCGGCTGTGATCCTGTCCCTGTCTCCTGGCTTTACAGTCGCGCTACGCAGCAGGAGCTCAAGGTTAATTTACCAACGACCGGGCACCCCCACCCCCACCCCGGAGCGTCCTGGTGGGGTGGCGAGAGGCGCTGAAAGGTGGCGGGCTTGCCCCGCTCTGGCGTAAGGGGGTAGGTAAGGGGACGGTCACCAGACCCACAGGCTAACAGCCCGTGGACAAGGCTGCAAGAACGAGTCCCCGGGGATGACCCGCGAGGCTCGTCGTGTCTTCTGCGCCCCTGCAGCCGGAGCCCTCGCCAGGCTTGGCACGGTGCAGCCCAGTGAGGCCAACCCTCTCACTGCTAAGGTCACGGGAGGAGGGAGCCAGGGCAGCCGCAGCACACAGGCGACACGGTGTCTCCCGGTGTCCAGCGAGGGGCCTGGTCGCCTCCCTCCGCGGCCGGAGGGGGCGGCGCAGGTGGAGTTGCTCTCGCCCGCGGGCACCTGGGAGCCAAACCGGAACCGGGAAAACCGGAGGGGCTGAGCCGGCGCACGGCGGAAGCCCGCCCTGCTCGGAGGCGCGCTCCCCAAGGGGCCCCCGCGGGCGCCCAGGCCATCGGGCACGTGCCCGTCCCCGGGAGACCGCGGCCCAGCGTGCACGTGCACGCACGCAGGCGGACACACGCACGGCACAGGCACGAGCGCGCCCCGGCGCCCCGGCACGGAGGCGGGGCCTCGGGCGGCCTCCCGTGAAGCCTCGCGCGGCCAGGGACCGGAACTCCGGGCTGGCGGCTTGTTGATAATATGGCGGCAGGCGCTGCTCGGGCATCCCGAGGCGGCGGCGGCGGCGGCGACGGCTGCGGCGGCGGGGTCCACGCCCGGAGGAAGGGTCTCTTCTCGGGCTAGTACGGAGGCCGCTGCAGACCCGGCAGTCCGGGCCAGCGGCTGGATGAGGGGAGCCGGGCCTTCCCCGCGACAGTCCCCCCGTGCCCTCCGCCCCGACCGGGGCCCCGCCATGTCCTTCTTCCGGCGGAAAGGTAGCCGAGGGGGCGCCGGCGGGGAGCCGCCCGGCCTGGGCAGCGGCGGCGGGGACGGGGCGGGGGGCCTCCGCCTCCGCGCGGGGTTGGGGGGTCGCCCCCGGGGCAGAGTGGTCTGCGGGGACGTCCGCACGTTACTGCCCGTGGGCGTGAGGGTCGCTTTCGGGGACAGGGGGCGGGGCGCGCGCGTGCGTGTGAGTGTGTGTGTGAGTGCGCGCGCGCGCGTGCCCCGGGTCACAAGGGGGAAGTGCCTTGGGGACCCTGTTGGGGACGTCTCTGACTCTTCAGCATAGTGACGGTTTCATGTCTAAAAGCAACATGTGAAATAACAACCATTTGTTTTCTCCAGCGAGTGCTACGGCGACTTTGCAAGTTTTTCCCCCTTTTTGGGGGAGGGGGGCGTGGAGCGGGGAGGGCGGGTTCTGCTGTTCCCACCTTGGCATCCCCCCGACGTATGGCTGAAAAGTTCCCCAGTGAAGAAGCTTGACTTCTTTAGATGACGTAGCAGGTTCGCGAACTACTGGAGCTCTTGACTTGTGTAAACAAACACGACTTGATAGTCCTGATTTTCTGAGTCGGTTAACAGCTGTTCAGTTGCTTGTTTTCTAAGTGTGCTGTGCGCTGGGTTGTTGCATTTCATTAGAAACAACAAAGTATACCTATCGAAAGTCAACAGGGGCTTCTGGGAGCACAGGGGTTCTTGTATTAGTGCTTCCTGTTCTGGAGAGGATGTACCAGGCAAACACTGGGCTTGGGAAAAGGCACTAAACTCAGCTACAACTAAATCGCGGGAACTTGGGCTCACATGACTACTAGCGGTGTCACCTGGGACAGAAAAGTGTTAACCGACTTTGTTCTCCCCTGTCAGCTGAGGATTAGATGTTCCCCAAAGGCTCCATTCAACTAGGACTGAATGAAAGAATTCCTTATTAAGTACACACCAGGTTTGGGGACTGAATAAAAATGGTGCTCCTGAATGAATGAAACCCCATCAAGTGGTACAAGGAAGTAAAGTACCCTGTAGTCAGTGATTGTCTGATTTGTTTGGCGTTTTTTTTTTTGTTTTTTGTTGTTTTTTTTTTTACAGGGACAGAGAGAGAGTCAGACAGACAGGAATGGAGAGAGGTGAGAAGCATCAATCATTAGTTTTTTGTTGCCATCGCAACACCTTAGTTGTTCAATGATTGCTTTCTCACATGTGCCTTGACTGCGGGCCTTCAGCAGACCAAGCCACCCCTTGCTGGAGCCAGCGACCTTGGGTCCAAGCTGGTGAGCTTTTGCTCAAGCCAGATGGGTGTGCGCTCAGGCTGGCGAGCTCGGGGTCTCCAACCTGGGTCCTCAGCATCCCAGTCCTACACTCTATCCACTGCGCCACCACCTGGTCAGGCTGTTTGGCGGTTTTGATGTGGCTAGTTTTAACGGGTGGAAAAACATTCTTTGTATAAGACAGATTGCACGTTGCACAGTAGACTGTTGTCTCTTTTCAGTCAACAAGTACGTTGAATGTCTGCTGCTTGCCAGCACTGTGCTAGGTCCTCGGGAGAGAGCACTGAACAAGACAGTGTCTGCATCCATGGAGCTTATTTTATCCCTCTCTCTCTCTCTCTCTCTCTCTTTCTCTCTAAGTTGAGTAAGGTGTTTTGAAAGAGGTAACTTGACAGAAGAAACATTTAGGTTGGATGTTAGAGAAAGGCTTCAGTAGGTGACCTTGAGATTGAGAGCTGAGGCTGCAGCCGCAGGAGGTAGCAGGGAGAGGCCCGGGAAGAGCATTCCAGGCACAGAGGAGCACGTTCAGAGGTGGGGAGGCGAGAAAATGTGGTGCCCTCAGGAAAGGAAAGGAGGCGGTGGGACTCAGGCCTAGAGAGAGAGACGGGTCGCATGATTCAGAGCTTTGTAGGCACGGTTAGGTTCTTACTCCAAGTGCAAGGACAAGACTGTTTTTAAAGTTTAAGGAAGAATGATTTGATCTTTATGTTTTAAAAAAGATGATTCTAGATGGTTTTTGAAGGGAGACTGGATGTAACAAAAGTCAAAGCTGGGGATGGTCTTATTCAGGATCCCATCCAAATCTTTTATTTTTTTTTTAAGACTTATTTATTTATTTTAGAGAGGCGAGAAGGGGGAAGAACAGGAAGCATTAACTCCCATACGTGCCTTGACCAGGCAAGCCCAGGGTTTCGAACCAGCAACCTCAGCATTCCAGGTTGATGCTTTATCCACTGTGCCCCCGCAGGCCAGGCCTGTCCAGGTCTTTACATGCCATGTTTAAATACTTGCCCATGTGCTCATGACTCCCAAATTTACATCTCCACCTTGGATTGTCTCCCCCTAATCCAGTGATGGGCAATCTTTTGAGCTTGGTGTGTCAAAATTTGCCAAAAAACCAAGCATAACTCGCGTGGTGTGTCACTTGGAGAAAAACGGCCTCACAGGAAGTCCCAGCACTAGGCGCTCTGTGCTGGAGTTCTGTTGTTCTGGCCTCCAGACCTCCGGCACAGAGTGTCTACACTACAGCAAGTGTTTTATCCTCGGCTACTGCACCTGGCCGTGTGGGAACCGAGGATGAAACGTCCTTTTCGGCATGCGGCCCCATGCTTCTCTGGTATGCAGCTGCATGTCATTGAAAATGGCTCCGTGTGTCAGTGCTGACACGCGTGTCATAGGTTCGCCGTCATCTAGGCGCTCATCTCTTTAGATTGGTGGTCAAGGAAGTGCCCTGAGAGGGTGCCATTTCCGGTCTCAGCTTAAATTTCAAGAAGAAGCTGGTTTTATGAAAATTGAGGAAGCAGCATTATTTTGCTTACGATGTGGTTTCCCTTCTTTCATCCTTGACCCCTATGGTAGGATTTCCAAAATGCTACTCTTCGTGTCCCTTCAGTGGCTTCCTGTGCGTGGCCCTCCATTGAGGTCCCATTTCCTCTTCGTTTTCACCTCCTGCTCTCCTCCATCGCTCCTCCATTTACCTTGCCTTCCTGGTTGTCAGGTGTGTTCCCACCACAGTGCCCTTGCACTTGTTTTCTCTGTCTGGGAAGCTTTTCCTGCAGACACCATCTGTTTCACTTCCTCCTCTCTTCCAGGTTGTCAATGTGCCGGCATCCTCGTGCAGCTTCGTTGGACCATCCTGCATAAGATTGCGTCCCTGCCCCCAAGACACCCGTCCCCATGCCCTACATTATTTTTTCTCTGTAGCATTTATCACCATCTGCTTTACTATGTATTTTATTAGAATGGACACCGACTTTTTTTTTTTATTTCAGGGACAGAGAGAGGGATAGATAGGGACAGACAGACAGACAGGAACGGAGAGAGGTGAGAAGCATCAATCATTAGTTTTTCATTGCCGTTGCGACACCTTAGTTGTTCATTGATTGCTTTCTCACATGTGCCTTGACCGCGGGCCTTCAGCAGACCGAGCCACCCCTTGCTGGAGCCAGCGACCTTGGGTCCAAGCTGACGAGCTTTTGCTCAAGCCAGATGGGGCCGCGCTCAAGCTGGTGGGCTTGGGTTCTCGAACCTGGGTCTTCCGCATCCCAGTCTGACGCTCTATCCACTGCACCACCGCCTGGTCAGGCTGACTTTTTTTTTTTTTAATGGCTGAATCCATGTCTAGGTCAGTGCCTGGAATATAGTTAGGAATTCAGTAAATATTTGTTGAATAAGTGACTAAAAAATAAATAAATAAAAGAAATATTAGCTAGCAATGAGGGCTGCAGGCGACATTTAAAGTGATGTGGGGGTGGATCACCAGGTAACAACCTGCATTCAGGGACAGCCTGTCTGAGAAGGTGCTGCTTAGCTGAGATCCCTGTGAGGGGAGAGCCAGCTGTGTGAAAATAAAAGGGACTGTGTTCTAGCCGGAGAGAACTGGCAGCTCAAGTATCCTGGGGCAGGAGTGAGCTCCCTGGGTTCCAGTGACGGAAAGAAGGCTGGAGCTTACTTGGAGAGGAGAAGAATGAGGCGTGTTTTAGAGGCTGAGATAGCGTGACTTGAATAAGTGATTGGAATGAATAAACAGTGGGGGAAGGCTTTGGTTCAGAGCTTGGGGTGGGGGGAATCAGGAATCCCTTTTGGCAGTTGTGAGAATGCAGCACCTTCTGGACGTGTGTGTGGATTTGTTGAGGAAGCAGTTGGATGGACAAGCCTGTCGTTCTGGATGGAGTTTGGAATCTGAGATCTGGATTTAGAAGTACTTTATATAAGTGACAGAGACATGGGACCAGATAAGATCGCCTAGGGAGTATATATAACAGTGACGGGCAATCTTGTGAGCTTGGTATCAGAATTCACCAAAAAACCGAGCATCAGCCTGACCTGTGGTGGTGCAGTGGATGGAGCGTCGACCTGGGAACACTGAGGTCGCCAGTTCAAAACCCTGCACTGGTCTGGTCAAGGCACATATGGGAGTTGACCTTCCAGCTCCTCCCCCCTTTCTCTTTCTCTCTCTCTCACTCTGTGTCTCCTCTCTAAAATGAATAAAATAAAAAATAAAAAAAACCGAGCATCACTCGGGTGGTGTGTCCCTTTGAGAAAAACGGCCTAACCGGAAGTCCCAGAACTAGATGCTCTGTGCTGGAGTTCTGTTGTTCTGGCCTCCAGACCTCCGGCACAGAGTGTCTACACTACAGCAAGTGTTTTATCCTCGGCTACTGCACCTGGCCGTGTGGGAACCGAGGATGAAACGTCCTTTTCGGCATGCGGCCCCATGCTTCTCTGGTATGCGGCCACGTGTCATTGAACATGGCTACGTGTGTCAGTGCTGACATGCGTGTCGTAGGTTCGCCGTCAGGCTACATAACACATGAACTCGTCAGTTGAAAGGCTAAGCTACCATAGTAAAGAGACACTGGAGCACACTGCCTCTGATAAGACAGACCCCTCTCTCCTGTGACAGTCCAGCTCCCTCCTGAGCGGGCACTTTGCTTCACCATCGTTCCAGGGGCATACTCCTCCTCCTTGTGATTTCTCTTTCCTTTGGGTTGTGGTCTGTTTTATCAAAGGCAGGTCTGTCCTCAGCCCTCTGGCCCATGGTAAGGGAAGTAGTATGGAGGAAAGAGAAGCTTTGGCCAGAAAGTGGCAAATACCATTTTTTCTTCCCAGTCTATCCATTAGAGCCTTGTCGTGTGGTCGTAGGTAACTGATAAAGTGGGTGTTCCTCAGGTTAAGGTCTGGTCTCGTCTTTACGTTTTAAATGTTTCATAATAAAAAGAAACATACACATAGACACATAGGAAAAAGCATAGTAGTACAAGATAAGGTGGCAGAAATAAACCTAAATGGATGGTAATCACAATAAATATAAATAGACTAAAATCTTTTTGGTTAAGCATTTAGTAAAGGTTCATTTAGCTAAAAGATGAAGACTCAGGTTGGGTGTTAAACCAAAATCAATCCATAAGCTATTTATTAGAAGCACAATTGAAACATAAGGGCATAAAGAAATTGAAAATAAATGGGTGAATACACTAGACAAATATTCATCAGAAGAAAGCTTGTGTGGCAGACGAAATACTTTAAAGCATAAAGCATTTTTTGGGCAGAAAAGGTCACCACAGCATGACTAGTCAGTGGCATAGTGGATAGAGCATCAGACTGGGACACAGAGGACCCAGGTTCAAAACCCCGAGGTCACTGGCTTGAGTGTGGGTTCACTGGTTTGAGCAAAGCTCACCAGCTTGAGCCTAAGGACAATGGCTTGAGCAAGGAGTCACTTGATCTGCTGTAGCCCCCGGTCAAGGCACATATGAGAAAGCAGTCAATGAACAACTAAGGTGTCGCAGTGAAAAGTTGATGCTTCTTATCTCCCTTCCTGTCTGTCCCTATCTGCCCCTCTCTCTGTCTCTGTCACACACACACACACGTTACTACAGCCTGACTGGTGGTGGTACAGTGGATAGAGCATCTATGTGAGACACTGAAGCCCCAGGTTTGAAACCCAGAGGTTACCAGCTTGAGTGCAGGCTCACCAGCATGAGTGCGGGGTCACGGGCTTGCATGTGGAATCATAGACATGACCCCTTGGTTGCTGGCTGGAGCCCCCTGGTCAAGGCACTAGGAGAAGCAATCAACGAAAAACTAAAATGGCACAACTGTGAGTTGATGCTTCTCATCTCTCTCCCTTTCCCTCACCCCTGCTAAAAAAAGAAGAAAGTCACTACAGAGTTACCAGAAGTCAAGCAATTCATAGTCATGGTTAGAGTTTTAAGAATGCTGTGTTTTAGAGATCAAGAGCAGTAATCACAATAAGTAGAAATAGGCTAACCCAGACAGTGAAAAGATGGTCATCTTCAGATTGGATCCCTGCTCTGTACTGCTTACATATATAAAAGATCGTGGGGGCCCTGGCTGGATAGCTCAGTTGGCTGGAGCATTGTCCCCATATGTCAAGATTGTGGGTTTGACGCCCAGTCAGGGCACATACAAGAAACAACCAATGAATATATAAATAAGTGGGACAACAAAGAGATCTCTCTCCCTCTCTCCCCCCTCCCCATCTGCCCCTCCCCCCATCCACCCCCGTGTCCCTTTCCCTCCGTCTCAATAAAAGTTTTAAAAAAGCATGAGAAGGTTAAAAGTAGAAGGATGGGGATGTGCATCGTGAATATACAGACAGAGCTAACACGGTCTTCACAGCAGCGTAAACGTGGGAAAACAAAGTAAAATTAAGTTTGGGAGGGGAAGGGAACAAATGAGTCATTTTCAGGTAATGTATATACAGGAAAACTCAAGAGAACTACGTACCATTAAAACGGATAAAAGTTTGGATTTTAAAAAGGTATATTTAAAACTCAGTTGTATTCCAGTTGAAACAAAAATTGAAAGCTCGAAGGTACGTACAGAATGTAATTGGACATAAAAGGAGAACCAGATAAGTGGGAAGGTATACTATGTTCGTGGATAAAAAGATTGAATACCAGGAAGGTATGAAATCTCCCAGATTAATCCAGGCGGTGCCGTATGAAAGGAAACCCCTGTAGGCCGTTAGGATAAGGAGTTGGTTCTGTAGGATCCATGTCAGTCAATATTGAAGATAGTTTTGAAAAGGAATAAGGTGGAGGACCTGGCCCTGCCAGAGACTTATTATATGGTTAGGAACTAAGACAGTAGAGCTGAGTGCCCAGAAACAGACCGGGTATGTCTAGAAACTTGGTAAATAAAGAGGTCCTCGTCACTTGGGAAAGGTTGAACTAATGTGGTGCTTGGTATTCCTCTGGCACACCTCCCCACACACAAATTAAGATTCCCTATCTTCTCCGTCATGTACGTTCAGGATTCAATACACTTGATAGTAAAAGGCTAGATAGTTAACTACTTTAGGCTTTGCAGGCCATGTGGTCTCTGTCTCACTATACCTCTCCTTGTAGCCATAGATGGTATCTAAACAAGTGGACATGGCAGTGCCTCTCGGTGATTTCTCTGTAGCACTTAATACCTGGTGGTGTTTTACCCCGTAGTAGAACGTATTTCAAAATAGAAATCGGTCCTCTCAAAGCTATAGCAACTAGGTGTATGTACTATTCTAAATCCTTTGTTGTCATTTCAAAAATCTTCAGGACACATCTTCCCCAGGGCAGTAGATTCCATCTCAAGAAACTGCTTGCTTCATACATAGGAAGCAGCTCCTCATCTGTCGAAGTTGTGTCATGCGATTGCAGCAGTTCAGTCAGTAACCCTCTCTCCTGCTGTTTCCACCACACATGCAGTACTTCCTCCACTGAAGTCCAGAGCCCCTCAGAGTTGGAATCAACTTTTTTCCAACTCCTGTTAAAGTTATTTTGACCTCTTCCCATGAATCACAAAGTCACAATTTTTTTTTTAATAAAGTCTTTTTACTTTTTTTAAAAAATTTCTTTTTATTTTATTCATTTTAGAGAGGAGATACAGAGAGAGAGAGAGAAAGGGGGGAGGAGCTGGAAGCATCAACTCCCATATGTGCCTTGACCAGACCAGTGCAGGGTTTTGAACTGGCGACCTCAGTGTTCCCAGGTCGACGCTTTATCCACTGCGCCACCACAGGTCAGGCTACAATTTTTTTAATTAATTGATTTTAGAGAGACAGGAAGGGAGAGCAAGAGAAGCATTCATTTGTTGTTGCACTCAGTTGTGCATTCACTGGTCACTTGCCGTCTCTGCGGGGACTGGGGATTGAACCCGCAGCCTTAGTGTTTTGGGAGGACAGTAACATACTGAGCTGACCAGCTAGGGCCACAAATGTTCTTAATGGCATCTAGAATGGTGGATCCTTTCCAGAGGTTTTCAGTTCACTGCCGAAGCCTGTCAGCAGAATCATTATCTGTGGCAGTTGTAGCCTTTCAAAATGTATTTCTTAAATAATGACACTTGAAAGTCGGAAGTGTTTTCCACTGATTTATGCACTCCTTGACCCATGGTCTGTGGAATGGATGCGGCACTAGCAGGCGTGAAAACGGCGCTAATATCATTGCACACCTCCATCACAGCTCTTGGGTGACCAGGTGCATTGTTGATGGGCAGTGGTATTTTGAAAGGAATCTTTTTCTAAGTAGATCTCAACAGAGGGCTTAAAATATTCAGTAAACCATGCTGTAAACAGATGTGCTGTCATCCAGGCTTTGCTGTTCCATTTACAAGCAGAATATATTTAGCATAATTGTTAAGGGACCTAGGATTTTGGGAATAGTATAAATGAGCACTGGCTTCAACTTAAAGTCACCGGCTGCATTACCCCCTAACAAGAACGTCAGCCTGTCCTTTAAAGCTTTGAAGCCTGACACTGACTTCTCCTCTCTGGCTATGGAAGCCCTAGACGGCATCTTCTTTCAAAATAAGCTACTTTGTCTACACTGAAAATCTGTTGCTTACTGTGGCCCCTCATTAGTTCTCTCAGCTAGGTCTTCTGGGTGACCTGCAGCAGCTTCTACACCAGCACCTGCTGCTCCACCTTGCGCTCTTAATGTTAGGGAGATGGCTTCCTTCCTTCCACCTCATGAACCAACCTCTGCCAGCTTCCAGCATACCTCCTGCGGCTTCCTCACCGCTCTCAGCCTTCAGACAACTGAGGAGAGGCAGGGCCTCTCTCTGGACTAGGCTGTGACTTAAGGCAATGCTGGTGGGTTTGGTCTTCCATCCAGACGCTAAACCTTTCTCCACATCAGCAATAAGGCTGTCTTGGCGTTCGACATGCCGTTTTCACTAAGTTCAATCATTTTGATTTAAAGTGAGACTGCCTTTCACTTGAACACTTAAAGGCCATTGTAGTTCCCAGTTGGGTTATTAATTGGCCTGACTTCAAAGTTGTTGAGTGCCGGGGAACAGGGAGGCCCCCGCAGAGGGAGAGAGACAGGAGAATGCCTCGTCAGTGCAGCAGCATGAACACATACAATATTTACCGGTTAAACCCATTGTCTTATAGGGGAGCTGTTCGTGACGTTCCAAAACAATGATAAAAGTGACATAAAATAGTGAAAAGGTTTGAAATATCATCAAAATTACCAAAACGTGACACAGGCACAAAGGGAGCAGAAGCTTTGGGGAAAATGGCGCCTGTGGACGTGGCTGGAAGCAGGGTCGCCATAGCCCTTCAGTGTGTAAGCAGTGCACTTAGTACACAGTGCAGCTAAGTGAGGGATGCCCACACCACTTTTGTAGTTGTTAGAGATGTGCAGAATACCATGATGGTGTGTGACTTAGGAGAGAACACAAAGACCGCCTCGGGAACAGGTTTGGGGAGAGATGGTGGTGCACTTATGTGTTGAAGATTAAAAAGGATTTAGACTAGAGATATAAATTTAGTAGTCGTAGCTTATCTATGGTATTAAAAGCCTTAAGAATGAATGAGTTTGCCTGACTAGGTTGTGGCGCATCGGACTGGGATGCGGAAGACCCAGGTTCGAGACCCCGAGGTAGCCAGCTTGAGCGCGGGCCCATCTGGCTTGAGCAAAAGCTCATCAGCTTGGACCCAAGGTCGCTGGCTCCAGCAAGGGGTGGCTCGGTCTGCTGAAGGCCCGCGGTCAAGGCACATGTGAGAAAGCAATCAATGAACAACTATGGTGTCGCAACGGCAACGGAAAACTAATGATTGATGCTTCTCATCTCTCTCCATTCCTGTCTGTCCCTATCTATCCCTCTCTCTCTGACTCTCTGTCGCTGTAAAAAAATAAATAAATAAATAAAAAGATTGAGTTTATCCAGGAAATACAGATACAGGAGTAGGCAAAAGTAGTTTTTCAGTTATAATACAAACCAGTACTACAATAATTAATAAATAGTAACACAAGATAAACTCTGTCTCAGACTCTCACAACTGTAAACCTACCCATGTCCACCCTGACACGTGGTGAACAGAAAGGGGACCCAGACCCTTTCCCCTGGAAACTCCTGTGGGCAGAGGAGATGTACCAGGGGAGGAAACCAGGGAGGGGGAGTGTTGAGAAGCCAGAAACGGTCACGTTTCAAGCACACGGAGTCCGCCGACCCCAGAAACCAGCGGCCCCTCCACGTTTCCTCCTCTTGTTTTCCTGACAGCAGTGACGCGTGCCCGAAACGACCCTATTTTTGTCCACGTTTCTCTCCACGTACTTATACGTGAACTTTTTGAAGGCAGGACCATCTTTTCTGAGCCAGCAGAGTATCTGGGACATAATAGGCACTCAGATATTTATTGATGGATTGATTTATCAGATACTATGAGAGCTGGCTATTTCCTGCTCCCAGCCTTTAATGCAGTGGTTCTTAACCTTTTTTGAGGTACCAAACCCTTTAGTGATAAATAAAATACGATTTTTTTTTCCAAATTCAAGACATAGGTCTATGTTTTTTTACTGGTGCACAAAATGAGCTGTGCATGAACATCCCCTTGCTCAAAGAACAAAACCAACAAAGCGCATGAACTCACAACAAATGACGGTATTACTTTATTCTGGCCTCCGCGGCAGAGGCTTCTCTGAACCCCTGAGACCAACTCATCAAACCCCTAGGGTTCCATAGAACCCAGGTTAAGAACCACTGCTTTAATGTTTTTAAGAGCACAAGTAGAGAGATGGTTACAATTCAGGATTCATTTTGATAGGCTTTTCATGGTGAGGTTAAAGAAAATGTAAACACAAGGAAAGAGGGTTAAAATTATTGAATGTGAGATCCTTTAGTAGTTCCCAGTTGGCCCAGGGGCTGCCACGCACCTTCCTTTCTTGAAAATATTGTTGGCATATCTGCAGTAGAATTTCCAAAGTTTTGTGTTATAGAGATTGTATAGTTTTTTAAGAGCCAAATTGTTAACCCTTGAGTATTAGAGGGTTAGAGTGTTTGTATTTGATGCTGTGTGGGGAATACACAAGAAGTCAGATGCACTCCACAGCTGGAGAACTCTTTCTTCAGCATGCATCTAGTAGTGGGTGATACATGTTAATAATGTAGAGAGCACCCCAAACTTCCTGTGCACCAGCTATGCCTCTAAGCCCTTTATAAGTATTTATATTTTCATCCATAACCCTCTAAGGTAGGTGTTGTGACTATTGACCTTATGTTATTAAGTCAATGAAAATTGAGACCCAGAGAAGTAACTTGTCCATGATCATATGACTAATAGGTGGCAGAGCCAGAATTTGAACCCAGGGATTGTGATGTCGTCCTCCGTAGCACACTCAGTGTTCTTGCCTGAAAGCTGCTCAGAGGTCACTTCCTTAGAGAAGCTGCCCCTGGCGCTGCGTGCCGGACTTCTCCCCTGCAGCTGCTTGCCCCTCCCTGTAGGGCTGTGAAGACACCTTTTAGGATAAAGCTGTACAGCTTTGAATACTTATGTTGAAATAAAGCTTGTCTAATTTTTACAATGTGTAGAGTGGATCGTTTTTACTGTAAAGGTTGATCACGATGCTCTTTTATTTCTAGTGAAAGGCAAAGAACAAGAGAAGCCCTTGGATGCCAAGTCAGTTAAAGGTGAGCTCAGCAGCGTCCTCTTGTGTTAAAAAGTGATGTGCTTTGCATTTGTGACTTCAGTAATCCCGTTATCTTTGCCTTTTCTGCCCCCTTTATTTAGAATTATTTATTTAAATGGACTCATTGCCTTGATAAACATTTATATATAGGCTCTTACTAAGTATCTGTTGGCTGTCCTGGTGATTACGTTGAACCAGTGTGTTCCTTATTAATCATACATTAGATTGCTCCCTAAAAGCAATTAGTCGACTTTATTTTAACACAGTAAAAATAAAAAGCAAAACAATACTCTGATACCGAGTGGAAGCATGGCCACTTCCAAGGCTTGATTCTGTTCCCCAGAAGGACAGACTGTTATAGTTTCACTCTGTCACTTTGGATGAGTGGTCTTAACATTTTTTCTAAGCATGCACTTTATCGAAATCGCTCTGTTGTCCCTGATAATAAGACACTCTTAGATTGCAATCTCTGCTGCAGGTCTTACCACATCTGTCAGGGAGCCACATTTAGAACGGGAGAACCAGAAGGAAATGATCTCCGTAACTTTTACAAACGGCACTTATGTACATGATATCTATGGATTGTTACTTAGGTTTTCTTTCAGACGCTTGTATATGATGTGCCTAGCATTGAGTATTGACTAACTCTGTGCTCAGCTTGCCAAAGAGGGGCTAATTATAACTTTCTAATTAAGTTGTAAGGTTACTTTCTGCTTACTTCTGATCATGTAAAGCGAGGTGGGCTCCACGGTAGCTCCTGGTGCCCTCAGATGTGATTGGTGTTGATAGAGGCCCAAAGCCTCACCCAACGAGGCCAGGGACCACTGCGTCTGACTGCGGTGGCGGGGAGGGGCGTTGGAGTCCCAGGCACGCCCTGTTCATCCGCACTAATGGCACCACTTTGGAAGTCTCTAACTCTTTAGATTCTTCATCTGTAGAATGAGAGGATTGACCTGCCTACCTGACTTCTAAATCTGTACCGGCTGAAACAATTCTTTGCTCCTGCTCTATTTATGACACTGTATCAGCTGTGCTTAGCATTCCTGCCTTAATTGGAAAAAATTATATGAAGACAATTCATTGTGTAATTCTCTCAACTCTTGTTGAATGACCAATAAATATAGATACCTGGGAAATAGGTATAGACATTCATGTTTTTATTTGCTTTTACTATAAGTGCATCTCAAGGAGTAATAGGTTAAACTACAATGCTGTGTATTCTTTTTTTTTTTTTTCTTTTATTCATTATAGAGAGGGGACACAGAGTGAGAGAGAGAGAGAGAGAGAAAGGGGGGAGGAGCTGGAAGCATCAACTCCCATATGTGCCTTGACCAGACCAGTGCAGGGATTTGAACTGGCGACCTCAGTGTTCCAGGTCGACGCTTTATCCACTGCGCCACCACAGGTCAGGCAGCTGTGTATTCTTTATAAGAAGTATTACCAAGTATTACTCAGATTCTGTGTCTGGGAACTGTTTACCAAGACTGAGAGCACCTGTCTGCTGACTGCCCCATGAAATAAGTGGCGTTAATGGGTCCAGCTTCAGTTACCTCAGAACAACTAGGGTTGTGCAGGGCTGAGTGACGGGCGTCATTTCTGTCCCTGCTATAGCAATGTGTACTAAACCACAGCTTACCGTATTTCCCCATATATAAAACACACCTTAATTTGGGGGCCCAAAATTTGGGGGAAAAAATGTATTCCATAAAGTTCTTGAACTAGTTTTATTCATCATAAAGTTCATACAACTCCTCATCACTGTCAAAACTCCCATCCATTAGCTTGTCCTTGTCTGTGTCTGGCGATGAGTCTCTGTCTTCAACAATGAGTGCAAAAACAAGCAGGAAGTGCAAGTAAAATATCTACAGCCACTGTAAGGCGCACCCAGTTTTCAAACCCCACGTTGTTGGGAAAGGGTGCGTCTGATACCTGGGGAGCATGGTAGGATACTTGTGTGGAACACAGAGGGCAGGTGAAGCCTGGCTGGCGGCGGCACAGTGGGTAGAGCGTAACCTGGACGCCGAGGCCCCAGGTTCCAAACCCTGAGGTTGCTGGCCTGAACCTAGGGTCACTGGCTCAGCTGGAGCCCCCACCCCACACCCCACCCCCATTCAAGGCACTTATGAGAAAGCAATCAATGAACAACCAAGGCACCACAACCATGAGTTGATGCTTCTCATCTCTCCCTTTCTGTCTGGCTACTTCTCTCTCCCTCCCCCTCTCTAAAAAAAAAAGAAAATAGAAGAGGTAGACTATTAATTCAGCTATAGCAACAAGTTCATACTGTTACTTTATAACATTGTTTTGTTTGTTTGTTTTAATTGAGAGGCCGGGAGGGAGAGACAGACTTTTCTGCTGGTGGTTAATTTACCCTTAAGTCTTGTTGAATGTGCTCATGTAAGACAGGGGTTACAAAATTCAATTTTTAAAGCTCTCTTAAAGACCTTGAGATAGTCTTACAAACTATCAAATTTTGTCTAATTTTGATCAATTTTTGAAAACTTACAGCCTCCGTATCCGTACATTCCCCACAAAAGAGCCCCAGAAATCACGCGTTGCTGGAGACGGCAGGGCCGAGCCCTGTTGCCCTCAGCGCCATCTCCGCCAACATGGACTTCTCCAGCAGCAGGACGGCCACGCTGCAGCGGCAGCCCGGCCACATGGAGGCCGCGCACTTCGGGGACCTGGGTGAGTGGCGGCCCCTCTGCTCACCTGCGCTGGGCTGCGGGGGGATGAGCTGGGTGCGGAACCCCTGCGAAAGGACACCGAGATGTATCCTTGGAGGGGGCTTCGAAACAATGTATTTAAGTTAAAATAACAGCTGTGACTGTGATGGAACACACACACACACACTTGTATTCCTGTAAATAGGAAATGTGAAGCAGGCACAGTAGAAACATTGGCCATTTCCAAAAGAAGAAATGCATTGGCCTGTCTCAAAAAGATGACTTATTTTACTAATTCTCAGGGAAATGCAAATTAAAATAACAAGTTAATGTTCCCCTAACACATTAGCAGATGTTTTTTTTCTGAAGTGAGAAGCGGAGGCAGAGAGACAGACTCCCGCATGCGCATGTGCGCGACCAGGATCCTCTGCCCATGAAATCTCTGTTGCAACTGGAGCCATTCTAGCGCCTGAGGTGGAGGCCATGGAGCCGTCCTCAGCGCCCCGGCCAACTTTGCTCCAATGGAGCCTTGGCTGTGGGAGGGGAAGAGAGAGACAGAGAGAAAGGAGAGGGGGAAGGGTGGAGAAGCAGATGAGTGCTTCTCCTATGTGCCCTGGCCGGGAATCGAACCCAGGACTTTCAGGCGCCCAGCCGACGCTCTCCTGCTGAGCCAACCGGCCAGGGCCCTTAACAGATATTTAAAATTTGATAGTTTGAATGTAATATGTATGCAGGAAAATAGCTATTTATTTTCTATACTATTTATATTTTATACTATATATATTTAAATAGCTAATACTTTTTATTTTTATTTATTTATTTATTTTTTACAGGGACAGAGAGTGAGTCAGAGAGAGGGATAGACAGGGACAGACAGGAATGGAGAGAAGTGAGAAGCATCAATCATTAGTTTTTCTTTGCGACACCTTAGTTGTTCATTGATTGCTTTCTCACATGTGCCTTGACCGCGGGCCTTCAGCAGACCGAGTAACCCCTTGCTGGAGCCAGCGACCTTGGGTCCAAGCTGGTGAGCTTTTGCTCAAGCCAGATGGGCCCGCGCTCAAGCTGGCGACCTCGGGGTCTCGAACCTGGGTCTTCCGCATCCCAGTCCGACGCTCTATTCACTGCACCACCGCCTGGTCAGACTTTACTTTATTTCTTAAATTTTGTTTGTTTATTTTGTTCACTAGAGTCCACATATAAGTGAAGTCACATGGTACTTGTTATTCTCTGACTAGCTTTTAAGATAAAATCCCAGAGCTACTCTTTATTCTGTTTTAAATGATACTAGAAGTTCATAACACTTTTCTAGCTCTATCCCACACCCACACTGTCCCTCAGTACAAGTCCCTAGAGGTGGAGTTACTGGGCAGAAGGACCACGCTGATGGTTACAGAATGTGTCCAGAGGGGCGTGGCCGGCCCCACCTCATCACCGTTGGCGAGAGGGCTTCCTGTTCCACCGTGCCCTTGTCAGCACTGGTTACCATTTTTTGAAAAAAATACCTTCCCGTTTGACAGGCAGAAATGTTATCTTGTATTGATCCTCTTTTCTGGGATTTTTAATGAACTTGAAAATTTAAACATTTATTTGGCCTTTTTTCTTTGTCTGGGACTCGTATCAGAAGATTTTTTTAAAAAGTTTACAGAGTCGGATTGCCGTTAAAGGAGACGTGAGGTTATTTGATTAACAAGGAGCTTTTTGATGATGTGAATAAGTTTTGGACAGTTGTCTCTTGGCTTATTTAGAAACCCAAACCGTAGAATTTCTAGCTCTATTCATGTAGGTTGCTGGGTAGTAAACTTTATTTAAGAACTTGGACGCCCTAGGCGCCTACCTGCTCATCTTAAACCGTGTATGACTGAGCTGCTAATTCTTCTGCTTTGTTTAGGCAGGTCTTGTCTGGACTACCAGACTCAGGAGGCTAAATCAAGTCTCTCGAAGACCCTTGAGCAAGTCTTACGTGACACTCTGGTCCTCCCTTATTTCATTCAGTTCATGGAACTTCAGAGAATGGAGCATTTGGTTAAATTTTGGTTAGAAGCGGAAAGTTTTCACTCAACAACTTGGTCCCGCATAAGAGCACACAGCCTGAACACCGTGAAGCAGAGCTCACTGGCTGAGCCTGCGTCTCCGTCCAGAAAGCAAGAAGCTGCAGCACCCGTTCTGACTGAGTCTCTCGACAAGAGAGTGGAGGGTTCTAGCTCAGCCCAACTGCTTATGACTCCGTCGGAAGGAGCCGACCCAAGTAACAGGACTAGCAGCTCCCCGAACCACTTGCTCCTTTCCCGGGGAGGTGACAGTGCCCATTCTCTCCATCCTCAAGTAGCCAGAGGAGAAGCTCATCCAGTTTCCATGGAAACCCAAGACTCCTCCTGCCGACTTCCAGTAGCCAGTAGAAATAGTGTCTCTTCTCCACTAAAGGATTTATCAGGAAAACTCATGAAAAGTAAGTATGTGGTTTCCATCTCTCTGTATCTTTTTCTATTTTTTTTAAATCAGTGTGTGAGGTGGAACTTGCGTCAGGGAATAAAAAGACTGAATGATTTTTTCTCTCTCTCATACCCCTTTCAAGTTTGGAGAGTGCCTGCAGTAGGGTCAGTGTGTCAGGAAGGAACAGGGCGGGTGGCGGCAGGGATCAGCGCTTGGAGCCTCTGAGCAGAAGGCTCGCAGGATTAGCCAGCGAAGAAGGATCCAGTGCCGCCTCCATTCCCTCCCACTGATTTCGGAATCGAACATTATGCTGATAGCAGCTTAGTCCCCCTGTCAGTCTTAACCGTTACAGTTTTACTGTCGTTTGCAGACGGATGTATTGTTTACTTGCTAGTTAATAGGGGACTTTCCTGGAGTGCCCGTGCTTAGTGCGACACTTAGAAAACCGAGGCTTAGATTACTTCCCGCACCCTGGGCCCTCAGGTGTGGAGTCCTGGGAGCTGCAGTCAAGCCCAGGTATTTCCCCAAGGGCACCGTTCTTGTTCCAGTCTCTCCTGGGAAATGGCACACTCTTATTCTTCAGTTTCCACCTTCCGGCATTTTAATTAGACAGCCTCTGTTTGTTTTGTATCTTACGTGTCCTTTGTTTCTCAAAGGGCTAGGTGACTTTCCTTTTGTTTTCTTACTGCTGTTTTATCCTGTTAAGACTGCTTGTCTTTTTAGAGCAATTTGAAGTTGACAGCAGACTTGTGGGGAGGGTGTAGATGTCCCGCATACTGCCGAGGCATCCTCTGGTTTAACCTCCCGCCCTGTGTGGGTCCTGGGCTGCTGCCACTGAAACCGCAGGCCCCGTGTCTCCTGGAATGCCCCCCTGCACTTTTACCTGTCCTGGCTTGTACGGCTTCTCCGGTCCACGGTTCCTCTTCCGCAGCTCAGAACTCCAGGAAGCGCGCGCTGCCACAAGTTCTTTTTTTTTTTTTTTTAAATGTTTTTTTTAAATTTTATTCATTTTAGAGAGGAGAGACAGAGAGAGAGAGAGAAAGGGGGGAGGAGCTGGAAGCATCAACTCCCATATGTGCCTTGACCAGACCAGTGCAGGGTTTTGAACTGGCGACCTCAGTGTTCCCAGGTCGACGCTTTATCCACTGCACCACCGCAGGTCAGGCAAGTTCTTTTTAAAATGAACCAAACTTACCCTGACCTGGCATGAACTTATTGCAGAACTATGAATGTATTTATTATGGGGTATTGTCCACATGCTGCTGGGTTAGTGATACAGTGTGTTATCTCTGTAAATACAGTGTAAATACACTCTGTAAATACAGTGTGTTATCTCTGTAAACACCCCACCCCCAATTGTGAATTCTCAGTGATTACTAACCGCAAAGGTTTCAGATAAAGAGAGCTGCCTGTGCTTGTTTCTGCCTCATTCCCGTACTCGCCCACAAGCTCTGACCCACTTATAGAAGGGGTATGGAAGAGTTCAGTATTGGGAAGACTCCCTGTAACACCTCGTCGGGCCTGTTTCTTTCATTGTAATATACGTACTGTTTGGGAAGCTGTCTTTGCTTTGGTGGTTCTTTATGTCATTAGGAAGTAGAAACAGTAGCCGTGTCCCAGCATGTTAAGGTCCCTCTCGTTCCATCCTGGGCGCAGGAGAAGCAGTCGGTGAGTCCACATTCGAGTGGACCAGCGAGTTAATACCCCCCTCCCCTCCCCCTCACTCCCCTCTCCCCCCCTCCCCCCTCCCCTCTTCCCTCTCCCCCTCTTCTCCCCTCTCCCCCCCTTCTCTTCTCCCCTCTCCCCTCTCCCCCCCTTCTCTTCTCCCCTCTCCCCTCTCCCCCCCTTCTCTTCTCCCCTCTCCCCTCTCTCCCACTCTGCCTCTACGCTCTCCCCCTCTTCTCTTCTCCCCCTCCCAAAGAGAAGGAAAGTAGAAATAGTAGTAGAGTTATTAAAAGGGTACATTTTTTTTCATTATTTTTAAAATTTATGTGCATTAAATTGATTTTTTTGGTGTATACGTGTGTGAACCCTGACCTGTAACTGTCATCACAAGCAGGATGAAGACCAGTTGTCACCTTTGTAGTCAACGCCCTCTGTGTCCCAACACTTGCAACCCCAGCCCATTCTCCACCTCTAGTCCTGCCTTTCCCAGAGCGCCGGATGAGTGACTTTTGAGCCTGGATTCTTTTTTCTTTTTTTATTGTATTTTGCTGAAGTGAGAAGCGGGGAGGCAGAGAGACAGACTCCCACATGCTCCCGACCGGGACCCACCCGGCATGCCCACCAGGGGGCGATGCTCTGCCCATCTGGGACGTTGCTCCATTGCAACCGGAGCCATTCTAGCACCTGAGGCAGAGGCCATGGAGCCGTCCTCAGTGTCCAGGCCAACTTTGCTCCAGTGGAGCCTTGGCTGCAGGAGGGGAAGAGAGAGATAGAGAGAAAGAAGAGGGGGAAGGGTGGAGAAGCAGATGGGTGCCTCTCCTGTGTTCCCTGGTCAGGAATCAAACCCAGGACTTCCACACGCCTGGCCGATGCTCTACCACTGAGCCAACTGGCCAGGGCCTTGAGCCTGGTTTCTTTACTCAACATAATGGCTTATACCAGTAGTTCATTGCTTTTTATTGCTTAGTTTCACTGGACTGTGTGGATGTACTTACTCTCCATCCACCTGTTGAATGACATCTGGGTTGTTTCCAGTGGTGGATGATTATGGATAAAACCGTTATAAACATTTGTTTACAAGCTTTTTTTTTTTTTTTTAATTTATTTTATTTTATTCATTTTAGAGAGGAGACACAAAGTGAGAGAGAGAGAGAGAGAAAGGGGGGAGGAGCTGGAAGCATCAACTCCCATATGTGACCTGACCAGACCAGTGCAGGGTGACGCTTTATCCACTGCGCCACCACAGGTCAGGCTTTTTTTTTTTTTTTTTTAATTCATTTTAGAGAGGAGACACAGAATGAGATAGAGAGAGAGAGAAAGAGAGAAAGGGGGGAGGAGCTGGAAGCATCAACTCCCATATATGCCTTGACCAGACCAGTGCAGGGTTTTGAACTGGCGACCTCAGTGTTCCCAGGTCGACGCTTTATCCACTGCGCCACCACAGGTCAGGCTGTTTACAAGCTTTTGTGTGGACAGAGTGTTTATTTCTCTAGGGCAGATACTTTGTGGGGTGCTGGGTGGTGTGGTAAGTCTGTATTATCTAAGAAACCGCCAGACTGTTATGTAGAGTGGCTGCACCTGCTGGTTGCATTCCCACCAGTATGGGAGAGTTCTGTCTGCTTGTTCCCTGGCCAGCACGTGGTATACTTGGCTCTTTGTTTATTTAGGTGAGTTTTTCTTTAAGCCATTCTAATAGACAGTAGCGGTGTCTCATTGTGGTGTTTCTCTGCACTTCCCTAATGGCATTGGGCACATACCTGCCGTGTGCACATCTCCTCTGGTGAAGTGTTCACACCTTCCCACACATTGTGTTGGATTGTCTGTTTTATTATGGTTTAATTTTGAGAGTTCTTTATATACGTTCTGGATATAAAGACCTTGGTTTGCTTGTGTTTGCTTGTAGTTTATAGCTTGACTTGCATTCACTGAACAATGTCTTTCATGAAGCAAAAGAACTTTTTGATTAAGTCTAGTTTATCAGCTTTTCTTTTGTAGACTGCTTTTGGTGTTATATCTAAGAGCTCTTCGCCTTAACAAAGGTCATAAGGATTTTCTCCTGCGTTTTCTAAAGAAGGTATTACGGTTTTATACTTTACATTTAGATACGGGATCTGTTTTGAGTTAGTACTGTGCAAGGTGTGAAGGTTAGGTCAGTTTTTTGTTTAAGTTTTGCATGTGGGTGCTTGATCGTTCTTACACCTTATTTGAAAGGACTGCTCTGGCTACGCTGAATGGCCTCTGGACATTGGCTGTGTCAGTGTGGGTCTGTTTCTGGAGTCTGTCTTCTTCCATTATGGTACGTGTTTGCTTCTTCACTGATGCCACCGTGTAGCTTTAGTGAGTCTTAGAGTTGGGTGGTACGACTCTGCCAACTGCTTTCTTTCTTTTTGCCTGTTCTAGTCTCTTTCATTTTCATACAAATTTTAAAATAGTCTTGCCTGTATTTATGAGAAACCCTACTGGAATTTTTATTGGAATTGCACTCAAACAATAGATCAGTTTGGGGAGAATTTACATCTTAACTGTATTGAGTGTTAAAAATGGCATGCCTCTTCGTTGATTTAGGTTTTTGATTGCTTTTATTTATTTATTTTGTTTTCTTCTTCTTTTTCAAGTGAGAGGAGGGGAGAGAGAGAGACAGACTCTCACATGCGTCCTGACCGGGATCCACCTGGCGACCCCATCTGGGGCCATGCTGGCAACTTAGCTATTTTTAGCACCTGAGGTGGAGCCATCCTGAGTGCCTGGGCTGATGCGCTTGACCCAGTCGAGCCATGGTTGCAGGACGGAGAGAGAGAAAGAGGGGGGAGGGTGGAGAAGCAGATGGGCGCTTCTCTTGTGTGCCCTGCCCGGGAACCGAACCCGGGGCATCCACATGCCGGGCAGATTTTATTTAAGGTATCAAAACACTTTTCAGTGAGTTTAATCTCCAGGAAAAAAATGTGCTTTAGCATCTCTACAGTGTACAAATGTTACAGCCTTTGTCAGGGATTAGCAACTGTTTCTAGTTAGTGGAAAAGCAGGGTCGAGTGCAGGCGCTGCTGCCTGTGGGGGTCTGGTGTGCAGCCCTCGGGCACATGGGTGCGCTCACCACCAGGAAGCCAGCCGCTGCTTTGAAGGCTCTTACGGTTTCTGTGTGTGGGCATGGCTGATTTAATTATTGGCCATTGGTTATTGATTTTATGACCCCCTGCCTTTCTGCCTTGCTCTGAGGTCTGTCAGCCAGCCCCCACTCTTCCAGTCACCTAATTACCAGACACTTCCCTGTGGCTGAGAGGGCGAAGGCATACCACAGGACGCTCCTAGCGTCTCTGCACTCCAAGGGCTTTAGGAGCTCAGTGCCAGGAACCAGGATGGGGACACCAAGCATTTCTTCTTCTGTCACAATGTCACAGTATACTTCCATGAAAACATAGTAACATAACCAATTGAATGCCAAAGCAGATAGGAAACATTGCCCTCTTCTAACTAATTTTTTCAACTTGGAAAAGTTTTTTTTCATTTAAAAAAATGTTGTCTGTGTTAACTTCTAGCAGTTTTAATATTATTCATTTTAACTGAATCAACAGTTTTTCTTATTTTTAATTTCTAATACTTTTTTATTTCATATTTATTATTTTTTTTTCCAAGGACAGAGAGAGGGACAGATAGGGACAGACAGACAGGAACGGAGAGAGGTGAGAAGTATCAATCTCTAGTTTCTCATTGCTCTTGCGACACCATAGTTGTTCATTGATTGCTCTCTCACATGTGCCTTGACCGCGGGCCTTCAGCAGACAGAGCCACCCCTTGCTGGAACCAGCGACCTTGGGTCCAAGCTGGCGAGCTCTTTGCTCAAGCCAGATGGCCCCGTGCTCAAGCTGGCGAACTTGGGGTCTCGAACCTGGGTCTTCTGCATCCCAGTCTGACGCTCTATCCACTGTGCCACCGCCTGGTCAGGCTAATTTCTAATACTTTAATGTCTATAAATGAAATTCATTAAACAAAAGCTCATTTGGGGTTCTCAATAATTTTTAAGATATCAAAGTTCTGAGAATACGAAGTTTGAGATTCATTGTTTTAACAATCTGGGGTTTTGAAGGTCAAATGAACATCATATTCATGAATGTGAAACCATTTTGTAAAATACTTTACGTGTAGATTTACAAGAACTTTTGAGCTTCTACAGTTGTAGCGCTGTGCGTGTCCTTCGAGTTCAGACTGAGAAGAGGAGACGTGGAGAGAGCGTGCATCATTGCTGTTAGGGAGGCAGTGAGCTCAGATGAGGACTAGGGAGGTTCATGTAACTCCTCTCTTCACAGACCAGCAGCAGAAACCGATATCACAGTGAGGCTTGTTCTGCCCTCGTGTATTTGTGTTTCTATCTGACACACACGCACACATCTGTGTGGCTGTGTGTGTGCGCTCACGTGTGCGCGGGCTCACAGCAGACCGCCCGCCATGCATGCTCGTAGTTCATTAGGAGTTCAAGTTGCGTTCTGGGTTGTGATGCTTCCTTCTTCCCTTGCAGGTATAGAGCAAGATGCAGTGAACACTTTTACCAAGTACATATCTCCAGACGCTGCTAGACCCATACCCATCACAGAAGCAATGAGGAATGACATCATAGGTGAGCAGTGCTTCAAGCTATGGCCAAAGAAATAAAAGATTATTTTTGGTTATTGATTTTAAGAGAATTTTTTATGAACATGAAATTTAATATACCCTTTCCTAGGCTGTTTTCAAATATCCGATTGAAGCTCATTCACAACTTTCTCTTAGATGTTTAGCCCAAATTCTTAGACTTTGACTTGAACAACAACAGCAAACAAGAACAGTAATATCAGACATATATTCAGTGTTGTCTTTGCCCCAGACAGAATTCTGAGTACTGTCCAGGGATAAACTCGTTTAATCTTCTAACGAACCTTGCCACGTAAATACAGTTACTATTTTATAAGTAAGGAAACAAGCACAGAGGACAGTAATGTTCTCAACGTCACACAGCGCAGACGTTGGCCGAGCCAGGATTTGAAACCAGGTTCCTGTGTGCTAACTAGGACGCTGTTGGGTGGTGTTTTTCAAACAGGATGAAGACCAATCTCTAATGTCCTCATCCCACTGCCCAAAAAATACTAGAGCAGAAAAATCAAGGTGAAGCATTGTTTCAGGAAATGGTTCCCATTATATGTGCCTACATGTATGTCTGTACTCAGTCACATCGATATATTTCTCTGTAAGTCATAGTAAGAAAAAATGAAACCCTTCGTTTACCTGTAATCCCAGATACGGTATAGTGGCAGTCATTCATTGAACAAATATTCCCATCAAGTCCTAGTAGTGAGTCTTGTATTTTTATTACAAAACTATTAGTATTTTTGGTCGGTGAAATACAGCGCTCTAGTCTTTGCTGCGGGTCCTCTGCGCTCGGTCTGCTGGGGTCCCCACCGCACTCCTTACACGGGCCCACCATGCTGTCCAGGGAACGACGGTGGGCCCTTCTGGGGTCCCTCAGACGCGGTCCCCATCTCTTTCCCCCACCCGGACGCCTGTAACACACGGTCTTACGGACTCGTGCTGGTTTGTACTTAACTGCTTGTACTTCCGGACTTTCACCCAGTTTTGTTGCAAACGTTGTCATGGACTTTTGGTTTTTCTGTGTAGTTCCTTTGTTTTTATGTGGGAATTTGTTACTACCATCTTCCAGACTTTTCTCTAGACTGACTTTTCCCAATAATACAACTGGGGTGTCTTTACTGATTAGAATTTGGCAGTTCATGGAATTGGTTGGCTAGTGATACCCTAGGAGGCTTGTTTGTCTCTGTTGATAACCAGTTCACCTTTTGATTGTTTGGGGGGTATTTAATGTATAGAGGTAATTTTATGTTAAAGCTTTTTGTTTCTGCTTTTGCTTACGTAGATGCTTAGAGAACTGCCCAAGGTCAGCTGTTCACCTGAGTTTCCTCTTAGTTTCATTTGAAACCTAATTTATGATCCTTTACAGTTATTTCCTACCTTGAGTCAGAAATTTGTACATTTTGGATTTAATAGAAATGTAATTATTTGCCTGACCTGTGGTGGCGCAGTGGATAAAGCGTCGACCTGGGAACACTGAGTTCGCCAGTTCAAAACCCTGCACTGGTCTGGTCAAAGGCACATATGGGAGTTGATGCTTCCAGCTCCTCCCCCTTTCTCTCTCTCTCTCTCTCTCTCTCTCTCTCTCTCTCTCACTCTGTGTCTCCTCTGTAAAATGAATAAAATAAAAAGAAATTTAAAAAAAAAAAAAAAAAGAAATGTAATTATTTACCTTTCTTTTACAGCAAAGATCTGTGGAGAAGACGGGCAGGTGGACCCCAACTGCTTCGTGCTGGCGCAGTCCGTGGTCTTCAGCGCCATGGAGCAAGAGTGAGTGCCCCCTGCTCTCCCTCCCCCGCTGGGGAGCTCCGTGCAGACACAGCCAGCTGTCCGAGGGCTTAAGTACTTGGAATGTTACATACTCTAAGACTCGCTCGGTTAAATTTATTTTTAATGTAAATTGTGAACTCTTAAAAATAAAACAAGTTTTTATTTTTCATATTACTGTTTCCTAAGTTAAAAGGATTTGTTTTAATCCTGAAGTCATTCGGGGTGATTGTTACTACTAGAATCGGTCTGTTTATTTAAACAATGTATGTCTTTAGACAGATGTCCTTCTTAGCGCACGCTCTAAGCTTGGTGTGTGCTGTATGACTAAATTCATATCAATTGATTGAAACTGCCTCTAAAGGTCGTTTTTTATTTTGGGTTTTTTTTTCTGTATTTATTTTTTTTTTACAGGGACAGAGAGGAGTCAGAGAGAGGGATAGACAGGGACAGACAGACAGGAACGGAGAGAGATGAGAAGCATCAATCATCAGTTTTTCGTTGTGACACCTTAGTTGTTCATTGATTGCTTTCTCACATGTGCCTTGACCGCGGGCCTTCAGCAGACCGAGCCACCCCTTGCTGGAGCCAGCGACCTTGGGTCCAAGCTGACGAGCTTTTGCTCAAGCCAGATGGGCCCGCACTCAAGCTGGCGAGCTCGGGGTCTCGAACCTGGGTCTCCCTCATCCCAGTCTGACGCTCTATCCACTGCACCAGCGCCTGGTCAGGCTGTATTTATTTTTAATAATCACTGCTGCTTGCCCTTAAAATGATTGTACATATTTATTCTTTCACTTAACATTTGTGAAAAGGGTGCTCTGAGCCAGGCATGGTTAAGATATCGTACCCGCCTGGAAGCTGCAGCCTCATCAGAGAAGTGAGGCCTGTTCTGTTGTCACTGTGATGTGAGGTCGCAGGTGCTGGCTGTCTGAGGAGAGCTCCGAGGTCCTGAGGGGCGGGGGAGGCCGCTTACAGGGGTGCGGTCTGTGGGGCCCAGGGAGGGAGTACGGGCCTCAGGCCTTGCGGGTGCTACAGGCTCAGGGTAGAAAGAGCGTACTCTTCCCAGTGGAGCTCTTTCCCTCGGTCCTCCCCTCAAACTGTCCCTTTTTGTCCACATGCAGGCACTTTAGTGATTTTCTGCGAAGTCACCATTTCTGTAAATACCAGATTGAAGTGCTGACCAGTGGGACCGTTTACCTGGCTGACATTCTCTTCTGTGAGTCAGCCCTCTTTTATTTCTCCGAGGTAAATCTGCTTTCCTTTCCTACGGGGTGGAGGGGCTCTCAGCCAACGCACGGGGAACGCAGGGCTCCTCTCCACAGCAAATAGCGCAGAAGGGGCAGTGATTTCCCAGAGGGTCAACTGAATCTACATCATTTTATCATCGTTTTAAGTTGTAGTAATGGCAAGAGAACTTTAGTGACATGCTAGTCAGATCAAGGAGAGAATGTGAAAATTCAATGTAAAATAAGTCTAATTTTGGAAAACATAATTATGAGGAAGTGTATCTTTAATTATTTGGAGTTGTTTTAAAAACCACAGAATTGCCTGACCTGTGGTGGTGCAGTGGACCTGGAACGCTGAGGTCGCCGGTTCGAAACCCCGGGCTTGCCTGGTTAAGGCACAAATGAAAAGCAACGATGAGCTGATGCTTCCCACTCTTCCCCCTGCGTTTGTCTTTCTCGTTCCTCTCTCTAAAATCAATAAATAAAATCTAAAAATAAAAGCCTATCAATTTTTTTTTTTTTTTTTTGAGAGAGAGAGAGACAGAGGAAGGGAAAGCGACGAGAAGTATCACCTGGTAGTTTTGTCACCTTAGTTCTTTGATTTCTTCTCATACGTGCCTTGGCCAGAGGGCTCAAGCTGAGCCAGTGACCCCTTGCTCAAGCCAGTGACCTTGAGCTTCAAGTCAGCAACCTTTTGGCTCAAGCCAGCAACTGTGGGATCCTGTTGATGGTCCTGCACTCGAGCCAGAGGAGCCCGGGCTCAAGCCAGCGACCTTGGAGTTTCACACCTGGACATCAGCTTCTCAGGTCAATGCTCTGTCCACTGCGCCACCCCCAGTCAAGCAAAAAGCCACAGACTTGGATACTCGACTCCGGTGCACAGATACTTGCAGAGCGGGTGTCAGAGGAGAGAGACAACGGGTGTTCTCCTGCTCTCGTCAGAGGAGAGAGACAACGGGTGTTCTCCTGCTCTCGTCAGAGGAGAGAGACAATGGGTGTTCTCCTGCTCTCGTCAGAGGAGAGAGACAATGGGTGTTCTCCTGCTCTCGTCAGAGGAGAGAGACAATGGGTGTTCTGCTCTCGTCAGAGGAGAGAGACAACGGGTGTTCTCCTGCTCTCGTCAGAGGAGAGAGACAACGGGTGTTCTCCTGCTCTCGTCAGAGGAGAGAGACAATGGGTGTTCTCCTGCTCTCGTCACCTTTGCTCTGGCCTCTTGGCAGGAGTGAGCCCCGTAGTCTCTCTGAAGCACACAGTTAGTGTGACGGGATCAAGTAGAGAGAGGGCTCTCCGTCTCACACTCAAGTCTGCCTTGTCACAGGACTGCAGTCCAGCCCCTCTCTCTGCCACAAGTGTGAGTTGGCACAGTGAGGTTGAACTGGCTACAAGGGGTGGCGGGGTTGGTCGGGTGGAAGGACTTGGCTGGGCCCCTGGACTCTGCACATTCGCCGGCGAGGAGCCACTAACCCTTCTTCCCTATGGTTTGTGCGTCCAGCTGTGTAGTGGTCATGCTTCTGTTCGCCTTTTGTTTTTGTTTTTCTCCGAAAAGAGTATTTTTGAACTTTTCAATCTCAAGTGACACCAAGTTGCTGGTGAGCAGTAGCTGAAGAAGCGGACCGTCAGTTTTGTTGTGGGGGGGCCTATCACTTGTATTTTTATCAGTTGGGGCTTGTAGGTCAGGAATGGCGGGAGACCCTAGCTGCTGTCTCATTGTTCCCTCTGCTACTCTCCCCCCCCCCCCCCAGTACATGGAGAAAGAGGACGCCGTGAACGTCTTACAGTTCTGGCTGGCCGCGGACAACTTCCAGTCGCAGCTCGCCGCCAAGAAAGGCCAGTATGACGGGCAGGAGGCGCAGAACGATGCCATGATTTTATATGACAAGTGAGTTTCATCGAGAGGTGTGTGTGCAGCCCTCGGCCAGTATTGACCGAGTGTTTCGTGTAAACTTGAGAAAGAAAGGCGAGTAAACTCAGTCTCTGTCATCGGGGGGCTCCAGGGACCAGCATACAAGCTGCTTTGCACAAGGTGCGTGGGTCGTTTTGCGGATCCTTAGGACCAGACTTCCTGCCAGAGGAAGAGAGGAGGTTTGTGTGTGGCAGCAGGACAACAGTGGGGCGTTCAGGAAGGCTTCGCGGGAGAGTGATCTGAATTGAGTTCTGAAGAATGGAGAGAACATTCTAGCAGGGGCACTGCCCATGCAGGCATAGAAACTCCCGGGAATGGAACCCTTCCAAGAGGCTTGAGTTTGGGTAATTGAAACTTGGGTACGGGATGTCAGAGGAGGAGGAAGCCAAGCGGAATAGATTGTCAGGGGTCCTGAGTATCTGTGGGTGTGTCGTTTTCTGGTGCAGATCTGCCCGCCAGCATAACTACTCAGTAACGAGTAGTTTTTCATTAGTTTTCACTGTAGAGGAGATGGTGGCCCCGTCTCACAGTGCGGGAGTTGAGAGCCCCAGGCAAGGGACAGAAGCTGTGGCCCGCTTTGTGTAACTCTCCTACTCTGTAAAGAAGAGTAGTGAGTTCATGTCACCCGCCGGCCTATTCTCAGAGGGTGACATGGGGCAGAGAAGCCCCCCTGGACGTCAGGGTGGGGACAGAGCAGAGGGCACCGTGCCCAGAGGGTGACGTGGGGGCAGAGAAGCCCCACGGACGTCCGAGTGCGGAGAGAGTGGGGGCACCAGGGCCGGTGACTCCAAGCCTCGCTGTGCAGCTGGCGCTGGGCTGTCTGTGTGAGCCTCTCACCTGGGAATTGGTTAAAAATAGGTTTCTAGTCCTCCTCTCTCAGAGACACTGAGTCAGCAGGTGTGAGGTGGGACCCAGGAATCTGTTTCTAGACGACACTGCAGACGACTGAGCAGTATCCAGCTAAGGGGTCTAGTCTGCTTTTCCCGTTTTGCAGATACGAACGCTAAGAGAGTCGATGAAGTGGCTCTTTCACAGTCACAGGGCACGTGCGTGGCAGCACGTGGTCTGGAACGCAATTCTGCACGTTTGTGCAGAGTTTATTTTAGTGTATTTGTGGAAGATACGATATAGGAAACGCTGTTGTTTGGTCATTAGATAGCAAGTGTTTACATATGGAAATGTAGTCGTGGGTCCCCAGGAATTCAAATCATGGAGGAATATTTATGAACTGATTTGTTGAAAGGTGGCAGGCTCACTTTTAATTAAGAAAACACTAGGAATAAACAGAAGAGTTTTCTTTGCTGCGACAGGAGAGGGTGCTAGCCAGGCCCCAGCGGGACGGGGGCCACCCAGAGCAGAGGCCGTTTCCCACCGGGTCCCGTTTCCACATCCGGAGCCATTTCCAAAGGAAGGTGACTTCACCTCCCCCCCTGCGCTGCCAGTGTGACAAGTGCATTGTGCCGGAGCTGACTGCCCGTCCCGACGTGCTTGTTTTATATCACGTGTGCGTCGTCATGCCTCCCCTACCTGTCTGTGCTGGCGTCAGGGACAGGAGTGAGAGGCCTGAGAATGCTCGGAAGAGAGCGTGTATACCCTTTTTTAGTGTCTACTTTATCATTAGCTTAGCCGAACACTGGTTGTATTATATCCTGTTAAGTTAAAAATCTCCAAGTTCTCATTGATTGCTCCTTGCATACCAGGTCACCAGCCGGTCCTGCTGTCTGTCCAGATGCAGCCGAGCTGCCTGCTGCCCTCGCTGCTGCTTGTTTGCATCTCTCCACGTGTACGGCTTGTGCCTCAGAGCTCTGGGGCCGTGTTCTCATTGAATCCTGTGCGGGGGTTATTTCTGCTCTGCTTCCAGGGGAAGTGACTGTCTCTCACCCGGTTTTAAATTAATTTCTTCTACCAAGTGCTGAGCAGAAGGTCGATTCCCACCATATATGTGTGACATTGATTTCTTTGCTTCGATTGTAGTCTGGCCCTCGAAAATCTTAAAACAAGAACTGAGTGTGATGGGAGGTGGACAGGGAGGTGGCCAGCTGACACCGCTCTCCCCGGGGCAGCGAGGACAAAGGCTGTGGCATGGCCGTCACCACGCAGCTCTGTAGCACTGGGTCTGCGGGCCCCGTCCTGTGCCCTCACGAGACGCCCTGGCGCCAGTGCTGGGAGACGCGTGTGTTTGCTGTGGGTTTGGTTTTACTCTGGCTGTTTTTCTCCCTTAGGTACTTCTCCCTGCAGGCCACACATCCTCTTGGGTTTGACGATGTTGTAAGATTAGAAATTGAGTCTAACATCTGCCGGGAGGGCGGGCCTCTCCCTAACTGTTTCACAACTCCACTGCGCCAGGCCTGGACGACCATGGAGAAGGTAACTGAGCACAGCAGTGTGGAACCTAACAAGTGCTTACTGTTGGAACCCAGGAAGTGCGGCATGGGGAACAGCAACAGCAACAAATGATGTAAGAGGAGTGTGGGGAACTGCAGTGCAGTGTAGCCCTGAGTCCACCGTGGTCCGTGTGGCCCTTGACCTTCACAGGCTGAGGAGCTCCGGGTCGTTACAGAACTCCGATGTATTTTCCTGCTCCGTAAAACGGGGGTAATGTGAATACTTACCTTAAAGTTACTTGAAGATTCTGAGGTAAGAGGTGTATGAATTCAGTGCTTGGTCATGAGGTAGCAAGACTGGGCGGAGCTAGGTCAGCAAGGATCCAGATGTTTCTCCCATTTCTCAGGGTTGGAGCACTAATTTATGGAGTATCTTGATCACTTATTAGGGTATCACTGATAGCTGACGAGTAACAAAGTATTGGTATGTGTGAATGATTTGTTCTTCTCCAGGAATTGCGCAGAGCCCAGGCCGAGCCCACGAGCTCATGTTGTTGTGTGTATCATTTAACTGGGTAGAAGTTCTAAGTGACCACTGTCACCTAACAGCCACATGAAAGCTGAATTCCAGGATGCAGGAGAGTTAAATATAAAACCAAGTCATTTAAAAAGCTAGCGGTTGCCTGACCAGGTGGTGGCACAGTGGATAGAGCGTCGGACTGGGATGCTGAAGACCCAGGTTCAAGACCCCAAAGTCGTCAGTTTGAGTGCGGGCTCATCTGGCTTGAGCAAAAGCTCGTCAGCTTAGACCCAAGGTCGCTGGCTCCAGCAAGGGGTTGCTCGGTCTGCTGAAGGCCCGCGGTCAAGGCACATATGAGAAAGCAATCAATGAACAACTACGGTGTCGCAACAGCAACAAAAAACTAATGATTGATGCTTCTCATCTCTCTCTGTTCCTGTCTCTCTGTCCCTATCTATCCCTCTCTCTGACTCTCTCTGTCTCTGTAAATAAATAAATAAATAAAAAGCTAGCGGTAAACTGAACAGAGTATTAGCTATTTATTGCTCAGGGATGATAATTTTTCATGTTTAAAATTAAAGTCTTTCTGATCTTAAAGGAAAAGTTCAAGGGAACATCTGGGTCATAAAGAAAATTAAAATACAGATGAGGCCTGACCTGTGGTGGCGCAGTGGATAAAGCATCGATCTGGGAACACTGAGGTTGCCAGTTCAAAACCCTGCACTGGTCTGGTCAAGGCACATATGGGAGTTGATGCTTCCAGCTCCTCCCCCCTTTCTCTCTTTCTCTCTCTCTCTCACTCTGTGTCTCCTCTCTAAAATGAATAAAATTAAAAAAAAAGAAATTAAAACAATAAAATACAGATGAAAAACAAAATCCAAAAATATTTTTTACTGAATGTTAAGAACTTACACGAAATTTGAGAATCAGGTAGCTACATGGGAACAAGACATGGGATCGATGCATTCGCCAGCGCGCTGAGCGTCTGTGCTCGCTGCCGGGGTTAGCACGGTGGCCGGGAGAAATGGGGTTTCCGCCCTCTGGCAACACCGTCTGCAAAGACAGATGTAACATTTACCGTGGTGCCTTGTGCTGTGAAGGAAAAGCTGGTGGTACCAGAGCGAACACCAGTGACAGACATGGGAACGTATCCAGCAGCATTCATAATTTTGAAATGTGAATGAAAACATCTATGTATCAGGCATTTGTTGAACAATAGTTTGAAAAACACAACCTGGTGTTAAAAAACTTGTGTCAAAATTGATATATATGCCTCGTGGGGCAGATGGACAGCATCCTTCTGAAGGGTAAATTGACCACGTAGATTAAAGCTAAAACGTTCATCCTGTTTAACTCAGTGATCACATCATACTCCTGGCAATTTATCATAAGGAAATCGGTTAGAAAATAAAAATCAATATATATGCGAAGACTGTAATATTCATTACCAACTGGAAAAATCTAAAGTCTGCATAATAATTTCATGGCAGGTGGGTTTGGGGAAACCTGGAAATTATAAGGTAACTTTAGTTATAATGTAACTGTGTAAAGGATGTTACTTGGAGTGTAACAAGGAGAAGTAAAATTATCTGTGTTAGCTAATAGGTTTGTAGGTAACATTTTGTTTAAAATAAAGTTTCATTCAGTTGTGTTTGATTTTAGCCTGTCCTCTCTTTCAGGTGTTTTTGCCTGGCTTTTTGTCCAGCAGTCTTTATTACAAATATTTGAACGATCTCATCCATTCAGTTCGAGGGGACGAGTTTCTGGGAGGGAATGTTTCCATCGCTGCTCATGGCTCCGTCAGTGTTCCTGATGACTCTCACCACAGCGGTCCCGATAGCTCAGCTGCTCAGGTAGTGTACCCCGTTTGCCTCTGCGCTTAGGAAGGGGTCCTCCAAATACCAGTCACAGATCCCGTGTATAAGTTATTGAGGAAACAGGTGAAATAAAATTAGCCTTCTTCCTGGATGTCTGTATATTGTATTGTACAGGATCATGTTGTTTTATTACGGCCCCTTATGCTGCTGGCACTCCAGCTGTTGCTTTAAATAATCAAATAATATGATACACATTTGTAGCCTCTGGAGAGCTCTTTGTGTAATTATTTGAAAAAATTTTAGTAACTAAACTTGGAGTGCTTTTTTTTATAGACTAATTGAATGAACTGCTAAATTTCTTAATAATGTGTATTTTGCTTTGAACTATAGAGTTACTGCACATTTCCTAATTATTTTTATTATTTGGGGGTGCTTTCATATATCAAACCTTACGTGATCCTCCCCGGAATCCCATGAAGTGGTTTATGCTCAAGAGAAGAAAGCGAGGGAGGTCTTGAGAAGTTAACTAATCTTATTAAAGTCTCACAATAGGTGGTGAGGACTAGACTCCCTGTCTAATGTTCTTCATCGTAATTTGAATAATACAACATAATTATTTCCTCGTCACTAGTGACAAATAAATAACACCTTAGTCTTTTGACACAGGGCCTCAGATTGTCTTAATTTATAATTTTACTGCCCATCAAGACGGGTCCCCTCCTTCCATTTTCCTCCTTGTCAGGTTACACAGGGGTAACCTACTGCGTGAAGAGCTGTTTTGTATATGTGTATGTATGCAGCCTGTAAAGTACACATTTTTGGTTGAAGTATAATATATGTACAGAAAACTCTGTGTTATCATAACCAGATACAGCTTGAAGACGTTTCACAAACAGACCTACCCCATGTCACCAGCATCCAGATCAAGGGACAGAAACTGCCCAGTGTCCCCTTGCAGTCACTGGCTCCCCACCAGGGCGGCTGTTCTCCGACTTTTGATGGCCTAGA
Source organism: Rhynchonycteris naso (assembly GCA_037038555.1). Classification (NCBI taxonomy): domain Eukaryota; kingdom Metazoa; phylum Chordata; class Mammalia; order Chiroptera; family Emballonuridae; genus Rhynchonycteris; species Rhynchonycteris naso. The sequence continues at coordinate 2,057,370 of CM072995.1, read as the reverse complement.
TTAGGGTTATCTGTTCTTGTCATTTTATACAGATCTATTGAGATATAATTCACGCACCATGCTGTTCACCTGTTGGCACTGTATGTAATTCAGTGGTGGTTAGTATCTTTGTAGAGGTACTTAACTTTCCACATCCAATTCAGAACACTCTTTTCACCCAAGAAAGAAACCCTGTCTTCCTCCAAATCTTCTATTCCTCCAGACTACTGCTAATCAGTTGTCTGTCTCTGTCAATTGATTACCCTGGAGGTTTCATGTAACTGGGACTATGTGTGTGCTCCTTTGTGACTAGCTCTTGCCTTTGTTTGGTCTCAGCATTCGTCCCTGTTTAGCATGGATCAGAACCTTTTCACTTATCATGGCTAAATAGTATCCCCTTGTGCAGACATACTACAAACATAGCCAGCGTGGACATTGGAGTTGTCTCAGCCTTTGTCTATTATGAGTAAATGCTACTGTGCCAGTTACTGTGTGGGTGTACGCTCTCATTTCTCTTGTGTGTACACATAGGAATGGAATTGCTGAGTCAGATCCTCGCTGTCTTAGCTCTACCGTGATTCCTGTTGTTTCATAATACCTTCTGAAATCAGGAAGTGAAGGTCCTCCAACTTAGTTCTTTTTTTTTAAGATTGTTTTGACTATTTGAAGGCCCTTAAGTTTCCATTTGAATTTTAGGATCAGATTGTCAGTTTTATGAAGAAGCCAGTCAGGATTCTGATCAAGAGCACATTGACTCCATAGATCAACTTGTGGGTGTTGCCATCTTGACAGTATTAAATCTTCTGGTCCATGAACATGGGATATCTTTTTATTTAGTCTAATCTTCAATAGCTTTCAACAATATTTTGTAGTTTTCAAGTGTAAGTTTGTACTTTTTAGAAATTTATTTCTAAATATTGTATTTTTGATGTTATGAATTGCATTTTCTTAAATTCATATTCATTCTGCTAATTATAAGTGCATACAAATGCACGTAATTCTTTTTATTGAGGTAAAATTCACTTACCATACCATTAGTCAGTTACTCTCCATGGCCACCTATGCTTTCTTCTAAGAGTTCTAGGACTTTGTGATCCATGCTGAGTTTTGCATATTATGTGGGTAGGACCCAACTTGACCCTTTCTCGTGTAGGTAGGTGGTTGTCCCAGCACCATTTACTGGAAGAAACTGTTCTTTCACCATGTAATGGTCTTGGCACCCTTATGGAAGATCACTGGGCCACAGATACATGGGTATGTCTCTGGACTCTCAGCTCTTCTCTGTCAATCTGTATGTCTGTCCAGTGTAGCCAGAGCTACATTGTTCTGATTGCTAAGACTTTGTAAGTTTTGAAATTAGGAATTATTTGTCCTCCAACTTTGTTTTTATCATTTGTGAGATAGTTTTAGCTATTCTGAGTCTCTTGCAATTCCAAATATGGATGCTCGGGTCAGCTTCCCTTCTGATTAGGATGACATGGAATCTATAGTTTGCTTCGGGAGTATCGTCAGCCTAACAATAGCAAGTCTTCCCGTCTGTGGACACGATGACATTCTGTCTGTTTAGGCAGCCTTTAGTTTCTTCCAGGAGCATTCTGTTATTTTCAGTGTACAAGTCATACATCTTCTTGAGTCAGTTTATTCCTATTTTTTTCTTTTTGATGCTAAGTAAAACAAATACTATGTTTTTTAAGTTTTCAATTACAGTTTACAGTCCCTGTTATTCTGTTATTTCAGGTGTACAGCACAGCAGTCAGACAATCGTGTGCTTTCCACAGTGCCCCCCTTGACATTTCCCGTCCGCGCCGCCCCACATGCCGTGTGGTCAGCACAGTGTTGCTGGCAGTGTTCCCTGGGACTGCTGCGTGACAGCCAGTCTGGGCTTCCTCGTCCCTCCTCTTCCTCACCCAGCAGAACTGTCTTCTTAGTTTTATTTTTTTAATTCACAAACTGTTTATTTCCAGGTCATATCACATCTGCCCACTTTTTCAATTTAAATATTCTGTAATGGTTTTTTTGTTTTGTTTTTCAATATCAAGACCTGGGTGACACCAAGTTGTGATTACAGTATTTCAAACACTGAAGATTTTGTACAAATCTGTCATGTTCCAAACCCAGGAGTGACTCTATTGCTAAATACTGTACCACTGACTCGTACCGTTTCTGTTTAGTCCAGTGTGAAAAAATCTAGTGTTAAAATTCTGAAAAACTTTGATGAAGCAATCATTGTGGACGCGGCGAGTCTGGACCCGGAGTCCTTGTACCAGCGGACATACGCAGGGTAAGCCTGGCGCGGGCGGGGCCCTCTCCTCTTGTGGTCTGACGCAGTCTGTTCCCGTCTGTTATTCTGTGCCCGGCGCGTGCACGCGTGGTCTGCCTTCGACATGGTGCAGGGTGCAGGCTCGGGGTGGCTTCCTGGGGTACAGCCCTGGCTCAGCCCCACACGGGCCGGTTCTGCTTCGACGGGTTGTTGAGGTCACAACGTGAGATGACACGTGAGCATTTAGAACTTTGGCGCCTAGTCAGCACTTGGCAGATGTGATCACAGCCACTGTCTTGTCACCACGTCCGGGTGAGGGGGTGCTGTGTCTCCGTGGTGTGTTTTGGGCTACCTCTTATATTTCATTTGATGCATAGGTTAGCTGTTTCAAAGCTCCTGTCTTCAAAGAGAAAATTAAGTCCAGAGGTGCTAACATCATTTATTACGGCTGTATAACTAATGCTTGGAAAACGGAAAAGAATCATTCCTTTGTGTTTGAGAAGAGCTTGTTTGCTTATCTTATCCTATCTCAGACAGACAGCGATGCGTAGCGTAGGCCACACAGATCAAACCATAACCCTACCTTCTCTTTTCCAAAGTCGGCTTGCCTCACACGTATAAGTCTGTGTCCAGGCTCATTACCCCGCCTCGTGCCAGCAGTGCCGTAAGGAGGCCATTTCAGCTTGTCCACCGCTTTTATCAGAAGATAACAGTGGCAGTTGGGGACCCAGGGAGTCTGAAGGTTATTGATGGCAGAGGCTGTTTGACCACGTCTGGAGAGCAGGCGTCAGCTGTGCCTGCATGGCACTCGTGTTTGCTTATTATAACGCTCAGGAAGTGAGTTCACTTCCCGAGTCCAGACTTATTCTAAGGGAATGGCTGCTTCATTTTATTTAAAACCTTAAGAAAATATCAATTGCCAGATGTTTTACTTCTGTAAGTGTTTTTATGTATAAAATGTAATTTTTAAAAAATTATAAAATGGGTCATAAATAGATAAAGTTTTTCTCCATCTTTGAAGATAATTTCTAGTGTTTAATTTTGGGATCTTAGCCTCCTCCTGAAGCAAGTCAGACAGATTTGTGTTGGTTGGTGTAGGGGCCCGTATATGAACTGATGATTAGTCAAGGGCGGGGAACTTGGGGATGAGAGCCACTCGGCCTGCGCAGAGATACTGTGTACACATCACAAAGTTTGCTCTTCTTCTTCTAACAAACCTCTAGTTGCAAGTATAGTAATATCTTCCTACAAAACTAAATGTATGGATAAAGCTTTGATCACACACTGATGCTTACTCTCTTCCTACCCATTGTTATGTTATGCTATATATTTTTGTTATTGTTGTGTCATTGATACTACACTGTATTCTGTATCTTACATTTTTATTCTTGGTAAGTTTCTTAGATTTTTCTATGTTAGCCTATACAGGTTTACTTCACTGTAACTGTGTCACAGTGTGCTGTGTACAATATTAATTATAACTCACCACTGTGTCAGTGTGCTATGTACAATATTAACTATAGCTCAGCACTGTGTCACAGTGTGCTGTGTACAATAGTAACTATAGCTCAGCACTGTGTCACAGTGTGCTGTGTACAATAGTAACTATAGCTCAGCACTGTGTCACAGTGTGCTGTGTACAATAGTAACTATAGCTCAGCACTGTGTCACAGTGTGCTGTGTACAATATTAACTATAGCTCAGCACTGTGTCACAGTGTGCTGTGTACAATATTAACTGTAGCTCAGCACTGTGTCACAGTGTGCTGTGTACAATAGTAACTATAGCTCAGCACTGTGTCACAGTGTGCTGTGTACAATAGTAACTATAGCTCAGCACTGTGTCACAGTGTGCTGTGTACAATATTAACTATAGCTCAGCACTGTGTCACAGTGTGCTGTGTACAATATTAACTGTAGCTCAGCACTGTGTCACAGTGTGCTGTGTACAATATTAACTGTAGTTCAGCACTGTGTCACAGTGTGCTGTGTACAATATTAACTATAACTCAGCACTGTGTCACAGTGTGCTGTGTACAATATTAACTATAGCTCAGCACTGTGTCACAGTGTGCTGTGTACAATATTAACTGTAGCTCAGCACTGTGTCACAGTGTGCTGTGTACAATATTAACTGTAGCTCAGCACTGTGTCACAGTGTGCTGTGTACAATATTAACTGTAGCTCAGCACTGTGTCACAGTGTGCTGTGTACAATATTAACTATAGCTCAGCACTGTGTCACAGTGTGCTGTGTACAATATTAACTGTAGCTCAGCACTGTGTCACAGTGTGCTGTGTACAATATTAACTGTAGCTCAGCACTGTGTCACAGTGTGCTGTGTACAATATTAACTATAACTCAGCACTGTGTCACAGTGTGCTGTATACAGTATTAACTATAACTCACCACTGTGTCACAGTGTGCTGTGTACAGTATTAACTATAACTCAGCACTGTGTCACAGTGTGCTGTGTACAGTATAAACTATAGCTCAGCACTGTGTCACAGTGTGCTGTGTACAATATTAACTATAGCTCAGCACTGTGTCACAGTGTGCTGTGTACAATATTAACTATAGCTCAGCACTGTGTCACAGTGTGCTGTGTACAATATTAACTATAGCTCAGCACTGTGTCACAGTGTGCTGTGTACAATATTAACTATAGCTCACCACTGTGTCACAGTGTGCTGTGTACAATATTAACTATAGCTCACCACTGTGTCACAGTGTGCTGTGTACAGTAGTAACTATAGCTCACCACTGTGTCACAGTGTGCTGTGTACAATGTTAACTATAACTCAGCACTGTGTCAGTGTGCTATGTACAATATTAACTATAGCTCAGCACTGTGTCACAGTGTGCTGTGTACAATAGTAACTATAGCTCAGCACTGTGTCAGTGTGCTGTGTACAATATTAACTGTAGCTCACCACTGTGTCAGAGTGTGCTGTGTACAGTATTAACTATAGCTCAGCACTGTGTCACAGTGTGCTGTGTACAATATTAACTGTAGCTCAGCACTGTGTCACAGTGTGCTGTGTACAATATTAACTATAGCTCAGCACTGTGTCACAGTGTGCTGTGTACAATATTAACTATAACTCAGCACTGTGTCACAGTGTGCTGTGTACAATATTAACTGTAGCTCAGCACTGTGTCAGTGTGCTGTGTACAATATTAACTGTAGCTCAGCACTGTGTCACAGTGTGCTGTGTACAATATTAACTGTAGCTCAGCACTGTGTCACAGTGTGCTGTGTACAATATTAACTGTAGCTCAGCACTGTGTCACAGTGTGCTGTGTACAATATTAACTGTAGCTCAGCACTGTGTCACAGTGTGCTGTGTACAATATTAACTGTAGCTCAGCACTGTGTCACAGTGTGCTGTGTACAATATTAACTATTGCTCAGCACTGTGTCACAGTGTGCTGTGTACAATATTAACTATAGCTCAGCACTGTGTCACAGTGTGCTGTGTACAATATTAACTATAGCTCAGCACTGTGTCAGTGTGCTGTGTACAATATTAACTATAGCTCAGCACTGTGTCACAGTGTGCTGTGTACAATATTAACTATAACTCAGCACTGTGTCACAGTGTGCTGTGTACAATATTAACTGTAGCTCAGCACTGTGTCACAGTGTGCTGTGTACAATATTAACTGTAGCTCAGCACTGTGTCACAGTGTGCTGTGTACAATATTAACTGTAGCTCAGCACTGTGTCACAGTGTGCTGTGTACAATATTAACTGTAGCTCAGCACTGTGTCACAGTGTGCTGTGTACAATATTAACTGTAGCTCAGCACTGTGTCACAGTGTACTGTGTACAATATTAACTGTAGCTCAGCACTGTGTCACAGTGTGCTGTGTACAATATTAACTATAGCTCAGCACTGTGTCACAGTGTGCTGTGTACAATATTAACTATAGCTCAGCACTGTGTCAGTGTGCTGTGTACAATATTAACTATAGCTCAGCACTGTGTCACAGTGTGCTGTGTACAATATTAACTATAACTCAGCACTGTGTCACAGTGTGCTGTGTACAATATTAACTGTAGCTCAGCACTGTGTCACAGTGTGCTGTGTACAATATTAACTGTAGCTCAGCACTGTGTCACAGTGTGCTGTGTACAATATTAACTGTAGCTCAGCACTGTGTCACAGTGTGCTGTGTACAATATTAACTGTAGCTCAGCACTGTGTCACAGTGTGCTGTGTACAATATTAACTGTAGCTCAGCACTGTGTCACAGTGTGCTGTGTACAATATTAACTATAGCTCAGCACTGTGTCACAGTGTGCTGTGTACAATATTAACTATAGCTCAGCACTGTGTCACAGTGTGCTGTGTACAATATTAACTATAGCTCAGCACTGTGTCACAGTGTGCTGTGTACAATATTAACTATAGCTCAGCACTGTGTCAGTGTGCTGTGTACAATAGTAACTATAGCTCACCACTGTGTCACAGTGTGCTGTGTACAATAGTAACTATAACTCAGCACTGTGTCAGTGTGCTATATACAATATTAACTATAGCTCAGCACTGTGTCAGTGTGCTATGTACAATATTAACTATAACTCAGCACTGTCATTGTGCTATGTACAATATTAACTATAGCTCACCACTGTGGTAAAGTAGTCCACATGTTGTGCCACCATTTGGTCATTTGATATTGAATATATAAGTGGTTTTTTTTTTTTCTTTATTTTCAAAGTGAGAGGAGGGAAGACAGAGAGACTCCCACATGCACCCTGACCAGGATCTACCTGGCAAGCCCACTATGGGGTGATACTCTGCCCACCTGGGGCGTTGCTCTGTTGCTCAGCAACCCAGCTTTTTAGCTCCTGAGGCCAAGGCCCCACGGAGCCATCCTCAGCACCCAGGGCCATCTTGCTAGAGCCAGTCAAGCCATGGCTGTGGGAGAGGAAGGGATGGAGAAGCAAATGGGCACCTCTCCTGTGTGCCCTGACCAGCAATCAAACCTGGGACATCCACATACCTGGCTCGGCTCACACTCTGCCACTGAGCCAGCCAGCCAGGGTCTTCAGTGGTCTTCAGTTTTCAGTGTTATACACAGTATAGCAAAGCACTTCCTTTATATACTTCCTTGTACCAAGAAGCAGATTTTAAATTTTAGTAGATTTTACTAATCTACCGTTTAAAGGTATCTGTACATTTTACATTCTTACTCAACATTCATCAAGATACTAATTTTACCCACTCTTTTGTCAGCACTAAATAATACCAAACTTCATTTTTTTTTACCAATCTTGGATGATCGTTCACGAGATGGTGTTTCCTTTGGCGTGTTTATTGGTCCGTGAGGTTTTTCTTCCATGAATGGACTCCTCTCTCTCTCTCTCTTTCTCTCTCTCTCTCTCAAGCTTTCTGTTGCACCCAGCATTTCTTAATGACTTGTTAGAATTCTCTATGTTTTGTATATTAATTATTGGTCAGTAGTAATTTGTTAAAAATAAGACCTTTTCACTGTGCTCTTTGCCTTTTAACTTTGCTATTACTATATCTTTATGAAATATAATTATATGTTACTCTGGTTTTAATACATTTTGTCCTACCTTTTTGTCTGTTCTTTTACAAAATTATCTTGGCTATTCTTGGGCCTTTCCTCATCTGTTTGAATTTTAGAAATGGGAATTACTTACTAACTCATCATCTTTCATAAATCTTTTTGGGATTTTGAATGGAATTGCATTGAACTGAAGATCATTTTGCTTTCTATGGGGGATGGTTATACTTAAAATAAGCCTCACTTTGCCTGACCAGGCGGTGGTGCAGTGGATAGAGCATCAGACTGGGATGCGGAGGACCCAGGTTCAAGACCTCGAGGTCGCCAGCTTGAGCGCAGGCTCATCTGGTTTGAGCAAGGATCACCAGCTTGGACCCAAGGTCGCTGGCTCGAACAAGGGGTCACTCGATCCAGCTATAGCCCCCCCCCCCACTGCATCCCCTCCCCCCGTCATGGCACATATGAGAAATCAATCAATGAACAACTAAGGAACCACAACGAAGAACTGGTATTTCTCATCTCTCTCCTTTCCTGTCTGTGTGTCCTTATTTATCCCTCTCTCTGACTCTCTGTCTCTGCCACAAAAAAATAAAAAAATAAGCCTCACTTTGAATAATATGGGATAGCTGTAAATTGTATTTCTAGCTTTCTAGATTTAGGTGAGATACTGAGAAATTGATTTCTTCTTAATTTAAAGTGGATCGTTAGAAATGATACTCTCTTGATGCTCATGTAGGAAGATGACGTTCGGGAGAGTGAGTGACGTGGGGCAGTTCATCAGGGAGTCTGAGCCTGAACCCGACGCGAAGAAGTCCAAAGGTTTGTGCCGCTCTCGTGCCTCGTGCGAAACTCTCACCCACGTTAGCCATTGGCTGCAAGGAAAGGTCGTTTAAGATTCAAACCAGCGGTTTTGTGAAATAATTGCATGTATTTCACTTTGCATTAATAGTCACAGGTGAGGACACAGGCTTCATGTGACCACATCTCTGTACAGACGCTCTCTCTCTCTTTCTGAATCAAGCATTACTTTACCATTAGGAAGATCCATTTGTACGAGAAAATCACTCATCACCTTTTTATCTAATGACAAAATACCCAAACCAGGTTGAACTTGATGTTTATCTTAGGAACTCTGTCTTTGCACACTTCCTCTAAATCGCTGGAAGGGATTATATAATACATGTGGAAAATAGTAACAGCTGAAATTCAAACCCTTTGTTCAACCTGTACAAGAGCACTTGGTCAATTCCAAGAGTTAACACAGAAATTCTTTCTGACGAGTTGTGGAAAGACTGGAATTGTGAAAAGCCAGTCAGTCGGTGGTCGGATTAACTAGTAATGTAGGTAGAAGAAAAGGAGGGTTGGGCCTGACCAGGTGGTGAGCAGTGGATAGAGCGTCGGACTGGGATGAGGAAGACCCAGGTTCGAGACCCCGAGCTCGCCAGCTTGAGCATGGGCCCATCTGGTGTGAGCAAGAGCTCGCCAGCTTGGACCCAAGGTCGCTGGCTCCAGCAAGGGGTGGCTCGGTCTGCTGAAGGCCCTTGGTCAAGGCACATGTGAGAAAGCAATCAATGAACAACTAAGGTGTTGCGACGGCAACGAAAAACTAATGATTGATGCTTCTCACCTCTCTCTGTCCCTGTAAAAAATAAAAATAAATTTAAAAAATTAAAAAAAAAAAAAAAAGCGGGTTGGAAGGTAGGTGGTGGCAGCAGGATTTACGGGGAAGGCCAGAGTTGTAAGAGGCTGCATCCAGGGTAGAATCTGGGGACGGATTTTACCTGGAGAGTCAACGAGGAAGGTAGACCGAGGTTTTTAACATGGGTTCTCTGGGTGAAAACTTGTGATGTTAATTTTGAATAGAGGATTGAATTAAGTTCTGACATAGAAAATAGGAGAAAACAGATGGGAGAGGGAGAAGCCCCATTCGGCATGTGTGAGTTTGGGGTGCCTTTAGGACCGTTTTTAAGTGTGGGTTTGACACCCAGTTTTGAGATATTTACGTTTTGAGGGAAGTTAAAACCCCAGGAGGGGATGAGACGCCCCAAAGAGAAGGATGAGGGAGAAAGAGGGCTGGGGGCCTGGAGAAGCCCATGATGGAGGGGGTGGAACAGGAGAGTCCGGGATGCAGGACTGCAGAGGAGAGTGTTGGCAAGTGGGCGCTGTTGGCGGGCCCGACAGCGTGTGAGTCCGTAGGCGGGCCCGAAGGGAGAGTGTGGTGCACTGGGTAACTCAGCAGCCGCCGGAGGCTTCAGACGGAGCGGGCACGTGGCCCTCCTGACTTTGCTTGGCTACACAGTTTAGGCCAGTATTCAAACTTTTAGCTAGAAGAAAAAATATGAGGGGAAAAGGATCACGTTTTGTATTTTTCATGAAGGCTACATATAATCCTGTCTAAATCCTTGAATTAATCAGGACCTCGTTTAAGATATAATCTACAAACCACTTGGTTTAAGACAAAGTTAGGACTTGAGCCTGTTTGTAATAATGAAAAAATTAGCTGTGTTTCATTCATGAACATAGAGACTAGCCCACCACTGTGGGCTCTCTCAGCGTCCGGCAGGCTGTGGCTGCTGGGAAGCTGAGCTGGGCCGAGGCTCGGACAGCGTGTGGCTGTGGAAGCTCAGCCCTTCCCCCGCTGCTGTACACAGCGCGGAGCACGGGAGCTGTGCTGGAAGCGGGGTTGTTTGTGTAGGCTGCTCCGGAAGGTTTGATGGCACAGCAGGTACAGTGGTGTCCCTGAGGTATTCCAGACTCTTACCCAGAATTAAATCCGGGTCATGACCTTGCTCTCGCTCTTTCGGCTTGCGGCAAATCTGTTACTACCCGGTAGTTTCTCTTATCAAGTAGAAGGAAAATCCAGATCCCATAAACAGCTTTCCAAAGGTTCTTCAAAGCAGGATGTGTGCAAGCTGAATACTCTGTTATAGGGACAGCCTAATTGGTTTTTATTGTAATAGTCCTTAATGTTTTAGGGGAAATTGTACAAAAAACAAACAAACAAACAAGGGAATGTCCCATCCCTGTCTAGAAGTAGCTTGTAAGGAAGAGTATTTTTAATGTGAAATTATGCCTGAAATCTGCGTTCCACTTTGGCTTTGTTTTCTAGGGTCCATGTTCTCACAAGCCATGAAGAAATGGGTGCAAGGGAACAGTGATGAGGTAAGTGGTCCTCGTGGTGGACAGGGAGCCCTCTCTGACGGCCGCCTTGTCTGAGGGTCTGGACTTCTCAGTCTTTACTTCCCTTGTGGAAGCAGCACGGCACATAGATGCTCCCTTTCCAGGGTGTAACAAGAAAGGGTGCCCCCGCAAAAAGGGGGAGTAAAGGTGGGCCCTTCTTAACATCTGGTAACTGCCTGGTGCAGGCAGGGAGGTGTCTCCAGCCCAGGACTCTGGCTGCTGGGAAATAGCCGTGCAGTCAGGTTTCCCTCGGCCGCAGCATCAGCGATCAGTGCAGAAGCCGAAGCTTCCTCACTGCGTAGTTAAATACATTGAGGGAAGGGAGTAGAAAAGGAGGGCCTGACCAGGCGGTGGCGCAGTGGATAGAGCATCGGTCTGGGATGCGGAGGACCCAGGTTCGAGACCCCGAGCTCACCAGCTTGAGCGCGGGCCCATCTGGCTTGAGCAAAAGCTCACCAGCTTGGACCCAAGGTCGCTGGCTCCAGCAAGGGGTGGCTCGGTCTGCTGAAGGCCCGCGGTCAAGGCACATGTGAGAGAGCAATCAATGAACCACTAAGGTGTCGCAACGGCAACGAAAAACTAATGATTGATGCTTCTCACCTCTCTCCGTTCCTGTCTGTCTGTCCCTGTCTATCCCTCTCTCTGACTCTCTCTCTGTCCCTGTAAAAAAATAATAATAATAAAAAAAGAGACATTTTGTTTTGACCCTGTGACGTGAAGGTTGTGTGATGCTGGGTGCCCTGTGGATGGCTCATTCGTTCCTGTATCGCAGCCAGAGGGGCCCCAGGTCTTCCCCCGTGGCAGCATGCTGCCTCTTTAAGCGAGCAGACCCACTGTGCACATCCAGCTGTGTTCAGAGCGCCGAGAAAGTATGTCTTGAATCTTTAATGAATAGCTGTTCTTAACAGTTTCCATCCCTCTTGTAGGCACAGGAAGAGCTCGCGTGGAAGATCGCTAAGATGATAGTCACTGATGTCATGCTGCAGGCGCAGTGGGATCAGCCGCTGGAGAAGTCGACGAAGGTGAGCATGACTTGTTCTGACACTGTTACTGTTTAAAATGGAAACGGCCTGACCTGCGGTGGCGCAGTGCATAGAGCGTTGGACTGGGATGCGGAAGACCCAGGTTCAAGACCCCGAGCTCGCCAGCTTGAGCACGGGCTCATCTGGCTTGAGCAAAAGCTCGCCAGCTTGGACCCAAGGTCGCTGGCTCCAGCAAGGGGTGGCTCGGTCTGCTGAAGGCCCGCGGTCAAGGCACATGTGAGAAAGCAATCAATGAACAACTATGGTATCGCAATGGTAACAAAAAACTAATGATTGAGGCTTCTCACCTCTCTTCGTTCCTGTCTGTCTGTCCCTATCTGTCCCTCTCTCTGACTCTCTCTCTGTCCCTGTAAAAGAAAATAATAATAATAATAAAATAAATAAATAAATAATACATTTAAAATGGAAATGAATTAGAGTCCAGATTCCAAATAAGCCGTGTGAGAGCTTCTGCTCTCCCTCAGAAGGGCTAATTATGGGAATTACCTCTCATCTCAACAACGAGGAAGCTGACAGACTGAATGAAGTGGCTATTTTCAGATATTGGGCACCAGGCAGTAGAGGGCTCTAACCCTTAAAGGAAGGCTAACCATGGTGATCCATAACTCACCGCTCAGAAGCAATCTCCAAAGGACAGGCAGGGAAACCTAACCAGGGTTCATAGTCTTGCTGAATCGAGGAGTCAGCAGTTGAAGTTGGAAGAGCCCAAGGCACAGTAGCTAGACGTCGCAGAACGGGGTCCCAGAAAAAGCCACACCAAACGAGAGCTCAAAAGATACTTAGAGCCTGACCTGTGGTGGCGCAGTGGATAAAGCGTCGACCTGGGAACACTTAGGTCGCCAGTTCAAAACCCTGCACTGGTCTGGTCAAGGCACATATGGGAGTTGATGCTTCCAGCTCCTCCCCCCTTTCTCTCTCTCTCTCTCTCTCTCTCTCACTCTGTGTCTCCTCTCTAAAATGAATAAATAAAAATAAATTAAAAAAAAAAAAAAGATACTTAGAGAGGTCCCTTCACGTCCTTGGTCGAGTACATGTGTCGAGTGAAGATGTCCACGGCTGGGGAGAAACTACCAGAAATTAGTTAGGCTGAACAGTTCCTGGAACATGGGCTCAGAACAGTTCACGTCCCTGCTGACCAGTGAGGGCAGATCTTGTACCGGGCATTAGGCAGTGTCCTCAGAAACACCTTACTACTGGAGCTAAATCAGCCCTGGAATAAAGCACCTACACCAGGATGAAAAGCAGGTTTTGGGAGGATTGAACTGCTCTGTAAGTACCAGCTGTACGCCAGGGCAAAGTGCAGCCCTCCTTAAATGAGCAACAGAAGTCACCACGTAACAGTGTAGAAATACACCTGACCAGGCGGTGCGCAGTGGGTAGAGCAGAGGACCTGGGTTGGAAACCCCAAGGTCACTGGCTTTAGCACGGGCTCGGCAGCTTGAGCGAGGGGTCGCCGGCTTGAGCAAGGGGTCACTGGCTAAGCTGCACCCCCCAGTCAAGGCATGTATGAGAAAGCAATCAGTGAACACCTAAGGTGCTACAACTACGAGTTGATGCTTCTCATCTCTCTCTCTTCCTGTCTGTCTCTGTCTCTGTCTCTGCGTCTCTTGTGATAAGAAAAAGAAGGAAAATCTTTAAGGAAAGAAAATTGTTGCATTTTAGCCCACATTGAAGTCAGCGCCCGCCCGCCCGCCCGCCCGCCCGCCCTATAGAGTAGACATTCACTATGTATTGGTTCCCTTCCTCCTCAATCTGTAGTAACAGCGTATCACTGGTCATAGAAATGCACCTTACCTTTTTCTTTTCTTTCTTTTTTTTCAGCTATGACTCAATGCCTGAGATAAAGGAAATCTGCTTTTGAAAACTAAGAAAGTTTTTCCTTTGGTTGACTCCTTAACACAGCCACTGAAAACAGCACTGTATTTCTTCTCTCGGACCCGTCAGCCCCCGTGCCGCGCCGACGGCGGGCAGTCCTGACGCCCTCCACGAGCAGAGTGACACGTGGACCCGCTCGCTGCACAGCTTCCCCGTGCGGAAAGTCCTGGAGAGGACGGTGCATTGTTTACATTAGTAGGAGACGAGCAGTTTTCCAATGGCAATAACCCACTGGGACGGACAGGGACCACGCACTGGCAGGCAGGTCAGCGTGGGGCTCAGAGCGATGCCCGTTCTCAGTGGTGACCCCAACCCCAGCAGTCCCAGAGGCGCGTTGCTTTGACCTCTGAACCCACCGGCCAGGCCACGCAGAGCCGTGCGCGGGTGGTTTTGTGTTTCAGTGGCCAGGCCGGGACTCCCTGCGGAGTCTGCCTTCAGGAAGGCGTTAGTGCAGGGAAGCTTGGGTCACGGGCGAGGGCCGGCGACACTGGCCTTCCTTCTGGCAACAGTGTGCCGTGTTCACGCGGCACTGGCTCCCAGGCTCCCCCTGCTGACCAGAGGCCACCCTTCTCTGAGCATCGGGACCGGCTCCTTGGCCTTCTGGGCCCCGTTCCATCCCCTTCCCTCCAGAACACACACCCGTCACTCCAGTGCCCTGTGGTACCTCAGCACAAGGTCTGTGTCTGGGCTGTATGATGTCTAAGAGGGTGGGCGGGCAGAGGCGGGGGCAGGAAGAGCGCCCAGTCCTGGCAGCTTCCCTGTCCAGCGCTGCCCTCAGCGACACCCCCTGGCTGGGCGGGGGCAGCCCTTCCTCAGCACGGGCGACCGTCTGCGGGGGCAGATTCCTCTTCCGTGTCCCTGCTTGTGCTCAGACTTGGCAAAAAATAAATAAATTATATAAATATACACACACACAATTATTAATATGATTATTAATCACCTGTGTCCTTGAGAAAGGCTTGAATGGGTAGACAGCTTGACCCCATTGCAATATTTGATTGTAGGGGGCACAGTGCCCGTCGGCAGAGGGGAGCGGCCGGGACGTTTTTGGTACTGTGTACCAGGCTGCTCTAGGCCAGAGTGTCCATGTACGTAAGCCACATTCTATTTAATTGTCTCTGGTTTTAAATATATATATATATATGAATTATATTTATGATTGTGTCAACTTCCTGCTTTCAGGGCATTCATTGATAGCTCTCATTAGAACGTGTTTGTTCTTCCAGATCTTTCCATTGTTTCACAAAGCCCAGACCACGAGCCACCCCTAGACGAAGCCTTGCTTTTTGGGGTGTACGCATAGGCCGGGGTCTCCCAAGGGGTCTCTTCTGTAACTCAACTCATTTCAATCTTTGAATGAGATATTTCCATCCATTTCACTTTGCTTTTAATCGTTAAATAAGAAAAATAACACAAGGTTAATAGAATAAAGTGGGGTGTGGGTGACTTGCTGCTTCTGTCTATGTTAGAATAACTAACCGTCTCTGTGAAGCTCCAGGCTGTTTAAATTAGCGCTTGCAGCCAAGAGGGTTTGCATACATTTGTGCTTCTGAGCTAGAGGGGCCGGTGTTGTAGGTTCTTCCAAGAAGAACAGCAAGTCTGAGACTCCGCTACTTTCTCTGCCCCACCTGCCACGGGCCACGCGGCAGAGATGACCTGAAATACCACCCAGGTTTAATATTTCATCTGAAGTAGATCCTTGTACTCATTTTTAAGTTGGAATTGGATTCGTCTAACATCGATGGCCCGCTGTGTTCCAGGATACAGGCAGTGTGCTCACAAAATAGGATTCCCTGGTTAGAGGAATTTGTTGAACATCCATCCTTATTATGTTGTTGACATCAACACAAATTCTTAGGGAAGAAATGTCCGTGAGAAAGTGAAGCCGTTTGTGACTGGGCGTGACTTGGTCCCTCCTGTAAGAGCTGAGGGAGGTAAGACAATTGCCCCAGGTCCCGTGAGGAGCAGTGATGGGAAGCAGGGTCTGCAGCCTTCTGCTTGGCTTCGGTCTTCGGTGGGGCTTTAGGAAATGTAAGTGGCTCACTGCCCTGGAGCTCTGACTAATGCAGTCGGCATCCGGGGGGGACGGTCACCAAGTCCTAGAAAACTGCACACTCCGCTCTTTCACACAAGGCCTGAGAGCGGAGCCCCTGAAGGGACCTCTCTGATGACACGGTCTGGTGCCGGCCTGTCTCACACTGACCCTCCCCCCTCCTACAGGAGCGGGGGCCATGTGGATACACGCTGACCCGCTCTCTCCCCTCCCACATACCAGTTGATCAGACAGCGGTTGAACCTCCTGATCCAAACAGGCCCAAGGAAATTCTTGATCTTAAGAATTCTGCAGGTGGGGGCAGAATGAGGGTACGAGACACCATCCTAGAAAGGCAGGACCCGTGAGCCAGCCCTGCGTGGGCAAGCAGAGGGGGTTAGAAGTAGAGTAGAGAGGAAGTGAGCTTGAGAAAGGCGCCCCCTGTGAGCCCTGAGGACCGCCGGGTGCTGGGTCCAGCTGCGTGTCCTTGCTGTGAACTCTGACTCCCTCTGGTCCCCGTAGACTGATGTCTGGCTGTTAGACATCAGTCTAAAGTGAGTTTTCATTATGTGCACCCAAAATGGCCCTTGACTAAAGTAATTCCGGAATGCTCTAATGACCAACGGTCGTGTTTGCCAGGGATCACCAAACTCTGGGGAGTGTTTCTTTAGTAAAGCGTCCTCGGTCGATTCGTGTGCCCTCTCAGTGGAGTCCTGAACGACGGGAACTAGCCCCCCGGGCCCAGGGGAGGGGCAGGTCCTCGCCCTGTTGCAGGACAGTCACCGTTAGAACGCGGGCCTTCCGGGCCAGGGCCCTTTCATACTTAGGAGCATCCTTCCGAAGGTTATATACACCCTTTTAGCAACTATAATAAACCCGAAAGAGAGAGGGCACTTCTATTCATGAGTAACTAATACAAACTTGAAATGACGGCAGGCAATAATTATTAGAAAGCTGGTGAGTGCTGGTCATGTCTAGGTACTGGGCAGGGCCTCTGGCTATTGGCTGAGCAGCAGTAAGTCCCAGCAAAACCCTTCAAGGTTACTTGGGCGGCCCACACAAATACCTACTCTTTGGGGCCCTTTCCAGCCGAGCCCTGGGGGCACTCAGGAGGCCTGTCTGCTTGGGCAGGCTTGGGACTGGCTCTGGAGGTTGGAGGTAGGGTACCGTGGGTTTCAGACAAGTGGAGATGGCCATGGGGTGGCCCTGGAGGGACCAGTGTAGGCACATGTCCAGAGGGCGTTTCTGTTGGGAGGCAGAAACCTCTGCTCACCTGTCACAGGCTGGGGAGTATTTCTGCCTCGGACACATTGATGTCTCACACCGCCTACTCCGGCCCAGTGGGAGTCAGAGGCGCCTGCAGGGCTGCTCTGTGGTTGTCCCTGGGGAGAACTGTGGGCACTGGCCGAGCAGTGGGGCCCTCTGGATCTACCTCTGGATCTAGCCTGTGGTTGGAGGGCAAGGCCTAGAAAGAAGGGCCCAAGTTCAGCCCTATCTCTAATGTACCACCTGTAGGCGCACCCCTCAAGGATTCCACGTTGGCCTTGGCCTACGTCACAGTAAGAGCCGCACGGGCCGTGCCTGTGAGAAAGGCCGTGGCTGAGCTGAGCCTGGGGCCTCCTAACCGAGCATCCCTCTTAGGGGCCCAGGCGGACCCAGCAAAGCGCCATGGTCTCCTCCCAGGCCTTAGTTAGGTTTGGCTAAGAGCAGCCGTTACCCCCAGTATGGAACTGCTGGTTCGGAAGTACTCTGATGCCTGCTAGGTGCCAGACCTTGGTGCCGGGACACAGGGAGGCATAAAACAAGTTCTGGGAACTCCTGACGTGTCCGTTCTACCGAGGGGAAGGTATAGGTTGGGAATTCCATCAAACGTGCTGGTATTTTTGACTCAGGGTGACCTGTTTGAGCCCGCTTAATTCAACACCCTTTCCTTCCAAAGTCCTACTGGGAGCTGTCAGGCTTTCCTACCTAGCCCAAATGGGGACCCACAAAGGAGAGAGATCCTGCCCTCCTGTGACTCCTCACCCTTTTGGGCACCTGCCTTCCCAGAGTCCCTCAAGCGCCTCTCGCTGGGTCCTTCCAGCTGCTCAGTGCAGGGCTGGACACTGGGCACGCACCGGGAAGGCGTGGGCACCGTGATGTCTGAGGCTGAGTCGAGCACCTGGCTCTCTGAATAGGTGGAAGCTTAGAGTATAGCAGGCGTCGTTTTAAGGAAAATTGAAGAGATTGCGGATTTAAAATGAAACATTCCCCTTCCCCTCTGGTAAGCACCGTCGTCTGTGTCGTGAGTGTGTGTTTCTTTCCATTGGCTGCTTTCAGTTGTTGGTCTCACCTGAGTGGAATCATAACGGTTCTTGACTTTTTCTGACTTAATTTCTCTATCTAGGGACACTGGTTGTTTCCATGTCTTGGACACTGTGAATAACAAACACTTCAGTGAACGTAGGGGGTGTATAGATCTTTGTGAATAAATGTTTGTAGATTTTTTTTCAGGTAGGTACCCCAGAAGAAGGGTTGCTGGGTCGCATGGTAACTCTTTAATTTTTGACAAGTCAGCCTCTGTACTGTTCTTCATAGTGGTTGTATCCGTCTATATTCCAACCAGCAGTGGGCGAGGGCTCCTTTTTCTCCACAGTCTCTCCAACACTTGTTACCTGTCTTGTTGCTAACAGCCATTCTGACAGGTGTGAGGTGGTGTCTCATTGTAGTTTTGATGTGCCTTTCTCTAGTGAGTCAGCTAAGATGAGCATCTTTGCATACGCCTATCTGTTGTTTGTATGTCTTCATGGGAGAAGTGTCTGTTCAGGTCCTCACCCCGTTTTATTTTTAATTGGACTGTTTGGTGTTGAGTCGTGTGAGTTATTTATATATTTCGAATGCTAACCCCTCGTTGGAGCTGTATGCAAATATCTTGTCCCCTTCAGTAAGTTGTTGTTGTTGACATCTTATTTTGCTGTGCAGAAGCTCTTTAGTTTGATGGAGTCCTGTTCATGTATTTTTGCTTTTTGTTCCCCTTGCCTGTGGGGTCCAATCCATACATCCTCTCTCAGACCAAAGTCTGTAAGTCTAGTACTTACAATGTAAAGAGTAAAGGGGGCCGAGTAAATGGGGACAGCAGGAGATCTGTCGTTCGGTGGTGAACACACAATGCAGTCAGTATACAGAAGGTGTAGCACACCTAGGCTTGTGCACTGGAAACCTATATTGCTTTATTAACCAATGTCACGCCAATAAATTTAATTTCGAAAAGCAAAGTGTATGCTCTTTCCACTCACACACCCACACACACAAAAAAAATTAAATAGCATTCCACCCATTACCTAAAAGCAATTCTTAAACTTCTACATGCATTCGGATGCCCTGGAGGACTTGTTAAAACAATGATTGTTGCACTAACCCCGAGAGTTTTAGTAGGATTTAGTAGGTATGGGGCAGCCTGAGAATTTCCATTTGTGTGAACAGGTTGCCGGAGACCACACTAGAGAATTACTACTGCCTTAAAGTCTCCCGTAAATTGGGGGGCGGGGGGGGTTGAACATTTTCATTCTTTTTTATTGAACAAGCCCATGCTTGACGGAAACGTCATTTGAGACCTTGAACTTGAGATTACGTCAAACAAAGCACATGATTCTATATGAGGATTCAGATATTTATCAAAGCCGAGAACACCCAGACCCCACAGCACAGTCTCAGTCAGCGGGCAGGTCTGAGACCACACTGGCCTGTGTCCCACCCCACTGGAGTAAGGCTGAGAAGAGGCCTCAGACCGGCCGCAGCCGCCTCACTGCCTTTGCTGGAGACAGTGCCCCTGACACGGCCCTCCGGGGCTGAGACTGGACTGTTGGGGATCCCACCCAAGGTCCCACTGGATCCTTTGGCACAAACGCCGTCCGGTCCGTTTTCTTTCGGCTGGTCCCCAGGTCTTGATGCCGACCACCCTCTGAGATCCTGATCATGCCTTTCCCGGCCTGTCTCTCCCTGCTTTCCTCCTCGAGTCTCCCCCAGGCCAGGGGTAACTCAGCCCTCCTCCTCCGTTTCTCCCCCCCGGCACCTATGTCCTGAGGTCTGTCTGCTGGCTGTTCTACCCAGCGTAGACACACTGCCCGGTGGCCTAGAAACGCCATGGCGACCGTGTTGAGTGTCGGGAGTGAGCAAGGAACCTGTTGTGGGGAGGGCGCAAAGTCTAGGTGGACCCCCCCTTCTGTAAGCAGACTTCCTGGTCATCTTAGTCTCCCCCCCCCCCCAGGACACCCACATGGACCTTTCTCCTCGAGACAGGGTGTTGGCTTCCCTGTCCTCTGATGCGGGCAGCCCACTCCTCCCCAACCGGACCAGGGCTTTTCCACTGCGGCGCCCGGGACCTCCAGCCAGTGCGGCCTCTCTCGCCTCGCCCTGCTTCTTCCACTGCTACCTGGAGAGTCTGTCCTCTCCTTCCCTGCCACCTGCTTGGCTCCAGGACATTCCTCCCCTGCTTCGCTGTCTTCCTCCAGGCCTTTGACACACCCACCTTCTGCCACCCCTTCCTTCTCACCCCGGGAAACTTCACCGTTCCCGGTGACGGCCCCAACAAGGCGACCCAGAGCTCTTTGGCCTATTGTACTGTCAGACACAACCACCACCAGACTCTTGTCTCCTGCAACTGCTCTACCTCTGGTCCCCCCTCGTGTGTTAGCCCACAACCACCTGCAGCGACGCGCAGCTGTGCTGGGGGAGGGGGGTAGGTTCCTCCTGTTGGGATGAGTTGAAAGAGGGGAGGAGAGAAATTTTGTAATCGGTCCAGGGGGGTGGGGAGGGGGTATTCCCTCACTGTTAACAAGAGTAAAGTTTTGTAAACCAGCCTTTTAAAGAGCAACTTCAAAAAGCAATAAGCAAGTCCGTAGTATGTTCGTAAGGGTCCCAAATGTGCCCTCCGCGGTTAGGTTGGGGTGGCGGGGGACTGTCCTAACGTCACGGCTTGGGTCAGGCTTGCCAGGGACATTGTCGTCCAAGTGGTTTTAAAACGCTGCACCTGAAATCCCTCAGACACGGGTGGAGCAGAGACGCTTTGAGGAGCTGTGTGGCTTTAGACAGGGATGAAGGTGTGCGTGTCCACGATGTGTGTGGGGCGTCCGGATAGATTTTTACTTGAAATGCGGATGGAGGGATGGGGAAAGCAATATTTTGTATTCCTGTACGATTGTGTGTAATGTTATTTTAAACATGCATGTGTAACTGAAATAAAGTAGCTGTGACTAGAAGTCTTATTTCATCAGCCTTCCTAAAAGATTAAGTACTCAGATTCGTATCTTAATTTTTTTCTTTTTTCATTTGCCTTCAATATAGGATCCCACATGTCACTAGTGAACTCCCTGTTGTCCAGATTTCTTGCTTAGCCTGCACGGCCCTGGCTGACGTGGCACCCTAGGGCAGTGGTTCTTAACCTTTTCTGAGGCACCGAACCCACCAGTTTCATATGCGCATTCACTGAACCCTTCTTTAGTGAAATAAAATGATTTTTTCCCCCAAATTCAAGACATAGGTCTATGTTTTTTTTACTGGTGCACAAAATGAGCCGTGCATGAACATCCCCTTGCTCAAAGAACAAAACCAACAAAGTGCATGAACTCACAACAAATGACGGTATTACTTTATTCTGGCCTCCGCGGCAGAGGCTTCTCCGCACCCCTGAGTCCGACTCGTCGAACCCCGAGGGTTCGATAGAACCCAGGTGAAGAGCCACTGGGCTAGGGTCTTGGGACGCTAGACTTTAAAGCGACACCTCTTCCCACTGGGTCCGTCGTAGCCCCTGACACCTCAGAACCTGTGCCTTGTCCCCAACAGTGCTCACCGTGTACAGTGTCCTTCCCCACAATCTGCCGGAGGAAGTCCTTGTCATCGTCGAAGGCTGGTTCACCTTCACGTCCCCCTCTCCCCAAAGCCCTTCCCTGGTTGCCATCCACGTTCGGTCTTCCCGCACCCCCCAGCACGCCTCATCCAGCCTCCGGTTCGGCATCCGTGAGGGTCGGTTCTGAACGAACCTCTCTGCTCCAGCAAATGTGAGCACTTCCAAGGGAAAACCTGGGTTTGACTCAGAGCACGGCCCAGGAGATGATGGGGTGGAGGGGGTCGTGCAGGGTGTCTGCTTTTAAATGAGCCGGACCCGTTCTTCCCCCGTGTGCCCCTGACCCACTTCCCGGAGTCCCCGGAAACGCTGTGCCAGCCTCGCCGGACGCCATCCAGGTCTGAGTTGCTGCTTGTAGTCCTGCCTGCAACGCGTCACCCTGGCGCGTAGGAAGCCCCAGTCCCTGCGTGAATGCTGCATCAAAAGCAAGATTCATCCATTCAACAAACGCAGCCTTTCCTGTGTGCCGGGCCCTGCTCTGGGTGCGGGTGGGGCCAGGGCCGTAAACAAAGCTGACACATCTCCTTGCCCTCACAGAGCTTACCTTCCAGTGGGAGGAGATGTGGGTCATCTGGACGAGAACACAGTGAAGGGCCCCGGGGCAGCAGATGCAAGTACCTGGATCGCAAGGTTGGGGAACTTGCAGTGAGGGACCCAGGAAGGATGGAGTTGGGGAGAATCCCACAGTGAGGGGGACAGGTGAGTTGAGCCTTTAAGAAGGGCCTGACCAGGCGGTGGCGCAGTGGATAGAGTGTCGGACTGGGACTCGGAAGACCCAGGTTCAAGACCCCAAGGTTGCCAGCTTGAGCACGGGGTCATCTGGCTTGAGCAAGAGCTCACCAGCTTGGACCCAAGGTTGCTGGTTTGAGCAAGGAGTCATTTGCTCTGCTGTAGCCCCCAGTCAAGGCACATATGAGAAAGCAATCAATGAACAACTAAGGTGTCACAATGAAAAATTGATGCTTCTCATCGCTCTTCCTTCCTGTCTGTCCTTATCTGTCCCTCTGTCTGACTCTGTCACCAAAAACCAAACAAACAATAAGCCAGAAGGACTTTGACAGAGAGTAGAGTCACACTGGGTGGAGGGGTTACAGCAGCAGCCAAATCCCTCAGAGGGGCGAAGGGGCCGGGTGTCCTTGGGGAAGGACCGTGCACCACACAGCGTCTGAGCAGAGACTTCAGCGGGTATGACCAGGGGCCAGGGAGAAGCGAAGCAGGAAGGAACCAGGATGTGGGTCCAGGCTTCCTGATCCGGGGCTGTCACAAGACTCTGGCAGAACCCAGAGGACAAAACCGCCACCCACATCCTCAAGTGAACTTCCACAGGTTCTCAAATCACCATCTGTACTGCCCAGTATCAGGAAGTTGCCATCCCTGACGGCTAGCCGATGGCTCTAGCAGTGAGGTGGCTTCTCCTCTGCCCCAGACACTAGCCCCCTAGGGGTTCCCTGGACCCCGTAATGCACCTTACACCCTGCTAGGTAGAGTGAAGACCGTTCTGTCACACCCACCGAAGGGATGAAAAAGACTGAGCGTAGTACGCCAGGCGGTGGGAACGCAGAGCAACATGGGCTCCTGTCCTCGGCAGGTGGGGTGCGAATCCAGGAGGCCACTAGGGAGTACACGGTGTTAGGGTGGATCGGTGCTGAGTATGTATGTGCATGGTCTGTGGCCCAGCAATTCCACCATGAGGTGGATACCAAACAGAAGGGTGTACATATGCTCACTAAAACGTGCCTGGCCAGTGCTGGCGCAGCGGACAGAGCACCGACCTGGGGCGCTGAGGTCCCAGGTTCAAAACCCTGAGGTCACCAGCTTGAGTGTGGGCTCATCCAGCTTGAGCATGGGATCGTAGACATGACCCTCTGGTCATGTCTTTTTTTAAAAAACTATCTTTTGGGCCTGACCTGTGGTGGCGCAGTGGATAAAGCGTCGACCTGGGAACACTGAGGTCGCCAGTTCAAAACCCTGCACTGGTCTGGTCAAGGCACATATGGGAGTTGTTGCTTCCAGCTCCTCCCCCCTTTCTCTCTCTCTCTCTCTCTCTCTCTCTCTCTCTGTCTCCTTTCTAAAATGAATAAAAAAAAGAAATAAAAAAAATGTACAAAAAAACCCCCTATCTTTTGGCATATCTTTTTTTTTTAAATTTATTTATTTATTCATTTTAATATATATATATTTTTTTAATTTCTTTTTATTTTATTCATTTTTTTTAAAGAGGAGACACAGAATGAGAGAGAGAGAGAAATAGAGAAAGGGGGGAGGAGCTGGAAGCATCAACTCCCATATGTGCCTTGACCAGACCAGTGCAGGGTTTTGAACTGGCGACCTCAGTGTTCCCAGGTCAACGCTTTATCCACTGCGCCACCACAGGTCAGGCTATTTATTCATTTTAGAGAGGAGACACAGAGTGAGAGAGAGAGAAAGAGAGAAAGGGGGGAGGAGCTGGAAGCATCAACTCCCATATGTGCCTTGACCAGACCAGTGCAGGGTTTTGAACTGGCGACCTCAGTGTTCCCAGGTCGACGCTTTATCCACTGCGCCACCACAGGTCAAGCTCAATAAATTCTATTTAAAAAAAAAAAAAGTATTTGAGTTTCAGACTGGTTACTGTTGGTGCTTCTGTCCTTCTGCCCTGTGGCTGGAACGCTGCTGTGAGGGAAGGACCAGGGCACAGGTGGGCTCTCCTGGCAGTCTGCCTCGGAGGCCCTGTCTGTGATCGGAGAAGTGAGGGCACACCTGTGTCGTATCTACATTCCTTTTTTATTTTTTGCTTTTATCACACTTGGTGTTTGTTACTGGCTACCGAGATAGTCCTGACTAAATATTTCCTTAGCAAGGTTCCCCACCGCCACTTCCTTTCAATAATGGGCCGCATAAGGTCAGAAATCCTTATGTGTGCAAGCTACATACTTTGTTTTGTAAAGCAATGGTGTGTTCATGGGACCCCTGCTTGGTCTGTGCATATAGGGCTATAATGTAGGACTGAATTAAGGGCCTCTGTGGCTTCTTAAAACATCAACATAATGTTCTAGTGTGGAATTGTATTTTTTTTTTTAAGTGAGAGGAGGAGAGATTGTGAGACTTCCGCATGCACCCTGACCCGGATCTACCTGGCAACCGCTGTCTTGGACCGATGCTTGACATCGATTGAGCTATTTTTAGCACCTGAGGCCAACTGTCAGACCAACTAAGCCATCATCAGCACCTGGGGCTGGCACTCCAACCAACTGAGCCATTGGCTGCGGGAAGGGGAAGAGAGAAGGGGGAGGGGTAGAAAAACAGATGGTCGCTTCTCCTGTGTGCCCTGACCAGGAGTTGAACCTGGGACATACACACGCCAGGCGGACGTTCTACCCACTGAGAAAACCAGCCAGGGCCTGGAGTTGTAAGTTTGATGACATTAAATATAAACAGTTCAAAATCGTATATAATTTATTAGCTTGAATTCCTGGCGAATGTTACCCTGTGAACAGGGCCAGATTGTGAATTATGTCCCATGACAATAGCTCTGAGACACAGATGTGCATAAGCCATGCCTTTGGCTCAGACACAAATGGCACAGCTGATCTCTTCTGGATGCTGAGGTGACCAGCGGGAGGGCTGAAGTGCTGCTCCCAGAGAGTACTGAGACCCGAGGAAGTGCCTCACTGGACAGACCATAAAGCCAGCAACTTCCACCACCCCTGGGCAGCTTGGGAGAGTTCCCCCTGGGTTCCCCGGGGTGTGGGCTGCTGCCAGACACTGTGTCCAAAGGGCTGCCAGGTCCGCTTCAGGTGTGTAAGCCCACTTCCCAGCGCTTCCCTGCGACCCAAAAATGTTATACTCGTTGCTTCTGCAGAGAAAGTGTATATAGAAAATGTCAAAAATGAGGCAACAACAAGCCTGACCTGTGGTGGCGCAGTGGCTAGAGCGTCGACCTGGGAACACTGAGGTCGCCAGTTCAAAACCCTGCACTGGCCTGGTCAAGGCACATATGGGAGTTGATGCTTCCAGCTCCTCCCCCCTTTCTCTCTTTCTCACTCTGTGTCTCCTCTCTAAAATGAGTAATGAAAAAAAAAAAAGAAATTTATTTATACCTGATCAGGCGGTGGCATGGTGGATAGAGCATCAGACTGGGATGTGGAGGACCCAGGTCCGAAGCCCTGAGGTCCCTGGCTTGAGCCTGAGCAGATCGGGCTTGAGTGTGGGGTCGCTGACTTGAGCATGGGATACACACTGTACTGTGCTACAGTTTGCTTTTTGTTTGTTTTGTTACATTTAGCAAGAATAACATTTAGTAAGAATGGCTCAGCCTGACCTATGGTGGCACAGTGGATAAAGGATCGATCTGGAATGCTGAGATTGCTGGTTCAAAATCCCAGGCTTGCCTGGTCAAGGCACATATGGGAGTTGATGCTCCCTGCTTCTCCTCCCTTCTCTCTCTCTCTCTTCTCTAAAATAAATAAATAAAACCTTAAAAAAAAATAAAAAAAAAAGAATGGCTCAGACCTGGAGCTTCTGCTATTTGGTCAGTTGCATGTTGATTTTCTTTCTTTTTTTTTCTTCTTTTTGCAGCTGGCTATTCTGAGCAGGTTGATTTCCTGTCGAGCGCATCCAGTTTACAACTGCTCTGCAAACATACTGTGCTACAGTTTGCTTTTGTTGTTGTTGTTGTTGTTACATTTAGCAAGAATAACATTTAGTAAGAATGGCTCAGACCTGGAGCATCTTGTCTTAACCAGTTCCAGGGGGCTCCGTCCGGAACGGGCTGAAGGAGACGCTCCTTGGCCCTCCCGGGGGTCTCGGGGCTCTGCATGGTCCAAGCTATTCTCGGGGCGGCTGACAGCTGGGAGGGAGGGAGGTCAGGACCCGCTTTCCACGAACGCGCCTCGGTGCGGGGCCCCGCCCAGGCCTGCGCGGAGGCTGCAGCGAGTCACTTAGAGGGGTCGTAGCCGCCAGTCCGGCGCTTTTCTGGACTCGGCGATCACCTGGGGACCCCCGCAGGCGGGGCCGGCGGACTCTTTTTCCTGGCGGAGGGAGCGCGCCCGGCTGTGTGCTGCGTCCTATAAGAGCCGCTGACGTCGCCGAGGGCCGGCAGTCGGTGCGTCGGGCGCTGCCGTGAGGTCGGCGTGTGCGAGGGGGACGCGGCTGGGTCGGTTCTCCGTGCGGCGGCCGCTGCTTCTGCTGCTCCTGCCGCTGCCGCCGGAGCCGCGCCCCGGAACAGATTGAGTCGCAGCGGCCGGACGGCGAGCCCGAGCCGGGGAATGGGGAGGTCCGGGCGCGCGCGCGGCGCCGGGGCCGCCCAGTGACGGCCGGGGTTGCGCCGAGGCCGTTGGGCAGGTTGCGCCCCGCGGCCCCGAGGCCCCCGGAGCGGGCGGGCCGGGCCATGAGCAGCGGCCGCGGCCGGGCCAGGCCTCGCGGGGCGGGCCCGTCGGCATGAGTGTCCGCCAGGGCCCGGGGCCGCGGCTGCCCCAGTCCGGCCGCCCGCGGGCGCGCTCCCGGCCGGCGGGCCCGCGGCGCTGATCCCGGCCCCGCGCCCCGCACCCCCGCGCCGCCTGCCCGGCCCGCCCGGTCCGCCCGCCGGATGTCCCGCGGGGCGCGGCCATGGAGGTGGTGGGCGACTTCGAGTACAGCAAGCGGGATCTCGTGGGACACGGGGCCTTCGCGGTGGTCTTCCGGGGGCGGCACCGCCAGGTGAGCCCCGCCGGGGACCCTGGACCTCCCGGTGCGGCGGGCGCCCCCGAGACCGGCCGGTGACCGCGCGGCGCGGCCATTGTGC
The DNA here is from genome assembly GCA_037038555.1 of Rhynchonycteris naso. Taxonomy (NCBI): domain Eukaryota; kingdom Metazoa; phylum Chordata; class Mammalia; order Chiroptera; family Emballonuridae; genus Rhynchonycteris; species Rhynchonycteris naso. Next base: position 2,029,822 of record CM072995.1, on the reverse strand, counting down.
GCGCAGTCAGCGCCGCGTGTTTGTTTTGGTCGCGCGAGGACGGCGAGGAGGCCGGGCTCCGCCTCCCGAGGGTCGGGGCGCTCCGGGAAGCCTCCCCGCCCCCTGGAACTTGCCCTAAACCCCGCAGGGTCTCTCCTGCGGGGCCCGGGCGTGCGCGCCCCTGGGACTTGAACCCCCTGTCCTTGCGCGCCCCGAGCTCTTTCCCCCTTTGAGCTCGGAGGTTGCAGCCCCAGCGGAAAAACGGGCTGCTTTTCCCGAGTCTGTCTCAAAACTCGGGGGAAGGGGTGTCTCCCCACTTCCCAGCGTCGGTACCTCTACACCCCCGGCGAGCCGCCTTCATTTCCTGGGGGGACGGGAAGGGATCACATAGGTGGACCCGAGTGGAAAAGATGGTTGGGTGGACGCTCCTCTTTTCCAACACAAATCCACACGAAAGCAGGTTCAGCTTTTTTTTTTTTTTTTTCACGTTTTCTTGCTCTTTCGAAAAGAGGGTCAGGAGGGTCAGCCGAGGTTTTAGAATCTAAAGAATTTGGAAAGCCACCTCGGGGGTGGAAGTAATCATATAAAGGGTTTGGCAGTTCTTGATGGCTGTTGCCAACGGGCCGGGTTTGTTGCTTATCTGATCAAGTAATAAATACCGCTTTTCATTTGTTATGAAAAATAACTTAAAACTCGAGAGGAAAACAAAAATGGTTTTAAAGCACGGCTCAACCCGGCCAAGGTGTCAAATACTGTTTGCAATTAACCAGACCGCCTCCCTGCCTTTACTACCCGTGTGTCTCCGTGACATTTAAAAAAAATTTTTTTTATTTATTCATTTTAGAGAATAGAGAGAAGAATAGAAAGAGGGAGAGAGAGAGAGAAGGGGGGAGGAGCAGGAAGCATCAACTCCCTTATGTGCCTTGACCAGGCAAAAGCAGGGTTTCAAACCCGCGACCTCAGTGTTTCCAGGTTGATGCTTTATCCACTGCTCCACCACAGGTCAGGCTCTCCCTGACTTTTAATAGTTCTCAACTGTTGTTTCTTTTCCACCTAATGCTGGTTACTATGTGGCCTTCATATTATTTAGTAGCTATAATGTGGGGCTGGAGTTGTTACACTGTAACTTTATGAAATCATTTTCCAGTTGTTGGGGGTGCAGATTCTTTTCCATTTTTAACCCCTAGTCCTGTCCATGGATTTTGCTAAAAACATCTTTTAAGTTTATAGATTTTTTTTCCCTGTTGAATTATTTCTGCGAAACAATTTCCAGGAGGAATAACACTACTTTTTTCCTTTTCAGAAAACTGATTGGGAGGTAGCTATTAAAAGTATTAATAAGAAGAATTTGTCCAAATCACAAATACTGCTTGGGAAGGAAATTAAAATCTTAAAGGTATGTTTCTTGAGGTGGTATTTCATACTGCGTTAAAACTTATTTTAAATGAACACATGATGACGTACATACTTTGTAATCTTGGTAGTTGGACCCAAGTTTGAGAATTCTTACCTGTTGCTTTTATTTTTGCATGCCCTGTTTTTTAAAACACTGAGCATTAAAAAAAAAGAAAGAAAAGAAAAAGATGTTAGTGGCTCTTGTCCAATGCTTAGAGGGATTCTGTGGAAACTCGTTTTAGTTTCTAATAATTTCTTTTCCTCCTTCCCCGATTGTGCTGTTGTTTGAGGAGAGACAGGCACCTCCTGTACGTTTCTTACTCTCTTCTGTTGTCGACCCCTTCACCGTACAGATGAGTTTACGGAGAGCCTGGTGCCCTTGGGGTCTCATTTTCCTTGGAAGTCGTCTTTTTAGATCACTCACAAGCAGTGTCATCCAAGTGAGATAGATGCGTTGAGTCAAAGACTCCAGTGGTCACATACATTCTGTATGCTAAATACTCCTTGAAGAGTCTCTGAAGCACTTGGCTCAGTAAGGAAAGTCTGAAAATCGTGCAATGCAGGAATGGGTCGGTGCAGGTGGATACGGCCCAGTATTTCCCAAGCTAACAGGAGTGTGGACCCCTCGTCTGTTATGTGGATGGCCCTTTGAGCAAAGCGTTATACTTCATTTTCTTTCAGCCAAATAATGTGCTCTTAAGAAGCACTGTGTAATTTTATGCCTCCGTTGCTGTTACAAATTATCTATTAAACTTAAAAGGTTAGCAGAAAGTCTGTAGTCATACTAACTATGATGCTTATTTTGTAAACAAGTACTCTGATAAGTACCTTGTTAAGCATCTAAGAAACAATAGTGGTAAAAAGATATTTAGGCCCCAAGTAAAATGTTACAATAACAGAACTGCCGTGTACTAGAAATAGCATATATGTACGTGTGTGTATACTTAAATTAATTTTTATTTGGATATTAAAATGCATTAACATTATTAAAATAAAATATGAATATTTTGAATTCTTCATTTTCTTAACAGGAACTTCAGCATGAAAATATCGTAGCACTCTATGATGTTCAGGTACTTTTGGATTAAAAAAAAAACTGTCATGTCTCTTAATAAGGAACTTACGTTTTCTTCCTATTTCATAGACATTTAAGTGTGAATCTTTATAGAAATAGAAAATTGCCTTATTCTTGTTGAAAATATATATAGCTTGAGTTATATACTTAGTAATTAAGAAGTTGTTTAAAAAAAAGTGTGGGACAGTAGGGTAGAACAAGCCATGAGCTGCAAGAGTAAACTTTTTCAAGACTAATACCATGCTTTGTTCTAAAGGTCAAGCGGAGGAGGGCTGACACCAGACCTAGCATCCCAGTGATCAGTGTAGGAAAGACTGTTGTGGACAAATAAAAAATTAGCGCTTTTTTCTTATTGCAAAAGCAACATCTGCTAGTTGTAGAGATGTTAGAAAGTAAACAGGAAGGAAACTGCATATTCATGTCCCAGATAGAGCTGTGACGATCCCCATGGCGTGTCATGTTTTATTTGGAGATGGAACAGCTGGTTTCTGAAGTCATCTTCTAAGGCGGCATTTCTGTATTGTCAAAACTGCCCTTGGAAATCTTTTTTTAAAGAGCCCGCCTGTGGAGCAACTTACTGTTTCTGGGATGGAGCACCAGAGCAAGTAGTTGGCTTATAGTTAGAGGGCATATTGTGTTCTAAAAATCCTTCTTTAACTACTAGAATCACATTTGCCTAGTGTGGTATTCACCCTCAAGGCTCTGAGATCTGAGGTCAGAGTCAGCCAAGATGCATGATTTGCATTATTTCATTCTTTTGTTTTGCCATATATATTTTTTAATTTTAATATTTAATTTTTTTTTAGCAAGAGAGAAAGAGGGACAGACAGACAGGAAGGGAGAGAGATGAGAAGCATCGACTCATAGTTGCAGCACCTTAGTTGTTCATTGATTGCTTTCTCACATGTGCCTTGATTGGGGGGGGGGTGTTGTCATGTCTGTGATCCCACGCTCAAGCCGGTGACCTCTGGGTTTTGAACCTGGGTTCTCAGTCTCCAGGTTGATGCTCTATCCACTGTGCCACTGCCTGGTCAGACCTGACTCATTAAAATACCAATTGGAAGAAGTTTCTATGCTAAGTTCTCTTTATTTCATAGGGTAGCTCTGTTTTGAAGGAGATCTCGTTGCACAGAAATGCTCTAAACTAGCTGTTCGGAGACCCTCTTTTTTATTTGTAGTCTATGGGAACTGATAACTTTTATAAAATCCAATAAAAATAAATTATGAGAACAAAATTAAAAAGGCTCTACAAACAGATGCCCAAAGTTTTTATTATTAGGTTCAACAACAGACATAAAATTACTTTGTTGTTAGTTTAAATCTTTAAAAATTCTTATTCTTAATTAACATGATAAGAATTGTTATTGAAGAATCAGCTAATCAGTCTTTGAATTACTTAACCAAGCAACAGAGCTGGAGCTACATAAATTTGAGAGACTGGGTAAAATTTCTCAAATCAGTTCCTTAAAACCAGTGTTACCAAGATGCGATGAAATGTTTTCAAGGGAATTGCCAAACATCCCCAGATAATGTGATTGCCTCCAAATCAACGTAAAAACCAGAAAAACAAAAGCAAAGTGTTTTGGACAGTGTATTCCAGAAATCGAGTGTGCAGTCAGTGTTGCTAGAGGGATTATCAATGCATTGCTCCAAATCATGAACTTCCAATGTAGAAATGCTTCCCTGAGGCTAGAGAATCCTTTTTTTCCCAGGTGGTAAATTTACTATAACCATAACCAAGATATGGATCTTTCTGTAGTTCTTTCATGAACAGAATTGAACTTTTTTTTTAACAAGAGGAGGGGAGCCAGAGACAGACTCCCGCATGTGCTGGGACCAGGATCCACCAGACAAGCCCACTAGGGGGCCATGCTGTGTTGCAACTGGAGCCATTTTTATTTTAGCGCCTGAGGCAGAGGCCATGGAGCCATCCTCAGTACAGAGGTCAGCTTGCTCCAATGGAGCCCTGGCTGCAGGAGGGGAAGAGAGAGACAGAGAGAGAGAGAGAAGTGAGAGGGGGAGGGGTAGAGAAGCAGATGGGCGCTTATCCTTTGTGCCCTGACCAATTGACCCAGGATATGCCGGGCTGACACTACCACTGAGCCAACTGGCCAGGGCCCAGAATTGAACTTCTTAATGACTACATCAGTGTCATCAAAACCACATTTGCGCCTGACCTGTGGTGGCACAATGGGTAAAGCGTCAACCTGGAATGCTGAGGTCGCCGGTTCAAAACCCCAGGCTTGCCTGGTCAAGGCACATATGGGAGTTGATGCTTTCTGCTCCTCCCCCATCTCTCTCTCTCTGTCTCTCTCTAAAATGAATAAATAAAATCTGAAGAAAAAAAAAAACCTCATTTGCCTTTGAAGCTGAGATTCTTAAATCATTGTTGGGGATTTAAACTTTCCTTGCTAATGGATTCTGTGATTTCTTTTCACTTGTTTAATAATGAGTAGGCATAGTATTTTTGTTCCAAGTTATTTTTTAAAATTTGTGCTTAATGTTTTTCTAATCTAAATGATGTTTAATATCATTTACTTTTTTTTTTCTTAAATATCATTTACTTTTAAGGAATTACCCAACTCTGTCTTCCTGGTGATGGAGGTAAGTAGTATACAAGCTTCTGTTTATTTCAAATTCCTTTTAGTTAGTATGCACTTTAAAATCGAGAGTAGATAATTATTTGTAATTTTGAATTAATAAAGTTGATTCAGTGATTTAGATTCTACTTTATAAGGAAAATAGTATTGAATATTTTTGATTCTATACTTCTTATGTTTTTCAGGCTAGATTTACATTAGATACAAGTGAATTTTTAATTAAAATTAGCTGATAATGAGTTGAATTAATCTTGAACTGGTATCCTTATTTTAATTACTTTTTCTTTTCTATATCAGTATTGCAATGGTGGAGACCTGGCAGATTATTTGCAAGGTAATTTTTTGTGTGTGTCAGTGTTCAGTAAAGACAGTACTATAATCTATTTAATTCTGAGAGTTATTTCTGAAATATGCTATCTCTGTTTTCTTTACTTATATAGAAACATTCAGTAAATATTTGTGGTCACTTTGCTGCCTAATTATAGGTTGTGGTAGTTTTGTTCTCAAACTGTACTTGTGTGCAAGTACTTACCTTCTTTGTGCTTCCGTTTGACAGTAGTGTTTGAGAGGTGGGTCCCCTTCCCAAAAGAGAATAAGACCAAGCTGATTTCTCTTCTTCAAAGGACTTAGGGGTTGCCACCAGTGAACATTTAGCCCCTTCCATTTCTTTCAAAATAAAAAGAAAACTGTAATGGAAGAATGAATCCAAAAGTGGTATTGATTAATGTGTAATTGATGAATGTGCATCTTTTAAAAAAAATTTATGTGTTGATTTTAGTGAGAGAAGAAGGGAGAGAGAGAGAGAGAGACAGGAACATTCATCTGTTCCTGTATGTTCCTTGATTGGGGATCAAATTGGCAACCTTTGTGCTTCAGGATGACACTAACCAACCGAGCTGTCTGGCCAGGACTAATGTGAATGTTTTATGTAAATTTAAAAAATGTGGCTCAGCTGGTTGGCTCAGCAGTAGGGCGTTGGCTTGGCATGTCCTGGGTTCGATTCCCAGTCAGGGCACACAGGAGAAGTGACCTTCTGCTTTTTCACCCCGCCTCCCCCTTCTCTCTGTCTCTCTCTCTCCTCCTCCTGCAGCCAAGGCTTGGTTGGTATGAGCGCATTGGCCCCGGGTGCTGAGAATGGGTAGTAAATCCCCAGTGGAGTTTCAAGGAATTATACTGGTGACTTTTAGACTCATTGCAGTAAGTTTATGTGTGTGTGCTGACTATATTTGAGTAGTTATGTGCCAGGCCTTTATCTAAAGTCTCTGTTATTAAATGTGCTATCTTGTTGTATTATCACAAAAATCCAATGTGATTGATGTATTTTCAGCTTTTTATTGACGAGGCGTGAGCACAGAGGGAGCCTCTTCTAGGTTTGCACAATAGGTCGGAGTAGGGGCTAGAATCTGAACAAAGGCACTTTGACTCCAAACCAAGCTTTTCAGCAATGCCCTGTAGTATTTACTGCTCCTGACCACCTACTGCTTCTTTAGTGAAAGCGGTTTAAAGCATTTCTCCTTAAAGGTGTCTTTAGTTGTGAGAGATACGAGGGGGCGGGAGTGTTGGGCAGCAGGGGCCGGGAGGGGAGGCAGGTGTGAGGACACGGACTCCTTACAGGTCTAAGTGGTGGCCATGTCCAAGTCTCCCCATTCAAGGGTCTCACCTGTTTTGAAGTTGGGGCCGTAGAATGATTGGAATCAAATATGGACATTCGTCCCAGATATTTGACTCACAGGAAGGGGGACTTAGTGTTTGGCTTGTCCGTTTGTTGGGCACCTGTTGTATTAAGACGGTGAGAGGGGAAGACAAAGGAGCACACCAGGGAGAACGAGCGGCGGCCGGTGAGAACTGCTGAGATGGCGGGTCTCTCCGTGGACTTGATACTGAAGTGAGAAGCGGCTTCCCCCGTGCTCGGCTCCTTAACAGCGGGATCCTGCTGATGGCACGTGCAGGCGGCACTGACTGTGTGTGCTTAACCACATGCGTGTGACTCCTCTCCTGCCAGCTAAAGGGACCCTCAGCGAGGACACCATCCGCGTGTTTCTGCATCAGATTGCGGCTGCCATGCGGATTCTGCACAGCAAAGGGGTCATCCACAGGGACCTCAAGCCACAGAACATCTTGCTGTCCTACGCCAGCCGCAGGAGACCCAGCGTCGGCGGCATTCGCATCAAGATAGGTGCGTGACCGGGTGCCGCTCCATGCAAGGGACGCTTCTGAGACCCTTAAGTATGTTTAGGTGGTTTCAGTTCAGCTTTAGTAGATCGAGTGATTTTGCCGCACTTTGGAAATGTTTATTGGGTTGTGTTAGGCATTTGAGCAATGTGAACCCTTTACATTATTGGCAGTCTGTGCTGAACTTCTCTGGGACTCCTACCGGGAACCCTGGCAGGAAACCCCGCTCCTCCCCGGAGGGGAGCCCAGGTCCTGTGGTCCTTGGCAGCAAAGGCGTAGCCCACACGTTTTACCACAAATGCGATTCATTTCTTTACATACAGAATTATTTTTTAGATTAAAAAAATTATTTATTTTAGAGACGGGGGGGGGGGGGTAGAGAGAGAGAGAAGGAAGGGACAGGAGCAGGAAGCATCAGCTCCCATATGTGCCTTGACCTGGCCAGCCCAGGGCTATGAACGGGTGACCTCAGTGTCCCACGTTGACACTCTATCCATTGCGCCACCACGGGTCAGGCCAAGTCACGGGATTTTAACACAAGACGTCTAAGAGACCATTGAGTTCAGTCTAATCTGGCAGGCGTTTTAGAACTCTTGTGTCTCAGTTACTTGGGGCAGTTTGTAATGCTAGATTGAAGAATAAAAAGTTTTCCTTAGCTGTTAGAAAAATAATTTCTTAGCAATATTTTAAGAAATTTTTGATGTTGTATAGGATACATCTGATATCTGCAGTATAAAAACAGTTCAAGTTCTATACCTGGTACTGATACTTAATGAGGGCTGTATTAATGAATTACTTATTTTAATTAGCATCTTATCTTGCAAAGCTCGTGCTTTCTCAGTCGTAGAACTTGTGCAGAGCAGTGACTTGTACGATGGGTGGTAACTGCTGTTCCTTGGTTTGTCAGAGGAGAGGTAGCTCCCTTTCTTTCTTTTTTTTTGGTAAACAGTCTTATTCAGTGGCTGATAACGTCTCACAGTTCTTGTGCCCTCTTGTATCTTGAAAAACCATATGATATATGTTAAGTGTGAACAAAGGGATCACTTGTTTTTCTCCTTTTATTTTGTGAAATAGCGGATTTCGGTTTCGCTCGTTACCTGCACAGTAACATGATGGCCGCAACCCTGTGTGGGTCCCCAATGTACATGGTGAGTGAGTGTCTGCGTCTGAGCGTGCCCACAGAGCCACGAGCCCTGGGCGTGAACTGGAGTGCTTGTTCACAGGCGGGATGTGATTTTACATGCGGTCTGAGCTGTCACTTGTGTCACTAACACTGGTGCTAACTGGCATGCTATCCTACAGACATATTTTGTGTTAGCATAGTGGGCTGTAAAGCTAGTCGTCTCTGCTCATTGCTCTTTGTGTTAGTTTTAAAATTTAGTCATTGAGGTAGAAATTTCCTTTTAGGTTAAATTGAAGATAAAAACTGACAAAGTATGGTCATGCTATATTGATCTATGATATTAGGAATACTTAAGACACCACTTGGAATGCCTCTTCAGCTGGAGAGTATGCTGATCTTTGGCTGGTGTCTCAACAAGATCCCTGTGGTGTTCTCTTCATCAGTGTCCCAGTTAAAGCCGAAAAGTCCCAGCTTTCCTCCTTAGCCTTCCATGTGCAAACTGTCGGGTCTAATTGGGAAAGTTACGAGACTTCTGATGGCAAATAGTAAGTCTAGAAATACCTGAATTCTAGGACTTCAGAATCCAGTGACATAAATATTGTGCCACTTTCAATTCTAAGTTTAAAATGGGTTTATTTTCCATTAGGATTTCATCTAATCTAAAATCAGGTTTGAAATCAAGGGAACCTAGTAATCAAAGTTAAAAAAAGTATTTTTAGCCTGACCAGGTGGTGGCGCAGTGAATAGAGCGTCGGACTGGGATGCGGAAGACCCAGGTTCCAGACCCCGAGCTCGCCAGCTTGAGCGCAGGCCCATCTGGTTTGAGCAAAAAGCTCACCAGCTTGGACTCAAGGTCGCTGGCTCCAGCAAGGGGTGGCTCCGTCTGCTGAAGGCCCGCGGTCAAGGCACATGTGAGAAAGCAATCAACGAACAACTATGGTGTTGCGACGACAATGAGAAACTAATGATTGATGCTTCTCACCTCTCTCCATTCCTGTCTGACTCTCTCTCTGTCCCTTTAAAAAAAAAAGTATTTTTACATTAGATTTACTTTTTTTTTTTGACAGATACAGAGAATCAGAGGGATAGATAGATACAGATATAGATATATAGATATATAAACGGTAAATAAAATGATGTTAATATACGGTAATCTTAAAATTACTTTGCACTCCTTGAGTATGAAGTTAGCCCAGCCATGGACACATAGCTTTAAGGATAAGAGAGAGTGCTTGGGCTAATTTTTAAAGGAAATTGACTCGGTGAGAGATCTGCAAGGAACAGTAGAAATGTTATGCCCGGAAAATGAATTTTCACCTTCTTTTAATACGTTTGACATTTCTATTTGATGTTTGTTCTGATTGATGGTATTTTTAAAAAGCAACATCTACTGAGAGGTGGGCAGATAGCTGTAACGAAGGAGCAGAGAAGCGCCTTTGCTCTTAAGACAGTTCTTACTTGTGTTCTGTGGGACTGCTTTTCTATCCTTGTAAAAGCTTTCAAATGACAGGAAAATGGGGTAATAGAGCAAACTCTCTTGTGTGTCTATCATCTCTACTTAACAAAGTTAACATCTTGCCATGTTTGCCCTGATCTTTTTATTTTTAGGAAGAAATAAAATATTTCAGAGTCTAAATTCCTAGTGTCCTCCTCCCTGTCCCCACGCCCCAGAAGTAACCTCTGTCCTGTAATTGGTGTGTGTATTTCTTTATCACTAGTTTAATACTCTTGCTGTATTTATGTGTTCATAATAATACATATACAAATGCTGTTTCTACAGCTTCTTTTCATGCGACATTGTTTTTTTTTTTTTTTTTTAATTTTTATTCATTTTAGAGAGGAGAGAGAGAGAGAAAGGGGGGAGGAGCTGGAAGCATCAACTCCCATATGTGCCTTGACCAGACCAGTGCAGGGTTTTGAACTGGTGACCTCAGCATTTCCAGGTCGTTGCTTGATCCACTACACCACCACAGGTCAGGCCATGCGACATTGTTTTTGAGATTCACCACTAAGTCCCAGTGTGAGGAAGTAGTTCAGTGTTCATTATAGTGTCATTTTAATTAGGGAACTTTCACCGTGGGTTTTTATTTTGGCAGTTTTATTAGCACTGTGACCTTTTCCAGTCAGCTCACATATGGATATTAATTATGTAAATAACGCGTGTCTCTTGGCTTTTCTCACCCCCAGGCTCCCGAGGTTATTATGTCCCAGCATTACGACGCTAAGGCGGACCTGTGGAGCATAGGGACAGTAATCTATCAATGTCTGGTTGGAAAGCCACCTTTTCAGGTACCTTGACGTTTTTCTCAATGTGCTCCGTTTTGGGATCTTCTCATTTTGCGGTTAGTTGCCTTTGACTTATAAAATGGAGACTGCTTTGAAAGCGGTGGCTTTGGATCCTTCCTGACTTACTTTGATTTTGTTATGGGCAGAGACTGCCGCCCTGAGCCAGACCATGTTTTCCTCTTCCGTCTGCCTTCCCTCTGGAGTTGGGCTGAGCAGGAAGCCGGGTGCCTGTCCTCCAGGGCAGTGAGCGCTAGTGAGGGTCAGTCTAACAGGCCGGGGGAAGGTGGGTGTGGATTGTGATGTCAGCACTTCCTGCTTGGCCTGGTTTTGGGGGTTCTGGAATCCAAGTAGGGCTGAGAGCTGGTCTGGGAACACTGCTGTGAACGCTGTCTCCAGATACCTGTTCCTGTCACTGCTGAGTGAGAGCGCACTAGTTGTTCCGCTTTATAGAATTATTTTGGGTCTGTCTCCCTTCCTCCTCTGCCCTAGCACCTGTCAGTAAGAGTGTAATCACAGTGATTCCTGTGCAGCTCATGTCACGTAACTACACAGAGGTTTCTGGATCTGAGCACTGCAGACAGAGTGAAATTATCTGCCTACTACGGCATTTAAAAATGAGGGGCGCAGCCGGGTTAGCCGTTCCTAGTCTGGTTTGTCCGTGCAGGCAGCTGGCCTGCTCGTGGCTCTCCCTGTGAGAGCGCTGACGTCCCTGTCACTGCAGGGGCCGAGAGTCCCTTCGAGTCCTAAGGTGAAATACACCCGGATTGCATACGATTAAGCCAGTGCTTCTTCACCTGGGTCCTGTCGAACCCTAGGGGTGCGATGAGTCGGTCTCAGGGGTTCGGAGAAGCCTCTGCCGCGGAGGCCAGAATAAAGTAATACCGTCATTTGTTGTGAGTTCATGCACTTTGTTGGTTTTGTTCTTTGAGCAAGGGGATGTTCATGCACGGCTCATTTTGTGCACCAGTAAAAAAACTATACCTATGTCTTGAATTTGGAAAAAATATCATATTTTATTTATCATTAAAGAAGGGTTCGGTGAATGCGCCTATGAAACTGGTGGGTTCGGTACCTCAAAAAAGGTTAAGAACCACTAGATTAAAGGCACCTGCCAGATGAATACTGGCCATAAATATTGGTCCCTAATCTCTAGAGTAGTGGTTCTTGAGTTTTTCTAAGTTTCAGGCTTCTCTGAAAGTCTGATGCAGTGCCCAGATATGCAGAACGTGCATATAATTTTATTAAGTTCCTGCTATCCATCTATGGCTCCCTCAGCGATCCATGGCTTTCAAGTTCAGAACCTATGTCCCATAGCAAGAATATAAGCATCAATCATATGATTTGGAATTTTTGTTCCTGTTGTTTAATTAATAAACCTATTTTTTTTTTTTTTTTGAAAAACAGGCCAATAGTCCTCAAGACTTAAGGATGTTTTATGAAAAGAACAGGAGTGTCATGCCCAGGTGCGTGCTCTGGTCACACTGAGCTTTACGACCCGGGACTGCAGTGCTGCTTACTTGAGGCCTGTCTTCTGTGTGTGTCCGCTATCAAACCTTTTCTCAGTGACAGTGTGAGAGCATTCGTGTGACGGGTTAGACAGCCACTCGTGCCCCACAGGTGCCTCTGCAGTGCTGTATTGTTTCTCTGGCTCGCTGACATTTCCAAGTTTATTTAGAAGGAAGAGCTACACAGGTCCTGTGTGTTCTGTGAGGGAAAGAGATGCACACAGAACAGTCGTGCATACACTAGAAAGTGAGTTCCCTCCGGGCCTCCCCTCACCATACAGGGATAATGGGGTTTGCTGTGTGTCCGGTGAAATCTTTCTTATGCAAGCTCTGTTTTCATGTTTGTCTGCTCCTCACGCATATCTGTGTACACACACACGCACATACACGCACACGCGGGTCAGCACAAGGCATCTCGTACGTTGTCAGCTGTCCGCCCCCTTTCTGCTCTTCAGTACAACGTGGACACGTTCAGCCGCTCCCACATTCTTGCAAACGGCTACGTGGCGTCCCAGATATGTCACGTTTTGTGGAATCAGATGCTTGTTTTCGTTTCCTGGTTGCCACAAACAGGCTGTAGTGGGAGGCAGGACGACAGTGCATGCACACTGAGCGTGCCTTTAGGACGGAGTCCAAGAAATGGACCTGGTGGGCCTGACCTGTGGTGGTGCAGTGGATAAAGCGTCGACCTGGGAACACTGAGGTCGCCAGTTCAAAACCCTGCACTGGTCTGGTCAAGGCACATATGGGAGTTGATGCTTCTAGCTCCTCCCCCCTTTCTCTCTTTATCTCTCTCTCTCTCTCTCTCTCTCTCACTCTGTGTCTCCTCTCTAAAATGAATAAATAAAAAATAAATAAAAGCCTGACCTGTGGTGGCGCAGTGGATAAGGCGTCGACCTGGGAACACTGAGGTCGCCAGTTCAAAACCCTGCACTGGTCTGGTCAAGGCACATATGGGAGTTGATGCTTCCAGCTCCTCCCCCCTTTCTCTCTCTCTCTCTCTCTCTCTCTCACTCACTCTGTGTCTCCTCTCTAAAATGAATAAATAAAAAGAATTTAAAATAAATAAATAAATAAATAAAATAAAAAGACATTGTCAAAAAAAAAAAAAAGGAAGAAGAAATGGACCTGTTGGGCCAGGGGCTGCTCTGCGGACGGGCCTTTCCTGTTTGTTAGCCCACATTTCTACCTCGGTGGGTGTCGTCAGACGCCGTGCTTCGCACAGGACAGCACCAGTTAGCTGCTCGTTTATGTGCAGTGAGGCCGGCTCTGTTTTATTTGTTTCTGTCTTTGTGTAGTTTCTAGCCTGTGAAACCCAGATTCCTGTTCCTCACTCATTTCCCGTTGCCAGTAAGAGGTCTTTTCTTACTGGATTTCAGTAAGCTGCACTATTTCTCCCTTGTGCTTGTCAAGCCCCGCCCCTTTTCCAGAAAGAACTGGAGGTAGCTCTTGTTCTGACAGAGAACTCTGGAGCAGCTGTTAGTGCCGGGCTGCAGCGGCGTTGAGACTGGAGATGGTCTGTGCCCGGTCAGTGCTTTATCGTGCCAGTGCCCCGCGTGCCACTGTGGGACTTGCAGCCGGGGTCCTCCCAGGCTGGTTCTCAGAGGCAGCTGCTCGGGCGTTTTCCTCCTTGCAGCAGGGAGGCTTTAGCGCTGTCCTCCTGTGGGAATGTCCCGTTCGTGAGACTGCGTGTGCACAGCCCACTACTCAGGGTGTTGCTTCCTTTCCTCAGCATCCCCAGAGAGACGTCGCCTTATCTGGCTAATCTCCTTTTGGGTTTACTTCAGAAAAACCAGAAAGATAGAATGGATTTTGGTAAGTAATATTTTCAGATTTTGCATGCTTTCTAATTTTATTTCTGTGTATTCTGGAAAGGTTTATTTTTTTAAAAAAAGATACTAGGAGGGTTCAGAAGACAGAGTAACTCCCACTTCTTTTTGCTCGCTCTGTCTTTCACTTACTGTGTCAGTCTCAGCTGAGTGCCTGCTGTGTCCTAGGTGTGGGGTTAGAGTGATCAAATCCAGGCTCCCTCGCTGCACTTCTCGTCGGGAGAGATGCAGCCAGAGTACAGGCTCTAATTATACGCTCTATTACGAAGTGATATGTCCTGTGGAAAAAAATCAGAGAAATGAGGGTGGGTAGGAATTAAAATTTTCAATAAGGTAGTCAGTGAAGAGCTTTCCGGGAAAGTAACGTTTGAACAGAGGCTTGATGGGCGTGTGAGATCTGTGGGAGGAGCCCTTCAGGCAGGTGAACAGCCCGAACTAGCGCCCTGAGCTGGCATGTGGCACGTGGCACGTAGGCAGCTAACGACTTGGGTTTTCGCTTGAGGAACGGCGGGCGGGACGGGATGGTTCTGGCTGCCCAGGGGGGGAGGCGGGGCAGGGAGGAAGCCTGAGACTGATCGGGAGACTGGAGCAGTGGCCTGTGTGAGAGACGGAGGCGCGTAGACTGGGTGACGGCAGTGGGGGCAGTGGGGGCAGTGGGCATGGTAAGAAATTGTTGAATTCTGGGTTGTGGAGGTAAAGGCAGCGGCATTTCTGGACGGACTGGGGTGGGTGTGAGAGGAAGAAAAGACTCAGATGAACCCCCAGGTCTGTGGGCTGAGCAGCTGGGAGGATGGAGCGGAGGCTGCATGACGGGCGGGGCTGTGATAGAGCCGGCGTGGGGGGTTAGTGCAGGCTGACGTGCTAAGTGTAAGATGCCGTTTGACGTCTGTGCAGATGTCAGAGGTGCTGGACAGATCAGAGCAGAGCTCAAGGCTGGGGAAATACTTGGGAAAGAATCTGGGAAGAAGGAATGACGGAGAAACAGCCTTGTATCTTGGTAGAAAAGCCCCTAACTTAAAAAGTGGGGGTTAGGCCTGACCAGGCGGTGGCGCAGTGGATAGAGCGTCGGACTGGGATGCGGAGGACCCCGGTTCGAGACCCCGAGCTCGCCAGCTTGAGCGCAGGCCCATCTGGCTTGAGCGAAGGCTCACCAGCTTGGACCCAAGGTTGCTGGCTCCAGCAAGGGGTTGCTCGGTCTGCTGAAGGCCCGTGGTCAAGGCACATGTGAGAAAGCAATCAATGAACAACTAAGGTGTCGCAACGGCAACGAAAAAGTAATGATTGATGCTTCTCACCTCTCTCCGTTACTGTCTGTCTGTCCCTGTCTATCCCTCTCTCTGACTCTCTGTCCCTGTAAAATAAAAAGGGGGTGGGGTTTAGGAAGCCAGGGAGGGGCACTTCCCTGTGGGGACCCCTGTAAACTTGTGCCCTGTGGCAGCTTGGCTCAGCGCAGCCCTACAAGTGTGGGCTGGGTGCCCCTCAGAGGTCACTGCCTCTGTCTTGGGGTTTTAGACTATTAAGTGGACTCTTACCATGATTGTGAACCTTTCTTCTTTTATAATATAAGCATTAAAGCTAAATATTTCCAGGTACTTTAATTTGTCTCAGTCTACTCAAATACTGCTTCCCCACTTCCAGTGTGATGAAAAACTTAGACTGTTTAATATTGTAGGGTGTACCCAGGTTCTGAAGATTTAGGAAGAGCAGTTATCTTTTAAACTGGGTCTCAGCTCCTCTTTGGGGGATAGTTTGTTAACTTATTCTAATCATTCTTATGTAAAGATAGAAGGACTTCAAACTGACAGACCAGAAAAATTATAAAAATATGTTTAATGAAAATGCTTAAGCAAGTTAACTCTGATATTCAAATCTTTAGGAAAAAAATGTGTTTTTTTATGTAGTAATAATTACAATAATAATAGAAGCTTGCAAAAACTTATTCCAGAGCTTTGGCCTGTTAGTGTATATTATGGAAATCCACAGAAGCTTCTGGATGAGACGGACTGGGACTTAAATTTTATCCCTGCGCTCACCAGTGTTTTGACACTGGCAAAGATAACATGGCCTTTAGGAGCCATAATTTCCTTACCTGTGAAAGAAAGATAACACTGTGCATAACACATGTGAGGATTGATGAGCAATTGGTATGAGAGGCGCTCAGTTCATTGTCCTAGTAGATGTTCTCGGGAGGTGACAGCCCTCATGGTTTCTGTACAAGGGAAGGATGAAATAGTCCGAATATATATTAATGTTTTGTGAAGTTGGAATTCAACTTCAGTTCATGAGGTTGGTAAATATTTTTATTTTTCAGAGGGAGAAATTAAATCGAGAGTTTCTCTATAACCATAAGAAATATGGGTCGACAGTGAAACAACATACTTAGGGATAATAGTTTTAAAATTATAGATGATATTAAATATTTATATACTTCCCATGCCATTGCAGTTGATTGGAAAGTGGTACCAGAGAGTCTTTGCGTTGAGTCTGTCTAGTTTCTTTATACCCTTTCTTTTTCATCCGTGTTATGTCCTTGTAAAAGTCAGCATAAAAAATCTTACATGTCAAACTAGAATTCATGTATATATGTATATTTTTGGTCTAAGGTAAAATACTCATGCTTCTCTTCAAAACACGGGACACTTCCATTCCTTTGCAAGTGTTGTGATTGACGTTTACTTTAAGGTCTGTGGTGTGTTCATTTCAGTGAAACTCATCCAGCTTTCAGAGCAGAGGATGCTTCAGTGACAAAGTTCAGCCTGCACCTTACCTTGTACTACTTAATACACCTCCGGTGGTGCTGGGCCTTCTCCTTGCCTGCTCTGACACTTAATGTCGTATAGGTTGGAGACTGAATGACAAGTGAGGTTATCTTTGTGGGTTTTCTAAGAAGTAATGAAGTAATTCACACACACAGGAAAATCAAGGGAGTGGAATCGTGAACTAGCACGTGCTGATCTTCATCTCACTGTCACGCTTATCACGAAGCTTCCCTTCTAGGTGGACAGTGAAGACGTGAGTTTTTTTAAAATAGGGTGTTTTTTTTTAAATAGTTTTTTGAAACTAGCCGAAGGAATACTTCTTCTGTGATAGAAGGATAGAATTAGTGCACAGGTCAGCTACTTAGGTTTCTCCCAGGACAGGGAGCAGCCTTAGTCCCCGGTGCCCTGTGGCAGGGCTCGGTGCCCAGGGTTGTCCGCCCGGGGGCCGCACGCCCAAGAACACCCGCACTGCCGTGGGTGTGGGGCGCTGTGTTGGTAATGGTGCTGAAAATCCACAGTTACTGCTTTAAAGTTTTCATTGATTGAGAATTGCTTATAATTTGATACGTTTTTGATTTATAAAAACATGCTTTTACATTCAAGGGGTATTGAGGCAACATAAATAAGTTACTTATTTCTGATCGCAAGGCCTTATGTTGACTACGTTGACAAGATGAACTGTTTGCTAGTCAGCCTCATTGTAAAGGTTGCATTCTCATTTTTCATTGCAGAAGCATTTTTTAGCCATCCTTTTCTTGAGCAAATTCCAGTAAAAAAATGTGAGTACCACTCTTTGCATTTTTACTAAAGAGTAAAAGCAAGCTTATGGAAAAATTAGTATTCTGTATTATAAAATTAATTTTTTATTGTGTTCTCGAGATTTCATGGACCTTTTTTAAATACCTGTAGTTGTTCTGTTCAGCGACAGTTCTGTTTTTCCTTCCAAATCCGAGCTGACGTCGTTTTAGTAATTGCTGCATTTAATAAGGAGGGGAGTGTACGTATTTGGTCAGCGCACAGATGTAGTCTGGCAGCTGTTCCTACGAGACGAGTCGTGTACGGGACTGCAGAGCGCCGTCTCCCGTCTGTCTGTCCTCACAGCCTGCCCGGTGCCCGTGCCTGCGCCCGTGTCTGCCAGCTTCGTCCCCGGGGGCTCCTGCGGTGGCTCACCGTCCGGCCGCTTTGCCTCTCCAGTAAGTGCTGGCTTTGTTCACAGTCGTTTCAGAGTCACTGCCGTGCTCAGAGGGAGCCCGTAGATGTGCTGTGGACATTCCTTCTCTTCCTTTTCTTTTCTAAGTTTTTAGGGATTTTTTTTTTTACAGGGACAGAGAGAGGGATAGATAGGGACAGACAGACAGGAACGGAGAGAGGTGAGAAGCATCAGTCATTAGTTTTTCGTTGCCGTTGTGACACCTTAGTTGTTCATTGATTGCTTTCTCACATGTGCCTTGACCGCGGGCCTTCAGCAGACCGAGCCACCCCTTGCTGGAGCCAGCAACCTTGGGTCCAAGCTGGTGAGCTTTTGCTCAAGCCAGATGGGCCCGCACTCAAGCGGGCGACCTCGGGGTCTCGAACCTGGGTCCTTCTGCATCCCAGTCCGACGCTCTATCCACTGCGCCACCGCCTGGTCAGGCTTTTTAAGTCTTTACTTATTGCTTTTACAGAGAGGAGCAAGGGGTGTGGGGTGCGAAGTATCAAGTCGTACTTGTTTCACCTTCGTTGTTCATTGTCTGCTTGTTGTATGTCCCTTGACCGGGCAAGCGCAGGGTTTCAAACTGGTGACCTCAGCGTTCCAGGTCAGTGCTTTATCCACTGCGCCCCACAGGCCAGGCATGGACATTCTCTTTCTGCACAGTGTTTACTGGTGCTGCTGAGGCTCAAGTCAAGTACACCTAGATTTTTACATCTGCCCTTATTTAGCTGTGTAAGCTTTTTTTCTTTTCTTTTTTTTTTAAATATTTTTTTAAACTTTTTTTATTCATTTTAGAGAGGAGACACAGAGTGAGAGAGAGAGAGAAAGAGAGAGAGAGAGAAGGGGGGAGGAGCTGGAAGCATCAACTCCCATATGTGCCTTGACCAGGCAAGCCCAGGGTTTTGAACCTGCGACCTCAGTGTTCCCAGGTCGACGCTTTATCCACTGCGCCACCACAGGTCAGGCGCTTTTTCTCTTTTTTTAAAGATTTTATTTATTTATTTTTAGAGAGAGGGGAGAGATACAGAGATAGAGAAGAAGGGGGAAGAGCAGGAAGCATCAACTCCCATATGTGCCTTGACCAGGCAAGCCCAGGGTTTCGAACCGGCAACCTCAGCGTTCCAGGTCGACGCTTTATCCACTGCGCCACCACAGGTCAGGCAGCTGTGTAAACCTTAGCAAGAAATTTTACCTTTCTGAGCTGTCTTCGTCTGAACCAGTGAATACTCTGCTCTCACTTTTCTATGCCCTGTGAGGTTGGGGAAGATGATACTTGTGAACAAAGAGTGTCTGTGACAGCCTGACCAGGCGGTGGTGCAACGCACAGACGGTTGGCCTGGGACACTGAGGACCCAGGTTCGAAACTCCAAGGTTGCTGGCTTGAGCGTGGGGGTCATACACATGACCCAGTCCTCGCTGGCGTGAGCTCAAAGGTCGCTGGCTTGACTAAGGGGTCACTGGCTCAGCTGGAGCCCCCTGGTCAGGGAACGTAGGAGAAGCGATCAGGGAACAGCTGAGGTGCTGCAGCAACAATTGAGAGGGTTTCAGGGATTCGAAATGTGAGGAGATTAAACATGTGCATGTGCGGAGGGGGGGGTGTTAGCATAACGAGGGGGGGAGGTCAGGACCTCGCAGAGGGGGAGAGAAGGGAATTAGAGCACAGGTGGAGGATGAACTTTGAATGCAGGGAGAAGCGTCTCTTCCTCCCAGATGGTTGTGGACGCAGATAATTTACAAATAGTGGAGAAGAAATTAGAAAGGTTTGCCTGAGCCCCTGGCAGGAAGTTGTGGACATACTCGGAGTCTCTCAGCTCTCCTGCTTCTTACTTGTGATCTTGGGCAAATCCTGATTTTCTGAATTTTGTCTAGTTAGAAGTGAAATGGATTTCCTAATGGGGTGAAAGTTAGATAATACATGGAAGGCTCTCCACAGTGCCCAGCCCGTGATTGACGTCCAGTGGAGTTAGTCCCATGATCTTCCCTCCTTGAGACGTAGACGTTCTCTCCAAAAAGTAATGAGACTTTATGTCACGTGCATGTCACACACGGGCGAGCGAGTGAGGAGCTTTGAAACTGGGTGTTTAAGATGGGTTAAAAGCATTATGTAATATCTTGTCTTAAATGGAGATGAAGGTTAAATCTAATGGGGACTTAACACAATGAATTTATATTAAGTTATGAAGGTTATTGTTGTAGAAAACCGTCATATAATGAAGGCATTCAGTTAGAGCTGCCCCTGGAGTCCTTGGACTGGGTGTGCTTGCAAGGTGTTGTAAGTCCCTGGACATTTCGTTTCTGTCGTTAAGTGGACGACTGTTGACCGTCTGCTGTGCTAGGTTGTGAACTGAAACGGGGGACGTTGAGACGGTCCAAACTCAGCTCAGACACTGGGAGAGGCACACGGGCTCACGTGACAAGCGGCAGGACGCATTTTTAAGGCTTGCTTTTGGACAACATTTAAGGAGCCTATTTACAAGGAGATTGGAAACTGCTTTTCTAGGAGGAAGATTTCCAAAGAGGATTTTTGAAATTTTAGATGGAATTGAACATTATACTCACTTTTATGAAAAAACATAGTCTTTAGTGTACTGCCTATTCTGACTTGCACTTACTTATTAGGCCAATGGGTTTTTGGTTTTTTCTTTTCTTTTAAATTTTATTTATTTATTTTCAGAGTGAGAAGAGAGAGAGAGAGAGAGAGAGCGAGAGAGAAGGGGGAGGAGCAGGAAGCATCAACTCCCATAGGTGCCTTGACTGGGCAAGCCCTGGGTTTCAAACTGGTGACCTCAGCATCCAGGTCGATGCTTTATCCATTGCGCCCCTGCAGGGCAGGCTCTTAGGCCTGTTTAATTTTATGTTGTCGATTTTAGTCCCTCGCAGATCTGCAGCACATTCAGGAAGAACACCTGTCCCCCCCACCGCTGGCCCCCCCCAGCTGTCTGCAAGTGTCCAAAGACTCTGCCAGCACCAGTAGCAGGGCTTCCTCCTGTGACACAGACGACTTTGTTCTGGTCCCGCACAGCGTCTCGTCGGACCCCTCCTGTGAGTCTTCTCTGCCTACACCGTTCCGTTCCTTAATTTACCAGGCGAGCGTTTCTGGCGGGGTGTTGTGTTGTTGGATCACACTCTCGAGTAGAGGCATTTGGTTTAATATTTTGAATTCCCGTTACATACCTACCTTTCTAAAATCTGCTCCATCACCTTCCATAAAGCAGTAATCAGCTTCTGTTTGTATCTAAAGAAATAGAGAAGCCAGCAGAATAAGAGAAGTTAAATTAAATTTAAGGAAAGGGTTTAAAGGAAGGCCTTCAGAATTGCTCAGTAACAGCAACAGTTTATGGGCAAATTGGGATTAGGGGGGACAGTACTCAAAACCTTTATAAGACATTATTTATTTATTTATTTATTTATTTATTTACAGGGACAGAGAGAGAGTCAGAGAGAGGGACAGATAGGGACAGACAGTCAGGAACGGAGAGAGGTGAGAAGCATCAATCATCAGTTTTTCGTTGTGACACCTTAGTTGTTCATTGATTGCTTTCTCACATGTGCCTTGACCGCAGGCCTTCAGCAGACCGAGCAACCCCTTGCTGGAGCCAGCTACCTTGGGTCCAAGCTGGTGAGCTTTTGCTCAGGCCAGATGGGCCTGCGCTCAAACTGGTGAGCTCAGGGTCTCGAACCTGGGTCTTCCGCATCCCAGTCCGATGCTCTATCCACTGCGCCACCGCCTGGTCAGGCTATAAGACATTTTAAAAGGGACACAATGAACCAGTTGCACATGTTAAATAGTGAAAAACATACATGAATACTGCAGTAAATGTGACACTTTCCCTTGGAAAGGCCTGATGTTTGCTATAGAAGTGGACATGTAGGGGCCGTGGCTTCTGTAGTAAGCTGGGTACTGTTCAGTGGTGACCTGCTGTCGCTCTCAGACAAGACCATGCAAGCAAGTGGCTGTGCTCAATCTGTTTCCTAATAGCAATGTGAGAAACATCCAGTTTGTATGCGTTTATTTGAACCAAGCTGACAACAGTCACTGGGAAGCAGATTCTGAATGGGTTGAAAAGAGGCCCAGGAGAAGGCAGCCTTTGCTTCTTGTTTTACACGTCAAAAGAGAAGGCGGAAGGGCGTCACATGAATTCCACTGGTGGGAGATTAGGGAAGCAGAAAGCAAAGGAGGGAGATCTCTGGACAGGACTAAAAGGATAAGAAGTAACAGGATAGAGCCCTTTGCGTATGGGGTATGGAGTAGCTAACAGTCAGCATTTACAGCCCACGCGATAGTATTTGAGCAACTAGGCGGGGTCCATGATCTGCCCTGACAGGCGGCGACTGCCCCGAGGGGTCTGACATTCCAAAGGTGCCTTATCACAGATGCAGAAAGACAACAGACAGGCTCAGGGGAGGTGAAGACGGAGCTCTCACTACCCACCACGCGCTGCTTCTAGTGAGGACGCCTTCACTTCTGCCCGTCCTCCACGGTTACTCTCGGTCTCTGTGCTCTGCGGTCTGCAGGGCAGGCTGCCGGGAATGTGTCAGGCTTCGCACGGGCCCCCTTTTCACCCACGCGAGTGCTCACGTCAGAACAACTCACGGGTAAGTAGCCGGTGCAGCAGAACTGACCGTGTGTCCTTTCTCCCCTAGATGAGATGCCCGTGGGCGCTGCCGGCAGACGGGCCTCGCATGACTTCTTGCTGTGTGGAGGGTACGTGCACATATAACTGGCTAAAGGTTGTTTTTTGAGGGGCGTCTTTGTGAGTAAAGTTATAAGAACTTTGTGTGTTCTTGATTCTAAAATTTATTTTGTTTCTCAAAATATCACCCGTGGGTCAAATGGAAGAAAGTTGGTCTTACTTGGATTTCTTTCCTTTTCCGTAAATCACGGCAGCAGGCCGTGTCCGCCAATGATGTCGTCACATGGAGAGACGGCGCCCGTCCCCGTCCCCACTCAGATCAGGAATTACCAGCGCCTGGAGCAGAACCTCAGCTCCACTGCCGGCTGCGGGACGGCTCTGCACGGCTCGCCACGGTGAGCCGGCGTTTTCCTCCTTCCTGTTGTCTGTCTGCCGGTAAAGCTTTGGGGGTCCGCATGGTGGCATCGGTAAATGCAGTGCTGGGCGCTCCCAACCACGTCAGCTACGGCTAAACCACAGCAAGGCCACCATTCAGAACCGTTTCCCATTGCTGAGAGAGAATCAGCTCCTCGCACTTAGCTGCCCTGTTATTGGCTGTGCGCTCACCGGCTGCTCCGCATGGGTGCCCTGACCTAGGCTCAAACCTGCGACCTCTGGCACACCGGTCGATGCATTATGCAATGCGCCACCCTGCCAGGGCCTCGACAGAAGCTTTATAACAGGTTACAAGGAAGCCGCCACACTGAGACTGCTGGGAGGGGCGGGCGGGCTGGTCCCACACCATGTGTGGCAGATGAAATCAGGAGGGACGCCTGGGCTATGGAGCCCCCCCCCCCGAAGAGTGAGGGGTCTGTAAAGCCCGTGGCCAAGGCCACCATCACAGCCACCTGGCCAGTGCAAGTTCGCATTAGACTCGGACAGTCAGTAATGAAACAACGGAGCCAAGAACTGGTGAGACATCAGCTTTAATTCTAGCTTGCACCCGGCGGGCAAGCAAAAACACACACTGGGCTCCAAAACCCACACATTCAGTGCTCACAAAGCTACTGACTTATCCGAGTTTCCTAGCATCAAAGCTTTCCAGCTCACCAGACTTATTCACCTCTGTTCCCCATCTCCTTCTCTCTGCACAAACTCTGCACAAACTGGCTTCTCCCTCAGCACTCCGCCATCTTGGCTGCTTCTCTCCTCCACATGGCCTTAATCTGCTCTCCTCTCTGATACTAACCTCAGGAACCAAGAGAGAGCAAGCTCCCGGTCTGCCCCACTTTATAGTGTAGATTCAAAACCTTTAATCCAGTCTACAAACAAGGAAGTCTCTGATACAAAGTCACTTATCTGAGCATAATGGGAGGATTCCTCATGAGAGTGCACCACCCACATCATCCAGTCAGTCGAAGGTGTGGCGAAAAGCTTGCTTTTAAAACTTGCACGTGGGCAGCGCCATCTTTAACAAAGTGAGCATAATATATCTCATCTGCCCAACAGGGTCTCAGCCCAGGGTGCCAGTGCCAGGAAGAGAAGCCCCCATCGTTCCTGGCTGTGAAAGGCAGTGGGGATGGAGGCTGAGGGAAAGGAGGAGGCTGCCTGGGACTGCAGCTGCCTCTGGTGGGCCTGTGCAGACTCCCTGGGACTCCCTCCCTCAGAGTTTAGCCCCGGGCAGGGGGCATGAGGGAAGGAACTGCATTGCCTGGGTATGGGGGGTGGGGGCCGAGAGCTGAGCCTGAGAGGAGCTTCCCCCAGACGAGCCTGCCCCCCATCCGCCCTGTGTGAGTCCTTGTCAACCTGCTCACACCCTTTGCCTCGCCCTGATGATCTCCTGAGGTTGCGCCCCACCCAGCTTGCTGTCCCACCGGGCATCTAGTGGCTTTTCCCTGCAAATAGCCTCTGCTGCCTCCTGCTTCAGGCTTGCCTAAAATCTGAAACAAGCAACATCTGGCCGGTTCGATCCCCGGTCAGGGCACATTCACGGACAGCTCAATGTTTCTGTCTCTCTGTCTCTTTCTCTTTCTCTCTCCCCCCCTTCCTCTCTCACTGAAATCATAAATAACATTTATAAAAATAAAGAAAGAAAGAGAAAAGTAAGAGTAAACGTTCAGCGGGCGGGTGAGAGATTCAGTACATTTCTGGAAGCCGAGCGCCTGCTGCCGTGGCTGGTATAAGTCCTGCCGTCAGAGCAGCTGTGCCCGTGTCCCCGAGGACCTGTCGGATCACCGGGTGTGTTTCCCTTCCAGGTCCGCAGTGGTGCGAAGGTCTAACACCAGCCCCGTGGGCTTTCTCCGGGTGGGGTCCTGCTCCCCATCGCCAGCGGACGCAGCACAGACAGTTGGGCGAAGACTGTCCACTGGGTCTTCCAGGCCTTACTCACCCTCCCCTTTGGGTAAGCAGAATTTAGAGCCCTTGCTTTCAGCCTCTTCACTGTGACATGTGACATGACGTTCCCTTCAGGAACCTGGGCGCACGATTAGGAACCACATTCTCTGCCCGCCCCTCACTTGTCCCTACTCTACCCCCTCTTGAGTATCTCTGAATCTGTCAGGAGGTCTGTTGACAAATGGGTCTGTGGATAGTACTTATCTCAGTAGCTTTGGGCTCTACACACACAGTCAGAAATCCTAGGTTAAAGTACATAAAATGCCTACACTGCTCACCACTCAAATCTACGAGGTTTGAAAGACACGAGTGTACCTAACGGCCCTTTGTTGCACCCATCAGCGTTCTCACAGCTGCAGGGGGCGTGGGGGCGGCTTCTCTAGAGTCTTCCTGCCCCTCCTGGAACAAGCAAAGCAAAAGCAAATAATAAAACAACAGCAACAACAAAATCGCCACCTACCATAAAAACAAAATGCAAACACAGTTTTAGTGAAACTAAGAGACACACAAAATGCTTCAAGTGTGGAGTACAGACAGGTGAGAGAGACCGGAGCAGACTCTGGGGGAAATAGCACGATGTGGTGGGTAAGAAAAGGGGTACAGAGAGGGCCCCGGGGTGGCAGATCTCAAAACTGCGAGAAAAAAAGGGGAAAAATGTATTTATGTATGTATGTATACACACACATTAAAAATATATATTATGTATGTTTCTGAAAGGAGAGGGCCACCACCCTCGTCAGAACTGCTGGAGTAGACGGAATTCTGGGGGGAGGCAGAGCGAGAGTGATTGAAGTAGTGCCCAGAGGCCCTGACTTCAGAACAAAAAGGCCACAATGATAATGGTTTAAAAAAAAGGTTCCTGGCCAGGGCACACGGGAAGCACCCATCTGCTTCTCCATCCTTCCCCTTCTCCTTTCTCTCTGTCTCTCTCTTCCCCTCCCGCAGCCAAGGCTCCATTGGAGCAAAGTTGACCCGGGCACTGAGGACGGCTCCATGGCCTCCGCCTCAGGTGCTAGAATGGCTCTGGTTACAATGGAGCAACAGCCCAGATGGGCAGAGCATCGCCCCCTGGTGGGCATGCCGGGTGGATCCCAGTCGGGCACATGTGGGAGTCTCTCTGCCTCCCCACTTCTCACTTCAGAAAAATATAAAGAAAAAAAGGTTTATATCACTGGCTCTGGCTGGTGCTGCAGCAGACAGAGCGTCATCCTGGAGCACCACGGGCACCAGCTTGGGCCTGGGGCACCAGGTCAGTCCTGGGGTCACCATCTTGATCTTGGGGCTGTGGCTATTCTGAGGGCACTGGTTTGAGCCCCAGTCAGGGTAATCGGTGTCTGCACAGCTAAAGGGACAAGTCGATGTTTCTCTCTTCCTCTCTCTTTCTCTTTCGCTCCTTCCCATCCCTCCCTCCCTCCCTCCCTCCCTCTCTCTCTCTCAAAGAAAAGTTTATATCACCACCTCATCTGTTGTAGTGGTTTTAAAGCTGTTTTTTTTTTTTTTAATATTTTTAAGATTTTATTTATTCACTTTTAGAGAGAGAAGAGAGAGAGAGAGGAGGGAGGAGCAGGAAGCATCAACTCCCTTATGTGCCTCGACCAGGCAAGCCCAGGGTATTGAACCTGCGACCTCAGCGTTCCAGGTCAATGTTTTATCCACTGCACCACCACAGGTCAGGCTAAAGCTGTTTTTAGCTGAAAATTTTTTTATTGGTTTTAGAGAGAGAAGCATTTATTTGTTATTCCACTTAGTTGTGCACTCTGGCTGCTTCCTGTCTGTCCCCTGGTTGGGGATTGGACCCACTGCTTTGGCAGGTCGGGTCGATGCTCTTACTGACTGAGCAGACCGGCCAGGGCCTAACTGAAATTTTCTTTTCAGACAGAATCGTGGCCCTGCTCCCCCCTCAGCAGCTCCTGAGGGGCTCCAAGGTCTCCAGACACAAGTTCCAAACTTACCCTGCACTCTAGGGTCCAGCCTTTGCCCGCCTACCTGCCCGCACGGTCAGGGCCTCTTGTTACAGACACGGCCCTTGTCTGCCTGAGCGCCGAGGTCTCCCGGCCCCTCCTTTGTGTCGGTGGGGTTCCCAGAGGTCCATGCGAGGAAGTGAGACGCAGAGGTGTGCGGGAGAGGTGGGGTGACAGCTGAGCCGTGCCCTGCCGTGCCCGTGTGACACTGGGCAGGGAGGGGAGGAGTGCTGACCGCAGTGGGGTCTGAGAAGATGGCCCGGCCGAAGGGGCGACTAAGCACTCACGGTCCACAGTTCCTGACCGTGCCCGAAGAGGCCGGAGTCAGCGCCCTGACTGTGCAGTGGCCGCTGGGAGCATACCAGCAGGGGGTGGTGCTCAAGCCCCGGGCGCCGCGTCCACGCTCTCTGTGCTGCCCGGTCTTGAGCACGGGCCTGCCGCGGGCGCGGGTGCCTTTCCCGCTGGTCTTGGTTTAAGGCAGATCATAGGCTCCTCCATCTTAGTGTGCCCAGCACGTTGATCGCCTCCTTTTAGCTGAACTAAATCTTTGCTAAATTTTATAAGCTGTAAAGAAGTATGCAGTTTGTGCGTGTGCTGCGTTTCCACTGTTTATTGGGTTTGAATCACCTCTCTCCCCGTTTCTGTCTCCGTAGTGGGCACCATTCCTGAGCAGTGCAGTCAGTGCTGCTGTGGGCACCCTCAGGGCCACGAACCCAGGAGCAGGAGCTCGACAGGTACGAGGGGCCTCTGTTCTGTTAGCCATTGTCACCCTGTGACGGTGCTTTTCAGTTACGTGTTTCTAGTCTTTTTTACAGGGACAGGAGAGAGTCAGAGAGAGGGATAGATAGGGACAGACAGACAGGAACGGAGAGAGGTGAGAAGCATCAATCATCAGTTTTTTGTTGCTGTTGAGACACCTTAGTTGTTCATTGATTGCTTTCTCACAGGTGCCTTGACCGCGGGCCTTCAGCAGACCGAGCAACCCCTTGCTGGAGTCAGCGACCTTGGGTCCAAGCTGACGAGCTTTTGCTCAAGCCAGATGGGCCCGCGCTCAAGCTGGCAAGCTCGGGGTCTCCAACCTGGGTCCTCCGCGTCCCAGTCCAACGCTCTATCCACTGCGCCACCGCCTGGTCAGGCACGTTTTTCTAGTCTTAGCAAGAAAACACAGTTGACATGAAATATTTTCTCTGCTCTCTGTTGTTTAGAGTCTTGGTAATTATATTTTAGCAGCCAATCGAATATCTCTTTGGGTGTATAAGCCTTTTATAAAAATAACTTTTAGGAATTAAGTAATTTAGCTAAATTTTGTTACTTTGATTAATACTGTTCTTAATAAGAGCTACCAGTTAGCATCAAGTAAAACAAGAAATACAGATGTTTATTTGCTTTATTATATAACATGTGCCTTCGAAGGTGTGTGTGCAAGTCAAGTGTCACTGTGTGTGCATTTGAGGAGTTGGTCACTGAAAGGAATTCTGTGTTACTTAGGAAAGCATAAAACTTACCTTTCTCTGGATCATGACACTTTGCCACTAATTTTATTTATTTGTGTATGTGTGTATTGTATATACATATATGTGGTGGGTGTTTGGCAGAACTCGGTTCTTAAAAATTAAATATCAAATTTAGGATGAGATTAAGCCAAGAATGATCAGTAGCAAAAGCTCCTACTGGTGTCTGTTTCTGAAAAGATGATAGTTATAGATCTCTAAGGAGATTTCTGTGTTCTTAATGTTATTGGTGGTAGGTTGGCTTGCAGGAAGTTCCAGAGAATTTGTAAGTGGAGCTCAAGGCTTAGTGGACCTTCCGCTGGCCATAGTGAGGTCTGCGTGGTGAGCCCCTCACTCACTGTTGGCGTCTGTGGACTGTGTCAGACTGTCCCAGGCTCTTGCACAGCATCCCAGTGAGAGTTGGGAATATCTCTGGACAGCTCTTTTCTTTGTGTAGAGAATTAGATACTTTGTTTTGATGAATTCCTTTAATGAAATTGACAATATAAATAAATTATCCATAAACTTTTTTTTTTAGAGAGAGAAAGAGAAGGAGAGAGACAGGAAGGGAGAGAGATAAGAAGCATCACTGATAATTGTGTCACTTTAGCTATTCATTGATTGCTTCTCATATGTGCCTTGACTGGGGGGCTGAAGCTTCTCAGTGACCTCTTGTTCAAACCAGTGACCTTTGGGCTCAAGCAAGTCACCATGGAATCATGTCTGTGACCCCACATCAAGCTGGTGAGCCTGTGCTCAAGCCAGCGACTAGGTTTGGAACCTGGGACCTCAGTGACCCAGGTCAACACTCTATCCACCATGCCACCATTGGTCAGGCAAGCCTGTTTTGTTTTTTTTTTTTCTAAGCTTGTAATTTTTAAGGAAAATAAAGTCTAGGAAAAATGTATTATCTAATTCTCTTTCTTACATTTTATGTGTATTATTTTAAAGCGTTCTGAGTTAGTTTGTAAAGTTTATTTAGTTGCGATGTGAGAACAGGGAGTAATTACATTGATATGCCCACGTACAGATTTATAGAAAGGGTAGAAATCATCTTGTTCATTGTTGGTGTTTCTTGTCTTCATTGACTTGGTCCATTTACTGTATAAATTCTCCTTGGTTCTAATTAGACTTTGCATTAATCTGAGTTATGCTGATAAAGTTAATATAGGGGTTGTCAACCTCCACGAAAACCAACGACAGTATTCTTGTCACTGTAAAGGATGCCAAGTACACACTTTAGAGTCTCTCCTGAGAGACGAGACAACCGTGGGGATTCTCATGTTAAGGATTGTCTGCTGACGTCACGTGCTGTCTCTGTGCCCGTCCCCACACGGCTCACACTGCACCCAGTCCCTGTGCCCATCTCCACACGGCTCACACTGCACCCACTCTGTGCCCATCTCCACACGGCTCACACTGCACCCACTCTGTGCCCATCCCCACACGGCTCACACTGCACCCAGTCCCTGTGCCCATCTCCACACGGCTCACACTGCACCCATTCTGTGCCCATCTCCACACGGCTCACACTGCACCCACTCTGTGCCCGTCTCCACACGGCTCACACTGTACCCACTCTGTGCCCGTCTCCACACGGCTCACGCTGCACCCACTCTGTGCCCATCTCCACACGGCTCACACTGCACCCACTCTGTGCCCGTCCCCACACGGCTCACACTGCACCCACTCTGTGCCCATCTCCACACGGCTCACACTGCACCCACTCTGTGCCCATCTCCACACGGCTCACGCTGCACCCAGTCCCTGTGCCCGTCCCCACACGGCTCACACTGCACCCAGTCCCTGTGCCCATCTCCACACGGCTCACGCTGCACCCACTCTGTGCCCATCCCCACACGGCTCACGCTGCACCCACTCTGTGCCCATCTCCACACGGCTCACACTGCACCCACTCTGTGCCCATCTCCACACGGCTCACACTGCACCCACTCTGTGCCCATCTCCACACGGCTCACACTGCACCCACTCTGTGCCCATCCCCACACGGCTCACACTGCACCCACTCTGTGCCCATCTCCACACGGGCTCACACTGCACCCAGTCCCTGTGCCCATCCCCACACGGCTCACGCTGCACCCACTCTGTGCCCATCCCCACACGGCTCACACTGCACCCAGTCCCTGTGCCCATCCCCACACGGCTCACACTGCACCCACTCTGTGCCCGTCCCCACACGGCTCACACTGCACCCACTCTGTGCCCATCTCCACACGGCTCACACTGCACCCAGTCCCTGTGCCCATCTCCACACGGCTCACACTGCACCCAGTCCCTGTGCCCATCTCCACACGGCTCACACTGCACCCAGTCCCTGTGCCCATCTCCACACGGCTCACACTGCACCCAGTCCCTGTGCCCGTCCCCACACGGCTCACACTGCACCCAGTCCCTGTGCCCGTCTCCACACGGCTCACACTGCACCCACTCTGTGCCCGTCCCCACACGGCTCACACTGCACCCACTCTGTGCCCATCTCCACACGGCTCACACTGCACCCACTCTGTGCCCATCTCCACACGGGCTCACACTGCACCCACTCTGTGCCCGTCTCCACACGGCTCACACTGCACCCGCTCTGTGCCCGTCTCCACACGGCTCACACTGCACCCGCTCTGTGCCCATCTCCACACGGCTCACACTGCACCCAGTCCCTGTGCCCATCTCCACACGGCTCACACTGCACCCAGTCCCTGTGCCCATCTCCACACGGCTCACACTGCACCCAGTCCCTGTGCCCATCTCCACACGGCTCACACTGCACCCAGTCCCTGTGCCCATCTCCACACGGCTCACACTGCACCCGCTCTGTGCCCATCTCCACACGGCTCACACTGCACCCACTCTGTGCCCGTCCCCACACGGCTCACGCTGCCACCGTCTTCCCGACAGGTTTCTCGGGGCCGCAGGCACTGTCCCCACAGTCTCTGTTGCTGGGGGCGAGACTGCAGAGCGCCCCGACCCTCACTGACATCTACCAGAACAAGCAGAAGCTCAGGAAGCAGCACTCGGACCCCGTGTGCCCGTCCCACGCTGGGGCTGGGCACAGCTGCTCGCCGCAGCCCGGTCGGCCCGGCAGCCTGGGCACGTCTCCCACCAAGCACACGGGCTCCTCTCCACGCAGTTCTGACTGGTTCTTCAAAAGCCCTTTACCGACAATCATCGGCTCTCCTACGAAGGTGCGTTTATCAAACCCTCTGGAGGTGCTAGGACTTGTTAGATTGACATCTGCCGAGGGGAGCGGGGCGCCAGGCGGAGAGCCCAGGTCGGCAGCAGACCAGAGAGAACCGAAGTGGCCGTCTGCTATCAGGTCCTGAAGAGGTGCCCTCACACCTGGGGCGGGGGTGGAGGCGGGCGTGGGGGAGGCACGGAGACTCGTGCAGAGGGGGAGGCAGGGCCTGGGCACACACCTTTACTGGGGGGCATGGGTGGCGTGTTCTGGTGTTCTGGCTAAGGCCGGTTTGGGCAGTTCAAACCCAAAGAACAGGGTTTTGGTAAGCTGCATGGGGTCTTGTCTAAGGGGGAAGCTTAGCTAAAGCTCCGCAGGAGGTCACGAGCTCGA
This sequence comes from Rhynchonycteris naso, assembly GCA_037038555.1. NCBI lineage: Eukaryota > Metazoa > Chordata > Mammalia > Chiroptera > Emballonuridae > Rhynchonycteris > Rhynchonycteris naso. Next base: position 1,997,866 of record CM072995.1, on the reverse strand, counting down.
GCAGCGGGCACTTGACAGACCAGCTGCCAGGGCCGGAGCAGTTGCTGAGTGCCTGGTAGCATGAGGGCAGGTCCTCGACTTGCTGAACGCTTCATATACATTATCCCACCGAACTGTTCACAGTTATAGGGGCTGTAAGTAGAAGAGCCAGTATTTGAACCGTGGTCTGACGGACTGCAGAGTCTTGCTCCTGACTGCTGGGCCACACTGCCTGACACTGCCTGACAATACTGAATGCTTCCTACGTCATAGTAACGAGCTTACGTGTGTTTCTTTAGACCACAGCTCCTTTCAAAATCCCTAAAACACAAGCATCTTCCAACCTGCTAGCCTTGGTTCCTCGTCACGGGCCTTCTGAAGGGCGGTCTAAAGATGGGAGTGACCCACGAGAATGCTCTCGTCTCTCAGGACAGGGAAGTGAGAGGCAGAAGTCCGAGCAGCAGAACAAGATGCTGTTTGGCAGGTAAAAGACACTGTTTCCTTCAGCGTTAAACAGGAAAACTGATAATGCATGTGTTTCTATTGTAAAAATAACCAGGCCAGTTCAGCAGCTGGATGGGAACTGTGTACATTTAGAATCCCTGAAAACCATCGATGCTTGCCATGGCTGTAAATGCAGAGCTCTCGCTGAATGTCCGGAATATTCTCTCTCTGCCTTCTGTATATTTTGGTCAATGAAGCTTAGCTTTACCTTGAATTGTTTGGGATCTATTTTTTGTCTCCTTGTTCTCTGACTTCCCAGTAACCCTTTTATGGCTTGGCTTAAATCCTTATTTAAGTGTCTGGACTTTTTATTTATTTTATTTTATTTATTTACTCATCTACCCCATTTCTTTGCTGTTCATTTCTTCCTCCGTCTCTAAGCATTTGGAGTCGTTTCCTTTTGCCTGAAGAACACTCTTTGGTGTTTGTAAGGTATTTTCCCCTCCAAGAAAGAAGGAAGGGGGCTGGAGCCCCCAAGTGTGGAATAGCAAAGGCTTTACTCAGTACAGCGCATCCCGCCAACGAGGTTCCCTAGCCCGGGGTCAGAGGCTAGGGAAGTTGCCTAAGTGTCTGGACTTTTAAAAGTACACTGTTATGTTATTAGCATCAGTCTTTTCTTTTAGGTCTGTCAGTACTGGGAAATTATCTGATCAACAAGTGAAGACCCCTCTAGCTGGACACCAGGGCAGCACAGACAGTTTAAATGCTGAGCGACCAATGGATACAGGTAAGAAAAACTGTTTGGTTCTTTGCGGGGGGAGGGGGGCAGGGGCAGGTCATTTGTTAGCAAATGCAATAATTTCCTATTGTTGCTATAACATTACCACAAAGCTTGGTGGCTGAAAACAGCATACATGTATTATCTTACGGTTCTGGGGTTCAGAGTTGGAAGTAGGTCTCTCTGGGCTAGCGTCCTGTTTCAGCAGGGCTGTGTCCCTCCTGGAGGCTCTAGGGGAGAGGCATTTCCAGCCTCCAGGGCTGCCCTCATTCCTTGGCTCATGGCCCCTTCCATCATGAAAGCCAACAGTGGCCAGTCTAGACTCTGAGCTGCCTCCCTATTCTTCATTGTAAGGACCCTTGTGATTGGTTACATGGGACCCACCAGATAACCCAGGATTCTCTCTTTGAATTTTAAGGTCTGTTGATTAGTAATTCTAGTTCCATCTGCAACTTTCATTTCTGTTTGCCATGTAACATAGCACATTAGAAGTTCCAGGGTTTAGGACAGGGGTATCTTTGGATGGAGCTGGGGGTAATTATTCTACTTACGTGCTTCTGTTGATTGAGCAAGAGCTTACTGACCCAGGTTTCTCTGTCCTGTCTCTTTGTTCTCAGTAGCCCGTCGAGATGGGCTTGTTCAAGCTCTTGATCATCAACAGCAGCCCCTGAGTCAGAAGGGATTCTGACCACGGTCGTTTTTATCCGCGGCTAGGATAACACTGGCTGGCGTTAGACTAAACGTACATGGACTCGAGCATTTCTTACATAGCAAGGAGATCCTATAAAGAGCCACTGGTCACTTGAGATCCAGGGACTCTCATGTCATAGATCTGCCTCTGGATTACTCAGACTGCTTGTCAGAAAGTGAAAGCAAAGGGCAGACCCCAGACCCTAACTAGACTTGTTCAGTCAGGTTTTCTGAAACGAACCCTAGGTATCCGTATCTCTAACAAGCTCCCTACGTGATTATCGAGTGCACTTAAATTTCAGAATCACTATTGTAACCTCTTTACTCTTCTTTTCTCTATAATTTTTAAAAATCATAATTGTTTATTAAGGTCTTGACACAGGAGTAAGAAATGGGTAAACACACTGCAGGGGCTCAACCCCCCAGTCTCGACTATAAAACGTTTCCACTGTTTTATACCTTTATACGTACCAAGTGTATGGAAGCAACGGGAATTTCAGGAAGCCACAAAGAATGTCTGAGGGTTGGTTTCCTCTTGGGTCAGCATCTCTGGGAGCGGTGACATGGGAACTTATAGGCAGAGGTCTCTTGTGACACAGTGTAATCTTTTATCCAAAGGAGGAGGCGTCTGGGCTAGCCAATACCTGATGGAACGTGAGTTCTAATCAAAGAGACTATTGTAGGACTTCCTGCTTCAGTCCGCTCTCTTTGCGTGGCTCTGAAGAGGGTCTGATCAGTCCGCTCTCCTTGCGTGGTTCTGAAGAGGGTCGGTCTGATCAGTTCTCACGGTTGTTTCTCTGTAGGGGGTGGTGTTTGTTTCCTTTGGCTTATTCCAGGATTTTTTTTTTTTCGTCTTTGAATTTCTGCAGTTTGAAGATGATGTGCGTAGGTATGGAGTTCTCAGTGTTCATCTTGGTTGGTGTTCTGAGCTTCCTGGTGCTGTGCTTCCTGGTTCTGTCGTTAATTTTGAAAAATTCTCGGTCATTAGTGCTTCAGATATTTCTGCAGTTCTTTGACTATTTGTTATTTGGAAGTTGTTTTATTTCCATATATTTGTGAGTCCACTGAATTTCATTTGGTTGTTAACTTTATTCTATTTGTGGCTGGCGAACTACTTTTATTCTATTGTGGCTGGGTTTCAGTCACTGAAACGTATTGAAGGATGTTTGTCACCACCACTGCCTCACCAGGCATGCTGATGTCTCCCAGACACTGTCAGCTGTGACGTCTGGTCTGACCCCTGGTTCACCTCTGAAGACCATGTGCCCTGAGTCACTGAGTGGCAGTGGTGTGCTCTTTCTCTCCCTGGGAACGCTCTTCACGTACAGCAGCATGGCGTTGAAAGGGGTGTCTTCGGTGACCACTATTTAGATGCAAGTCTGGGAAGGTGGCGTGTACTTTCCTGACAGTGGGGGCCAGGAGGAAGAATGTCTGTGGTGCACCAGCTGTCACCAGGATGGCTACTGGATCATCTTTCTTTCAGTAACAAGATAAGCTATCAAGTGCGCCAGCATCAGAGCCTTTACTGCAGTAGCATGAGCCCACTTCTGTCCACCTCCTTCCCCTCTCATGGGTTCTGTGTCCTCTTTTGGGTCCTCTGCTACACCGCTAAGCCAGAGGGTGATGGAGGACCCTGTGAAGTGCTCATACGGAAGTGGAGTTTTTGATCTGAACTGTTTGATATCACTAGACCTTATTTATATAACTTCAACTATTCCCAACAAATGCCAACAGTGATGAGAAGGAAGGGTGTTAAAGGAATCTCCATTTCTACTCCTGGGAAGGTGGGAAGTTTTAACAGATATTTACATTTCTATAGAAAACACAGAATACATGTGTCATTCCAATATTGCAAATATCTTGTGATTTACTAAGTGCAAAGAATAAATCATAAGAGGCACTAAAGCGTAAGAAGGCTTTAGCATGTCCAGAGTGATTTTTAACTCTTTGCTAACAACCTACCAGTTTTAGAAGACTACTTGTTATATTTCAGAAGTAAGCAAAGCTGGTTCAGAACTGAATGCTCTGCAAATTGATAAAAAAAAACCCCACACAACAAAAAGAAAACCTTTTGCTTAGACATATAGTGTATTTTCAGCTGTTTAAATCTGTCATCCCGCTGCCCACTGGCTTCCATTGTTTCAGATTGTAAATTAGCTGTTAATCTTACTGAGTTCCTTTGTATGTGACAAGTCTCAAGATTTTTCTCTTAGTCTTTGTCCTTTAATTGTTTTACTGTGATGTTTCTGGGTGTGGACCTTTCTGAGTTCATCTTACTCCAAGTTTGTTAAGCTTTGATTTGTAGGTCAATGTATTTCATCAAACTTGAGAAGTTCTTGGCCATTATTTTTTTTTGGATCTTCTTTTCTGCTTCTTTCTGTCTCTACTCTCCTCTGGTACTTTCATTATTCATATATAGGTATATTTAATGGTATTTTAATTTCACTAAGGCTTTGTTCACTTTAGTGAAATTCATTCTCTTTTCTTTGCTCTTCAGATTGCATAATCTCTATTGATTGATCTTCAAGTTCATGGATTTTTCTGCCAATTCAAATCTGTTGAGCCTCTGGAGTGATTTTTTCACTTAGTTATTCATTTTCACTCCAGAATTTCCTTTTGGTTCTTTTGTAATTTCTCTGTTGATATTCTTCATCTGATGAGACATGCTCATCGTGCTATTCTTTACTTTTTAAGTATGGGTTCCTTTAGTTGTTTAACATGTTTAAAATAGCTGCTCTTAAGTCTTTGCTTGCTAATGCTGACAGTTGAGCCCTCTTGAGGGCAGTTTCCGTTGCCTCCTGTTCTTCATGTGTGGTGACTCTTATTTGTTTGCATGTATCATGTTTTTTTGTTGGAAGTTAAACATTTTCTGTAACATTTTTGTGGCAGTTCTGGATGTTGAAGCCTTAGGCCAGGGGACCCCAAACTATGGCCCTCAGGCTGCATGCGGCCCCCTGAGGCCATTTATCCGGCCCCACCGCACTTCCGGAAAGGGCACCTCTTTCATTGGTGGTCAGTGAGAGGAGCACAGGGCACATCCACACCCATAGTTCCCATTGAAATACTGGTCAGTTTGTTGATTTAAATTTATTTGTTCTTTATTTTAAATATTTTATTTGTTCCCGTTTTGTTTTTTTACTTTAAAATAAGATATGTGCTGTGTGCATAGGGATTTGTTCATAGTTTTTTTTATAGTCCGGCCCTCCAACGGTCTGAGGGACAGTGAACTGGCCCCCTGTGTAAAAAGTTTGGGGACCCCTGCCCTAGGCCCTCAGCCCTCAGCTTGTTGGTTTTGATTGTTTAGTCTTGGCTGGACTATTTCAGTGCAGCCTGTTCGACCCATAATGTGAAGCCTGCGATGTTATTTCTCAGAGGGCACAGCCCTGAGCGTGTGTACAGTTTCCATGGGGTGACAGTGGCTTTAGAAGGTCTCTGACGGCTCTCTGATCCTTAGGCCGTCTGCCTCTGTGGGTATCACACCCAGCTGGTGGTATCCACTAACTGACAGCTGGTTGCTCTTTGTTTCTGACAATATATTGTTGTGGCATAAATTATTTTACTGTCTTGTTTAATTAAATTCTGGCCCTTTTACTGAAGTGGAATCTGAAGCCTGTCTTCTTTGAGCCTTGTTCTGACCAGAGGAGGGCTCCTGTTTGCATCTCCTTCCCTGGTTCTCTCTTAAAGAGACGGTGTCTTTGTTAGCTTGTTTCTCTCCTGGAGATGCCAGCCTCCCTCTCTGCTTACCATCAGAGTTTTCATTGTGTTGCACGGTGCCCTGAGGCGTGAACTTCCCCCTGATCTGTTTCAAGTAGAGTCAGTTTCCTTGGGGAGAGTTTCAGAGTTCTCTTCTCTCTGCCTCCGTCAAGCCTCCGGGGAAATCCTGTACCCCATTACTCTAGAGTGGACATGAGGACAGTGACCCATTTCTCTTAGAGTAACACCCCTGCTTTGTGAGCTGTGTGCTGGCTGGGTCAGGGTGGACGCCTCTGGCCTTCTTGGCTGTGTCTGCCAGCTTGGGACCTCTGCCCCTAGGGCCGGGTGAGCTGGGGTGAATGGCCTGGCTTAGAACTCCCGCTCCGTGAGAAGGGGCTGGGTGGGGGCACAGTGCTTGCTGAGACGGAGTAGTTGATCTGCTTATGTATGTGTTTCCTTTCCCCACGTGCCGTCAGGACAGTTCCCAGAGAAAGGAAATGGTTGCTTTTTAAAAGATAATTTCCAGCAGGTGTGGTTGTTTCTCGGGGAGCATGTCTGTGGTGCTCCTCTAGAGGTCATGAGGTCACCCGTCTGAGGGCTTCCTGCTGGAAGTGGGAGCTGGGACGGTTTCCCAAAACAGCTTCCCGAACGATCATATTATGGAGAATTACTATTTCTAATTCTCCTTTATAAAGGAATTTAAATTCCATAGAAGTTTATGTGAATGTGTTATAAGTTAAGTCCAAGTTTATGAATATGAAACCAGATATTTTCTTAATGTTTAGGCATAAAATACATCTCTGATCATTTGTATCCTCTTTTTTCTTTCTACCACAAGAACTTGATTATCACCATTTTAAATTATGGATGTCTTTTTCTAATCATGAAGTTTCAGTTTCTGAAAATAAAAACTACTGATAGTGGGAAAAACTTAAGCAAAAACTTAGAGAAAAAATAGTCATTAGCTTTTAAAATATACTTGTGACTGTCTTTAAATATTTTCATACCTGCTGAAGTGAAGACATAAAGATAATGCGTCGAGCAGGGAGATATCTGTCCTTCACTTCTTGTGTAACGGCACGTATGGTTACATTAATTTGCGTTTATTACTCCCTTGCTCCCAGAATGATTTTATGGGCCCACTTTACTGCTATTAATTCGATGCTTTAAATTTTTATGCTCTGTTGCAGATAAGATAGACACTGTGAGGCAGTGTTTTCTGTTTCTGGTTCAGAGTCTCTCCTTAAAAGTTACGATTGATGTTGTTAACTCCTACCCCCATTCTGTGGCCCCAGAAACGTAACGTTTCTCAGATGCTTGAGTGTGAAAACACTTCGGACAGCTTTTATTGATTCTGCTTGGTTTAGTGGGTGGGGGATTTTCACCCTCTCTTCATTCAGGCCCAGGTGAGCTGATCACACCCCTCTGACGCTTTTCCTACCCTCCTCCTTGACAGTTGCAAGGTGCCGTTCTGCAGCACAAATGTACGTGGACTCAGTTTTCTGCGTCCTTCTATAGTATAGCTCTGTTGCTATGGAGACTCCTCATCTCCTTCAGCCTTACCTCAAATTTTTATCCCATTTTTGGTTTCTACTTTTTCAAATTACCTTCAACAGGTGTGTCAAGGTGTGTGCAGTTCATGTACTTTTAAAAGCAAACAAATTACTCTGAATACTAGGCTTTGGAGTGAAAAGATTTCATAGTCACAGAAATATTGCCATAAAATATTTTTTTTAAATATTTTAATTATCTTTATTCATTTTAGAGAAGAGAGAGAGAGATAGAGAGAGAGAGAGAAGTGGGGGAGGAGCAGGAAGCATCAACTCCCATATGTGCCTTGACCAGACCAGTGCAGGGTTTTGAACTGGCGACCTCAGTGTTCCAGTTTGACGCTTTATCCACTGCGCCACCACAGGTCAGGCACCATAAAATATTTTTAATGGGTATCTGTAAGAAATGCTTATTGTAGAAAAAAGAAACCTAGCATGGAAGTGAAGGTCTCCCTGTAGCCCACCCCCAAGTGTGCTCTCTATCAGAGGGACGTGACGCTTGTACCTCTCTGTGGCAGCGCCCGCGGGAGCCTGCGGTGCTGTGCTGGCGCCGCCCGTGGGCACAGCAGCCAGTCCCAGGGCAGTCCTGTTCACGGTCGGGTCTCCGCCACACAGTGCCGTGGCCCCCGCCTGTGCCCACGTGGTTCTTCGGACAAGAGCAGCCTCAGGTGAGGAGCTGTCCCACGCGGTCTTTGGCTGGTGTGTGTGTGGGGTCCAGTGTCCTGACGGTGACCAGTGGTGTGGCTTACATAAGTCACGTACGCTCTCTGGAGTTTGGGTTCTTTTTCCAATGACAAGGAAATACATACTTTTATTTATTTTTATCGTAAAGGGCTATAAGAAGTAAATGAGGCAATATTTGTGAAAAAAACCTTTATGAAATACAAGTACAGTATTATGTGTTTGCAATAACATATAGTCAATGTGACTCGCAATGCTGAAGCCCTGATGCATCTGTGGTGCTCCCAGCTTATACTGCAGGCTTGTGTGCACCTGTGGGGCTCCCAGCTTATACTGCAGGCTTGTGTGCACCTGTGGTGCTCCCAGCTTATACTGAAGGCTTGTGTGCACCTGTGGGGCTCCCAGCTTATACTGCAGGCTTGTGTGCACCTGTGGTGCTCCCAGCTTATACTGAAGGCTTGTGTGCACCTGTGGGGCTCCCAGCTTATACTGAAGGCTTGTGTGCATCTGTGGTGCTCCCAGCTTATACTGCAGGCTTGTGTGCATCTGCGGTGCTCCCAGCTTATACTGCAGGCTTGTGTGCATCTGTGGGGCTCCCAGCTTATGCTGAAGGCTTGTGTGCACCTGTGGTGCTCCCAGCTTATACTGCAGGCTTGTGTGCATCTGTGGGGCTCCCAGCTTATGCTGAAGGCTTGTGTGCACCTGTGGGGCTCCCAGCTTATGCTGCAGGCTTGTGTGCATCTGTGGTGCTCCCAGCTTATACTGCAGGCTTGTGTGCACCTGTGGGGCTCCCAGCTTATGCTGCAGGCTTGTGTGCACCTGTGGGGCTCCCAGCTTATGCTGAAGGCTTGTGTGCATCTGTGGGGCTCCCAGCTTATACTGCAGGCTTGTGTGCATCTGTGGGGCTCCCAGCTTATGCTGAAGGCTTGTGTGCATCTGTGGGGCTCCCAGCTTATGCTGAAGGCTTGTGTGCATCTGCGGTGCTCCCAGCTTATACTGCAGGCTTGTGTGCATCTGTGGGGCTCCCAGCTTATGCTGAAGGCTTGTGTGCATCTGCGGTGCTCCCAGCTTATGCTGCAGGCTTGTGTGCATCTGTGGGGCTCCCAGCTTATACTGCAGGCTTGTGTGCATCTGCGGTGCTCCCAGCTTATACTGCAGGCTTGTGTGCATCTGTGGGGCTCCCAGCTTATATTGCAGGCTTGTGTGCATCTGCGGGGCTCCCAGCTTATGCTGCAGGCTTGTGTGCATCTGCGGTGCTCCCAGCTTATGCTGCAGGCTTGTGTGCATCTGCGGTGCTCCCAGCTTATGCTGCAGGCTTGTGTGCATCTGCGGTGCTCCCAGTTTATACTGAAGGCTTGTGTGCACCTGTGGTGCTCCCAGCTTATGCTGAAGGCTTGTGTGCACCTGTGGTGCTCCCAGCTTATACTGCAGGCTTGTGTGCATCTGCGGTGCTCCCAGCTTATGCTGCAGGCTTGTGTGCACCTGTGGTGCTCCCAGCTTATGCTGAAGGCTTGTGTGCACCTGTGGTGCTCCCAGCTTATGCTGAAGGCTTGTGTGCACCTGTGGTGCTCCCAGCTTATACTGCAGGCTTGTGTGCATCTGCGGTGCTCCCAGCTTATGCTGCAGGCTTGTGTGCACCTGTGGTGCTCCCAGCTTATACTGAAGGCTTGTGTGCATCTGTGGGGCTCCCAGCTTATACTGAAGGCTTGTGTGCATCTGTGGGGCTCCCAGCTTATACTGAAGGCTTGTGTGCACCTGTGGGGCTCCCAGCTTATACTGAAGGCTTGTGTGCATCTGTGGGGCTCCCAGCTTATACTGAAGGCTTGTGTGCATCTGTGGGGCTCCCAGCTTATACTGCAGCCCTGATGCACCTGTGGGGCTCCCAGCTTATACTGAAGGCTTGTGTGCACCTGTGGGGCTCCCAGCTTATACTGCAGCCCTGATGCACCTGTGGGGCTCCCAGCTTATACTGCAGCCCTGATGCACCTGTGGGGCTCCCAGCTTATGCTGCAGCCCTGATGCACCTGTGGGGCTCCCAGCTTATACTGCAGGCTTGTGTGCACCTGCGGTGCTCCCAGCTTATACTGCAGGCTTGTGTGCATCTGCGGTGCTCCCAGTTTATACTGCAGGCTTGTGTGCATCTGCGGTGCTCCCAGCTTATACTGCAGGCTTGTGTGCACCTGTGGGGCTCCCAGCTTATGCTGCAGGCTTGTGTGCATCTGTGGTGCTCCCAGCTTATATTGCAGGCTTGTGTGCATCTGCGGTGCTCCCAGCTTATGCTGCAGGCTTGTGTGCACCTGTGGGGCTCCCAGCTTATACTGCAGGCTTGTGTGCATCTGCGGTGCTCCCAGCTTATACTGCAGGCTTGTGTGCACCTGTGGGGCTCCCAGCTTATATTGCAGGCTTGTGTGCATCTGCGGTGCTCCCAGCTTATACTGCAGGCTTGTGTGCATCTGTGGGGCTCCCAGCTTATACTGCAGGCTTGTGTGCACCTGTGGGGCTCCCAGCTTATATTGCAGGCTTGTGTGCATCTGCGGTGCTCCCAGCTTATACTGCAGGCTTGTGTGCATCTGTGGGGCTCCCAGCTTATACTGCAGGCTTGTGTGCACCTGTGGGGCTCCCAGCTTATACTGCAGGCTTGTGTGCACCTGTGGGGCTCCCAGCTTATGCTGCAGGCTTGTGTGCATCTGTGGTGCTCCCAGCTTATGCTGCAGGCTTGTGTGCATCTGTGGTGCTCCCAGCTTATGCTGAAGGCTTGTGTGCATCTGTGGGGCTCCCAGCTTATGCTGCAGGCTTGTGTGCATCTGTGGGGCTCCCAGCTTATGCTGAAGGCTTGTGTCGCTACATCCAGTAAAGGTTTTGAAAATGAGAGGTTGTTTATCTCTGTTTTGCTTTATTCGAATCCTAAGTTTTACCCCTTTTTTCTTTGTACTTTGGGTCCTGATCTTTGCAATTAATCCTAATATACAATTGGCGAGCTGATGGATTTGTTTTCTCATTCATACACTGTCAGTGAGGTATTAATGCCAAAACTTAAGAACGTATTTAGATTGAACTTGAAAAGGGTCATCATGTGACACTGCTTCATATATCGGACCTGTGGTCCTTCAAGTTCTCTCCTGCGAAGTAAGTTACTAATCAAGATTCAGTACCTTAGTAAGCAGAGGGTATATATAAATAGGTAACAAGAAAGGACGTAGAGCTAATAATCTTATTTCTAAGGTTTTAAATGTATTAAGTGATAACAAAGTAGCATTTTATACCTGCTCGCCAGCATGGACAGCAATGTAAAGCCGGCAGTGCTGGGCGTGGCCGGTCTCTGTGCTGGCTCCCAGCTCCCAGCTGCTCCCTGCCCAGTCTCTGTGCTCGCTCCCAGCTGCTCACTGCCCGGTCTCTGTGCTCACTCCCAGCTGCTCACTGCCCGGTCTCTGTGCTCACTCCCAGCTGCTCGCTGCCCGGTCTCTGTGCTGGCTCCCAGCTGCGTCACAAGCTGTGGCCGCTCTCCCAGAGCTGGGAAAACGGTCATCGTGTGTGTGCTCTGTGGTCATCCCGTTCCTAACGATAATACCACTTTGGAGTATAAATCACAAATTGTTGAGAAAAGGAAAAAACTGGATTTGTTACAGTGTTATTTGTGATATAAAGAAATGAGAAGCAGTATAAATGCTTTCAGATAAGCATTACATCTATAAATGTAGTGAGCTGCTGTTGCGCCCACTGAGTTTTATGGTTAAGAAGACGGTGGGACAAAAAGTGTGTGCTGTGAATTCGTTAGAAACCGAGTATTTAAAAAGCGGCTGTGATGATGTCTGTAAAACATGCACATAGAAAAGGAATAAAGGTCAACATGGAAAAATAAGCCTATTTCTATGTCCAAATAGGGGTCAGCGACTTCTCTTGTGCTGTGTGCTTGGCTCCTTTTACGGTGGGCGTGGGCACTCACTCTGGGCCCTGCGCCCGTGTCCTGTTCCCTTGCAGTGGGCTCCAGCGGCTCCGGGAGCCCCCTGTGCTCCGCCAGCGGCCGCGTATGTGTGGGCTCCCCGTCGGGGCCGTGCTGGGGTTCCCCCCCTCCAGGAGCAGAGGCAGCTCCGAGCCTGAGATACATGCCTTATGGTGCTTCTCCCCCCAGCCTGGAGGGGCTCATCAGCTTCGAGGCCCCGGAACTGCCAGAGGAGACGCTGATGGAGGTAGGGAGACAGTGCGGTGGCACTGTCGCCCTGTCACGGGGTGGGCTGCAGGGGTGCTGGTGAGAGCCAGCGGCAGTTCTGACGTTCCTCCCTCCTTCCCTTCACCCTTTCTCTTCTGCTTGAGAAACATGGCTGTGACGCTCGCCCGTAACAAGCTCTGGCTGCCAGGAGGTGGCGCGTGGGGGTTTTGTGTCCTTTATTTTTAATCCAAAGTTGATTCACTACTTACGGGAATTTTGAAGTATAATCTTTCTCCTGAAACCATAAGGGTTTATTCTCTAAGCTTGTTTCTTAGCATGAGAGAAAGATGATGCAGGTGAACTCAGGTTTAAAGAAATAAATTGTGACTGGAAAGGCCAGGCTGGCCCCGCTCCTCAGTCTCAACTCGAGGCCAGCGTTCCGTGGGGCTGCACCGTGTCCTCGGTCCCTGAGTGCGGTGCTGGCTCAGTCTGCATTCGCAGTTTAGATGCCTGGTTCTCTAAACCAGCTGGAGAGTCCGTTTCCTCTTTCTGCTGGATCTCTAGCATTTCTGTTTTGTGGGAGTGAGAATCAAATAGTTCACGTACAAGTTACAATGCATACAGTTTTAGTAGTGAGTTTGAAAATGTGTAACACAATCTAAGACTGGAGAAGCAGTCCTCAGGGTCTCAGTCTCCCTCAAATGTGACGTAAATTATGTTGTCACGTGCGATCATCCTGACGTTCTCAAGGACAGAAACACCTGGCCAGTGCCGGGGCTCAGGTACCGAGGGGGGTGCCCTTGTTAATGTGAGCGTGCCTAAGGCGGTTGCTCTGCGCAGCGGGAGCACACCGACACCGTGCGCCACCTGAACGTGATGCTGATGTTCACGGAGTGTGTTCTGGACCTGACCGCGGGGCGGGGCGGCGGCCCAGAGCTCTGCAGCTCCGCCGTGTCCGTGTACCAGATCCAGGAGAGCGTGGTCGTGGACCAGATCAGCCAGCTGAGCCGGGACTGGGGGTAGGTGCCCCCCACCCGGCCGCTCACATGCCGGGGAGCTCCTGTCCGAGAGGGAGGCCTTGTTCTCTCCGGGGGACCGCAGGCCCCACATTATTCCCTCGAGCTAGACTGGACGGCCCGAGCCAGGACCGAGGAGTCGGCAGCCTTTCCCCTGCGGGTTCTGCGGGCGAGGGGTTTGACAGAGAGGCCGCACTGAGCCTCAGCTGCGCCTGTGGTGCTCAGCGCACCCGTGTTCCCGAGCAGTAACCCTGCCGAGGGGAGGCTGTTCCCGCACCGGCTGGGGGTTCCCGCTCACGTGCTCCTGTCCGGGCGCAGGCAGGTGGAGCAGCTGGTGCTGTACATGAAGGCCGCGCAGCTGCTGGCCGCGTCGCTGCACCTGGCGAAAGCCCAGATCAAGTCCGGGAAGCTGAGCCCGTCCACAGCCGTGAAACAAGGTATGGGAGTTCCGGGGGGTTCTGGGGCCGCCGCTGTTCCTGGCGCTCTGTGGTGGGAGAGGCCGGCCTTCTGCCCCTGCCCCTGCCTTCTAGCGACACGGAGCGTGGTCAGCCGCCTCCTCAGTCTTCCGGCCAGAGAGGGGCATGGGAAGGAATCGATTTCCAGTCATTTTCTAAAAATAATTGTTTAGTGTCATTTCCCTTAAATCGGCAGGAAAGCTTCGTGTCATGGCGTCACTTCTGGAGGAAAATTTAAATTAATTCTCTCAACTTTCTTTCAGTTGTCAAGAATCTGAACGAACGCTATAAATTCTGCATCGCCATGTGCAAGAAACTCACCGAGAAGCTGACCCGCTTCTTCTCTGACAAGCAGAGGTTCATGGACGAGATCAACAGCGTGACTGCCGAGAAGCTCATCTACAGCTGTGCCGTGGACATGGTAAGCCCCCAGGGCCCGTCCTGTGCAGCGTCCTGGTCTCGCGCAGCTCTCTTGAACGGAGCGTGTCCTGACGTTACCCAGCCCGTTAAGGGGACCCTAGGCCCTGCCACTCCCAAGTCCCCAGGGCTGTCATTCCCTCTTGCTGGTCGGGGACTTAACCTTTAAGCAACACGTAAAGTAACGTGGGTACCACGTTTGGTGTAAAATTTGGCCATAACTCTGAAAACCTTGCTAACGTTGTGGTTACTAACGTAATCACTTCCACCTCGTGGGGAAACTTTGCTCTGAAGTGTGGGTGGTGCTGAGGACTGTTACCGAGCAGTGGTGCGTGGGGGACATTTGTCCCTGACCCGTCTTGTCACACAGTACATCACGGACCTCCCCCCAGGCTGTCTACTTCGCACACACTGCCACTCACACCCTTGTACAGCAATAGTGATAGCCATTATAATAAAAAGCTGCACAAAAATAACTCTGGTATATAAACTGTTGATATGAATAATATGCACTGTATCACTCTGTACTTAATTAAGACTTCATATGACAATCTTTTATAGAAGTTGTGCCAGGAAAAATACTCTCTCAGAAGGAATTCGGACGCTGCTCCCTTTGTGATAATAGGAGCCAAGTAATGTCACTAGGTCCCTTCTTCTGCCCTGGCTGCTTAGCCAGCTCAGAGATGTAGCCACTTATGTTTAACTACTTATTTCTTCTTCCTTTTCCTGGCTCTGATTTTCTGAGTTCATTTTGTTTGTCTGCTGTAAGTGGCTTTCAGTTATCTTTTGAAGGAGACAGCATATTGACAGGTAGGTTAGGGATCACCCACAGTCCAGGCATTTAACAACTAACGAGAAAATCAGAATGCTATTGGGCGACTCAGATGCTCACACCCCGTGAGTCAGACGATTGACCCCCTATGTCTGGAAAACCCCGCCCACCTTTGCTGTTTCCTGGCTACTCCTGCTTCTTTATGTTTTGGCCTGAATACCCTTCACGGAGGCTTCCCTGATCCTCTCTCCCTCCCACGGTCGGGTGAGGGGCATCTCGTGTGTGTTCTGGGCCGTGGGGGCTTCCTCCTGGGGCAGCACGGACCTCCTCAGTTAGAGTGCCTGTCTCTCCCAGCCCGTGAGCCCCTCTTGTGTGCTCAGTGCCCGTCTCTGAGTGAGGGTGACTGCACAGATCGCTGTTTACTGAAAGAAGGGTCTGAGAAGTGACGTTAACATCCTCTGGCTCTTTCTTTTTAAATTTTTTTTATTTCTTTTTATTTATTCATTTTAGAGAGGAGACACAGAGTGAGAGAGAGAGAGAGAGAGAGGGAGAGAGAGAGAAAGGGGGGAGGAGCTGGAAGCATCAACTCCCATATGTGCCTTGACCAGACCAGTGCAGGGTTTTGAACTGGTGACCTCAGTGTTCCCAGGTCGACGCTTTATCCACTGCGCCCCCACAGGTCAGGCCCTCTGGCTCTTTTATCATGACACAGTCTGCTTCAGTGAAGTGCCAGGTTGCCCCATGTGGAAGTGTGTATTCAGATGTTTTCTATTATTACTTATTGACTGATTTTTAGAGAGGCAGAGGGTGAAGCATGTATTTGTTGTTCCATTTAAGTTGTGCCCTGGTCAGGGGTCAAACCCACAGCCTTGGTGTTTCAGGACGACTAACCACCTGAGCTGACCAGCCAGGGCCCTGAGAGTGTGTGTTTAAATGAACCTTGTAGTGAAGTCCTAGAAGAGCCCCGTGAGAAGTACAGACTCTGGTCACGAAGGTCTGAGGACCAGAGCCGGGGGGTGGAGGGGCTGCTCCGTTGCCAGGTGGCTCCTTCACAGGTGGCTCATCCATCATGCAGTTTGGCAGATTGTGTCATTCGCTCAAGCTGGGTTGATGTTAGATAAACTTCACGCACAGCTGCAGTGCCCAGACGGGTGTGTGTTCTTGGAGAGGAATCCCTCTCGTGTTTGTCGCCTGGCCTCAGGTCCAGTCGGCAGCCCTGGACGAGATGTTCCAGCAGACGGAGGACACTGTGCACCGCTACCACAGGGCGGCCCTGCTGCTGGAAGGCCTGACTAAGGTTCTCCAGGACCCTGCAGATATCGAAAATGTGCATAAATGTAAGTGGCCTTCAGGAGGGGTGCGGCTCCCACAGGCCCAGGACGAGGAGCGTGGCGCGTGGCGCGTGGCGTCGCACCGCCGGGGTTTCAGCACTGGTTCTCTGGTCTTGGGCAAATCTCTTACCCTCTCTATGGTCTCAGTTGTTTTCTGAAGGAGGAGGGGACGGGCCTGCCTTGCCGAGTGAGGGGTAGAGATGGTGCTTATAGTAAAGTACCGATGTCTCTAGATTTCCACACTGAGTTCTTGTGACGGGTGCGCGTGTGCCGAGGGCTTAGCTTTTATCGTTAGATAATGGTGCGTGCAGCTGTTTTACTCCTCGTGGGCGCAGGCTGCACCGCGTGTGAGGTGTTCACGGCACATGGACACTGCCACGGCCCCAGGGTGCCGCCTCTCCTCAGCAGACGGACCTGGGTTCCCCGGAGGCGGCGGTGGGCCCGTGGGAGGGCCCGTGGGCACCACATCCGGAGGAGCCACAAGGGACGGCAGCTCTCAAGTTACTTGCCGTTGTGAGCAGCCTCGCTGGCAAAACCTAAACGCTCCTTACTCGGCACACCGACCGAAACTTGACCAGGGTGCAGCACTTCTAAACAGCTGTCGGGCAGAGAAAGAAAAGTCCTCGGAACACTTACCTTTGGGGCAAAATAGAACAGACACGAGGCTGTAGGTAGAGAGCTCGTGACTTGTTAGTGTTTCTTTTCTTGGTTTTGAGACTATAAGTGATATTTATTATGAATTTAATTTTATTTCTAGATAAATCTAGTATTGAAAGAAGATTGTCGGCTCTGTGCTATAGCACTTCGACGGTGTGAGTGGCGGCGTGTCCCAGGGACCGGTGCTGGGCTGGAGGAGTTCGTCTGGGCATGGGCACGCAGCGTGGGCCCGCGGCCCCACCCCCGGAACCTGGCTCCTTACCTGGTGACTACCAAAGAACAAGCAGTGACTTCAAAGCAAAACAATCCCAGAACTACACATTTGTAGGAAATCTGCCTTATTGGAGAAGTCACCCCTTCCGTTGTCTTTGAACAAGCAGGAGCAAGTCTTCCACTAGGCTCTCAGTTTGAACTTGGTAAATAAATGTACTTAGAACCAGATCTGGGGACCAGTACATTTATTCTTGAGGAAAATTAAGAATGAAACGAGTGAGCAGCTCCTCCCTCGTTCACCAGAGGACTGTGTGAGAGTCCACGTGTTTACTGCGGTGTGAAAGTAAGCCCAGTTCTTACCCAGGCAGTTCGCTGCGTGGGGTGAGTTTGTCTGAGTCTGAGCGCACAGCCCTAAAGAGCTCAGGAGGAAACAGCGTAAGGAGACATGCAAGATGGCGTTCAGGAGGCGTCGTGAAAGCTTCATGTGGTCTGATAAGGACACTTGATACTCTTCCATAATCTTTGATCTATTGCACTAATTTATTAAAACAACTCTGTATTGGATTTTGCAATTTAAAACTAACTAAGGCACAATGAACTTGTTTAAAAAAACATTTTACTTGATTATATACACACACCCTTTCCAGAATTCACATGTAATCTCTAGTGGACTTTTCAACGGTAAACACCTTGTGTTCATGTGAACCTTTGCATTTTCTTAACCTCTGCATCCACACCCACAGGCTCTCAGCCACGATTTTGAGTTGCTGGTGGTTTGTTTGCTTTGGGCTCCGTTTTCATTGTGCATGCCAAGTGTGCATTCATGCCTGTGACTTCTAGGTTCATTGAGGCGGGGTTAATTTGGGAAGTTTTAGAAAAAATGTCAATTAAGGGATACCCTCAAGAATTTTAATAGGGGCCGAAACAAAGTAGGTGATCTCAAGGCTTGTTAATGACGTGGGGTTTCTACATGAAATTAGTGAGAAGGTGAGGTTTGTTTTCTCTTGGGAAGACGGGCAGCTCTCTCCAGCCTGATCACATTTTCCGTGCGAATCCGGACGGTGCAGCAAAGAGCGCGTAGTGGGAAGAGGTGGGCAGTGACGGCCCTGCAGAAACGACCCGTTTCCTGCCCTGTCTGGGATTCGGTCTCATTTACCTGCTGCTTGAATACTTGAATAAACCATTCTCCAGTTATAATCCTTTCTAAGAATCCTTTTAGATAATAAATCTGAACGCTCACAAATGGCACAGAAGCTCTTTGGCATTAATCTAACTCTGGCGTACCAATAAAAGAAAAAACATGGTTTTCCTTTACTTTGACGAAGTAATGTAATTTTACCTTATTTATCTGAATGAAATTCTAGCAGTTAATTTGAACATTTATTTATATGACGTTTGTATTTTTAGGTCTTTAATACAGTGTTTCTACCTCTCATTTGTAACCGCATGCATATTCTTAAACCTAGGTAAAATTCACCGCATTGTTCAATAAATAGCCTTTTTATTATCGCCTGTCCAGATGTAAATTAAGGTAAAAATGAACCTGACAGAGCGTTTCTAGGTTAACGCTGGGTCCATGTCACTTGGCTTCTCAAGCCAGGTACTTCCTCGGTGAGTTTGGAGGTTTGGTCATGAGAGCCCTCTGCCCTGTCCCAGGGTTTCAGTCTAGACGAGTGTCGTGCTGCTGGAAGCACAGGCTAGCGGGGACTCCTTCCCCTCTCTGCAGGGGCGTAAGCTCTGGTGTGGGTGACACTATTCTGTATAATTTCTGAGGTCTTCTCAGTTACCGCCCATCCTGTCTCAGTTGGTCCTGCAAGAGGGTGGGTGCATTCTGGTCCTTTCTCCCCTCCGGTTTTTTTTTTATAAACAGGATGAAACAGGTTCACAATGAGCAAGTGATTGGTACGAAGTCAGGTCCCGAGGGAAGGGCTAAGCCTTGTGTTGTGATCTCCGGGTTCTCCCTCCTGTGAGTAAAGGTTTGGCAGTCCACAGTCTTTGTGAAACTCAAGTCTGAACAGAGAAGATCAAACTAAATTCACGGTTCAGTGGTTCTGATGACCAAGGCTGATGGTTAGAGATTTTTGCCTTGATTATAGCAATAACAAAAACTGTTGCCATGAGTGTTTTTAAGTTTCATATCATCTATTGCATAATGTAGAAATGGACCAGTCCCCACATTCACGGGTGGGCACCTATATTCAAGCCGTAACCTGGAAAGTTACTGACCACACAAGTGTTCGCCTGTGGGTTGTCAGGATTTGCTTTAACGGTGTGCCCTGTGCTAGGCTTGGCGGTTCCCAGGGTCGCACGCCCCCGCGGCTCACCCGGAGCAGCCTGCGTGGCGGAGGTCACCGGCTCAGGTAGCTAGAGAGCTCTTGAGACCATAGAAGTGATTTGAACACAGGCCTTGGAGGGCGACTTCCCCCGTTCGCTGTATGATGCTTCCTGCTTGTGTGGTAGTTGCCTTAAGCAGTCTTAAATTCTCTCTGCAATAAAGAAAGGCTGTGCTTTCTGAGGGTGGCCTGTGGACGCACTTGACCTGGGTAGCTACTGTTTCGAGAACGTGCTGTCACCCCTCCGTGGACGGGTGCACCCTAGAAGCACCTGCTCCCACCACTGCACGACCTCGAGACAATTGACACGCGGCTGTGGACCCTCGAATCTTTAGCCGTGGGAGCTCCCGGGCCCACGCGGGTCTCTTCCTTGTTTGGCAAAGCCCTGGGAAAAGCTTGCTTTCTTTGGGAGGGAGGAAGTCAAGGTGGACTTTTCCTCTCCTGGCTCGGGAAGCCGTGTCAGAAGCAGCCCAACCTGAAAGGCACTGCTCTGCAGAAACGGACGCCCCCCCTGAAATCTCGGGTTTGTGGAGGGCGCAACGGTGACGGGAAGGGTGCACATGCCTCGGCGAGCTCACAGCGCTAGACAAGAGGAAGGACAGGCGCGGGGACCAGCTGGCAGGGCAGCCCCGTGCTCATGTGTCCCTGAGGACAGTGTCCTCCGAGCTCCGTGTGACGCGGCAAAACTAATCAGGAGTTTTTTGTTTCTGGGTTGTTTTTGTTTTTGGAGAGGGGTTCTCAGCCCAGTTTCTGATGTGCCCAAGATCCCGGGTGCTTCCTGAGAGTGATGTGGCACGTGAGGCTGTGGAGGTGACCAAGCCCCGGGGTTTCCTGTCCCCCTTGGCATATAGGCCCCTCCGAGGTCTGGACTGAGGGGGTCTCACGGGAGGGGCTGCTCTGATGTCCCCCGCCTGGGCTGCCTCCCCTGTGCCCCCTCCCCTGCTTTCTGTGTGCTTCCATCAGCCAGGAATGAAAACTGTTCTCTCCGTCCTTGGTCTCAGGGGTCCCCCAGCTTTCCTGTGCACAGCCCCATGTCCTTGGGCACCTCGCTATCCTGCTTTGCTCTGCCTGGCAGCCGTGGGGAAGGGTGTTGAGCTCTCAGCGCCAAGGGGAGACCTCACAGGCTGATGGGTGTGGGGCTGTGGGAGCAGCCCAAGCCCAAGTCAGTCTCCGCGGGGTGTGCTCCTGGCACAAGTCAGTCTCCACCGAGGGTACTCCTGGCACCTCACTCTCTGCTGGGTGTGCTCCTGGCACAAGTCAGTCTCCGCGGGGTGTGCTCCTGGCTGCTTTGTTTTGGGGAGGGACAGAGAACAGCTTGTTTTGTGTTTGTTTGAGGTGAGGCCTGGATTTGAGGTTCACTGGAACCACATTCGCTCTAACCAGATAACTGAAAGGACACACAGCCTTGGCCCCAGCTGGCCCATGGGCACCCTGCCTTTGGGATCCCCTTTAATGACCCCTTCAGGTCTGTCTGGCAGTTTCAATGACATGTGTGTCGATTTAATACTTATTACTTTGATTCTCATACCGACCCTTCTAGGCCTCATTTTACAGAAGGGGAAAAAGCAGACTCGGAGAGTAACTTTCTCCAGAGAAAGGTCACATGACTAGATGGCTGTAGAAGGAGATTGCTCGCTGCCAGGGGTTGGTCACCTGGGCATGGGGCACGCAGTGTGCCGAGTCCCACACCTCTCACTCCCATGTCCTGGGACACCCCTGTCCCTTCTGAGGATATGCAGGGAGGGGGCACCTGCGTGCCAGTGGGTGTCCAGACGCCCTGGCTGCCACCTGGACTGGGCATTGCGGGGACGCAGGAGATACAGACCCCTTCCTGCCATCGCTGACAGCTCTCATTCCCACGGGGACGCAGGAGATACAGACCCTTCCTGCCACCGCTGACAGCTCTCATTCCCACGGGGACGCAGGAGATACACACCCCTCCTGCCACCGCTGACAGCTCTCATTCCCACGGGGACGCAGGAGATACAGACCCCTTCCTGCCACCGCTGACAGCTCTCATTCCCACGGGGACCCGGCCACGCAGAGCTCGGTGCCAGCCCCTCAGTGCACCAGGGGCGGGCGACAGGCACATCGTCTGCCTCAAACACCGAGGCCTCACCCGGTGGCTCCTCCTCTCCCCTGCCAGCCGTGCCCTTCCCGTTCCTGCCCAGTGAGCCGCCAGGCCCTGTGCGCACAGCGTGCGTCTGCGGGAGGATCACCCGCATTTGGACCCCGCCCCGACGGCACGGCACGCTGCGGGGCGGGGGCTCTCCGGCTCCGCACAGAGAGGCTCGTGGAAAGCGGCCAGTGGTTCAGACGGGCCCGGGCAGGTTCCCACTGGACGGTCCCCTACAGGTGACCGGTGAACGGGCTGGACGCGCGAAACCCACCAGGTGGCGGGCGCCTGACCTAGGGATTTCCACGGGGAGCAGACCGCGCCGGCGGCTGAGCCCGTGCACAACACCTCGGTGAAGGGGGGAAGCAGGTTTACGGTTTCTCGTGGAAACCCAGATATTCTTTTCTTTTTAATTTTCTTTTTTATTATTTTTTTATTAATTTTAATGGGATGACATTGATAAATCAGGGCACATATGTTCAGAGAAAATATTTCCAGGTTATCTTATCATTCAGTTATGCTGCATACCCATCACCCAAAGTCAAATTGTCCTCCGTCACCTTCTATCTGGTTTTATTTGTGCCCCTCCCCCCTCCCTACCTCCTCCCTCACCTCCCCCTTCCCCTGGGTAGGCAGTACACTCTTGTCCATGTCTCTGAGTCTCATTTTTATGTCCCATCTATGTATGGACTCATATAGTCCTTAGTTTTTTCTGATTTACTAATTTCACTCCGTATAATGTTATCAAAGTCCATCTATGTTGTTACAAATGACCCGCTGTCATCATTTCTTATGGCTGAGTAGTATTCCCTAGTATATATGTACCAAAGCTTTTTAATCCACTCGTCCTCTGACGGACACTTGGGCTGGTTCCAGATTTTCGCTATTGTGAACAATGCTGCCACGAACATGGGGGCGCATTTCTTCTTTACGAACAGTGCTATGGTGTTCTTAGGGTATATTCCTAAAGTGGGGTCAAAAGGCAGTTTGATTTTTAATTTTCTGAGGAATCTCCAAACTGTTTTCCACAGTGGCTGCACCAGTCTGCATTCCCACCAGCAGTGCAGAAGGGTTCCCTTTTCTCCACATCCTCGCCAGCACTTATTCTGTGTTGTTTTGCTGATGAGCGCCATTCTGACTGGTGTGAGGTGATATCTCATTGTGGTTTTAATTTGCATTTCTCTAATAATTAGTGATGTTGAGCATTTCTTCATATGCTTATTGGCCATCTGTATGTCCTCTTTGGAGAAATTTCTATTCATTTCTTTTGCCCATTTTGTGATTGGATTGTTTGTCTTCCTGGTGTTGAGTTTTATAAGTTCTTTATAAATTTTGGTTATTAACCCCTTATCAGACGTGCTGTCAAATATGTTCTCCCATTGTGTGGTTTGTCTTTTTATTCTGTTCTTACTGTCTTTAGCTGTGCAAAAACCTTTTAGTTTGATATAGTCCCATTTGTTTATCTTGCCTTTTATTTCATTTGCCTGTGGAGATAAATCGGCAAATATATTGCTGCTACAGATGTCGGAGAGCTTGCTGCCTATGTTTTCTTCTAAGATGCTTATGGTTTCACAGCTTACGTTTAAGTCTTTTATCCATTTTGAGTTTGTTTTTGTGAATGGTGTAAGTTGTTGGTCTAGTTTCATTTTTTTGCAGGTAGATGTCCAATTTTCCCAACACCATTTGTTAAAGAGGCTGTCTTTACTCCATTGTATGTTCTTTCCTCCTTTGTCAAATATCAGTTGTCCATAAAGCTGTGGGTTTCTTTCTGGGTCCTCTGTTCTGTTCCATTGATCTATGTGCCTGTTCTTATGCCAGTACCAGGCTGCCTTGAGTATAATGGCCTTATAGTAAACCTTGATATCTGGAAGAGTGATACCTCCTGCTTTATTTTTTCTTTTTAAGATTGCTGAGGCTATTCGTGTTCTTTTTTGGTTCCATAATTTTTGGAATATGTGTTCTATATCTTTGAAGTATGTCATTGGTATTTTAATTGGTATTGCATTGAATTTATAAATTGCTTTGGGTAATATAGACATTTTAATGATGTTTATTCTTCCTAGCCATGAGCACGGTGTATGCTTCCACTTGTTTGTATCTTCATTGATTTCTTTTATCAATGTTCTATAATTTTCCGAGTACAAGTCCTTAACCTCCTTGGTTAAATTTACTCCTAGGTACTTTACTTTTTTGGTTGCAGTAGTGAAGGAGATTGGGAAACCCAGATATTCTGAGCGTGAGTTATTTCCTTGTTAACCTCTTTTACTGCAAAAAAATAGCAACCAGTGGGGCAGCCAGAGAGCACTGGGGACAGTCTGCTTTTATTTATTTATTCTTTTAGCGAGAGAGACAGAGAGAGGGACAGATAGGGACAGACAGACAGGAAGGGAGAGAGATGAGAAGCGTCAATTCTTCGTTGCAGCTCGTTAGTTGTTCATTGATTGCTTTCTCATATGTACCTTGACCAGGGGGATACAGCACAGTGAGTGACCCCTCTGGCGCTCAAGCCAGCGACCTCAGGGTTTCAAACCTGGGTCCCTTGCGTCCCAGGTCGACGCTCTATCCACTGCGCCATCACCTGGTCAGGTGGGGACAGTCTGCTCTTAAACAACTCATCGAACTGTTGTCAAATATACAGAATGCAAAACTTGTACAATCCTTAGTCTTGGAATATTCTTTTGGAATACTTTTTTTTAATTAAAATTTTTTTTTAATTTTTATTTATTTAAATTTTATTTATTTTGTGACAGAGACAGAGAGAGTCAGAGAGAGGGACAGATAGGGACAGACAGACAGAAAGGGAGAGAGATGAGAAGCATCAATTTTTCATTGCAGCACCTTAGATGTTCATTGATTGCTTTCTCATATGTGCCTTGATGGGGGGAGGTGTGCTACAGCAGACCGAGTGGCCCCTTGCTCAATCAAGCCAGTCTTGCTCAAGCCAAATGAGCCCGCGCTGGCAACCTCAGGGTCTTGAACCTGGGTCCTCTGCATCCCAGTCCGATGCTCTATCCACTGTGCCACCGCCCGGTCAGGCTGGAATACTTTTGTTTTTCTGTTTCTTTGACAAATGAATGTTTCTTACTCTTGTTTTGTGGGCCTTGTGCAAATGACCTCACCTTTCTTGGCTTCTTTTCTTTTGTTTATTTGTTTCGTTTTTTATTCATCCACTAAAGGAAACCAAAGAAATCCTAATACAGTTTTTCTGGGGAAAAGACTTTTTGCACACTGACAGGTACACAAGAAATTGTGACGGTTTTGTTTTAGTACTAAAATTAGGCACCACTGTGCCCTCTCGGCCCGGGCTGGGTGCCGGGGGGGTCATCCTCTCTGCTAACATTGGGGATCCATCTGTGGGCGCGCACTGGGAAGCCTGGCCCTTGGCCAGCGCCCTGTCTCTCAGCAGAGCAACACCGGCTGGTTGACTTTGTAAAAACAAGTCCCAGTGCCTAGCTGTGGGGCCCGTCTTCCATAGCAGCAGGCCCCACCTCCCTGCCTTGGAGAAGAAACTTGTGCTGGCAGAGGACTTCCCTGGCCCACCTTGTGTCCCTGGCGGCCCCGGGGGCGGGGGTAGGGTGGGGGGCATGCCCGCACTTCTGGATGAGAGCTGGCACCCCAGGCCCCACCAGGCAAGTCCCGTCCTGGCCACCAGAGGGCACCCACCCCCTAGGAATGAGAAACTACTTGGGCGCAGGCCCCACCAGCTTCCTGAGTGCCCTGCGCCCCGGAGGCCAGGCCCCCCTTCCTAAGGGAAGCAGTGAGGTGCGTTCTTATTGCCGTCTCCCCCTCAAAGATTCGACCCCTCCTGGGGCCGGTGAGGTCAGCCTTTCTCTGAGAAGGTGCAGAGTAGGGCTAGCCCCAAGGAGATGGAGGGCCCGACCCAAGGGCTGTGCTTATGTCTCCCACTGCCCGCCCGGAGCCTCCGTCTTTAGGTCCTGAGCCGAGCAGAGGGTGCTGTGGGTTAAGAGCAGCCCCGGACGACGACGGACAGACGATGAGAGAGGCCGGGCCTCCTGCCCACCAGGATATCGACAACAACAACCAAAAAAACAAAAGCCTCCCAAGTTGCTGGTCAGTCAGACTGAGGCATGAAGGCCTAGAATTTAGGGAAGAGGGGTTGGTGGTGTGAGGCCAGGTTTAGGGAAGGCGCTCCCCTCCCCTATGAGATGTTTCCCCGTGCCAGAGGCTGGTGGGAAACTCCGAGGAACTGACTGATGTCTGCTTTAAATCTGCTTCATTCATACATTTGAAACCGCTAAGCCCCTTCTAGGCTAGCCACTGGGGTCACAGCAGTGAGCAGAAAGGGTACGGCCCTGCCCTCGGTGGGGGCCGGGGGGGTACACGCTTTGACAGGAGTTGTGACTAGTGCCACAGAGACAATGGATGGTGACGTTGTTATGGTAACCTGGGGGGGGGTGCATGGGACCCGTATAAAGTCAGGAAGAGATATGTGGTCATTAACCAGGTTAAGAAAGAGGAGAATGTTCTAAAGAAAGGGACTAGCATGTCACACACACACACACACACACACGCACCTGCATGCGTGCTCACGGTCGAAGAGCGTGTAGCAAGCAGTTAAGGTGACAGAGATATTCTTTGGCCCGGCACGGTAATCAGCGTCTGACGCTCTCTGGCTTATAGTTTGACTTGTTCATTATCTACTCACTGCACTCAAGTGTCCGCTCTCCAAAGCCAGGAATCTTACTGTCTAGTTCACTGTGTCCCTAGCCCCCGGAATGGCGCCTGGCCAACCGAAGGTCCTTGTTTCGTGCTGGTCTCGTCCCATCAACAACCAGGGTCGTGGTCGGACTGCCTCTCTGGTTCTTAGGAGGATAGCAAGACCGTGTTTCAACAATAACGATCCTCAGGAAACTCTGAGAGGATAAAGTTTTCATTACTGACAGGACCTGGAAATTCCACAGCACAACGGAGGCCACACAGGGAGCTGTGGCTGGGAGACAGACAGACAGACAGAGAGTGAAAGCCAAGTCCTGGGGTTCTGGATCTACTGGGATTGGGTGAGGGGAGACTAGGGTTTCGGGAGCTCACTTTTTTTTTTTTTAAAGATAGGTCTCATTCTTTTTTTTTTTTTTAATTTCTTTTTATTTTATTCATTTTAGAGAGGAGACACAGAGTGAGAGAGAGAGAGAGAGAGAGAGTGAGAGAGAGAGGAGAGAGAGAGAGAAAGGGGGGAGGAGCTGGAAGCATCAACTCCCATATGTGCCTTGACCAGACCAGTGCAGGGTTTTGAATTGGCGACCTCAGTGTTCCCAGGTCGACGCTTTATCCACTGCGCCACCACAGGTCAGGCAGGTCTCATTCTTTATTGGTGAATTTTTAAATCTTAAAAACATAAGGATGGGAATTTAAAGCACAAGAAAGGGAAAGAGGCAATTGGCCCAAATGATCTATTATTGAAATCAACCAAAATTTCTAAAAACAAGGCCATGGATGGTTAGCTCAGTGGCTAGAGTGCCGGCCCGGCCTGCAGATGTCCTTGGTTTGATCCCCGGTCTTGGTACATCGGAGAAGCGCCCATCTGCTTCTCCATTCTTTCCTCCCTCCCTCTTCCCTTTCTCTCTCTCTCTTCCTCTCCCACAGCCCGTGGCTCAGTTGGTTCAAGCATTGGCTCTGGGCATGGGCCTCAGGCACTGAAGATAGCTGGGTTGATTTGAGCATCGGACCCAGACGGGGGTTGCTGGGTGGATCCCAGTCAGGGCACATGCTGGAGTCTATCTCTCTGTCTCTCCTCCTCTCACTTAAAAAAAAACAAAAAAAAAAACTAAGGCCTGACCTGTGGTGGCGCAGTGGATAAAGCGTCGACCTGGGAACACTGAGGTCGCCAGTTCAAAACCCTGCACTGGTCTGGTCAAGGCACATATGGGAGTTGAGCTTCCAGCCCCTCCCCCCTTTCTCTCTCTCTCTCTCTCTCTCACTCTGTGTCTCCTCTCTAAAATGAATAAAATTTAAAAAAAATCTAAAACAAAGGAGCCTGGGGAAGGTGGCCGGCAACGTGTTTATTGAAATGGATGGTCCAGTGGATGCCTCAGCCTTCTCTGCAGGGCCAGGCTCTCGAGGTCCCTGCTTTTCCTGTTGGGTGGGGACTCTGAGAGCAAGGGCCACGTCTACCCCCGCTTTTTTCCTTTCTTTTTTTTTTCAAGTTTATTTATTTATTTATTTAGATTTTATTTACTCATTTTTTTTTTTAGAGAGAGGAGACAGGGGGAGGGGGAGAGGAGTAGAAAGCATCAACTCCCATAGGTGCCTTGACCAAGCAAGCCCGGGGTTTTGAACCAGCAACCTCGGAATTCCAGGTCGATGCTTTACCCGCTGCGCCCCCAAAAGTCAGGCTTTCCCTTTCTTTTTAACTACTGTATTCCCAGCACCTGGTCCCCAGGGGGAGCCCAGGACCGGGCATTGATGGGTTTGCCGCAGGGCTGGTCCCATGTGGATGGGACTGAAGGGCGGAGGAAAGATTTTTTTATTGCGGTAAAATCCGCAGAACGTAACACTTACCATCTTCACCATTTTAACACGTGGCGTTGCGCACACTGACACGGTTGTGTGACCACTGCCACCGTCCACCTCCCGAACTGAAACTCGGTCCCCCGATGAAAACCACAGCTCGCCCCTCTTCTTCTCTGGCGCCTGCAGCCACCGCTGGTGCGCCCTCAGTTCCTATCGCTCGGACAGACGGACGGCGGTAGACACGCTCTCTGAGTGGAACTGCGCGGTATTTTCCCGTTTGTCCCCGGCTTGTTTCAGTTGGCAGAGTGTCCCCCCAGGTTCACACGCGCTGGCGCCTGTGCCAGGACGGGGTGAACAGGTGCCCCTTGTGTGTCTGCCGCGCAGACGGTTTGGAAGGAGGCCGCACACTCTGGGGGGGGTCTCGGTGGTCCTGAGAGCTGGCTGCCGGCCCCTGCTGGCATCCCCACCGGGGCTGGACACAGGTGAGATGGCTCGTGCTACCCTGTCTGGGGGGACTCGCAGGCTCAACGCACCCCCCACCCCACCCCAGGTCCCGGGGCCCCGCAATGCCCCGTCCTCGGGGCCTTGCTCCCTCTGTGTGCTCAGGGCCCTGGGCCCGGAGGAGACCTCTCTCCAGAACCAGGGAGCACAACAGGCTCGTCCATCCCCGCCCGTCGCCGGGAAGGCGGGGAACTAGGTAGGCACGGAAGAGTTAGTTTGCAAGCTGAAGAAATGGTGAGCCCGGGGGCCATTTTGCTTCTTCATCCAACCCTCTACTCTCCAGCCAGCAGAGGGGGGACTCTGAGTCACTGATGGAGATCGGGGTACAGGGACAGGTGGGGCATCTCCTCGTGAGGAAGACTTGACCTGGGGGCGGGCCCCCCCCCCCCCACGTCCTCATTTGGCCCAGAGGGGATGAGAGTTTCCCAGGGTATCTGCCCTCAGAACGCTGGGAGGGAGGAGGGAGGGACGTGGGCCATCCTGCCGATACCAGGGCACTGCCGGCTGGGTAAGGGGACCCCCCATGGCAGGTGCTGTGGAGGGTGCGGGCAGAACCAGGGGACCACACAGTTCCAGGGCTGAAGGGTCCCCCCCACCCCCTGTGAGCCAGTTCAGCTTCTACCCACAGAAACCAGTGGGGGCACCAGGGATGTAAAAAGATTTTGCCTTTGTCCATTTTTCTCCAGCCCCTCCCCATATACCAGGGGGAGGAAGGAGGGCCCAGGGGACAAGAGGTGCGGAGGGAGAGTGAGACCCCTGTCCCCTCCCTTGGGGTTGTCCTGGCAGGCTGGGTTCGCATGAAGCGTTCAGCGCCTCTGGACCGAGCCTGTGACATGGGGAAGCTGAGCAGGAAGTGGTGGGCACGGCTTGGAATGTTTGAAGGGATGGAAAATAAACATCCGATGAGGCCCAGTTTCAGGCAGTAATTGAAAACAAATTTAAAAGGCCATGTGGTATTCAGATGTCCCTTTGTCCAAATACTAGTCTAGAATGAAAAGCACAGAACTCTCCCAAGCGGAGAGGAAATGACCCCAGGTGCAGACAGACGCTCTCGCGGGGGGAGGATGAAAGGAAGACCGACCTGGCGTCAGTCACAACCGTGGCCTGAGGTGGGGACAGTGGGCACCGGAGGAGAAGGCATCTGAGAGCCCCCCCCCTCGGGGGAGGAGAGGGCAGAGCAGCCCACAGGAGGATGAATTGGCATTTTCCTTTCAAACAGTTGTGGGAGGACGAGCCTCTGATTCTGAGGACAGGGAGTTGGGGGGCGGTGGACGCCACGGAAACAGGTGAACAGGGAGAGGGAGGAAGCATCAGGCCACCTGAGAGGAAGGACAAGGGACACAGGCAGGCGGGCTAGCAGCCACACAGGAGCGGAAAGAATAATACCCAGCATTTTGGTCATTGTGCTAAACAAGAAGAGAGTGCGCCAAGCAGCTGGGCGGAGAAAGGCCGGAAAGGATTGGGTGCGTGGGCCGAAGGTAAAGAAAGGCAAAGACGGTGATCATGATTGGTGATCGCTGGCCGTGTCCGCACCAGGCGGGTGGACTCGAAGGTCCAAGCACAGGACATGAAGGAGCAAATCAGAACTTTCAAAGTAGATGAGCCTGTATGAATGACACAAAATGGCGGTTACATACAGAAGGCCAGAGAACCGCAATGCTAGGAGA
Organism: Rhynchonycteris naso; assembly: GCA_037038555.1. NCBI lineage: Eukaryota > Metazoa > Chordata > Mammalia > Chiroptera > Emballonuridae > Rhynchonycteris > Rhynchonycteris naso. The sequence continues at coordinate 1,967,958 of CM072995.1, read as the reverse complement.
GGAGACACATCTCTCTGAAACAGACCAAATAAGATGAAAAAGAACGGCCTGACCTGTGGTGGCGTGGTGGATAAAGCATTGACTTGGAATGCTGAGGTCGCTGGTTCGGAACCCTGGGCTTGCCCAGTCAAGGCACATACAACAAGCAATCAAGGAACAACTAAAGTGAAGCAGCTATGACTTGCTACTTCTTGTTCTCTCCTCTCTCTGTAAAATCAATAAATAACATTTTCTTTAAAAGATGAAAAAGAACGATATAGAGGAATAATCCATTTGACTTATTTTCTTTTTTAAAATAAATAAATTGGACTAAGTGGAGATTCTTACATCTATGAACAGAAAACATATATCTTCTTAAAACATTTTTTTAATTGATTGACTTTAGATAGAGGAAAGGAGAGAGAGAGAGAGACATCAATCTGTTCCTCTCTGTACCCTGACCAGGGATCGAACCAGCAACCTCCATGCTTTGGGACAATCAATGCTCTAACCAACTGAGCTATCCAGCCAGGGCAGGGAACATATATCTTTTTATTCCCTCAATTGTTGTGGTTTTTTTCTTTTTAATTTTTATTGACTTTATAAAAAACGAACATTGTAAACACACATCTTAGGATTCATGTGTCCCCGAGAAATGCTACAAAAATTAATGATACCTTTGACCACAAAGATGACCTAAACCAACACGGGAAAGTAGAGGAAAGGCCATATTTGTATCACCGCCCGATAAAACTGGTAATAAGTGATAAAGGCGTGAGCGATATAATGCTAATGACTTGGATGTTAGGAGACAGACTTCTAGAAAGCACTTAGATGTAAAGAGGACATCAAGAAGGAAATGAAATTACACTTGATCTTAAGCCGGGAGTTCAAAAAGCCAAGAGAAAAGGAAATTAAATAAAAAAACTACCGAAAGAGCAACAACCATAAGAGTGTCTCATTCCCAGACCTCTGGGGGACATAGCAAAAACGGAATTGGGTGGAAAATTAAATGCTTTCAGTAGGAACAAACAAACAAACAAACAAACAAAACCCCCAACAAAACCCACATACTCAGTTCTAAGCACCACAGAGAGTCAGGAGCAGGACTTGATAAAAGGTCACAGAAATGCACGAAGCCCAGGAACAGGCTGGCTCTTCCCTCACATCTATGTTAGAAAAGATAAGTGTGCACAGTCTTTGCAAACCCTGGGCAGGAAAACCCCGGCTCATCATGACTTGCATTTTCCTTGGTGGAGGGAAGAAAAAAAAAACACACACGAGGCAGCAGAAATAAACAAGAGGAGGAATGAGAGAGGAAACCTAACTTCAGATTCCGGAGAGATTAAAAGAAATTTCAGGCAGCAACCTTCCACAGGAAGGCAACCAGTCTGAGACCCTGAAGGGCAGGGGTGCAGCGGAAGGGGTCTCAGCCTCTGCACGCCAGGAAGGCTGAGGTCAGTCGGGTGCCTCTCAGGGGACACCCGGCTCTGGCTTCTCACTGGCTGGGCTGACCTTGGGCCAGGGCTTCACCTCTGTGTGCTTCAGTTTTCTCGTCTGTAAAATGGGGAGAATAATGGTTTCTCCCTCCCCCCGCCCCCAGGTGACTGTGAGGATTGAATGAGCATATATATTAAAAGTGTACGTAGCCTGACTTGTGGGGGCGCAGTGGATAAAGCGTCGACCTGGGAACACTGAGGTCACCAGTTCGAAACCCTGGCCTTGCCTGGTCAAGGCACATATGAGAATTGATTATTCCTGTTCCTCCCCACTTCTCTCTCTCTCTCTCTCTCTCTCTCTCTCTCTCTCTCTCCTCTCTAAAATGAATAAATTCTTTTTAAGAAAAGAAGTGCGCGTCGTCAGAGACTCTGTAAGTGCTGCCTGGTGCGTTGCTGGTGTTTTTGTGCAATGGTGTCCACGCAAACAGTCCGTCAAGAAGAAAGTACACACGGACTTCCCTCCTACTTCATATGCAAAATAGTTTCTATACGTACTCAGAGTAAATAAAACAGTAAAAATCTGGCTCTGGCCGGGTAGCTCGGTTGGTTAGAATCATCCCCATAATGCCAAGGCTTCAGGTTCCATCCCTGGTCAGGGCACATACAAGAGTCAACCAATGAATGCATGAATGAGCGGGTCAATAAACTGACGCTCTCTCTCTCTCTCCCCTTCAAATCAATTTTTAAAAATACTGTATATAAATAGGCCTGACCTGTGGTGGTGCAGTGGATAAAGCGTTGACCTGGAACGCTGAGGTTGCTGGTTCAAAGCCCTGGGCTTGCCCGGGGTAAGACACATATGGGAGTTGATGCTTCCTACTCCTCCCCCTTCTCTTTCTTTCTCTCTCTCCTCTCTAAAATTATATATATATATATATATATATATATATATATATACACACACACACACACATATACATACATATATATATATGTGTGTATATATATATATATAAATCTCTCTCTATATATAAATCTTACAAGAATATCTGGGGAAATGAGATGAACCACCAAGGATCACAGAAGACTCCCCTCCTTCAAACTGAAGAACAGTTCCAGTTGTCTGTAAAAATCCTTGTGTGTAGCAAAAGGTACAACCGTAAAGAAAGTCCCCGGGGAAATGAGAAGAAGTAGGTTGAGTGTAAAACAGAAACCTCTTAAATAAATATTGATGTGGAAAGCCCAGAACGGAACAGGAGCGGCAAGACAAAGCGTGCACCTTCCCAGAGGCCAGCGCGCACACAGCCCGCACGACCTGACCCGCGGGGCCTGGAAATGCGGAGCTGGAAGCACCCCCGCGGCAGCGGTGGGCATGTGCTGACTGCACCTGCCGTTGGCTCTCGCAGCCCTCACGGGGAGGGGGGGGGAGGCTCTAGTAGGGCCCCCTATGGAAAGCAAGTAATCGGGCAACACCCTATGAAGTTAAAAATGCAAATATTTCCAGGACGCTATTCCATAGAAACAGCATCACCTGGAAGTTCCAGGAAGTTTACCAAGCAGTGGTCTAAACCTGCAAGCAGAGACCTGTCCCCTAAACGGGGCACATTATGGCCACGGGCATATAACACATCATTAATATTAATATTAATAAACAGCCACGAGAGCGGATAGGATTTCATTCCCTTGGAGGAACTTTGTGCTACACACACACACACACACACACACACACACACTGAGTAGGGCGGGAAGACGCAGACAGGTGTTTTGGCGAAGACCCTGTTTTTTGGAAAACCATATCGACTTCCCAGCATGTCATGTGCACGTTAACTGTGGGATATTATTGTACAAGGATTCAGGCGACCCCAGGGAAACGTACTGGGACCACGGGGGGTGGTCCATCCTGCGGGAGATGCGAGCCGAGGAGGAAGAAAGGCTGGTCTGCAAAATAGTCCGCGCGCGGCTCCGCGTCTGTGCGCCTCTCTCCGTGCGTTGTGCAGAAATAAAACGAATTCTTGCCATGCTGGTGTCAACAGCACACTTTCTTGTGCGATTGGTGGTGTTGGGGGGAGGGGGCGGCCGTGCTCCGTCTGTTCGCTGTGATTCAGGGTGCGGCTTTCCAAAACCCAGAGGGCATGGGAGTGCCCAGGCCGCGTGCCCAGGCGCGCCCGGCTGCGTGTGGCCCGCCAACAGGCGGGGACGGCCTCAGAGGGGGCTCTGCGCCCGGCCTGGGGCTGCTGCCAGGCACCGAGTGCCTAGCTCACAATGACTTGCAGTTTGCAGCTGCCCTGCCCTTCCCTTGCTTTCTGTGCCACCAGGCTGCTCCTGGTTCTGACTCAGGCCCTGGTAACCTGGGCGCTTCCTGGGTAGGAGCCTGTCCCATTGGGAAGGGGAGGGGGGGCGGTGATTCTAACCAACTGAGCTACCCGGCCAGGGCCAGCACAGACTGATGAGAAGACCCGGGGTCCTTTTCTATCCGTATTTCCCCATGTATAAGATGCACCCCTTTTCGAAAAATTTGAGGTCTAAAAATTGGGTGCGTTTTATACAGCGATTGTAGTTTTTTTTTTACACTTGCATTTCCCGCTTTTTCGCGGGAATGAGGAATTGTATAAATCTTATGATGAGTAAAACTTGAGTTCAATCACTTTATATAATACTTTTTTTTTTTTTTTTTAATTTCAGGCCCCAAAATGAAGGCGAGTCTTAGACACGGGAGCGTTTTACACACGGGGAAGTACAGATGTGTATCCTCCCCCTCCCCCAAAGGAGCAGCGGGAGGCACAAGGGCAGGAACATTCGGCTCCCGCATTCCCCTCTAAACAGAGGCTCAGCAAAAGGTAGTTGACTGACCGATAAAAAAAAGAACAGCCACAACAGTGTCATCTGGCGGCTCACCGGTGGGCATTTTAAGAGTTGTTGGCCTGGACCCCTCCTGCCAACTGCAAGAATTGAACCGAACTCGGGAGGGGGGCCCTACGCCAGGAAGGACGCGATTGGGGGAAGCCCAGGTCAGCTGGCCCCACCCCACCCCTCCTCACCATCACCCGGCTGCACCTGGGCAGCCAGCCCTCTGGGTGGGCAAGCCCTGCTGTTGGTGCGTCATGCGTAAGCGTCCTGGTAAAGGACTCTCGCCAGCTGGAGGATGCTGCAGCTGGGCCTCAGTGGGAGGTGACATCCCCCGCGGACGTGGACGGAAGGGGGAGGGCACGCACCAGGCGGGGACAAGAGCGGGCTGCAGAGGGCGCCCATGCAGGTATTACCTGGATAGCCCAGAGAGAGAGAGAGAGAGAAATGCGCCCCCCTGGAGGCTGAAGGCCAGAGGCCGAGACCTATCAGAGACATTAGCCCTTGGAGTAGCACGAGCGTTCACGGACGTCCTCGTGCCTCCTGACCACCCAGAGCAGAGTACCACCGTACGCGTGTAAGGCAACAGTAAAGAAAGGCTTCGCCTGACCTGTGGTGGCGCAGTGGATAAAGCGTCGACCTGGGAACACTGAGGTCGCCGGTTCAAAACCCCGGGCTTGCCTGGTCAAGGCACATATGGGAGGTGAAGCTTCCTGCTCCTCCCCCCTTCTCTCTCTCTCTCTCTCTCTCTCTCTCTCTCCCTCTCTCTCCCTTTCCTCTAAAGTGAATTAAAAAAATAATTTTAAAAAAAGATAGCACGTATTCAACAACTTTAAAAAAAAAAAAAAAGAAAGGCTTCTTGTTTCCATAAACTGGTTATCAAACATGATTTTACGTTAATAAAACTGGAACTGGAACTCATTTCATTTTTTGGAAAAAAACAACACCACTCTATCCCGCCCGGGGCTCACCACTCAAAGGGTTCAATTAGGAAAACAGCAGGTTTGGAGAAGAGAAGGTCCTCGCGAGCACATTTTGTAGGGAACCCATTCGCTCTTTCAGGACATGATTTCCGAAGGGAATCCCACTCTGCAAAGTTCTTTGGTACCGGGTGCCTCGTTGGAGGCCCTGCAACAACGGCGTGGAGAGGTGGCACAGGCCTGGAGAGGTGGCACAGGCCTGGAGAGGTGGCACAACTGTCTTTACTGACGGGGAAGTCAGACCCAAAGAGGGCCTTTCTGTTTCCTCCAGGTGTTCCGCTGAACGACCATGAAGCTACGCCTACCAGCTCACAGGTGCCTTTCAATAAGCTTTTTAAAAACTTTTTTACTTTATCCTGACCAGGCGGTGGCGCAGTGGATAGAGCGTGGGACTGGGATGCAGAAAACCCAGGTTCGAGACCCCGAGGTCGCCAGCTTGAGGACAGGCCCATCTGGCTTGAGCAAAAGCTCGCCAGCTTGGACCCAAGGTCGCTGGCTCCAGCAAGGGGTGCTCGGTCTGCTGAAGGCCCGCGGTCAAGGCACATGTGAGAAAGCAATCAATGAACAACTTTGGTGTCGCAACGGCAACGAAAAACTAATGATTGATGCTTCTCACCTCTCTCTGTCCCTAAAGAACTTTTTTACTTCAGAATTCTTTTTTCCATGGGGTCAGGGGAACAAGACCACAGAGACCAAGTGCCATTTCGTCACATCACGGGGAACACGCTGTCACCATGACTCATCCTCGATGAGGCGGACCTCGACCTCCTGGCCAGGCCGGGTTCATGAAGTTTCTCCACCTGGGCCACCCCCTCCTCCTGTCCACACCGTCCTCTTCGGAAGGAAGTCAGCGCTCATCTCACACCTACAGTGAGGGGCTTGTTTCACCTTCTGCGGGGAGCATGATCCTACACAAAAGATTCCGGATTCTTCTATAAGGGAGGTTCTGAAAGGATTTTCAGTTCATTTCTCTATTTTCTCAGAGTGAAGATACTGGCTATAATATGCACATTTAAATAGCTTTATTGATACGCCTAGCTCAACACCGTATTATTTACACGTCTGAACGGACCGTTTAACGCTTTTGAGTTCTTTGTGCGGCCATCACTGCAACCTAATCGTGAACATTTCGGGCTCCCCCCTCACAGAAACCCATACCCATTTGTGGTTGGTCCCCACACCCCACCTCCAGTCTCCTTCCTCAGACCTTCTGTCTGTAAACTGGACTTTCCTGGGTGCTTCCTATGACTGGAATCATATAGTATGCAGTCCTGTGTGACTGGATTTTTCCCGCTTAGCATCATGTTTACAAGATGTACGCATGTTGGAATGTGTACCAGAAGTTCATGCCGTTAGGGATGTCCCCATTTTGTTACCCGTGCAACAGTTCACATGGGTATTTAGGTTGTTTCCAGTTTGGTGGCTGCTAGACTGGTCAAACATAAGTTTCTGTGTGGACATATGTTTTCATTTTTCTCGGTTATATATCTGGGGGTGCAACTGTTGGGTCGTATGGTAACTCATACGTTTAATTCTTTGAAGAACTGCCATGCTGTTTTCTGAAGCAGCTACTCCATTTTACATCCCCACCGGCAAGGTAGGAGGGCTCCAATTTCTCTGCATTCTCAACATTTGCAATTGTCTGTCTTTAAAAATATGTGTGTAGCCTGACCAGGCGGTGGCGCAGTGGATAGAGCATCGGACTGGGATGCAGAAGACCCAGGTTCGAGACCCCGAGCTCCCCAGCTTGAGCGCGGGCCCATCTGGCTTGAGCAAAAAGCTCACCAGCTTGGACCCAAGGTCGCTGGCTCCAGCAAGGGGTGGCTCGGTCTGCTGAAGGCCCGCGGTCAAGACACATGTGAGAAAGAAATCAATGAACAACTAAGGTGTTGCAACGACAACGAAAAACTAATGATTGAGGCTTCTCACCTCTCTCTGTTCCTGTCTGTCTGTCCCTATCTCTCTCTCTCTCTCTGACTCTCTCTGTCCCTGTGGCTTGAACTAGTATTTCATTGTAGTTTTATTTTGTATTTCCCTAATGGCTCATGATGGCAAACAGCTTTTCATGTGTTTATTGGTTACTGGTATATCTTCTTTGGAGGAATTTTTCAAATTGTTTCCCCATTTAAAAATTGGGTTATTTGTCTTTTTATTATTGAGTTATAATAGTTCTTTATATATTTCGATACAAGTCCCTTCTCAGGTAGGTGATTTGCAAATGTATTCTCCCACTCTTGTGTGTTTTTCCACTTTCTCAATAGTATAATTTGCAGCACAAAAGTTTTTTAATGTAGATGAGGTTTGATTATTTTTTCCTTCTGCCATTTGTGCTTTTGATTTTATATCTGAGAAGTCACCGCCTCACTCAAGACCATCAAGATTACTCCTCCATTGTCCTGTAAAGTTTTATAGTTTTGTTTTTTTTTTTACAGAGACAGAGAGAGAGTCAGAGAGAGGGATAGATGGGGACAGACAGATAGGAACGGAGAGAGATGAGAAGCATCAATCATTAGTTTTTCGTTGCGACACCTTAGTTGTTCATTGATTGCTTTCTCATATGTGCCTTGACTGCGGGCCTTCAGCAGACCGAGCCACCCCTTGCTGGAGTCAGCGACCTTGGGTCCAAGCTGACTGGTCAGGCAAGTTTTATAGTTTGAACTCCTACATTGAAACTATTTGGAGGTAATTTCTGCTTACAGTGTTAGGTAAGGGTCCAACATCATTCTTGGCATTTGGACATTTCGTCACCCCGGCACTGTTTGTTGATTTTATACTCTTTCCTCATTGAACTGTCTTGGCATTATTGGCACAAAAACAATTGACCACAAATGTAAGGGCTTATTTCTGGACTCAGTTCTATTCCATAGATCTAGGTGCCTGTCTTCATGTCAGTACCACAGTCTTGATTAGTGTAGTTTTGCTGTAAGTTTTGTACTTCTTTTTAAGGTAGTTCAGACTATTTTGGGTCCCTAAGATCAGCTTTCCTATTCCTGCAAAAAAGCCAGCTGGGATTGTAATGGGAATTGCATTGAATCTAATAACTAGTTTGGGGAGTATCTTAATATTACGTGTTCCAATCCGTTTCCTTCCTTTTATTTTTTCAGAGAGAGAGAAGAAAGGAGAGAGATGAGAAGCATCAACTCATAGTTGCAACACTTTAGCTGTTCATTGATTGCTTTCTCGCATGTGTTTTGACGGAGGGGGGTGGAGCTTAAGCTTAGCCAGTGACCCTTTGCTCAAACCAGTGACCTTGGGATCATGTCGATGATCCCACGCTCAAGACGATGACCCCGTGCTCAGGCTGGTGAGCCCGCACTCAAGTCGGATGAGCCCAAGCTCAAGCCGGCAACCTTGGGGTTTCAAACCTGGGACCTCGGTGACCCAGGTCAACACTCTATCCACCGTGCCACCACTGGTTGGGCTCCTTCCATTATTTTAGATCTTCTTTCGTTTTTTCGATAATGTGCTGTTGTGTTCCATGTACAAGCCTTGTGCTCCTTTTATTAAATTTTGTTAAATTCATTTCTTCTTGTTGATGCCATTGTAAACTGAATTGTTTCCTCAGATCAGCATCCTTCCTCACGCCTTTCCGAGCCATTCCTCTCCCTTATTCTTCCTCTTCCCACCCACAGTGTCTGATTGACTGGGGTCTGAGGCATCAGATCGCCAGGTCAGGCCTGTTTGTGTGATGCGGCTCAGTGCATTTGAAGGAGGGCCGGAGGACTCTGCTCTGCGGAACAGACGTCGATTACGTTGTTTCCTGTTGGGCGGCTTTGGGATCATCTCGCTTTCGAGGGAGACAGCACGTTTTGGGTGTCTGAGCCTGCACTTTGGTGCCTGTCAAGCCTGGGCTGAAATCCTGGTTTTACCACCTCCGAGCTGTGAGAGCCTGGACCGGGACAAAAATGTTCTTATGAGCTTTTGTAGCCCTGGTCGGTTGGCTCAGCGGTGGTAGGGCATCAGCACGGCGTGTGGAAGTCTCAGGTTCGATTCCCAGCCAGTGCACACAGGAGAAGTGCCCATCTGCTTCTCCACCCTTCCCCCTCCCTTTTCTCTCTGTCTCTCTCTTCCCCTCCCACAGCCAAGGCTCCATTGGAGCAAAGTTGGCCCCGGGCGCTGAGGACGGCTCCATGGCCTCTGCCTCAGGTGCTAGAATGGCTCCAGTTGCAGTGGAGCAACTCCCCAGATGGGCAGAGCATCGCCCCCTGGTGGGCATGCCGGGTGGGTCCCAGTCAGGTGCATGTGGGAGTCTGTCTCTGCCTCTCTGTTTTTCACTTCAGAAAAATACACACACACACACACACACACACACACACAAAGAGCTTTTGTTCCTCTCCCTACACAATCGGGGTAATAATACCTTTCTTCTAGAGTTCTGACCAAAGGCCCATGCCTTCACTGTAAGTGCCCAATAATTGGCGGCCATGGTGACCACAAGCAGCCCCTGGCCTGACAGGAGACTCACTGTCATCTGATAACGTCATGTCTTCCACTACAGACACTTAATTTGCCTCCAGGTTTGATGCTGTCCCATATGTCTCCGTGGCCACTTAAAAAATGTCACCTGAATTCTGTGCCACAGACCGATGTAAAAAGTCTTACATGCACATCATCACCACAAATCTACCCAGCTTTTCTAAATTATAAAATATAATTCTGTATATATATATATTGAATAAGGTCCTTGGACCGAATTCAGTGTGTGAGTGTGTGTGTGTGAGTGTGTGTGTGTGTGTGTGTATGGTGGGGGGTTGGGGGGTGCCCAGGTAGGGGTGGCCCCCAGCATCAACAGAGTTCTCAGACACCAGGAGGAAACAGCAGCAGATCCCACAGGTTAAGGGTCCAGTCCTGTAAAACCCCCCATCCCAACTTCCCAGTCTTCAGATGAGGGCAGTGGCCCTGACTATGTAGTCAGGTACTGCGGCACACTGGTTGAAAACTCCTGGACATTGGTGATTGAACTTCACCTCCAACCCCTCTCCCCTCTCTGGAAGTCAGGGGTGGGTAAGATTAGAAGTTCCAGCCCCCTCATCACAAGCAGCCCCCATTCTTAGGTGCTTTCCATAGGTACTCGTTAACATAATAAAAGGACACCTGTATTCTCTCACCATTCAGGAAATTCCAAGGCTTTTGAGAGCCCTGAGCTAGGAACTGTGGATGAAGACCAGATGCCTCATAAGTCACAGTATCACAGCAGGGTTACAAACTTATACCATGTAGAGCAGTGGTTCTTAACCCTTTTTGAGGTACTGAACCCACCAGTTTCATATGCGCATTCACCAAACCCTTCTTTAGTGATAAATAAAATATGATTTTTTTCCCCAAATTCAAGACGTAGGTATATGTTTTTTTACTGGTGCACAAAATGAGCCGTGCATGAACATCCTCTTGCTCAAAGAACAAAACCAACAAAGTGCATGAACTCACAACAAATGACAGTATTACTTTATTCTGGCCTCCGCGGCAGAGGCTTCTCTGAACCCCTGAGACCGACTCATGGAACCCCTAGGGTTCGATAGAACCCAGGTTAAGAACCACTGATGTAGATGCTGTAGACTAAATAACATGATTTTCTTTATTTTTATTTTATTTTTTTATTTTTTTTATTTTTTTTCAGAGACAGAGTCAAAGAGAGGGATAGATAAGGACAGACAGACAGGAAGGGAGAGAGGTGAGAAGCATCAATCATTAGTTTCTCACCGTCACAACACCATAGTTGTTCATTGATAGCTTTCTCACATGTGCCTTGACCGCGGGCCTTCAGCAGACCGAGCAACCCCTTGCTGGAGCCAGCGACCTTGGATCCAAGCTGGCGAGCTTTTGCTCAAGCCAGATGGGCCCGCGCTCAAGCTGGGGAGCTCGGGGTCTTGAACCTGGGTCTTCCACATCCCAGTCCCACGCTCTATCCACTGCGCCACCGCCCGGTCAGGCGATTTTCTTTATTTTTTAAAAAAGACTTTATTCATTTGAGAGAGAGAGAGAGAGAGAAGGGGGGGAGCAGGAAGCATCAACTCCCCTATATGCCTTGACTAGGTAAGCCCACGGTTTTGAACTGGCGACCTCAGCATTCCAGGTCAGCATGCTATCCACTGCGCCTCCCCCCCCCCCCCCCCCCCCGCCCCCAGGTCAGGCAATGTGATTTCCTTATAGTAATTTCTTAAAGGAATAAAGGTCAAATGGAACTCTTCCCAGCGACCTACGATCAGTAGCTATTATGCCAGAAGCTGCCAAAAGTCTACCTTGGAGACACCAGAGTCACCTGCAGGACTGGCTTCAGCAGGGCTGGTGGGGCTTCAACCCAGAGTCTCCGACTTAGTAGAGCCAGCGGGCCCGGGAATCTGTCTGCAGGGGCGCTGCGGCTGGTCTGGGGCCCCGCGTGTTAAGAACTGCGGACTTCATCTTGAACTTTTCTACTAGGGTGATGGTAAGGACCTGGGTACTCCGATAGGTTCCCGTGGGGACCCATTTGTCTGGACCCCTTCACTATTGTTCAGGGTCTGGTCCTCACCACCCTGTGAGCCCAGAAATCCGCCTGCATCCGTAGGAAGAGAACTGGGTCCCCCGTCAGGAGGTTGTGACCTGAGCTCCCAGAGGTTAAACCAAGAGGCCCGTGCGCTGCACTGACAAGCGAGATATGGTCTGCCAGGTGAGTCAGCCTTTCAGCGGGTCTGGCCCTGGGCACAGCCAAGTATTATCGCGAATGACAGTCCGTCAATTTACAATCACAGAAGTCACTGCCAACTCAGCTGTACCTAAGCACCCTCCCCCTTTTGGCTGGAAAGGCCAAAGTACTGGAAGGTAGCTTGGTGGGCATGGGGTGGGGGCAGGGCACGCCACCAATCTGCACAAGCCTCGCCAGAGGCGGATGTAACCGGGGAGGGAGGGGCGAACCGGCTGCGCGCGACTGGGCCCCGACTTCTGAAGGGTCCTGCAGAACCCCAACTTGACACTTTTTTCTAATGACACCAAGTTTGGTTTCCTACCTGCAATTTTCACATTAATAGTGCATAATATTTTCTATTTATTTAAAAATATGGTTAACTTGTATTTTTATTTTCCTTGTCTCTCTCTCTCTCTCTCTTTTTTAAGGGGCCCTATATTTTCTTCTGCGCCCGCTGCCTCAACCAACCTTAATCCTCTGGGCACTGCACCTGCAGGGGAGGCGGGTCTGGGGGAGCCTGGGGGGAAACGGGTGGGAGGGACCCTGGGGGCGGGTGGAGAGGTGACCGCCAAGCTGCCGCTGCTGATTCTCCTCTCCGGACTCACCAGACTTTGGTCCAGCCCACGGCCCCTTCTCCAAACAAGTGCTCAGTTAAGTGTCTGCTGATTGGGGTCGCCTGCTAGCCCTGCACCCAGAAAGAGTTCCCTTTTGGCTGGGGCTTTAAGTGTTCTGGAACGTTCCATTTCATGTTCCCAAAAGAGTCCAGTCTCTGTTCCCTCACCAGAGAGGTTGTGCATGCATTAAGAGCTTATGGGTCCCCTGACCAGGCGGTGGCGCAGTGGATAGAGCGACAGACTGGAACATAGAAGACCCGGGTTTGAAACCCCGAGGTCGCCAGCTTGAGTGCGGGCTCATCTGGTTTTTGAGCAAAAGCTCGCCAGCTTGAGCCCAAGGTCGCTGTCTTGAGCAAGGGGTCACTTGCTCTGCTGTAGCCCCCCCCCCCCCCCAGTCACGGCTCATATGAGAAAGCCATTAATGAGAAACTAAAGTACCGCAACGAAGAATTGATGCTTCTTGTCTCTCTCCCTTCCTGACTGCCCCTATCTGTTCTTCTCTCTGTGTCTCTCTGTCTCTGTCACAAATAAATAAATAAATAAATAAATAAAAATTAAATGAAGCGTTTACGGGTTCAACAAACTAGGCAGTTTCAGGATTCCGACGCGCACCGCGGGAACTGGTCAAGGGCTTTATTTTGACATTCTAATTCCAAGAGGCTTGTCTACCTCACCTCCAGTTCACCTCTGGTGCTAGGGTGTGCAAGCTCAGCAGGGCGAGGGGTCAGAGCCCCTGCCGAGCTCACTCTCCTCTTGCCCGTGGCCCCAGGGGCACGGCAGACCCCCGTGTGGCTCGGGCTGCCCCCCGCTTGGGAACAAGGCGGGCAGCCCGAGCCACACGGGCTCCCCCTCAGTCTGCGCACGGGTGTTCCTGCCTGTTCTGCGTGTCTGAGCTTCTCCTTCCTACCGCTAACTGAATGGACAAACGATCCCACAGACTCACCGCTCAGGTTTTTATTTATTTTTTTGCCTTCCTTTCTTAAGAAGAAAGTCGTTTCCCCCTCCAAACATCTATGTCTAATCTAACCATTCCTTGAGAAATTTAAGCAAAAATCTTAGTCACACAAACAAATGTATGACTAGAATTTGTGACAGGTTCCTGGAAGCAAGGAAAGTATTATTTGGGAGTGGGGAGCTCAGAGAAGCTGAGAGACGAAAAAGAAAAAGAGTGATCGTGGTGCAGAATAGATGGAGAAGCTTTCCAAGGAGAAACTAGCAGGTGCAAAGGCCCTGAGGGATTAGGGCTTGCAAAGATTGAAATCTAAAAAGCATGTATCAGCAACACTTTTATGACAACTCAAGCCTTGCCGGAACTGAAACTTAACCAGAACAATAATAAAATTTTTTTAAAAAATCTTAAAATCTAACGATTTTGTTTGCCATAGACACAAAAGTTCTGTTTGTTTGTTTGTTTTAGGTGAAGGAGGAGAGATAGTGTGGCAGAATCCTCCTGCATGCACTCCCACTGGGATCCACCTGACAACCCCATCAGGGACCGATGCTCGAGTACTGAGCTATTTTTAGCGCCTCAAGCTGACGTGCTTTGACTAAGCTATCTTCAGACCACGATTGTATCAATCAAGCCACTGGCTGTGAGAACAGAAGAAGGAGAGCAGGAGGAGAGGAAGGGGGAGAGAAGCAGATGGTTGCTTCTCCCGTGTGCCCTGACTGGGAATCGAACCCGTACACCCATATGCTAGCCTGACACTCTATTCACTGAGCCACCAGCCAGGGCTAACAAAAATAGGTTATAAGGCTCCTTCTTCCACATTACCAGGATTGAAGAGCTGCGACTTGTGAGTACAGCGACAACACCACCATTGACACAAGCTTTCTGTATGCCTGGGGGAAAACAAATCTGATTATTGTATGTGTTCATTATTGCCTTTGCTTGTTTTCCTTCTGCTTCCCTGGTTCTCCTGGGGGGGAAGGAGAGGGGGACAGCTTCATGTTGAAAGATGAGGGAGGAGATGAGGTGGATGAAGACGCCTTAGAAGCAGCGAGAACCGCTTCAGGGGAGGGCAGAGGAGTGACCAGCTGTGTCCTCACACATCTATCTCCGTCCCCACCGCACGGCACAGAGCCGATACCCAGCAACATCTGTTAAATGGCGGAGGAAGGGGCTTTCAGATGCCTACCTTCCCAAGCACCCCTGATGTCCTGAACGACCAGAGCACGCGGAGGAAGGTCCCTGGAGTCATCACTGGTTCCTGGACTCTTTTTTTTTTTTTTTCCTGGACTCTTTTCTGCTCTTCCACAAGCCGGCAGGTCAGCGAGTCAGTGGAGCAAGCGTCCTGGCCCCAGTCTGCAGGCCCCCAGGCTGGAGACCTCCGCGTCAGTGGAGTCCCAGTACCGTGCACATGGCACAGAGGTGAGGGGGTGAGAGCATGCCTGGCCGTGGTGTGCCCTTCCACGGAGCTGTGTGCACACTCACTGTGACTCGAGCCTCACCTGCTGACCTCCTGTAACCACAGACACCAGAGAACGGCCTCTGGCAGTTACACTTTGGAGGCCTGGGAGAGGTCCAGGTCAGGCTGAATCAATCAAGGCCTAATCCTCAAAGCCGGGGTTCCTACTGAGCAGGTTCTGATGATGCTACATCCCACATTTGAATACCATTTTTGGTCCGGTTACACAATCTTCCAGGGTGGGGTTGCGAGGCCAAACTGGCGGGGAGAAGGGCGGAGCTTCCTGGAGAAGGGCGGAGCTTGCGGGAGAAGGGTCCTTAAATGCATCCTCTTGGCCCAGGGGAGTATTCATTCAGGAGGCTGCAGTCACCAGAAGAGACTCTGTCAAAGGTACGCCTCTTCCTGTCTTCCGACCAAATTCTTTCCTTCCCTAGGTGGGCAGAGCTAGCCAGAGCCAGTGCTAGTAGCGGGGTGCGTCTCTGTGGCTGGTCCTCTTCACCCCCAGGAGTATCTAATGAGAAGTCTTGGGCTGGGTGCCCTGAGGGGTCGAAGCCCACCTCTGGCCACTCTGCCATCCCCTGCATCTGACCCTGCACGGGGCGGTGGAGGTTCTGAGGATCTGAGAAACGGGGCGCCAGGGCAATGGGGGGTGAGAAGCCCTGATTTACCGCCCTGGGTGGCAGCAAAGCTCAGTAGTTAAAAGGCGTGAGCTGAGGATCGAGCTAGAAGCCGGTTCAAATACTGACTTTGCCACGCCACTTGCTGACGGACACGAAAGACAGAGCATGTAAAGTTTCCCAGCCTCACTTTCCTCATCTGTAAAATGGACCTATAGCAATTGCAGAGTTTTTTGAGAAGGAGAGGGGTGGTAATCAGAGAGCTGACCACGAGGATGCGTGGGGACAAAGTCCGCACAGGTGAGCTGGGCAGGACCCGGGGATGTAGGAAGGTGGACTCCCGCTGTTCTCACTGGGGGGCAGGTGAAAGGAGAGGCAGTTTCTGCTCTGTTAACCTTCGTAATAAGTGTGAGGGGCGCTGTGGTGATTGATCACTGTCCACAAAGGAGGAAGAAAGAGGCTCTTTCCCAGGACCACGCAGTTCTGAGTACTGGACTTGGGAGCCGGTCCACTCTGGTTCACTCACACCAGGCTCTCCAGCCCTGGGCTGCCCGGCCTTGGTGGCCAATGGCTGGAGGCTGGAGGCCACTGTTCTGGTTTGACCTCCTGTTATGGAGGAAAGGAGGACCTTGCTGTTGGACTGTGTGGCTGGGGTCATGGTCAGCAGGGGCACCCGTTGAGAGGGCTTCCTACAGCTCCCCATCAGACCTGGGGAGGGTCTGTAACCTTCAGGCTGGGACATCCTGGATGCCAACAGCCCCCCTGCCACCTGTGCAGAAAGCTGAGGGTGGGGTCAGGACCATGGAGACAAGAGACAGTGGAAGGAATCAGACACCACTTTCTGAAACTCAAACAGGAACATACACACACAGACACAGAGGTATTTCTATTTTTTGAAAAACATATATACCATATATAATACATACCATGTATGGTACATTCCATACATACACACACATGCATGGCATATAGTATATATACCATATATACATGCATTCCCCACACATATTATATATGTTGTATAAATACATATATATGGTATATATAACTTTTTTGCAAAATGGAAATAACCTTGTTATAACCTTGGTTTCTTTTTCTTTTTTTTTATTTTTGTTTATTGATTTGAGAAAGAGAGAAACATCAATTTATTGTTCCACTTATTGATGCATTCATTGGTTGATTCTTTTTTTATTTTTTATTTTTATTTTTCGAAGTTAGAAGTGGGGAGGCAGAGACAGACTTCTGCATGTGTCCGACTGGGATCCACCCAGCATGTCCACCAGGGGGCGATGCTCTGCCCATCTGGGGTGTTGCTCCACTGCAACCGGAGCCATTCTAGCACCTGAGGTGGAGGCCATGGAGCCGTCTTCAGTGCCCGGGACAACTTTGCTCCAATGGAGCCTTGGCTGCAGGAGGGGAAGAGACAGAGAGAAAGGAGAGGGGGAAGGGTGGAGAAGCAGATTGGCGCTTCTCCTGTGTGCCCTGGCCAGGAATCGAACCTGGAATTTCCACATGCTGGACCAATGCTCTACCGCTGAGCCAATTGACCAGGGCTATTGGTTGATTCTTATATTTGCCCTTACTGGGGATCAAACCCACAGCCCTGGTATTTTGGGGCAATGCTCTAACCAACTGAGCTACTGGGCCAGGGCTCTTTTCTTTTTAATATTTATTTATCTATTTATTTATTTTTCTATTGATTAGAGAGAGAAGGGGCAGAGAGAGAGAAGCATCAACTCATTTCGTATAGTTGGGCCCCCATTGATTCCTTCTCATACAGGACCTCAGGATTGAGCTGGTGACCCGGGATCAAACCGGCCACCTTGGTGCTCTGGGATGGAGCTTTATCTGCTGAGCCACTGGGCAGGGCTTTACTTTTATTAATTGATTTTATTATTATTTTAGTCTGCCTTCTTTTGTATTTGTTTTTAATTTAATTCATTGCGTTAACAGAATTATATAGGTTTTTATTTATTGATTTTAGAGAGAGAAAGGGAAGAGAAAGAAAGAGAGAAAGGGAAACATCAATTTGTTGTTTCTCTTATTTGTTCCTCTATTGGCTGATTCTTGTATGTGCCCTGACTGGGGATCAAACCTGCAACCTTGGTGTATGTGGACAATGCTCTAACCAAGTGAGCTAACGGGCCAGTGCTCTTTATTTATTTTCTTCTGATATTAGAAGTTATACAATGTCTGCACGTGGGTGACTATCCCTGGGAGAACAGTATGGAATTTCTGAGGGAGAAGTGAGCCTTACTTTTCTTTGTGACGTCCTTTTTTCTCAGTAACCTTTACATTTTCAACCAGGAGGGTGTATTTATTACCTGTTACTGATTATTGTTATTCAAAAAGTTAACATATATTTTTTAAAAAGTTGCAAGCTCATTGCACAAAAGTTAAGTGCTATGGACAGTGAACACAAAGTCCAGCAGTAACAGCGCCCATAGGGACATGCATACCAAGTTCTTGTTGTTCTTTAGCCTGTCTTCTCTCTCTCTCTCTCTCTCTCTCTCTCTCTCTTTGTGACAGAGACAGAGAGAGAGACAGAGAGAGGGACAGATAGGGACAAACAGACAAGAAAGGAGAGAGATGAGAAACACCAATTCTTTGTTGTGGCTCCTTAGTTGTTTATTGATTGCTTTCTCACATGTACTTTGACCAAGAGACTACAGCAGAGTGAGTGACCACTTTCTCAAGCCAGCAACCTTGGGCTCAAGCCAGTGACCTTGGGCTCAAGCCAGTGACCTTTGGGCTTAAGCCAGCGACCATGGGGTCATGTCTATGATCCCACACTCTAGTCGTGATCCCGCACTCAAGCTGGTGATCCTGCACTCAAGCCAGCGACCTCCGGGTTTTGAACCTGGCTCCTCTGTGTCCCAGTCTACTGCGCCACTGCCTGATCAGGTAGCCTGTTATCTCTCTTAGCCCTCATGGAGGGGATACTTCTGGCTCAGAGAGAGAGCTCCCTTTACGAAGGTGCTGAAACACGTGCTCTATCTCTCTCCTAAATACTGTAGCATAGTTTAAATTGTCCCCTGCTGACGAGCATTTAGAATGTTTCCAGTATTTCTCTGTTATAAACAAACCTTTCTTATTTGTGAACATTTAGCAATGCTATTAATTTCTGTATGCTCCTGAATATAGAGAAAGCAGAAACAGAGTGAGAGAGACAGGAAGGAAGAGAGATGAGAAGCATCAACTCAGTTCTGGCACCTTAGTTGTACATTGATTGCCTTGTGGGGAGGGGCGTGGAGAAGCACCCTCCAGCTGAGTCAGTGACCTCTTGCTCAAGCCAAAGACCCTTAAGTTTTGAACCTGGGTCCTCAGCGATCCAGGTCGATGCTCTATCCACTGTTCCACCGAGTAATACCTTTTTAACGGTTTAGCTGAATGTAGCCAATGGCTCTCAGAAAGAGGCATCCCCCTCTGTTAACACGGCTCCCCGTGCGGTAGCAGGAATCCCCTCCCCGCTCGTGTGTGTGGAATTTGGAAGCGCTGCCAGAGCTGTGCCGGCAGGCGCTTCGTGTCTCCCTGGGGTCGCATTGGTTTAAAGACCAGGCCTGGTTCTGCCTTCCAGTGAATCAGTGCTTTTGAGAACTGCGGACATGTGACGCTAAGGTGTCGTGTCATCAGCCTGGGTGTGCGCTCACCACCCGTGCCCGCCATCCACTCGGGGGTCCGCCTGGCCGGGCGCGCGGAGCTCTTGCAGCGCCCCACCCACCCCGACCGGAGCGCGCCGGAGGGGCTGTCCCAGCAAACCGCCGAGGCCCCGCCATCTGCAGTCCCACATGGGGTCTCGTGTCACTGTTTCCCGACCCTCAGTGCAGACGAGTTGGCCGCCGGATCGGGCGGTGGCGACGGCGGTGGCTGTGGGGTGGGGGTGTCCACAGGACCAGAAGGGTCCGGACAGTGGGGCTGGGGGGCGGGGGGCTGCCCAGGCGACACAATGCCCCTGTCCCCAGCGCCCCGGGACCTTCCTTTCCCTATGGAATGAACCGGCTGGCGGGGCCGTGAGGCCGGGGCGGGGAGAGCGGGCACGCGCACCCCGTCCCCGCCCGCAGCACGCCCCGCTGTCTCCCCCGCAGGCGCCATGAGCAGAACCAGCGAGGTCGTGCAGCGGGCGCGCGCCGCCTTCGACTCGGGCAGGACCCGCGCCCTGCAGTTCCGGCTGCAGCAGCTGGAGGCGCTGCGGCGCATGATCCAGGAGCGCGAGAAGGACCTGGCGGCCGCGCTGGCGGCGGACCTGCACAGGGTGCCCGCCGGACCCCACACCCCGCACCCCACCCCGCCCCGCCCCGCAGCCTCCCCGCCACTCCACGAGGACCCCAGCAGCACTCCCCTCTCCCGTGGCGGCGTTTCTCCCGGATTCGCTCCTAATTCTCTCTGTGGCACCCTCTTACCTGTACCCCCTTTGTGAAGGTGGAATTCTTAGGGTCCCAGCTTGGGGTTCATGGGTGGGGTTCTCTGCACTCACTAATGACTCTCAACTCACTGCCCTTCGGAGCACCTTAAACTCATCATATCCAAACCTGCTTGGACCCCCCCACACCCCCAGCACTGGCAGAAAGGAGCTCTCAAAGACCCACCCACTGCTCCAATGGCTACTGCCAGCTTTATATCCCCAGTGCCCCGCTGGCCTGTCCCCCTGGGGAGCCCATGATGAACGGCCCCCATCTCCCTGGCGCTTGAACACTCCGGCTCTATTCAGTGTGCCCACCCAGCAGCCCTAGGATGCACAGACCATGCTCGCATTTTGCTGATTGGGAGACAGGAGGTTAGGACAGTAACAGGCCATTCAGGTTCACAAGTCGGGGGAGCCATGAGCCAGGACCCATGGTGCCCCACTCAGAACTCTGGGGCTGAAAAACTCACTGGAGCCCTCTCCCCATAGAATGAATGGACCGCGTACAACGATGAGATTGTGTATGTCCTGGACGAGATCGATTACACTATCAACAACCTCCCCGAGTGGATTCTGGATGAGCCCGTGGAAGGAACTGCCCAAACCAAGCAGGACGAGTGCTACATCCACTCCGAGCCCCTGGGCGTGGTCCTCATCATTGGCACCTGGAACTATCCCTTTGACCTCACGGTGCAGCCCATGGTGGGCGCCATTGCTGCAGGTAGCAAGGGCCTCTTTCGGGTGTGTGTGGGGGGGTGGGGGGGCAGGGAGGGAGGATCATGGTCCTCACTGTGGAGTGGGGGGTAGGGGGCTCAGGGTTGTGAGGAGATGAGTCCTGGGCTCAGATAGCGGTGTGACGGGTCTGTGTGTCACAGGATACTGCAGGGACCAAACATTTTAGCCGGGCCCCCTGGTGCCCTCAGGGACCAGCCAGGCTCACATGTCCAGGTAGTGCCCCTCCCTGCCGAGTGGTGGGGGGTTGGGCAGCTCTCAGCTGAAATGTGCCAGGGTTTTCTTACCTGTCGCATTGTTAGGCTTGGGTCACAAACACTTCTGTCCCCTTTCTCCTTTCCACTTCTACATCTCACCAACCACAGGGCACCGGTGGTCAGGACCTGGGCATAGTGCCCACAGCTCTTCTGTCCACTCTTCCGAGGACACAGAAGATGGAGGGAGGCACCAGGCTGGGACCCTGGGAGGGCAGGGCATTGGGGTGGGGCCACAGTGATCTGTGTGCTCTACAGGGAATGCAGTGGTCATCAAGCCCTCGGAGGTGAGCGAGAACATGGCAAACACACTGGCCACCATCATCCCTCAGTACCTGGATAAGGTAAGGTGCTTCAGGGCACAAGATACACTGTGTTGAAGCCAGGTCTTGCGGTTGAAACATAGTGACTTCATTTTTTCTTTTTCTTAAGTTAGGCACACACACACACACACACACACACACACACACATACACAGAAAGACAAAGAGAAACAGAGACACACAGGAAGGGAGAGAGATGAGAAGCATCAACTCATAGTTGTGACACCTTAGTTGTTAATTAATTGCTTTCTCATATGTGCCTTGACTTGGGGCTCCAGCCAACTCAGTGACCCCTTGTTCAGGCCGGTGACACCTTGCTCAACCAAGTGACCTTAAGCTTCAAGCCTGCAACATTTGGGCTCAAGCAGCGACCATGGGGTCATGTCTATGATCCCACATTTAAGCCAGAGGAGCCCGCACTCAAGCTGGCAACCTCAGGGTTTCAAACCTGGGGCTTCAACATCCCAGGTAGATAATCTATCCACTGTGCCACCATCTGGTCAGGCAAGATACTGACTTCTTATAGCAAAGAGTCAAGCCACTTGTGCGAGTGAGAAGTGGCCTCCCCCATTGGGGTGAAAAGAGCCCCTGAGCCAGGAGAGGATGTCTACTTGGCAGTGGCTGCCTGGAGAGGGCGAGAAGAGGCTGTGGTCCTTTCTAAGCCTTACGTCTCTACTTGCATGGAAGGATCTGTACCCGGTGATCACTGGGGGTGTCCCTGAGACCACGGAGCTGCTCAAGCAGAGATTCGACCACATCCTGTACACCGGAGGCACCAATGTGGCAAAAATCATTATGACAGCCGCAGCCAAGCACCTGACCCCTGTCACCCTGGAGCTGGGTGGAAAGAGTCCTTGCTATGTGGACAAAGACTGTGATCTGGACACTGCCTGCAGGTAAGGAGGCTTGGAGCCTGTCTGAGCTGGAGTGGCCATTCTGAGTGCCTTCTGTCTCAGGAGGACCACAGTTGTGCTCTGAGTGACCCAGCCATTGTCCTGGCCGGCACAGGCTGCAGTCCTGACCAGGAGCTCGGTTGGGTGGGTTGGGAGAAAGTGGGGTGTGGGATGGAGAAGTGGTCCCCCAGGAAAGCTTCTCTCAGAGGAGAGGTCCAGCCAGAGCTCTGCCTAATTTCCATATCCCACTGCATAGCCTTCTGGGGGGTGGGCGCTGGGGACCCCAGCAGCAGTGACACCTGGCGGGCAGGACTGAATGGCAGGAATAGAGAGGTGCAAAGGCTGCCCACTCCAGACAACACCCCCGGAAGTCCCCCACAGTCTCTGGTGAGGTTAACATGTGTGGTCCCGGAGGCTCTTAGCCTCTAGCCTCTGGCCTCTGCTGACCACAGAGCTCTCCCCCAGCACACTGAGCCCGTGAGCCTGGGTCCTGAGCTGATGGAACAAGGTGCTTGCTCTCAGGTAGTCTCTCGTGCCTTGAGAAATACAGTCTAACCTGAGTTTTCACAGACGTATTGCCTGGGGGAAGTTCATGAACAGCGGCCAGACCTGCGTGGCCCCCGACTACATCCTCTGTGACCCCTCCATCCAGAACCAAGTCGTGGAGAAGCTCATAAAGGCTGTGAAAGTGAGTGTTGGCCATGGACGGTGTGTGTGTGTGTGAAGCTGCAAGGCAGAGAGGTGGGTGGGGACTTCAGAAAATACTGGATCCCAGGCGTCTACGGCCATACCACCCTGAACGTGCCCGATCTCGTCTGATATCGGAAGCTAAGCAGGGTAGGGCCTGGTTAGTACTTGGATGGGAGAAAATACTGGTTCCCTTTTTCTTATTCTATTTATAAAACTGAATTGAACAGGGTGACATGGATCATAAGAGTACACAGGTTTCAGGTCAATGGATCCCTTTTTTATGATAGAAGTAATCCACAGTCCATAGATAATTTGGAAAAGATTAGAAAGCATAAAGGGTAGAAAATATGTCCCCCCTAGAATGCTGCCCCCCAAGGACAGTCACTGCTCACTTGTTCCTTCCTCTTTCCTTTCTGTGAGCACACACACCGTTGTTCCGTACACGATGTCCAGACAGCTGTGCACATGTTTCTTAGAACAAAGCTGTCTCCAGCACTGGTACACTGTGACCACCATGGCGTACTCAGGATGTTGTGGCCGCCCCGGAGTTGTTGGTGGCATTGTGCCACTGTCCACTGCACTGGGCAGGCAGTGCCCCGAGTGCCCTTCCAGGCTGGGGTCGCTGTCGACCTTGCAGCCTTTGTCTGTGACGAGGGTCTGTGTCCTTACCTGAAGCCTGTCACCTCTCCTCCGCAGGAGTTCTACGGGGAAGATGCCCAGAAGTCTGGTGACTATGGAAGAATGATTAATGACCGGCACTTCAAGAGAGTGATGGGCTTAATTGAGGGCCAGAAAGTAGCCTACGGGGGTACCGGGGATGCAGCCACCCGATACATAGGTGTGTGTGCTCAGCCTTTGGAGACCACTACCCGCCCACCCACCTTCCCTGACTGTCTTGGTCCCAGCAAGTTGGTAGCAAGTGGGCAGAGATATTGCAGAGCAGGGGACCCTATGGAGGGTCGGGGTAGTCCTGGCGTGGCCTCTGATGCTCTTGGTAGGCCCAGGCCCCTGGGCAGCCCTGCCCCAGCCCAACAGTGCCTCTGCCCACAAGGCCTGGAGAGGAGCGCCCCCCACCCTGCCCATCCCCACCATGCCAGCAGGGCATGTGAGCAGCACAGCCATGGAGGCCCAGGCGTGTGGAGCTAGAGAAGCCCCCCGTATCTAAGCCTGAGGGGCACCAGATGAGGCCACATGTAGCCTCCAGTTCTTGTGGGAACCCAAGAGCTCCTCAAAGGTGCTCAGATGGACAGTGGGGTTCAGTGCCCGCCCCTTTGAGGTGTGGACTCTGGCTCCCTTCCATACATGATCCCCAGGATTCTGCCCAGGGTCTGCCAGGTGGAGCCGGTGGGAGGGGGAGACCTTGTCCTGCCCCTTGCTGGGACTCCCCAGACTTCCCAGTAAGGGAGCTGCCGGAGCAAGCTGGACGCCGAGACTGGCTGGGCTGGCGAATGTGTCGGCACTGGCTGACTCTGGCTTCCTTCCTGCCTCAGCGCCCACCATCCTCACGGACGTGGACCCCGAGTCCCCAGTGATGCAGGAGGAGATCTTTGGGCCCGTAATGCCCATTGTGTGTGTGCGCAGCCTGGACGAGGCCATCAGGTTCATCAACCACCGCGAGAAGCCCCTGGCTCTCTACGTGTTCTCCAATAACGACAAGGTGGGCTGGGCTGCCCACCTTCCAGGTTCCGGGGCTCCTGGGCGTAGCACTCCATGTGAACAGGGTCCAAGTTTCTGTGGACCTGTGTTCCAATCCCAGCTTCCCTGTCCAGCACCGTGTGATCGGGCCAGTCATTTAACCTTTGAACAAGATGACCGTGGACTCAGGGCCCGACGTGCAGTCAGGGGACCTGTTCTTGTCCTCTTCCCCCAATAATTGATAAGTGGGGAGACTGGAGACCCCGACGGGTCTCAGAGAGCTGACTGTGGCCGGGGTGTTACCTGCACCAGCTCACATCACTGGGGTTCCAGGATGCCCCCAGACAGCGTGGAGGGGCCCGGGATTCTTGGGGCCTGATCCTGAGGTCAGGGCTTGGTTCTGTTGCAGGTGATCAAGAAGATGATTGGGGAGACATCGAGTGGTGGTGCAACAGGCAATGATGTCATCATCCATCTCTCTGTGCACAGCCTGCCCTTTGGGGGTGTGGGTGAGTCTGGGCTGGAGGTCACTGCCATCCTGCCCCCTGCAAATGTCCCCTCCAACCCTGGGCTGGGAGTTCACGAGTGGCTAGAGCTACCCTGGGCCTCCGACTCCCACTAATGTTTCTGGTGTGGCCCTCTGACCTCTGCAGCCCATCCGTCAGCCACACTTAACCCTGACACCCTGGAGGGTCCAATAGGTCGCTGTATGGCTAGTCAGCACCGTCACGGCCGTGCACATGCAGGTTCTCACTCGATTCGGGCAGACGGTAAAGAAACAGTGGAGCCAAAGAATGGTGGTCCGTGCCTTTGTTCAAGTCTCGCACCGGCTGATGAGCAAACACACAGGGAAAACCCTTCCCTTTCACTCAGGGCTCCCAAAGCCCCTGACACCTTCTCCGGTTGCAGAGCCAGGAGAATCTTCTCTGGTTCCTCCGAGAATCAAAGGCCCCACCAGTCTCAGCGGAGCTCACAAAAGCCCTCAGCTCTGGTTCCTCATCTGCACACCTTCTCCCTTCCCGCCAACATGGCTTCTCTGTCAGCACTCTGCATTCTCCCTGCCCTCCCTCTGCAGACATGGCTTCTCTCTCAGCACTCTGCATTCTCTCTGCCCTCCCTCTGCAGACATGGCTTCTCTCTCAGCACTCTGCATTCTCCCTGCCCTCCCTCTGCAGACACGGCTTCTCTGTCAGCACTCTGCATTCTCCCTGCCCTCCCTCTGCAGACATGGCTTCTCTCTCAGCACTCTGCATTCTCCCTGCCCTCCCTCTGCAGACACGGCTTCTCTGTCAGCACTCTGCATTCTCCCTGCCCTCCCTCTGCAGACACGGCTTCTCTCTCAGCACTCTGCATTCTCTCTGCCCTCACTCTGCAGACATGGCTTCTCTCTGCCTCTTCTTCTTCAGCATTCTCTTTTCAAAACTTTCTGGCATGAAAACCTCTCCTCCTGCAAACGTTAGCAAAACAATGGCACCCCCTAAAGCAGGAAGAAAATTTGGAATTTCACAGATCACATTACCAGGCACTTCCCAGCGCCATTTTTAACAATAAAAGTGAGCAAATTCAAAAAATACTAATTTTACAAACTTATTTGCCCAACAGTCACCTGGGCCGGTGTTCTGGAGGCCCCGAGAGAAGCAACATGGCCGGAGGTCACACAGCTGTCCCCTGCCCTAGCTGGGGCTAAACTCCTCTTGGGTTCCCAGTGTCTACTCTAGAAGGACACCCACGGGATGGGCAACCCCTAGGAAGGCCTGGGGGTCCTGGGGCCCCTGGGCCTGAGCGTCTCCTCCCCACAGGGAACAGCGGCATGGGAAGCTACCACGGCAAGCAAAGCTTCATCACCTTCTCCCACCGCCGCTCCTGTCTGGTGAGGTCTCTGCAGAGGGACGACCCTTTCAAAGGCCGATACCCCCCCAGCCTGCCTAAGGTGAGAGTTGTAGGGGGGACCGGTGGGGGCCTCTGGGCCGACAGGCAGAAGGGGCCTCACTGCCCCTCCCCACCCCGTGTCCTCCTCACAGATGACCGATCATGAAGCTGCCAAGTGAGGACCCCCAGCTCGGCTTCCCAACACTCCGCCCCCACAGTGAAGTGCTCCAGGGACCCCTCGTCCTCCTCCGTGAACCAGTGCTTACCCCCATAATCATTCAGGCCCTGGGCCTCCCCTCCCCATATCCCTGCCCCTTTGCTGGACATGTAAGACCAATAAAGTTTTCCAGATGGACAGTGATGTGTGAATGTGCCTCAATTGCAGCCCTGCACCCCCCGCCCCCGCAGCCGTTTCTTCACCCTCCCCCACCGTTATCATCCGAACAAGCAGTGAAGGGCTCCCTAAAAGTCTCAAGTTATTACCCCCCCCCCCAGGGGTACCGACAGGAAGGGAGAGAGATGCCGGAGAGAGACGCCGGAGCGTGGGCTTGGAGAAACAGATGGTCTCTTCTCCTGTGTGCCCTGGCCAGGAATCGAACCCAGGACGTCCATACACCAGGCCCATGCTGTATTCACCGAGCCACCAGCCAGGTCCGATACAAACAACTTTTAAGGCTCTTTTCTCCATGTGACCAGGACTTAAGAGGTGCTGCTTGTGACACCTGCAACACCACCCTTTACACAAGCTTCCAGTGTGCCACCATCTGCCCCCCTCCGCACCCCCATCTGATCACTTTACACAGTCATTGTTGACTTGGCTTGTTTTCTTTCTGCTTCCATGGTCTTGGGGAGGGCGGGGGCGGTCAGCTTCATGTTGAAAGATGAGGGAGGAGATGAGGTGGATGGAGACGCCTTAGAAGCAGCGAGAAGCGCTTCAGGGGAGGGCAGAGGAGTGACCAGCTGTGTCCTCACACATCTATCTCCGTCCCCACCACACGGCACAGAGCGGATACCCAGCAACATCTGTTAAATGGTGGAGGAAGGGGCTTTCAGATGCCTACCTTCCCAAGCGCGCCTGGTGTCCTGAACGACCAGAGCACGCCGAGGAAGGTCCCTGGAGTCATCACTGGTTCCTGGACTCTTCTCTGCTCTTCCACAAGCCGGCAGGTCAGCGTTATCAGTGGAGCAAGCGTCCTGGCCCCAGTCTGCAGGCCCCCAGGCTGGAGACCTCAGCGTCAGTGGAGCCCCAGTACCGTGCACATGGCACAGAGGTGAGGGGGTGAGAGCATGCCTGGCCGTGGTGTGCCCTTCCACGGAGCTGTGTGCACACTCACTGTGACTCGAGCCTCACCTGCTGACCTCCTGTAACCACAGACACCAGAGAACGGCCTCTGGCAGTTACACTTTGGAGGCCTGGGAGAGGTCCAGGGCGGGCTCAGTCAATCAGTCAATCCTCCGGTCCCACGCCCGCAGCAAACACAGGCAGGGCTGGTTTTGAAGATTGGATGTGAACCCCACCCCAGCCCTCAAAGACACATTCTTGCCTTTTAAAGTAGAACAAAATCAGACAACCGAAGGCCTAATTCCCCAAGCTGGCACTCCTAGGAAGCAGGCCCTGATGTTGCTACACCGCTCATTTGAACATTGTTTTGGTCCGGTTACACAACCTTCTAGGGTGGGGCTACCAGGGCGGAGTGGGCGCGGAGAAGGGCGGAGCTTCCTGGAGAAGGGCGGAGCTTGCGGGAGAAGGGTCCTTAAATGCATCCTCTTGGCCCAGAGGAGTATTCATTCAGGAGGCTGCAGTCACCAGAAGAGACTCTGTCAAAGGTACGCCTCTTCCTGTCTTCCTCCCAAATTCTTTCCTTCCCTAGGTGGGCAGAGCTAGCCGGAGCCAGTGCTGGGAGCGGGGTGCGTCTCTGTGGCTGGTCCTCTTCACCCCCAGGAGTATCTAATGAGAAGTCTTGGGCTGGGTGCCCTGAGGGGTCGAAGCCCACCTCTAGCCACTCTGCCATCCCCTGCATCCGACCCTGCACGGGGCGGTGGAGGTTCTGAGGATCTGAGAAACGGGGCGCTAGGGCGATGGGGGGTGAGAAGCCCTGATTTACTGCCCTGGGTGGCGCAGAGCTCAGTGGTTAAAAGGCGTGAGCTGAGGATCGAGCTAGAAGCCGGTTCAAATACTGACTTTGCCACGCCACTTGCTGACGGACACGAAAGACAGAGCATGTAAAGTTTCCCAGCCTCACTTTCCTCATCTGTAAAATGGACCTATAGCAATTGCAGAGTTTTTTGAGAAGGAGAGGGGTGGTAATCAGAGAGCTGACCACGAGGATGTGTGGGGACAAAGTCCGCACAGGCGAGCTGGGCAGGACCCAGGGATGTAGGAAGGTGGACTCCGCTGTTCTCCCTGGGGGCAGGTGAAAGTAGAGGCAGTTTCTGCTCTGTTAACCTTCGTAATAAGTGTGAGGGGCGCTGTGGTGATTGATCACTGTCCACAAAGGAGGAAGAAAGAGGCTCTTTCCCAGGACCACGCAGTTCTGAGCACTGGACTTGGGAGCCGGTCCACTCTGGTTCACTCACACCAGGCTCTCCAGCCCTGGGCTGCCCGGCCTTGGTGGCCAATGGCTGGAGGCTGGAGGCCACTGTTCTGGTTTGACCTCCTGTTAGGGAGGAAAGGAGGACCTTGCTGTTGGACTGTGTGGCTGGGGTCATGGTCAGCAGGGGCACCCGTTGAGAGGGCTCCCTACAGCTCCCATCAGACCTGGGGTCTGCAAGTGAACACAAAGACCAGCTCTAATGTCCCCCACGGGGACATGCACACCTTGTGCTCCCACTGTTCTGTATCCTGTTCTCTCTCTTAGCCCTCGTTTCAGCAGATACTTCTGGCTCAGAGAGAGAGCTCCCTTTAGGAAGGTGCTGGAACACCTGATCTCTCTCTCTCTCTCCTAAATACTGCCCAGCGGCTACATAGGTGCAGCATAGTTTATTTACATTGTTTCCTGCTGAACAATTAGAATGTTTCCTTATTTCTCCGTTAGAAACACACCTGATGAGCTTTTCTTACTCACTTTAGAATACCCTATTAATTCTATAGGCTCCTGAGCATCAACTCCTGGTTGTGGCACCTTACTGGTTCATTGATTGCTTTCTCATATGTGCCTTTACGAGGCGGTGTCCTGGGACGCTCCAGCTGAGCCAGTGACCCCTTTGCTCAACCTTGGGCTCCAGCCGAGGTCCCTGGGGTCCTGGGGTCCTGTCTATGATCCCACACTCAAGCCAGCAACAGCTGGTGAGCCCGAACTGAAGGCAGCACCCTCGCGGTTCCGAACCTGGGTTCTCAGCGTCTTAGCGCTGTATTCACTGCGCCACCGACTGGTCACGGGAGTAAAACCTTTGAAAGGCTTTACCAAATGCAAAGGTGTCCCTGTCTGTCGGCGGGAATCCCTGTGCGGCAGCAGAATGGCCTCGCTGCTCTCTGCCGGCAAGCGCTTCGTGTCTCCCTGGGGTCGCGGGGGGCGCACTGCTTTAAAGACCAGGCCTGGTTCTGCCTTCCAGTGAATCAGTGCTTTTGAGAACAACTGCGGACATGTGACGCTAAGGTGTCGTGTCATCAGCCTGGGTGTGCGCTCACCATCCGTGCCCGCCACCCACTCGGGGGGTCGACCTGGCCGGGCGCACGGAGCTCTTGCAGGGGGGGGCCCAGACAGGACCACGCCCAGCAAACCGCCGAGGCCCCGCCATCTGCAGTCCCACGTGGGGTCTCGTGTCACTGTTTCCCGGCCCTCAGTGCAGACCAGTTGGCCGCCGGATCGGGTGGTGGCTGTGGGGTTGGGGTGTCCACAGGACCACAAGGGTCCAGACAGTGGGGCTGGGGGGCTGCCCAGGTGTCACTGCTGCTGGAGTCCCCAGCGCCCACCCCCCGGAAGGCTATGCAGTGGGATATGGAAATTAGGCAGAGCTCTGGCTGGACCTCTCCTTTGAGGGAAGCTTTCCTGGGGGACCACTTCTCCCTCCCACACCCCACTTTCTCCCAACCCACCCACCCGAGCTCCTAGCCAGGACTGCAGCCTGTGACGGCCAGGACAGTGGCTGGGTCACTCAGAGCACAACTGTGGTCCTTCTGAGACAGTGCCCCTGTCCCCAGCGCCCCGGGACCTTCCTTTTCCTATGGAATGAACCGGCTGGCGGGGCCGTGAGGCCGGGGCGGGGAGAGCGGGCACGCGCACCCCGTCCCCGCCCGCAGCACGCCCCGCTGTCTCCCCCGCAGGCGCCATGAGCAGAACCAGCGAGGTCGTGCAGCGGGCGCGCGCCGCCTTCGACTCGGGCAGGACCCGCGCCCTGCAGTTCCGGCTGCAGCAGCTGGAGGCGCTGCGGCGCATGATCCAGGAGCGCGAGAAGGACCTGGCGGCCGCGCTGGCGGCGGACCTGCACAGGGTGCCCGCCGGACCCCACACCCCGCACCCCACCCCGCCCCGCCCCGCAGCCTCCCCGCCACTCCACGAGGACCCCAGCAGCACTCCCCTCTCCCGTGGCGGCGTTTCTCCCGGATTCGCTCCTAATTCTCTCTGTGGCACCCTCTTACCTGTACCCCCTTTGTGAAGGTGGAATTCTTAGGGTCCCAGCTTGGGGTTCATGGGTGGGGTTCTCTGCACTCACTAATGACTCTCAACTCACTGCCCTTCGGAGCACCTTAAACTCATCATATCCAAACCTGCTTGGACCCCCCCACACCCCCAGCACTGGCAGAAAGGAGCTCTCAAAGACCCACCCACTGCTCCAATGGCTACTGCCAGCTTTATATCCCCAGTGCCCCACTGGCCTGTCCCCCTGGGGAGCCCATGATGAACGGCCCCCATCTCCCTGGCGCTTGAACACTCCCGCTCTATTCAGTGTGCCCACCCAGCAGCCCTAGGATGCACAGACGATGCTCGCATTTTGCAGATTGGGAGACAGGAGGTTAGGACAGTAACAGGCCATTCAGGGTCACAAGGTGGGGGAGCCATGAGCCAGGACCCATGGTGCCCCACTCAGAGCTCTGGGGCTGAAGAACTCACTGGAGCCCTCTCCCCATAGAATGAGTGGACCGCATACAACGATGAGATTGTGTATTGCATGGAGGAACTTGAGTTAGCCATTAAGAAGCTACCCGAGTGGATTCTGGATGAGCCCGTGGAGGGGACTGCCCAAACCAAGCAGGACGAGTGCTACATCCACTCTGAGCCCCTGGGCGTGGTCCTCATCATTGGCACCTGGAACTATCCCTTTGACCTCACGGTGCAGCCCATGGTGGGCGCCATTGCTGCAGGTAGCAAGGGCCTCTTTCAGCGGGGTGGGGGGGCAGGGAGGTAGGATCATGGTCCTCACTGTGGAGTGGGGGTAGGGGGCTCAGGGTTGTGAGGAGATGGGTCCTGGGCTCAGATAGCGGTGTGACGGGTCTGTGTGTCACAGGATACTGCAGGGACCAAACATTTTAGCCGGGCCCCCTGGTGCCCTCAGGGACCAGCCAGGCTCACATGTCCAGGTAGTGCCCCTCCCTGCCGAGTGGGGGGGGGTTGGGCAGCTCTCAGCTGAAATGTACCAGGGTTTTCTTACCCGTCGCCTTGTTTGGCTTGGGTCACAAACACTTCTGTCCCCTTTCTCCTTTCCACTTCTACATCTCATCAACCACAGGGCACCGGTGGTCAGGACCTGGGCATAGTGCCCACAGCTCTTCTGTCCACTCTTCCGAGGACACAGAAGATGGAGGGAGGCACCAGGCTGGGACCCTGGGAGGGCAGGGCATTGAAGTGGGGCCACAGTGATCTGTGTGCTCTACAGGGAATGCTGTGGTCATCAAGCCCTCGGAGGTGAGCGAGAACATGGCAAAACTGTTGGCCACCATCATCCCTCAGTACCTGGATAAGGTAAGGTGCTTCAGGGACACGTGGACACTGTGTTGAGACCAGGTTTCTGGAGGTTGAGAGGTAGTGACTACTTTATGTTGTTTTTTATTTTTTAATTTCTATTGTGTTTAGTGAGAGAGAGTCACAGAGAGAGAGAAAGACAAAGAGAAACAGACAAGGGAGAGGGAAGCATGAATTTGTAGTTGAGGTGCTATAGTTCATTGATTGCTTTCTGATATATGCCTTGATGGGGGGGGGGCATTGGGAGCTCCAGCTGAGCCAGTGACCTATTATTCAAGCCAGAGACCTTGGGCTTCAAGCCAGCAACCATTGGGTCATGTCTCTGATGGACGCTTAAGCCAGCAAATCCATTCTCAAGCTGGTGAACCCACACTTAAGCCAGATGAGCACACGCTCAAAACGGTGACCTCGGGGTTTCAACCTGGGACCTCAGGGTTCCAGGTAATGATCTGTACACTCTGCCACAGTCAGGTCAGGCAAGATACTGACTTCTTATAGCTAAGATCCATTCCACTTGTTGGACTGAGGAGAACAGGACTCTCCCATTGAGGTGAAAAGAGCCCCTGAGCCAGGAGAGGATGTCTACTTGGCAGTGGCTGCCTGGACAGGGTGAGAAGGGGCTGTGGTCCTTTCTAAGTCTTACCTCTCTACTTGCATGGAAGGATCTGTACCCAGTGATCACTGGGGGTGTCCCTGAGACCACGGAGCTGCTGAAGCAGAGATTCGACCACATCCTGTATACCGGGAGCACCGGTGTGGGGAAGATCGTCATGACAGCCGCAGCCAAGCACCTGACCCCTGTCACCCTGGAGCTGGGTGGAAAGAGTCCTTGCTATGTGGACAAAGACTGTGATCTGGACACTGCCTGCAGGTAAGGAGGCTTGGAGCCTGTCTGAGCTGGAGTGGCCATTCTGAGTGCCTTCTGTCTCAGGAGGACCACAGTTGTGCTCTGAGTGACCCAGCCATTGTCCTGGCCGGCACAGGCTGGAGTCCTGGCCAGGAGCTCGGGTGGGTGGATTGGGAGAAAGTGGGGTGTGGGAGGGAGAAGTGGTCCCCCAGGAAAGCTTCTCTCAGAGGAGAGGTCCAGCCAGAGCTCTGCCTAATTTCCATATCCCACTGCATAGCCTTCTGGGGGGTGGGCGCTGGGGACCCCAGCAGCAGTGACACCTGGCGGGCAGGACTGAATGGCAGGAATAGAGAGGCGCAAAGGCTGCCCACTCCAGACAACACCCCCGGAAGTCCCCCACAGTCTCTGGTGAGGTTAACATGTGTGGTCCCACTGGCCCCTGGGAACCCATTCAGAGAGGTAGGTCTGCCCAGTCTGGAATCCAGAACTCACTGGGCCAACAGGGAGACCCCTGCTGGGAGGCTCTTAGCCTCTAGCCTCTGGCCTCTGCTGACCACAGAGCTCTCCTCCCCCAGCGCGCTGAGCCCGTGAGCCTGGGTCCTGAGCTGATGGAACAAGGTGCTTGCTCTCAGGTAGCCTCTTGTGCCTTGAGAAATACAGTGTAACCTGGGTTTTCACAGACGTATTGCCTGGGGGAAGTTCATGAACAGCGGCCAGACCTGCGTGGCCCCCGACTACATCCTCTGTGACCCCTCCATCCAGAAACAAGTCGTGGAGAAGCTCATAAAGGCTGTGAAAGTGAGTGTTGGCCATGGGCGGTGTGTGTGTGTGTGTGTGTGTGTGTGTGTGTGTGTGTGAGAAGCTGCTAGACAGAGAGGTTGGTGGAAACTTCTGGATCCTTTTTTCTCAATTTCTTTTAAAAAAATTATTTAGAAAATTGAATTGAAGAGGGTGACATTGATCATAAGAGTACACAGGTTTCAGGTGAATGGATTCCTTTTGTCTAATTAAAGTAATCTACAGTCTGTAGATAATTTGGAAAAGATTAGAAAGCATAAAGGGTAGAAAAAATGTCCCCCCTAGAATGCTGCCCCCCAAGGACAGTCACTGCTCACTTGTTCCTTCCACTTTCCTTTCTGTGAGCACACACACCGTTGTTCCGTACACGATGTCCAGACAGCTGTGCACATGTTTCTTAGAACAAAGCTGTCTCCAGCACTGGTACGCTGTGACCACCATGGCGTACTCAGGATGTTGTGGCCGCCCCGGAGTTGTTGGTGGCATTGTGCCACTGTCCACTGCACTGGCCAGGCAGTGCCCCGAGTGCCCTTCCAGGCTGGGGTCGCTGTTGACCTTGCAGCCTTTGTCTGTGACGAGGGTCTGTGTCCTTACCTGAAGCCTGTCACCTCTCCTCCGCAGGAGTTCTACGGGGAAGATGCCCAGAAGTCTCGTGACTATGGAAGAATAGCTAACCCCCGGCACTTCCAGAGGCTGATGGGCTTGATCGAGGGTCAGAAGGTGGCCTACGGGGGCACCGGGGATGCAGCCACCCGATACATAGGTGTGTGTGCTCAGCCTTTGGAGACCACTGCCCGCCCACCCACCTTCCCAGGCTGCCTGGGTCTCAGCAATTTGGTAGCAAATGGGCAGAGATATTGCAGGGCGGACAACCCCATGCCCCTCTACCCTCCCCGTCCCCACCATGCCAGCAGGGCATGTGAGCAGCACAGCCATGGAGGCCCAGGCGTGCGTACCTAGAGGAGCCCAAGTACCTAGGCCAGAGGGGCACCAGATGGTGTCCCACGTAGCCTCCCGTTCTTGAGGAAACCTAAGAGCCCCTCAAAGGCGCTCAGGTGGCCAGTGGGGTTAAGTGCCCATGTCTTTGAGGTGTGGACTCTGGCTCCCTTCCATACATGATCCCCAGGATTCTGTCCCGGGTCTGCCAGGCAGAGCGGGTGGAGGGAGAACTTGTCCTGCCCCTTGCTGGGCCTCCGCAGCCTTCCCAGTAAGGGAGCTGCCGGAACAAGCTGGACGCCGAGACTGGCCGGGCTGGCGAATGTGTCGGCACTGGCTGACTCTGGCTTCCTTCCTGCCTCAGCGCCCACCATCCTCACGGACGTGGACCCCGAGTCCCCAGTGATGCAGGAGGAGATCTTTGGGCCCGTGATGCCCATTGTGTGTGTGCGCAGCCTGGACGAGGCCATCAGGTTCATCAACCACCGCGAGAAGCCCCTGGCTCTCTACGTGTTCTCCAATAACGACAAGGTGGGCTGGGCTGCCCACCTTCCAGGTTCCGGGGCTCCTGGGCGTAGCACTCCATGTGAACAGGGACCAAGATTCTGTGGACCTGGGTTCCAATCCCAGCTTCCCTGTCCAGCACCGTGTGATCTGGGCCAGTCATTTAACCTTTGAACAAGATGACCGTGGACTCGGGGCCCGACGTGCAGTCAGGGGACCTGTTCTTGTCCTCTTCCCCCAATAATTGATAAGTGGGGAGACTGGAGACCCCGACGGGTCTCAGAGAGCTGACTGTGGCCGGGGTGTTACCTGCACCAGCTCACATCACTGGGGTTCCAGGATGCCCCCAGACAGCGTGGAGGGGCCCGGGATTCTTGGGGCCTGTTCCTGAGGTCAGGGTTTGGTTCTGTTGCAGGTGATCAAGAAGATGATTGGGGAGACATCGAGTGGTGGGGTTACAGCTAATGACGTCATCATCCATCTCTCTGTGCACAATCTGCCCTTTGGGGGTGTGGGTGAGTCTGGGCTGGAGGTCACTGCCATCCTGCCCCCTGCAGGTGTCCCCTCCAACCCTGGGCTGGGAGTTCACGAGTGGCCAGAGCTACCCTGGGCCTCCGACTCCCACTAATGTTTCTGGTGTGGCCCTCTGACCTCTGCAGCCCATCCCTCAGCCACACTTAACCCTGACACCTTGAGGATCCTATAGGTCACCTAGTGCCCTGGGCCGGTGTTCTGGAGGCCCCGAGAGAAGCAACATGGCCGGAGGTCACACAGCTGTCCCGTGCCGTAGCTGGGGTTAAACTCCTTTTGGGTTCCCAGTGTTTACTCTAAAAGGACACCCACGGGATGGGCAACCCCTAGGAAGGCCTGGGGGTCCTGGTGCCCCTGGGCCTGAGCATCTCCTCCCCACAGGGAACAGCGGCATGGGAAGCTACCATGGCAAGCAAAGCTTCATCACCTTCTCCCACCGCCGCTCCTGTCTGGTGAGGTCTCTGCAGAAGGACGACCCTTTCAAAGGCCGATACCCCCCCAGCCTGCCTAAGGTGAGAGTTGCGGGGTGGGGGGCATTGTTGGCAAGAAGACCCGCTGGGCGCCTCCGGGCCTGCTGGGGGCAGGGTCTCACTCTCCCGTACCCCCATGTCCTCCTTACAGACGGCCCGTCACTGAGCTGCTGTGCCTGGCCCTCCTGCTTGGCCTCCCCGTGCTCCGGGCCCCATGGAGAAGTGCTCCTGGAAGCCCTCTTGTTCCTCTGTGAAAGGGCGCGTGCCCCCATGATCATCCCGGCCCTGGGCCTCCCCTCCCCGTATCCTGCCTTGTTTCCTGGACATAAGACCAATAAAGTTTTCCGGATGGACAGTGATGTGCACCCACGACTGATTTGCAGCCCTGCACCCCCCACCCCCTTGCAGGCTTGTGTCTCCCCCCTTTCCCACCGTTATCATCCTGACAAGCCGTGAAGGGGCTCCTCGAACGTCTCGAGTTAGCACCTCCTCCCCAGCCACGTGGGCTGGGGCCCTGGTGTGGAGGAGGGGGTCTTCCATCTGAGTTTTGCAACGTCAGCTTCATTTCCAGCATGTCTAGCGGAGGGCGGGGGAGGGGGGGAGGGGGTGGCTCAGAAACCAAGGACCAACGCATCCCGTCAAGTTAGATTTGGCGTCTAAGGC
Source organism: Rhynchonycteris naso (assembly GCA_037038555.1). Classification (NCBI taxonomy): domain Eukaryota; kingdom Metazoa; phylum Chordata; class Mammalia; order Chiroptera; family Emballonuridae; genus Rhynchonycteris; species Rhynchonycteris naso. The sequence continues at coordinate 1,930,970 of CM072995.1, read as the reverse complement.
TGGGGTCACTCGGGAAGATACCACAGTTGTCAACACGCTCCCCAGGGCAACTTCAGAGTGCTGCTGGAGGTGGGGGTGGGGAGGTGGGCAGAGGGACAGGAAGCCAGGAGAGCCTCAAGGTCCCACGGTGCCTGACAGGTCTGCTGTAAATAGTATCTCGGTCCAGGGGCTGAAGACCTGGGACGGTGTCCAGGGAGGACCGTCTGAAGCAGGGCTCTGGGCAGAGTAGAGGCCAAACATCAGGTGAGCACGAGCAACTGGGGAGAGCCCGGCTGAAGCCGGCACAGGTGCCAGTCTGGGGTGGGGGGTAAGTGTGATGGTGCTCAGAGGAGTTCCCTGTGAGCTAGCTCAGCCAGGCCCTAGGATCCTCACCCCCACATTCACCCCTCCTACAACTGCCCCACGTGTGTCTGCTCCTGGCAAATGCCAGACCTCCACTTGGCCGGGACCCTCTGCATCTCTCAACTTTGCCAGCTCCTTATTTTCTGATTTTGGGAGATAGGGTGGGAGAGATTGAGAGAGAGAAGAGAGAGAGAAGGGGGGAGAAGCAGGAAGCATCAGCTCCCATAGGTGCCTTGACCTGGCAAGCCCGGGGTTTCGAACCTACAACCTCAATGTTCCAGGTCCGTGCTTTATCCACTGCGCCCCCCACAGGTCAGGCCTGTAATTACTTTTTGGCCAATGTATATAACGGACAGAACTTAATGCTTACCTAGAACTCTGGCTGCAGGAGTCTGCAGATTCTCGTTTTTAATCTTTCTGGCCGCGCTGGTAGAAAGCGGGAGTGGACGCTGAGAATGGGGGGGCCTCATGCGACACTGTGAGTGAGAGGTGGGTGGCTCCGCCCCTCCCAGGCTTGTCTGTGATCTGCAAGCCGTGGTCACGTCCATGCTTACCTGCTCGGGTCCATATGAGGATTCAGTGAATCGTGCAGGTAAAGCCCATGGCACGGGGCCTTCTCAGGGGCCAGCTGAGGCCACTTCTTTCTTCTAGCCCCTATGGCTTCGCCAAGCCGTCGTTAGGCCCCTTGCTCTGCAACAGGCCCCAGAGATACCTCACTTGGTGGACAGCTTGCAGAAAGTTTAGAGTGAAGGCCCTTGAGAGGCTGGCCCAGCCATGGCTGTGAATGTACTCAAAGTCCCCTCAGGCGGCACCAGCCTCCCTGGCCATGCTGCTCTCTGGGCTCCGGTGGGCCGCTTGGCCACGCCAGCGACAGCTGGCTCTCCAGCCAGGGTGTGAGTTACACAAACTGCATTTTTCACTTTGTATACACAGAGTGTTGAAAACAAGCAACTGGGTGAGGCTACGTTGCTTAAACTTCTCCAAAGGCAATGGAGATTGTGCAACGAGGTGGTCTAATGCAGAGCAGCTGCCCGGGGGCCCACAGGACAGGCAGCCGCCAGCCGTCTCCCAGGCAGCCCCCGCTTTTCTGTGAGATCCTGAACCCAAGTGCCTGGGGGAAGCCGTGTACTCCGGGGTGTATGTGTGCAGCTTCCAATAGGGCGCACCGCTGGACTGGGGGGGCCCTGCCCTGCCTCTGGCTCCCTGCTGGCAATGACTGATCCGCCGTGAGGGTGGCCCCTCTGACTGCCAGATACCGAGTGGGCTGGGAGCTCACCCTTGTCTCCGCCAACGCTTTGGACAGGCCTCAGCCTCTCAGCGAAGCAGGGAGAGAAGGAGGACAGGGTGGACGGTGGGGTTTGACCCAAGCTTCTAAATCAAGAGGTGGGGAGCAAGCCCATACATACCCTTTATCCCCTGCCCATGACCACGGTGCCTTGCAGGTCCCAAGCTCCGTCACATAAACTGCCTGGGCCCGCCCGGGGAGTGCTGCCCTGTCACGATCCGAAGGCACCGCATTCACGGGACATCTCGCCTTTGAGCCGGGGCCAGACATGAGCTCATAAATCCTCGTGTGACCTTCTGGAAAACAAGCGTTTGTGCATGCTCGTCACTCGTGGGCTTGAGAAAGAAAACAGCTCCCTGTGTGTCCCAAAGCTTCTCTGCCCGGAGGGGTTTGCCGGGTGGGGGGCCGGTGGGAACGGCAGTGCCATCTTTCCCTCCTTGGGACGTCAAAGGGTTGAGACCAGAATGACCGCACACCAGCTAGATGCCCTCTGGGAGGAGCGGCTGGGCTGCCTGAGCGATAGGAGGCCGAGTTCTTTCTCAGAGGCTAGCCTGCCAGCCTCGCCCCGTTGGGCGCATTGCCTCAGGCCGGGCCGATGTACTGTGAACCTCGGACAATTCAGCAGAAAAAGAGCACTGTGATCACCTCACTGGGTCTGCCACAGGGCACGGGACACGGAGCAACAGCCCGAGCTCTCTGCGCTGGCCTCTCCCGCCTGCATCCTACTGAGCACAGGTTCCCTACCACACACGCTGCTGTGCTTGCCACGGACACCTTGTACAGGAATACAAACGCCAGAAGCCTAATTCTAGTTCTCTCTCTCTCTCCTTTTTGTATTTTTCTGAAGTGAGAAGCAGGGAGGCAGAGAGACAGACTCCCGCACGCACCCGACCAGGATCCACCCGGCATGCCCACCAGGGGGCGATGCTCTGCCCATCTGGGCTGTTGCTCCGTTGCAACTGGAGCCATTCTAGCACCTGAGGCGGAGGCCATGGAGCCATCCTCAGTGCCCGGGACAACTTTGCTCCAATGGAGCCTTGGCTGCCGGAGGGGAAGAGAGAGACAGAGAGAAAGGAGAGGGGGAAGGGTGGAGAAGCAGATGGGTGTTTCTCCTGTGTGCCCTGGTTGGAAATCAAACCTGGGACTTCTACTCGCTGACTCTCTCTACTGCTGAGCCAACCGGCCAGGGCCCCAGTTCCCTTTTGAGTCCTTTTCTCTTCCTCCTTCTCTGTCTCCTCCTTCTTCAAAAAGATTTTTTGCACAACAAAATTTGTTGTGCAGAGATTTTAACATGCTCAGGAAAAGAACCCTGAGAACTTCCGCAGTGTTTGTGGGCATAAAGGTCAAGTCTGGGCTGTTCATACATTAGTTCTTTTTTTCTAGTCTATACCAGTGATTTTCAATATATTTTTTTTATTTCACGACACACATAAACTTATTAAAATTCTATTAAAAACTCATAAAATTTATCATATAGAAATATATATTTTGCTGACCTAAAAAAATTAAATAGGTATAATTTTGACTCATCTACACTGGACGACTTGTTGTGCTGGCTGTTCTCATCTTTTCATTTGACAGTGTAAGGGGAATGGGGTCACAGCCCCTGCCTGACTAAATAGTCAGATATTGGATGTTTTAAAAATTCCTGTGCCACACCAGTTGAAAATGGCTGGTCTATATCTTTAAAACAACAGGAGTCAAGGACCAGAATTTAAGGAAGGAAAAAAGAAAAAAAAGACCCTAACATCTGTTAAATTTCTACAATACCCCAATGCCGGGGTCCAGCTCCCGGGGGGAATCCAGGGATCCCCACAGGGAAGACAGCGTCGGCACGAAACAAGTGAGAGAGCCAAATTCTTTTTAGCTCATCTGCCAGGCATCTCCAATGGCTAACACAGCTTCATTTTTATAACACACACACTAAGTCACAATCACATGGTATACAGAATACATTAATTAACAATTGTTTTTGTTTCATTACGGTTACATATTTCTAGGCAACGGTTGGTACGTTTCTATAGGCTATAAATCAGATGGTAAGTCACTCTAAGTAGCTATACAATAACTTGAAAATAAAAACAACGGTTTTTGTGCAAGCTTCTAAAAGGTCAGTATTGATTAATAACTCTACCTTACCTAAGGGCCTATTGTCTAGTCAGATTCTATTTGTCTACTATATTCATGTACTAGTGAAGTTCAACTTTATTTTTCTCAGAGTGTTCCGCCACCTGCAGGTGAGCTAGGCAAGAGGAAAGGAAAATTTTTTTCTTTCTATTATATGAAAAGGCTAGTGGGGTAAAGTGATGGATTAGGTGACAGCTGAAAGGTGCTTTTGTGTATAGTTACTGTTTCCTACCTATTCATAAGTCGCAATCTATTCTTCCCTAATAGGATTTATGGGGGGGAATTTTCCTACAGATTTAGCCCTTTTGGGGGGATATCATAGCCAGCCTCCTAGGTCTATGGGCCCAGGTAAAGGGGCTGATAGGCTTTTCTGTGGAACTCACACCCTCTGTCTCATTTCCAGAGAGATAACTACAAATCTGCAGGGAAAGCACGGTGCTGTTGTCCCTGTGCCATAAGTGACAGCACACACACCCAGAAAAAGGGGGATAAAAAACCAAATTAATCCAAAAGGTTAAAGGGGGAAGTATCGTTGTGCCTCTTCTCTGCTGTGACTGTGTCAGCCAGCAGCTGTTGATTGGCTCCCGACATTCCAGGTATTTCCATATATATTAAGTCATTTGCTTTTTTTTTTTAATATTTTATTTATTTTACAGGGACAGAGAGAGAGTCAGAGAGAGGGACAGATAGGGACAGACAGTCAGGAACGGAGAGAGATGAGAAGCATCAATCATTAGTTTCTCATTGCCATTGCGACACCTTAGTTGTTCATTGATTGCTTTCTCACATGTGCCTTGACCGCGGGCCTTCAGCAGACCGAGCAACCCCTTGCTGGAGCCAGCGACCTTGGGTCCAAGCTGGTGAGCTTTTGCTCAAGCCAGATGGGCCTGCGCTCAAGCTGATGAGCTCGGGGTCTCGAACCTGGGTCCTCCGCATCCCAGTCCGATGCTCTATCCACTGCGCCACTGCCTGGTCAGGCTGCTTTTTTTTTTTTTTTAAGAGACAAGAGAGACATCAACTTGTTATTCCACTTATTCATACATTCATTGATTGATTCTTGTATGTATCCTGACTGGGGATCGAACATGCAACCTTGGTGTATTGGGACAACCCTAACCAACTGAGCTACCCAGCCAAGGCTTATATTATTACTTCTTGTGTCAATATTTTCTGTTAGATTTTTATATATATATATTAGCACGAGGGAGGGAGACAGACAGACAGACAGGAGGGGAGAGAGATGAGAAGCATCAACTTATAGTTGCAGCACCTTAGTTGTTCGTTGATTACTTCTCATATGTTCCTGGACTGGGGGGCTCCAGCTGAGCCAGTGACCCCTTGCTCAAGCCAGCGACCTTGGGCTCAATCCAGTGACCATGGGGTCATGTCTATGATCCCACACTCAAGCTGGCAACGCTGAGCTCAAGCTGGAAGTCTCGCGCTCAAGCCGGGACTTTGAGGTTTCACGCTTGAGTCCCCAGCATCCCAGGTCGACACTCTATTCATCGTGCCACCGCCTGGTCAGGCGAAGAAAAATGTTATTTAAAAATGTTTTTTAAATTTACTTTCCCTCGTTTATTGTCTTCACTCTATTATTTGGAATGCCTTCTGCTTTCATTCTTCTCCCTGGTAAGATGTTCTCCTACCTTTCACCCTGTAGTATATATTTCTTTTTGCTTCTTGCATATGTATGGCAAACTGCTATACGTTGTTTTTCTTAGGTTAGGAGAATTGTATGTCAGTAACCTCACCGCTCTTAAGGCCATCACGTTTTTTTGGAAGCTTAACAAAAATTTTAAGAAGTTATCTGAGCAAAGATCTGTTTGAATCAGGAGGCAGCACCAACCAGAATGGATTAGGGTCCCCCCAGACAGGAGCCAGGAAAGAGACTCATGGAGGTGGGGGGCGGGGGGGGGGAGAGGCAGGAACAAAGGAAAAGAACCCCTTGATGGGCTGCCGCTTAAGCCTCTTCCTTACCTGGAACCGCCTCGGTGCTTGTTGTGTTTGGTTGCCCTCAGGTTTAAATTTCTTAACCTTGTGGCATTTATAGGCTTAGGTCAGTGGTTCTTAACCGTTTTTGAGGTACTGAACCCACCAGTTTCATATGCGCATTCACCGAACCCTTCTTTAGTGATAAATAAAATATGATTTTTTTTTTTCAAATTCAAGACATAGGTCTATGTTTTTTTACTGGTGCACAAAATGAGCCGTGCATGAACATCACCTTGCTCAAAGAACAAAACCAACAAAGTGCATGAACTCACAACAAATGACGGTATTACTTTATTCTGGCCTCCGCGGCAGAGGCTTCTCCAAACCCCTGAGACCGACTCATCGAACCCCTAGGGTTCCATAGAACCCAGGTGAAGAACCACGGGCTTAGGTTTTATTTTAAAATGTTTTTAAATTTGCTGACATCCGTGGTTAAGGAATCAGAACCACCTCACTCTGGGGACTTACTTCCTTGTTTAATCCTTTGAATAGTGAGTGTTTTGTTAACCCTTTGAGCCAGGACTTTCATGTCCCTGGGCTGCATCAAACCAGCTGCCTCACGAAAGGGTGGAGGGGTCAGTGTGAGACAAGTGGGGAGTCCTCTCTCTTCCCAGGCTGGCCTATGACCTTATTGGTCAGGAGGGGTCAGGCTGGGTGGACTGGAAGCATCCTTCCCCCTTCCGGGGGTGGGGGGGCGGTCTCCCTTTCTGACATAGCAGGACCCACGTGCAGGCCTGGGAGGCCAGGGTCTGCTTTGCTCGGTGTGGTCAGAGTGAAGACACTCAGTCTGGGTAGGGGGCGGGGAGACCGGGAGTGCAGACCCCCAGGCAGGACCACACTGCGTGGGGTCAAGCGGCTGGCTGCAAGGAACAGACACCCTACCCCAGCCCCCATCTCGAGTAAAAAAAAGAAAGTAGATGTAGGCTGAAGTATCATCTCACTGGGAAAAGCAACAGCCAGAAATGGAAAGACAATGGAAAAACAAACTAAAAACGCCACACCTGGCTGGCTGGCTGGGTGACGCTGTGACCCATCTCAGGGGAGTCTCCTATCTCGGCCTCTCCCTGGGGTCAGCTCTCCTCCTCCTCCTTGCAAACTGACCGCCTCTGCTTCCTCAGTCCTCCAGCACCCCGATTCGTCTGGGATGGCAGGCCGCTTCGCCAAGGCCTGGGAGAGGGCATTGGATCAGTTCAGCCGGGATGGACAGGCGCAAGGCACACAGGACTTCCTTCTCCAGCTCTGCAGGCGGGCGGGTCCACGTGTGGCCACCGCCTGGGTCCACGTGTGGCCACCGCCTGGGTCCACGTGCTAACCCAGCTGGGAACCCCCAGGCCACCTCGCTAACTCAGGCCATCTGCACACAAGCCTGGTCTGAATTACGGCTTGTTTTTAAAGAGAGGCAAGTTTCCTCCCGTCCTGCAGCGGTCAGGAGCCAGGGTCCAGGCTTCCGGTTTGCGTTCCCAGGTGGGTCACTGTCATTGGTGCCAAAGGCCGCCAGCCAGTCCAGCCCTCTCTTGACCTCAGAAAGCCCCTTGTTCCAGGCCGGCAGCGCCAGGGCTGCTGTAGGGACAGAGGGCTGGGCCTCAGAGTTTAGTGCTTGGGCGAGATCCTTGCCCCTGGGCACCTAAACCCTCAGCTCCTGCTTCGTGGAGGGCACATGGGGGTTGGCGGGGACTGGACAGAGCGTGTATGCCAAAGTTGCGGAAGTCCCCAAGGACTGCCACTAGCAGCATAGTGGAGCTCATTTCCCTGAGCTCCTCCAGAATAAACCCTCACGGGAGCTGGGATCTCCCAGAGCCCCATGTGCCTTCCGAATCCTCCCCGTGGGGCAGGGGAGCTGGCCATGTTGGGGGTGCCCTGACAACCCCGGCAGCCTCTGGAAGGGGTGACCTCAGGGACAAATAGGATCAGTGGAGAGAACCACGTAGGCCAGGCTCAGACGGGCCTCTCAGGACTCGGAGGCTCAGTGGGGAAGTAAGCATCGAGCCTGGCGCTGTTGAACCCCTCACCTTTGCCAAGGGGACGCACTTGGGTTGGCTCTGGAACGCAGTATATTCAACCCAGCCCCTGGGGGTGAAGGTGTCCAGGCCAGTGGTTCTCAGTCCCAGGCGCACTGGGAAAATTTCCAGGGGTTTCTGAAGGCAGGTCTGGCAGAAGGATTCTATGGTGCGAAAAATGGAGGTAGTGGTTATCCTGGGCGGGAGAGGGTGACACCAGGGGACTGGGAGGAGGCTGGTCATTCAAGTGCACTTACTTAATCCGCAGCAGTCCGCTGAGCCACACACTTATTGTACGTGTGCTTCTCCGTAGGCGGCTGTCCATCAAGGAGGAGTTAAGGAAAGGGAAAGGAGTAGCTGTCGGGGCCCACGTCAGATTAATTACGTCAGAACATCTGGAGGGGACCCGGGTAGTGGTTTGCTTTGTTTTTTTTTTTTTTTTAAGTTTACCAGGTGATTCTAAAGTGAAGTCAAGGTTTAGAACTGCTGGTTCAACCCCAAATTTAGTAATTCCATCTGAAGCTGGTTGAGAAACTTCTGGGAAGGTTATCTTATTCCCCAAAGGGTCCCAGACGGGCATTATGAGTATGGATGTTGTCACGGGGAGAAGATGCGATGCTGCGGCTGCTGCAACCATCTGTAGTCATGAGGGAGACGTCCGAGAGAGAGCACAGATGGTCCACTGACCCAGGGCCCAGGCATTGCTGAGCTGCTAAATTACTGGTCCTGCCTGACCATTGGGAACACCCAGGGGAATACTTTAAAAAATGCAGACAAATAACAAAAAAACCCACAAATAATCAAATTTTATTTTTTTTATTTTTTTTACAGGGACAGAGAGAGAGTCAGAGAGAGGGATAGACAGGGACAGACAGACAGGAAGGGAGAGAGGTGAGAAGCATCAATCATTAGTTTTTCGTTGCAGTTGTGACACCTTAGTTGTTCATTGATTGCTTTCTCACACGTGCCTTGACCGCGGGCCTTCAGGAGACCGAGCAACCCCTTGCTGGAGCCAGCGACCCCAGGTCCAAGCCATATGGGCCCGCGCTCAAGCTGGCAAGCTCGGGGTCTCAAACCTGGGTCTTCTGCATCCCAGTCCGACGCTCTAGCCACTGCGCCACCGCCTGGTCAGGCCAAATAATCAAATTTTAAAAAATGGGCAAAAAAGACCTGAATAGACATTTCTCCAAAGAGGACTCACAGATGGCCAATAGACAGACATATAAAAAAAAGATGTTCAGCGTCACTAATCATCAGAGAGATGCAAATTAAAATCACAGTGAGGTATCTGTCCTTACACCTGTCAGCATGGCTCTCATCAATAAATCAACAACAAGTGCTGGCGAGGATGTGGAGAAAAGGGAACCCTCCTGCACTGCTGGTGGGAATGCAGACTGGTGCAGCCACTGTGGAAAACAGTATGGGGATCCCTCAGAATTTAAAACCAGAACTGCCTTGTGACCCAGCCATCCCACTTCTGCACGCCTGTGTCCATTGCAGCGTTATTTACAATAGGCAGGCTATGAAAGCAACCCACGTGCTCATCCACAGACAAGTGGATAAAAAAAGCAATGGTATATATATACGTATATCATTAGTAATTCCATCTGAAGTGTGTGTGTATATATATATATAATGGAATATTACCTGGCCACAAAAAAGGATCTTACATTTGCAACAGCATGGATGGACCTAGGAGGCATTCTGTTCAGTGAAATAAGTCAGTCAGAGAAAGACAAATACCGCATGATCTCACATGTATGTGGAATCTAAAGAAAAAACATACATAAACAAAGAAAACAGAGATGGGCTCATAGATACGGAGAACAGACTGATGGTTGCCAGAGAGGTGGGGGCTGGGGGGATGGGTGAAGCACAGAGTGGAAGTCACAGAGTCGTCACGGGGTGTAAAGTACAACCTAAGACCTACGGTCAGTCATATTGTGGTGGCTGTGTGTGCTGCCCGGTGGGGGCCTGGGAAGATTGGAGGGACCACTTAGGTCAGGTATATGCTTGTCTAACCACCAACCACGCAGTCCCCCTGAAATGAATACAAAACGATAGTGAATACAAAATTGTCATTGAAAAGTAAAATTTTAAAATAAACAAAAATAAATAATAAAAATGTAGCTGACCAGGCAGTGGCGCAGTGGATGGAGCATGGGACTGGGATGCGGAAGACCCAGGTTCGAGACCCTGAGCTCGCCAGCTTGAGCGCGGGCCCATCTGGTTTGAGCAAAAGCTCGTCAGCTTGGACCCAAGGTCGCTGGCTCCAGCAAGGGGTTGCTCGGTCTGCTGAAGGCCCGCGGTCAAGGCACATGTGAGAAAGCAATCAATGAACAACTAAGGTGTTGCAACGGCAACGAAAAACTAATGATTGATGCTTCTCACCTCTCTCTGTTCCTGTCTGTCTATCCCTATCTATCCCTCTCTCTGTCCCTGTAAAATAAATAAATAAATAAATAAATAAATAAATAAATAAATGCAGATGACCAAGCCATACCCAGAAATGAAAAAAACAAAAACAAACAATTTTCTCAAAGGGTCCTTCAGGTGTAGCCTGCTTCCCTGGGGTGGAGTCAGCCACAGGTTCTCTGGTCTCCCAGGCCCAGCACCAGTGTGATGGGCCTGGGAGACCTACATTTTCCGGTACATTCTGTCCCTGGGATCTTGACTCTGTCCCCACTGGCACTGTTTTCTCACTGAGGGCTCACCTCTCCCACAGTGCCCCACACACCATAGAGCCTCCCTCCCACTTCCTGCCCAGGACTCCCTTGGCGAGTGTGTCCGAGAATCAAGGTAAAGATACCAGCTCGATGGGCTGATAACACAACCTAGGCTGCCTCCCAGGAGGAGGCGGCCACCCAGACTCTGCTTGTCCCATGCTTTGGGTCTGAGTCAGGAAGGTTTTCCTACCCTTTGCCAGACTGTTTTGAAATGTAAGGTTTTATTATATTATTATTATTATTATTCAGGTATTGCAAGGGCAATAGATCAGGAGACGTAGTCATGAAAAAGGTAGTTTCTTACACTAAATTCCCGAGAGGGGAAGCCCTCTATGGCACGGGGGTCACACGGGGAAGCACCTGGCCGGTCGGGAGAGGAAACGTGAGCAAGCGTGTACCTTCCAGGGAAGCAGCAGATGAAGCCGGGTAAGCAGGGGTAAGATTGGCTACTTGAATAATCTCGGCTGGCTCTGAGGCACAGGGCTGTCCCAGCTGTCTGGCATCTGGCCTGGGTGGTTAGGGCGGCCGGATAATGGCGTGGAGGAGGTGTGAGGGTGTGGACGCCCGGATGCTCAGTGTGCCTACGGTCAATCGAGATCTATTGATCCGTATGGAGCTGTTTGTGTATCTAGGAATTGGCTAGCCTTGGGAGGGTCAGTTCCCTCAGGATCAGCAAGGCCCCCAGGCTGCCAAGGTGTCAGAAACACAGAACAGAAAGACAAGATGAACACAGACTGCCTCTCTTTTTCATAAAGCATCAGTGGCGCCCACAGCGAGGAGCCTACTCTCGTCCGGGGCAGACACGCAGGCACCTTTCCAGGAACGGGTTGGCATAACGCTGGCCCAGGAGCAGGGAGGCCAGAGACACAGCGGCCCTGCGTGAGGAGGCTGCGGGGAGGCCGGAAGGTTGGATGAAGGGGAACAGCCCGTGGGGAGGCTGCAGCAGCTGAGGCAGGTGACAGCCTGACCATGGTGCTCAGAGCCAGCCGGGAGCCTTCCCTCACGGGAGCTTCGGGGGGGTGGGGGGGTACAAAGCAGGAGAGGACGGACCATTTCCCGCAAAGCGGACACCAACCAGTGGAGGGTATTTGTGCCAAGTCGGTAACAGGGGTCAGCCCGTGAAAACTCCCAGCGGGGTGACGGCGGCAGCCTGTGGAAATGATTTCCGGAGACCGGGGCACAGGGGAAGTAAAGAGGTTTAAGCGTGGTATCTATCTCACTGTCAGCCAGGAGAGGATGGCACAGATCTGTCCCGTGCCCAACCCTTGACCGCAGTGCTCGGTAACGCTGGGGGTTAACTGAGGTGACTTGCTCGGGCCACAGGCCACGCCCAGGAGGACGGGAAGAAGGAGGTATGTCACCTGGAGGGCCTAACGCAGCCACGTGCCCTGGAGAAGGCTGTTCAGTTTCCAAGGCTAGAGTCACTGTTTTCTAACCTCCGACTACATGTTCTCATGTCAGAATCCCGAAATCAGCAGGTCTGGGTGGCAGGGGGTGTGGTAGGGTGGGGGGTGCATAGCTCAGGGGGGGCCGAAGGGGAAACGCCATCCTTCCCCCTCCTCTGGGCTGGTGAAGTGTGACCAAGCAGTCAGAGTTCACAGAATTAACAACTAACCGAGTTCACAGAGGCCCTTGCTGGCTGCAACAGTGCCTGGCAGGACCCTGGGCAATCACTCAACTGCGGACAGGCCTGAGGACCATGCCCACCATCCCCTGTGCCCCCCGCAGTGGGACGTATCCTAGGGCTGCTAGACTTGCTGCTGCGGACAGCGTCCTTCAGGGCTGGCTCTGTGCAGCTGCTCTGTGGCCAGCGGGGAGCCAGAAGCACCCTCCAGGTGGCTGGGCCGTCGAATTTGCCTAAGTCTGTGACTGCTGGCCCGGCTCCCTGTCCCTCATGTTCCTGAGCCCTACACGTGTGCTCAAGTGCCTCACAGCATAGTGAGGCTGCCAGGCACAGCGAACCGGCTGCCCAGGAAGGCTCCCTCTGTGTGGTTGGAAACCTCCTTCACTCCAAGCTGTGCTGGAGGGAGGGTCTTGCAGTGACCATCTGCTCCCCCCCCCCCCCGCTTCCCAGGACTTGACCACTTGGTCCTGCTTCCCGGTGCGGCCCGAGACCCCTTGCCAGCAGGGCAGAAGACTTTATCCGCTCTGCCCTCCTTCAGGACCAAGGCACCGGGAATGGGGTGGACAGGAGTCACGAGAATGGAGGCGGGGTGAAGTGGGGCAAGTGAGTGTGTCTGTAGACCACAGAAGCTGGGGGACCCCCCAACCTCCCACGTCCCCTGTCAGGAAGGGGAGCAGTCTCTCTGGTGAGGTCTGAGCTCAACCACAGCATTTCACCGTGGCCAGTGGAACCAGGAAGAAGTGACGTCTGTAACTCTCTAGCTGGAGCTGGACAGGGGTGCTCCTGGCCTGCGCTCCCAGGTCAGCTCCCTCCTACGAGGTGCCCACGGGCACAGAGAGGTCCCGGGGGAGAAGGGGCGCGTGCAGCGAGTGACACTCTCAGGGGCACGTCCGGCCAGCCGGCAGAGTAAGCACCTGCGGCCACCAGGCCTGCCTTCGGATGCCTGACCCGGTGGGAGTGGCAGGTTTCACGTGACAGAGGCCACCAAGGCTCAGGTCCCCCAGGGCCAAGGCAGGTTTCTCGGTCACCTGCTCAGAAGAGGAAGCCAAACCAGCCGAGAACTGGCCAAAGACGAGAAGGACGTGGAAAAGGCATGGGAGGAGTGACGTTTTAAATCTGGGCCACGACCTTGTAACCAGAGTAGCGTTCAACCTGCATCCCTTCCTTTCTGGGTCAAAAACACTAACTATAGTCACAGTGGTAATGAAACATCTTCTCTTTCCTCTTTGTCGGGGATAAACGTACTGTGTAGCGGGTGCACAGGTTGTAGAATATTTCAGTAGGAGCTTGGCAGAATGAGGGAATACTTATCGCCCAGGTAACCCGGGTGCCACAACCAGGGGGACATTTCAGAATTTGTTTTTTATTCAGTGAGAGGAGGGAAGGCAGAGGCAGACTCCCACATGCGCCCTGACTGGGATCCACCCGGCATGCCCACCAGGGGACAATGTTTTGCCCATCTGGGGCCATTGCTCCGTTGCTCAGCAACTGAGCTCTTCTTAGTGCCTGAGGCAGAGGCCATGGAGCCATCCTCAGCTTCTGGGGCCAACTTGCTCCAATTGACCCATGGCTGCAGGAGAAGAAGAGAGAGAAGTGAGAGGGGGAGGCATTGGGGAGGAGTAGAGAAGCAAATGGGCACTTCTGTGTATCCTGACCGGGAATCGAACCCAAGACATCTACACGCTGGGCTGATGCTCTACCACTGAGCCAATTGGCCACGGTCACATTTCAGAATTCTATATGTAAAGGAAGGAGGTTGTGTGTGAATGTGGGGAAGGGTATGCATGGATCTTCTGGCCACTCCCTCGCTGCTACAGGGGCCAAGGGGTGGGCACCCAGATAGGCATTTGGGGCAGGGGCATGGAGCCCATCCCATGGCCGCCTGCAAATCCTGCTGGGCCCCCTCACTGCAAAGCCCAGCCCAGGTTGGAGCCATGGGAGGCGGTAGTTGTGAGCGCCCCCCCCCCCCCGCCCCCGGTTTTGCCCTGCGGGGCTTGCCCATGGTGGGTTACAGTCCAGTCCCTCATGGAAGAGGACACAGGTTAGATCAGCTGGGCCAGAAAGGAACCTGGTGATAGCGTCACTGGGCAAACGGACGGCGTCACTGGGCAAACTGCCCAAGCCGGGTCCCCTGGCTCCCAAGGCTGCTGCCGAAAGGGAGGACCAGGGGTCATCCCAGGGATCCTAGGTCCTGGCCTCAGCAGCTCCCATCCTCAGGCTCCTGTCCCCTCCCCCTGACCCCTCCGGGGTCGGTGTCTTCGAGGCTGAGCTGTGCAGAGGTACAACCTGCTGCTTTGCTCTCTGAACCCCCGTTGCTTCCTCTGTGACGTGGGAGCTGACTGGGCATAATCACGCCCAGTGTAAGCCTCCCAGTGTCCTGGTCCACCTCCGCCCCCAGGCCCAGCATACCTCTGCACTGCCCCCCACAAGCCTCCCCTCCCGGGCCTTTGCTGCTGATCTTTGGGGACAGCAGACACAACACACCCACGAGCATCTGCCTGGGTGACTGCCAGGTGTTCAAGGCTCTGTCCTGTCCTTCCCTGGAGCCGGGGACAGTGGGCTGCCCAGGGAGGCAAAGCCTATCCCACAGGTCTCCTCCGAGCCAGAGCCTCCTCCCTCCCCTTACTCATTAGCCAGGCTGCAAGGTGACTCGGGAGGCTGCCTGGCCGCGGCCGGCTGGAGGACCGCTCAGGCGTGTAGGGTGGCCGCGGCTAGGAATGGACAACCTCCAAGACACAGTTCCCCCGAACCAAGGGGGTCGCTGCCCTTCCCTCGGCAGGCTGGTCCCTGTCGGCTTTAGGGCCGAGGCCTGGAAGCTCTTTGTCCTGTCTGGACCCCTGGTAAGGAGGCTGAGCGGTGAGGGGCCCGGGAGCCTGGGAGCCAGCTGCTGTCCTGGCATGACCTGGGACGTTCCAGGGGCTGCTCACAACCCTTCCCCAGGCACTTCCCATGCTGATCCTGCCGCCCAGAACCAGTGACAGCAGGACACCTGTCCTTAGTGCCAGGGGTAGCCGTGGGGTCCGGCCACGCTCAACAGGGACGGGTCCGTCCTCTTCAGAAACCCACAGGAAGTATAAAATAAAGCTTTTTGGGAGTGCAGGCTGCTCTTGTAGGTCATCAGCTTACAGGAGGCCTCCCGATATCCCCCCCCCTCCAAGAAAAGAAGCCAACAGATCTTCCCACAGAAGCACTTGCTGGGAAGGAAGGGTCTTCTGCCCTTTTATTTGCCAAAGGAAAACGGTGTTAGATACATTTGTTTCTCTGACTACAACAGTTAATAGATATGCGCTCCCTCTAAAAGTTTCAGACAAAATAAAAAGTTAGAAAGGAGAAAGAAATTCCCCTCTCATCCCACCACCTGGGCAGAGCCGTTGCTAAGATTTTGGTGGATTTGATTCTTCCTTGTCTTGTTGTGGTTGACATGTGGCCCAGTGAGCATAAGAACAACATCAGTAGCCGTATGGAATGGTTTGGAATGCTTGAGTTAAGCTGTTCCTGTCCGGGCTCTGTGCCAGGTGATTCCTGTGCATTCCTGCACTTCGAGGCAAGGATATTGTCGCCCGTGGGGACCACAGGTGCCCACCCCCCCCTGATGGCCCCAGGCCTGGCTGCTGTGTCAGCCTCCGACTCACGCTTGTTCCCGCCCGGCGTGGGCAGCTTGCTTGGTGGCTGTGAGGGTTCTCTGCAGGTCACCGGAGTGAATGCGGGGCTGGGCTGCCGCAGTGGGGGTGGGCGCTGGCAGGACGGGAAAGGGCTGGGTGGCGCCCTTGACCCCGGCCGCCACCCCCAGTTCCTGTTCCAGCTGTTGTCCTTCATGATCTACATCGTGAGCTCGGCGTTCTGCGGGCACCTGGGCAAGGTGGAGCTGGCGTCCGTGGCACTCTCCGTGGCTGTGAGTAGTGGCCCGTGGCTGCCCACACAGTGAGGACCTCAGGCTTTCATGGGAGGGAACCCAGTGCGTGTGGGCAGGGCCCACCCACCCAGAGGGGCATCTGGCTCAGCTAGTCCTCAGAGCGGCTGCTGGGTGACCTCGCCCCACGTGCAGGGTCCCCCTCCTCGGCCCCCACCTGACAAGCCCTGTGTTTTCTCCTGTGTGTGGCTTCAGTTTGTCAATGTCTGCGGAGTCTCCATAGGCTTGGGCATTTCCTCGGCGTGCGATACCTTGATGTCCCAGGTCGGTGGGCCCCCCGGGGCTGGGCAGGGGCAGAGCGGGACCCTTGACTGCTGCAGAGATGGTGGGGGGAGGGGGCCCCCAAAGGCCCCTCAGTGCTTCCTGGAACTGGGGGTCCTGTCAAACAGACCTGGTGGGGGGGCAGCTGCCTCCACCTCCCCCACCTACCCGCTAAGGACCAAGTGCTGTCAGGAAACCAGAAGTCCCCCCTTGAAAGAGCCTGGACAGACAGACAAGAGGGTCCTGGGAGGAGAAGGGTGGAGACAGTCTCCTGTCCCGTTATGTGGAAAGCTAAGGCGCACTGATGGGACCCCTGTGGTTGGGGACAGAGACCCCGGTGGGGGCTCAGCTACCCCAGAGTCTGAGCTTACGGCAGACCTGGGGTCCCGGATTCAGCCATGGCTGCCCCTTACTAGCAGGATGACTTGGCAGATGCTCTCAGAGGCCCCCTCGCCCCAGCTGTGATGTGGGAGATAATGTCTTCCTCAGCCTCAGTGCTCCTGAGGAACTGGGCATAGGGCTTGGTGCTTAGCAAATAGCTGCTATTATAATTCTGTAAGCCGGCCTGACCAGGCGGTGGCGCAGTGGATAGAGTGTCGGACTGGGATGCGGAAGACCCAGGTTCGAGACCCCGAGCTCGCCAGCTTGAGCGCGGGCCCATCTGGCTTGAGCAAAAGCTCGCCAGCTTGGACCCAAGGTCGCTGGCTCCAGCAAGGGGTGGCTGGGTCTGCTGAAGGCCCACGGTCAAGGCACATGTGAGAGAGCAATCAATGAACAACTAAGGTGACGCAACGGCAACGAAAAACTGATGATTGATGCTTCTCACCTCTCTTCATTCCTGTCTGTCTGTTCCTTCTATCCCTCTCTCTGACTCTCTCTCTGGCTCTGTAAAAAAAAAAATAAATAAAAAATCTTCTATAATTTTGTAAGCCAGCAGAAGCCCCGCCCACAGAAGGAGCCTCCGCCGCCCCCCCTCCCCCGCCGCCGCCAGGCTGTACCTAAGGCTGCCCAGTGTCTGCTACTGGGCGCACTGGGCGGTGCCTTTGCACATGGGGGCCAGCCCATGGCACCAGTATTGCTGGCAGGCTGGCACATTGGCTGAGCTCACCCAGGGAGAGAGGAGGTGCTGAGCACAGTGGGGGGGGGCTGTTTTTCAGAGCTACGGCAGCCCCAACAAGAAGCACGTGGGGGTCATCCTGCAGAGGGGCACGCTGGTGCTGCTTCTCTGCTGCTTCCCCTGCTGGGCACTGTTCCTCAACACCCAGCAGATCCTGCTGCTCTTCAGGCAGGACCCGGAGGTGTCCAGGTACCACTGGCTAATGCTGGATGGACTAAAGAAGTCCCCCCACCCCCACCCCCGCTCCAGGCCCCGTGATTTTCTGGGTCACAAGCAGTGGTCACAAGGGCAGCTTCTTCCTCTGGGGACGGTTCCAGGTTAGGCGTTGGCATGCTGCTCCAGCTGTGACCAGTAGGGAGCGGACAAACGCCCAATTTTTATTTAAGAGGAAAGAGGGAAAAGAGAAGGGACTTGCATGTTATTGTGCTGGTGTCCCAGCACTAGACGGAACTTCAAAGATGCTTTTGAAGAAATGAAGTGTGCAATAATACCCTGTATTCCAAAAAGGAGAAAGAGGACTGAACCAGTTTTCTGATGAATCACACAGTTTATAATTCATTTTAGACACATCCCCTCATAGAAATGCCTTGTTCATTTTATACTATGTGCACTTGATTTGGTTATTTCTTCTTTTTCTTTTTTTTTTTTTTTTTATTCAGTGAGAGGAGGGGAGGTAGCCCCGACTGGGATCCATCCAGTAAACCCACTAGGGGACGATACTCTGCCCATCTGGGGTGTTGCTCTGTTGCTCAGCAACAGAGCTCTTCTTAATGCCTGAGGCAGGAGCCATGAAGCCATCCTCAGCAACTGGGGCAAACTTGCTCCAATCAAGCCATGGCTGCAGGAGGAAAGAAGGAAAGAAAGAAAGAAAGAAAGAAAGAAAGAAAGAAAGAAAGAAAGAAAGAAAGAAAGAAAGAAAGGAAGAAAGGAAGATGAGAGAGGAAGAAAGAAAGAAAGGAAGATGAGAGAGGAAGAAAGACGAGAGAGGAAGGAATAGAGAAACAGATGGGTGCCTCTCCTGTGTGCCCTGACCAGAAATCAAATCCAGGACATCCACATACCTGGCCGACACTCTACCACTGACCCAACCGACCAGAGCCAGACTTGGTTGATTCTTGATAAGAAAGAACTCTTTTTTTTAACCCCCTTACTAACTACATATCACTCCAAACTTAAGTTCCTTAGTGATGAGGTCCCTGTGGTTGGGCCCTTGGATTTCCCCTCCTGGCTCTGTCCTGGCATGTGGTAGCAGCACCCCCAACTACTGAAGTTTCACCTGCCTTAGTGGGAGACTTTAGAGGAGATCTGGGCCTGGGAAAGCCTCTCCTCAAACCAGGGGTGCCCAGGATGTCCCTAGTTTAGGAGGGCACAGCCTGTACAGCTCTGAAGCCTCTGGCTCTCTTGCAGGCTCACCCAGGAATACGTGCTGATTTTCATGCCCGCGCTTCCGGTGAGTGCCATGGTCCGCTGAGCCTGCAGGAGGGTGGACGTCCGCTCTCCTAGATTCTGGCTTTTGGCCTTTCCCCCCGCCCTTTCCTCCCAGCATGCTGGGGAAGCACACTGGGCCCACAGTTACTTCCCACTGTGCAGCGAGGGTGGCCGGGTGGCTGGTGCAGGTGGAACTTAAAAAGAAAAAAAGAGTAACAGAACATATTTTTCTGATTAGAAAACCATTTATTGAAGAAATTGTAGAAAGCCCGGAGAAGAAAAATTGCAAAGCACCTACAATTCTGTTACCCAGAGAGATCCTAGGGTTCTCTTTCCAGGAGTGTCTCTATTCACAGGCGTGTGGTTTCTCTCTCTCTCTCTCACACACACACACACACACAATTATTTGAAATGAGGCCAATGTGTGTAGATGGTGTTATAACCCACTTCTCCCCTTTCAACTGTGTCATGCATGTTTTGAGATTGATAAAGTAGCTTCCCACAGTAGCCATCTCAAAAGCTTTATAGTATCTCATTGTGCCGTAACTTAGTAACCCTTTCCTGTAGGCTAGACATTTAGGTTGTTTCCAGTATTCGCTATTAGAAATTCGAGGTGATAGACACCCTCATAAAAAAAAAACTTTGTGAACATTTGTAACGAGTTCCTTAAGACGCATTATGGGGTTACTCTACCAATGGTTTTTTATGTCAGTTTGTACCAATTTTTCCCTAGCGACATTCTCCTCAGCAGAGTATTACTCAATATCTTCCCAATCAGAAATAAATTGTGTTAACATGTATTTTATTGCCAATGAAGCTGAACATTTTTTTTTCCAGGTAATTATTGATCATTTGTTTTTCCTCTGTAAATTGTTTATACCCTTTGCTTATTGTTGTGGGTTCATCTTTTTCTAATTATAACTCCTGTGAAATAATAGTTTTTAACCTTTTGTCATATATGTTGCAAATGCCCTTTAGTTTGCCACTTGCTTTGTAACTTTTTGATACAGTTGACTTAAAGAATTTTTAATGTATCTGTCCCAGATCCATACAATCCTATTCTTGATCATATCCGCCTTTGATGAACTTAAAAACGCTTAACCCTTATTAAGATTCTATTACATTTCACCTGACCTGTGGTGGCGCAGTGGATAAAGCGTCGACCTGGGAACACTGAGGTCGCCAGTTCAAAACCCTGCACTGGTCTGGTCAAGGCACATATGGGAGTTGATGCTTCTAGCTCCTCCCCCCTTTCTCTCTCTCTCTCTCTCTCTCTCTCTCTCTCACTCTGTGTCTCCTCTCTAAAATGAATTAAAAAAAAAAGAGATTCTATTACATTTCTTACATTCTCTTTGAACCCTTTTGTGGTTTCTGTTCTGTGTAAGACTTGAATCGATTTGACAAACTTTTTCTAGGACTGATTACTGTCTCCATGAATTCCACTAAGTACTAAACAAGCAGTGTGTCCCCTGAGGTCAGCTCCTGAGAGTGCTGGCCTGACCCAGTGGTCTGCATGTCCGCTCTGGGACCCTCTGCTGCACTATCAGATCGGCTGAAGCTTAGCGACACATACTGCTTACCTCCGGCAGTTCTGTATTGGCGATGGCCTCGTGGGCTAGGGTGTCTTCCCATCTCTGGAAGTGCCACACCCCTTCATCCTCCGTGGCAGCAGGGGGTGGAGTTCTTCGGGAGAAAGCTGGGAAGGGAATGGGTCAGGAGACCTCAGAGTGCTTTGAAGCCCTCCCAGGTCCGGCAGGGTGGACTCTGGCCACGCCCACACGGAAAGGAAAGGACAGTGCCTTTACCCCTTTGTTGGGGTGGCCCGCCCAGGTGCACTGGGGAGCCATCTGAAAAGGCTGGCACTCCCCCTCCATGTCTTCCCTACAAAAACCGTTTTTTAGGTTCTTCAGACTGAGATGATATATCTTGGCAAGCCGGGCCGTTGTGCCGGGGCCTAGAGAGGCATCCTGTCAAGTTGTCTCTGTTGGCAACTCCTTCATCAAAGAAAGCAAGTCCCTCCCACAAAATGCAGCTGCAAAATTTCATTAGCAACAATACCTCTCATATAATGCTTACCTGACATTTGGAAAGCTTAACTAAGCCAGACACTCTTTAGTAAGCACTTTGTCTATACATGTACATGGATATGTAAATATTAAACATACACACATTCTCATCTCCTTTATGAAAGAGGGAAACAGGCAAGAGAGATTATGTATTTGCCTAGAACCACACAGCTCCTAAGAGGCAGAGCCAGTGTTTGAACTCAGAGTAGTTCTGGCTCCCATGTCCTTCATCACCACTGCGCTTAAAATGCAGTGGACGGCTAAGGGAAGGGTGTGGCAGGAAGGCACAGGCCCTGGGCCACGCTTTGACAAGGGACCAAAAGAGCAGTGGCAGTGCCCCCAATATCACACACACACACACACACACACACACACACACACACACACAGGGGAAGGCCCCGCCCACTTCTCCTCCATGGCATGTTAACTTGCTCAGCAGAGGATGCTGGTGGCCAGCATTACTTAGCTCCCACCATGCCCTTAGTCCAAGGCCACTCACTTCAGTTTCTTTTTCTTTTTTTCTTTTATTTTTCTGAAGTGAGAAGCGGGGAGGCAGAAAGACAGACTCCTGCATGCGCCCGACTGGGATCCACCCGGCATGCCCACCAGGGGGCGATGCTCTGCCCATCTGGGATGTTGCTCTGTTGCAACTGGAGCCATTCTAGTGCCTGAGGCAGAGGCCATGGAGCCATCCTCAGCGCCCGGGCCAACTTTGCTCCAATGGAGCCTTGGCTGCAGGAGGGGAAGAGAGAGACAGAGAGAAAGGAGAGGGGGAGGGTGGAGAAGCAGATGGGCGCTTCCCCTGTGTGCCCTGGCTGGGAATCAAACCTGGGACTTCCACATGGTAGGCCAACACTCTACCACTGAGCCAACTGGCCAGGGCCCTCCCTTCAGTTTCTTGTCTCCAGGTAGCAAAGCCAGGGCCTAGGGTGGACACGACCTGTGGATTTGGGCCCTGGTGTGTCCCGGGCACAGGCCCCTGGGCTGATGGACGACCTGGGTTGGCAGCCAGCACGCCTGCCTAGTGCTCTGGCTCTCGCGCAAGCCTGCTGGCGGGGGTGCTCTCACAGAGCCATGGTTCCCGCCTGCCTGTCCCCCGCCGAGGCAGAACCACGAGTGAGGCCAGAGCACACATCTAGGGGGAGCCTACCTGTTGGTCCCACCCAGACATACTTTGGTGAAGTAATTGCCCCCAAATTCAGATACCTAAGAAATATCTGTTAATGTCTCTGCCAGTTTTCGGTAGTTTATTTGTGTGTATGTGTGTGTGTTTTACTTTATACAGGTGGCTTTTCTTTACAACCTGCTGGCAAAATATTTGCAAAATCAGGTACAGTTCCCTGGCTGGAGGGGTGGCCAGCACACTGCCCTGTGCCAGTGGGAAGGGGTGCCCGGGGCTTTCTCCCTCTCTGCAGCGTCCATGGATCCACAGTGCTCTGTCGTGGTCCCCGGTATGAAGCCAGCGACGAGCTGCAGGTCCCAGCCTCTTTCCCACCCAGGATGTGCCCACACTTTGCCCACACACCCTTGGTCCTGCCCACCCCCCAGCAAGGACGGTCTTCATTAATTTTAGGGAATCATCTGGCCTCAGGTCCTCAGTGGCATTGTGGGCAACTGTGTCAACGGCTTGGGCAACTACGTCCTGGTTACTGTGCTGAGCCTGGGGATCAGGTGAGGCTGGTGGCTTCGGGGGCCACTCCCCACCCTGCCCCTGCCCACTAGGGGAGGCCAAGAGTGGGGGCCAGGCAGCACAGCGTAGTGATAAGGCCTGCAGCCCACCGAAGGCTCGGCGTGCGGCCGACACTGGGATGGAGCCGCTCAGCGAGCCTGCCTGTAGCCTCTGCGTCCCGTGCCGGCTTCCTCAGGGGAGCGCCCTCCTCCCTGGGGTCAGAGCGGGCCATGGCTCCCACCCGGCTCTCTCTCCTGTCCCAGGGGTTCTGCCTATGCCAACACCATATCCCAGTTCGCTCAGGCCGTCTTCCTTCTCTTCTACATCGTGCTGAGAAAGCTGTATCAGGAGACGTGGGCAGGTGAGGAGGGTGCCCTGCTTTTGGGGGGCTGTGTGGGCAAGCGTCAGGTGGGCCCCCAGCCCAGCTGGAGCCCTGTTGGGGGAGCTCCATCCCCAACCTGCCTCTGTTTCCCCTCAGCCCCCACCCTTCCCTTGGCTCCACCCCTCAGGACTCCCACCTCAAAGTCCCGGGGTCCCCTCACGCCATGTGCCCCAGGGCAGAGCCCCACTGGAGACAGGCCCAGGGAGCTTTCACTGGCTCTGTGATCTCGGGATGGTGTTAGAGTAATGGTAATAACACAGGTAAAATCCCAGGTGTCAGCTGTGGGGCGAGCGCCTGATATTCCTGACCTCCATTTAACTTCCCAACACGGTTATTCCTATTTTATTTACACGAAGGAAATCGAGGCAGAGAGAGGTTCAGTGATTTCCACACAATGCCCAAGATGGACTCGAACCCCATGCCTCTCTACCTCAGGCTTCAGGCTCCAAGCTTTTCTGCCTTCTAAAACCCAACTCATAGCCCATGGGTTCCATTTCCAGGAATTTCAAGAACAGCTCTGGGGCCCCCAGGCCTCATTCAGGGGGTGTGGCTGGTACCCCTTTCCAGGCCTGCACAGCCATGTCTTCCTTACGCATCCTTTTGCACCCCCCCCCCTTTTAATTTATTAAGTGAGAGGCAGGGAAGCAGAGAGACAGACTCCAGCATGAGCCTGACCAGGATCCGCCGGCATGCCCACTAGGGGGCGATGCTCTGCCCATCTTGGGCCACTGCTCTGTTGCTTGGCAACTGAGCTATTTCAGCACCTGAGGCAAAGCACCTGGGGCCAACTTGCTCAAAGCATTGGAGCCATGGCTGTGGAAGGAGAGGGAAGGAGGAGAGGAGAGGAGAGAGAGAGAGAGAGAGAGAGAGAGAGAGAGAGGGAGGGAGAAAGAGTAGGACGGAGAAGGATGAAAAAGCAGATGGGTGCCTCTTCTGTGTGCCCTGCTCGGGAATCGAACCCAGGTCTTCCACACGCCATGCCAACACTCTACGGCTGAGCGAACTGGCCAGGGCCCCTTTTGGATCCTTGACCTCATACCATCCTTCCAACAATCCCTCTGGGAGGCAGGACAAAGATAAGAACTCAAATTTTCAGATGAGAAAACAGAGCCCAGAAAGGGCAGGGTACTTGCCTGGGTTCCTGTGCCGTCACAGTCAGAGGCTCCCACCCTGAGCTGCTCCACGGTGCTGGCTAGGTGAGCTGGCGCCCTGTCCCTACAATCTCCTCCACACCCACCCCACCACCCCCACCAGCCCTGGACCAGCGGGCATGCCTGGTGTAAAATGCCAAGCGCCTGGACCAGCGGAGCTGAGCCCAGGAGCGGACAGCGCCCAAGGCCCCCCGGGGGGCTCCTGGCAGAGGGTGTGCACACAGGGCGGAGGGCTGCTGCCCCGCTCCCTGGACTTCTCTGTTCCTAGGCTGGTCCATCCTGTGCTTGCAAGACTGGGGCCCCTTCTTCTCTCTGGCCGTCCCCAGCATGCTCATGCTGTGCATCGAGTGGTGGGCCTACGAGATCTGGAGCTTCCTCACAGGTATGGGAAAGAGAGGGCTGAGGGGGCCGGGGAGGACCACGTGGGCGGCTCACTCAGCGAGGACGCCCCTAGCCCTCCCGGATAGGGGGCTCAGCAGCCAGCTGGGCTAGGTCAGCTGTTCTGTCCTCTCCCCATCGGTCTGGGAGCTCCCAGGAGACCTGAGCGTCTTGTGTTGGAATCCCAGCACCGCCCTGGCACCGAGCGGGGCCCCACGCAGTGTCCAGTGGAAGTGGTCGCCTCAGTCAGTGGGAGGTTGAGTGGACTGCTGCCTGAGTGTGCGTGGGTGTGGCAGGCCCGGGCCCTCCCCTGAGGCGGGTGCGCTCATCAGAACTCGCAGCGTGGGGTCCAAACGGCCAGAGAATCAGAAGGCCAGTGTTGGGGTCGCCCCGAAGAGACCTCCTCGTCCAGCCCCTGCCCCCCATTCACGAGTAGGAAAGCCAGGCCCCAAGAACAAGGGACTCCAGAATCTGTCCGGTGGCAGAGCTGAGACCGAAACTGGGTTTCTTGACGCTGGTCCGGTTCCCTCCTCACACCCGCCACGGGCTTCCAAGAGTCCAGATTGAAAGACACGCCACGCCCAGCGACAGACCCGGCAGGAAAGCCTGGGACAGCCCCTCAAGGTTTTCCCCGGATGGCTGACCACCAAGCAGAAACGTTTTTTCTTTTTTGTTTTATGTGCTGTGAATCTGCCCTTCAAAATCGTTTACCCTTTGGGCTTGGAAGCGGAGGGGTGTTCTGTCAGCCCAGGGTCCCTTAGCTGGTCCCAGGGCCAGGGGCTCACCTCCCGCTCTCCCGCAGGCCTGATCAGCACGCTGGACCTCTCTGCCCAGGCCGTCATCTACGAGGTGGCCACAGTGACCTACATGGTGAGGCTCCTGGGAGGGGGCTGCCTTCGCCACACCCCCCACCCCATTGCCCTGAAGGTGTGGCTGGAGGGGCAGACTTCCCGTGCTCTACGGGCCCAGGCCTGCCAGACGCACACACAGCCACTCCACTGGGGCACACTGGACTCATGTAATGTTGGGATTTAAAAAAAAAATTCACACCATTTAAGGCCTGACCAGGCGGTGGCGCAGATGGATAGAGCGTCGGACTGGGATGCAGAAGACCCAGGTTTGAGACCCCGAGGTCGCCAGCTTGAGCGTGGGCCCATCTGGCTTGAGCAAAAGCTCGTCAGCTTGGACCCAAGGTCGCTGGCTCCAGCAAGGGGTGGCTCGGTCTGCTGAAGGCCCGCGGTCAAGGCACATGTGAGAAAGCAATCAATGAACAGCTATGGTGTCACAACGGCAATGAAAAACTGATGATTGCTGCTTCTCACCTCTCTCCGTTCCTGTATGTCTGTCCCTGTCTGTCCCTCTCTCTCTCTCTCTGTCCCTGTAAAAAAAAAAAGAAAAAAAAATTCACACCATGTAAGAATTGGTATATGTCACATCATAATCTGGATTTCTGCATTTTCTTGAAAGCTGTATGTTCTATTTAGCATTGGGCCAAGGTCCTGCCCTGCTTTTGGAGAGAGCTGGGTGACAGCGTCCCTTGGTGTCGCGGGGACATTGCTGTTCTTCAACACAGTGCCCAGTGCCCGCCTTTCCCCAGTGAGACAGGGCTTGTCCCATCTCACTCAGGCTCCCAGGGGCAGGCAGTCTGCCACCCCAGGATTAAGCAAAGGATTCACAAAAATCTACACTTACAAAACTAATTGATCAAGTGATTTTTATTAGCAAGAGAGAGACAGACAGAGACACACAGGAAGGGAGAGAGAGGAGAAGCATCAACTCGTAGTTGCAGCATCTTAGTTTTTCATCGATTACTTCTTATATGTGCCTTGACTGGGGGCCTTCCGCCCAGCCAGGGGCTCCTTGCTCAAGCCAGCAACCCCACGCTCAAGCCTATGAGCCCGTGCCCAAGCTGGCGACCTCAGGGTTTCGAACCTGGGTCCTCAACATCCCAGGTTGATGTTCTACCCACTGTGCCACCGCCTGGTCAGGTGAGGTGGCTCTTATTCTTACAGATGGTTTACACTGAAATTTTTCCCCCCTGGCTTACTTAGGGGCACAGTCACCTTTAAAGCATTCACTTACTCATGAGGCTTTGGGAGCACAGTGATTTTTACTGCAAGGCCACTCTACCTGTGATGTTGGACAGAGTGGATTGGGGGGCACAGGGGATTGGCTGGCTCACTTGGGGTATCCCCACGCCATCTTCTAGCCTTAGATGTGAGCACCTGTTTGTAGCAACCATGAAGGCCTGCTCTCCTTACGCTGCCTGTAATGCCGGCCGCCGAGGCCAGGCAGGATCACACTGGATTCGGGCAGACGGTAGAGGAACCGCGGAGCCGGAAAGCGTGGGGCCATTACCCGTTTATGGGGGGCTCGCGGAGACAGGCCAGCGAATAAATAAAGGAAAACTGATTTTCGCAGTGGAGGACAAGGGGTCAGGAACACGGCCCCTCACCGTGGCAGCTGAGGGAGTCAGGGAACCGCACCTCACAGTGGCAGAGGAGCGGGGAGCGATCTGGGAGAATCGCCCCAGAGGGAAAACACCCATAGCTTTTATTATTATTATTTTTTTATTCAGTGAGAGGTAGAGAGACAGACTCCCACATGCGCCCGACTGGGATCCACCAGGCATGCCCACCAGGGGGCGATGCTCTGCCCTTCTGGGATGTTGCTTTGTTGCTCAGCAACTGAGCTCTTCCTAGCACCTGAGGCGGGGGCCATGGAGCCATCATCAGCACCTGGGGGCCAACTCACTCTAATCCAGCCATGACTGCGGGAGGGAAAGAGAGAGAGAGAGAGAGAAGCGAGAGGGGGGAGGTGTGGAGAAGCAGATGGGCGCCTCTCCTGTGTGCCCTGACCAGGACACAGACCCGGGACATCTGCATGCTGGGCTGACACTCTCCCACTGAGTCAACCGGCCAGGACCCATAGCTTCTCAGAGACACACGTGGCTTTCTGCCACGTGCTCACACACTAACCGTGCAAAGTGCTTGCAGGCAGGAAGGCGGCTAGCTGGCCTGACACAGCATTTTCCCCACACTGCCTCCCGGGACTCCTCCTCATTCCCGCTCGTCACGGCCCAGGCTGGAGAGCTGGAGGGCTAATCCCCAGCCACCCTGGCTTCTCTCCAGCACAGCACCCCCCCCCCCCCCGGACTTAAGGGTTGTGGGGGGGCGGCTCCACTCAGAGCACCCTCTTATCATTGGTCCCAGGTTCCCATGGGGCTCAGCATCTCCGTCTGCGTCCGAGTAGGGACGTCCCTCGGGGCTTCAGACCCTGCGCAAGCTAAGCGATCTGCCGTCTCAGGCGTGCTCTGCACAGGTGGGCGGGGTTCTCTCCTGGGTGGGGGGACTTGGAGGGCTGGACAGTGGAGGGCCTGGGCAGGGGGGGCGGGAGGGCCTGGCGTGTTGGAGGCAGGGCTAGGTGCGGGCGCAGACAGGTTTGCCTTCCAGACCTGCTTTACCTGGTCTGGCCCAGAGCAGCCCCTGCTGATACGCTGACAGCGACTCAAGACCCCCACCCTCTAAGCAGCAAGCATCTCTCCTGCTCAACGTTCCCCTTCTCTCCCCTTCTGCGCTGGTGGCAAGCTCGCCCTCCCAGCATCCCCAGGAGCTTGGGACCCGCCCACCCCACCCCTCCGGAGGAGCCAATCTAGCCCTCCACCATGGCTCCCCTTTCTGAGGCTGACAGCTCAGATCAGCTCCGCTCTGAAGAGCGGTGGTTCTCGGGCTTCGGATCACATTGGAGTCACCTGGCCTCACGGGCAGAGTTTCCTGTTCGGCGGGTTGGAGGTGGGGGGTCTGAGAAGCCACGTTTCCCTCATGCTGCTGGCCCGGGAACCCCACTTGGGGGGACACAGGAGGAAAGGCCATTTATATGTGGTCCTTCCTCCATCCTCGCCTGAGTGAATGACTGACTCTACTGCAGGGGATTTTCGGTTCCTGCGTGAGGAGGGCTGAGCTGACTGGCTGACCGGAGCCGGGCTCCACCGTGGTTGTGTTTACCAAAACGCTTCTCTCTCCCTCTGTCCCTTCCAGTAGGCACCTCGCTGGTCATCGGCACTCTCTTGAGCATCCTGAAAAATAAACTGGGTTATATCTTTACCAATGATGAGTAGGTAATCGGTTTCCCTCACTGACTTCTGGGGAAACGTCAGAGGGAGACATCATGTGCCACCCGTCCTCAGAGACGTCATGTGCCCAGTGCCCAGGGCTGGATCCAAATGACGACGGACCAGCCTGGGCTCTGTCCTTACGGGGAGGCAGCCGGCATCTATGCTAGTCTCCCTGGGTGGCGGTCTCCACCACTTGCTGACCCAGAGATGAGATGTTAACCGAAGGGCACTGCACTACAAAACTTGGGGCTCCTCTGGAGCTCAGGAAGACCCACAGCCACGCAGGGACTCAGGGCCAGGGGTGTTAGGTTTGCGTGGGGGTAACTACCTCTGTTCCCAGCCTTTCCCAGGGAGGTGGTGTCATAGAAGGGACACAGCTAGGTCTCTCAGAATCGTCATGTCTCAGCACTCCAGGTGAAAGTCCTTCCTGTTTCTCCTGCAGAGAGGTCATCGCCCTGGTGAACAAGGTCTTGCCCATTTACGCCATCTTCCAGCTGTTTGAGGCTATCTGTGTGAGTACCACCAACGAGCCCCGCCCTCCCCGCGGCTCCTCGGGCTCGAGGGTTAACTTGTCCGTACCCGTAAGGGCTGACCTTGCAGTCAGGGCCTGGAGTATTTGATCCTATCAGTTCTGTTTTTATTCACCTTATTATTGCAGTATTGTTATTATTATTGTTATTCTTCAGAATTCTTGACACATGCTATACACAAGTCCTAGATCAGGTACGTGACTGGCTAGCCCAGCCTGCAGCTTGTTTTCGTTTTCCTTACTGGTCTCCTTTGAGCTGCAGAAGTTCGTACTTGCTTTTTTTTTTAATTCAGTGAGAGGAGGGGAGGCAGAGAGATGGACTCCCGCAAGCGCCTGAACCGGGATCCACTGGCATGCCCACCAGGGGGCGATGCTCTGTTGCAATCGGAACCAATTTTTAGCAGCGAAGGCCATGGAGCCGTCCTCAGCGCCCAGGAGCCAACTCGCTCCAATTGAGCCATGGCTGCAGGAGGGGAGGAAGAGAGAGAGAGAGACAGAGAGAAAGTAGAGGGGCAAGGGTGGAGAAGCAGATGGGCGCTTCTCCTGTGTGCCCTGGCAGGGAATCAAACCTGGGACTTCCACACGGCAGGCCGATGCTCTACCACTAAGCTAACCGGCCAGGGCCAAGTTTGCACTTTTAATGTAGTCAGTTTCCCAGTTGTTTCCACCCCCGCCCCTTTACAGCTTGCATTTTCACTGTCCTATCTAAGAACTCTCTGCCTAACCCAAGGTCACAAAACTTTTCTCCTGTGACTTCCTCCAGACATTATATAGTCTCAGCTCTTACACTTAGGTTTATGATTTGAGTTCATCTTTGGGTATGGTAGGAGAAAAGGATCTAACCCAGTGGTTCTTAACCTGGGTTCTATGGAACCCTAGGGGTTCGATGAGTCGGTCTCAGGGGTTCGGAGAAGCCTCTGCCGCGGAGGCCAGAATAAAGGAATACCGTCATTTGTTGTGAGTTCATGCACTTTGTTGGTTTTGTTCTTTGAGCAAGGGGATGTTCATGCACGGCTCATTTTGTGCACCAGTAAAAAAACATAGACCTGTGTCTTGAATTTGGAAAAAGAAATCATATTTTATTTATCACTAAAGAAGGGTTTGGTGAATGTGCATATGAAACTGGTGGGTTCGGTACCTCAAAAAGGTTTAGAACCTCTGCTCTAAGTTCGTGTTTTTGCACCTGGATGTGTGAAGGTCTCAGGTCCACTTGCTGGCGTGTGGAAGGCTACCCCTCTCCCTAGCGGATTTCCTTGGCACTTTTGTCAAAAACCAACTGGCCATAAATGTGCTGGTTTCCTTCTAGCCTTCACATCTCTGTTGCCTTGATGCATATGCCCAGCCGATGCCAATGGCCGCACCATACCTTTTTGCTTTTTGGAAAGAGAACAAAGCATCAGCTCGTTGCCCCGCAACCTGGTGACCCTGGGATCAAACCAGTGACCTCGGCACTCCTTGAGAATGTTCTATTCACTGTGCCACCCTCCAGGGAATTATACATATATATATATATATTTTACTTATTGATTTTTATTTTGGAGGGGGGCGGGAGAGAAGCGAGAAACGTCTACCTGTAGTAGTTGCTTCTATATGAGCCTTGACCGGGCAAACCCAGGGATTCAAACCGGGGACCTCAGCGTTCCAGGCCGATGCTTTATCCACTGCGCCCCCCTAGGTCAGGCCCGCCACTGTCTTAATTACTGTAGCTTTAGTGTGTATTGATTGAAATCAGTTAGGATGGATCTTACAACTTTGTTCTCTTTTTTAATTGACTTGGCTCTTCTAGATCTTTTGCATTTCCAGATGTCGTTTAGAATAAGCTTTTAATTTCCACTAAAAAGCCTACTGGGCTTTTGAAAGGAGTTGTGTTGAATCTATTGAGCAAAATTTGGGAAGTGCCACCATCTTAATAGTCCAGGGACATGGACCGTCTCCCCCACTATTCAGATCTTCTTTAATTTAGCAATATTTTTGGTAGTCTATCTGTCCATGGACAAATCCTGCCCTGTTTTTGTCACATTTATCCCAATATTTTGTTCTTCTTGATGCTATTGTAAATAAATTTTTTTTTAATTTTGTTTTTAGGTTGTCCATTGGTTTTATATGATCTTTGTTTCATGGTCTTTTCTTGGGCAACCTGGTTCAACTCATTGTAGTAGTTTTTTTTTGTGTGTGTGTATTCCTTAAGATTTTCTACACATAGAATCACGTCATCTGTGGATAAAGGGTCTCACTTTTCCCTCTTCATCTGGCTAGGACGTCCAGTGCAATAATGAACAGAAGTGGCGAGGTGTTTCATCTCCGCCTTGTGTCCAACGTTAGGGAGAAAAGTGTCACCTTTCAGCGGTATCTATGCTATCTGGAGGGTTTTTTTTTTTTTAATTTCTTTTTATTTTATTCATTTTAGAGAGGAGGCACAGTGAGAGAGAGAGAGAGAGAGAGAGAGAGTGAGAGAGAGAGAGAGAGAAAGGGGGGAGGAGCTGGAAGCATCAACTCCCATATGTGCCTTGACCAGACCAGTGCAGGGTTTTGAACTGACGACCTCAGTGTTCCCAGGTCATCACTTTATCCACTACGCCACCACAGGTCAGGAGCTATCTGGAGGGTTTTAAACACCCTTCGTGGGGTTAAGAAAGAGCCCCGCTTCTCCTAGCAGGTTGAAACATTTTCTCGTGGATTTGAAGAGTGCTTTTTCTGCATCTATAATCGTGTGTCTTTTTGTCCTTTATTAATATGGTATAACGACATTAACTGACTTTCAGATGTCATACTTTGCATTCAACTAAACTACTGAATCCTTTGGCAGGAAGTTGCTCATGGTATTTCCCCTACTCCTTGTTTTTTAGTTTTATGACAGAGAGTCAGACAGAGGAACAGATAGGAACAGACAGGAAGGGAGAGAGATGGGAAGCATGAATTCTTCATTGTGGCTTCTTAGTTGTTCATTGACTGCTTTCTCATATGTGTCTTGACTGGGGGGCTCCAGCAGAGCGAGTGACCTCTTGCTCGAGCCAGCGACCTTGGGCTTCAAGCCAGGTACTTTGGGGTTTTGAACTTGGGTCCTCTGCATCCCAGTCCGACGCTCTATCCACTGTGCCACCGCCTGGCCAGGCTCCTACACCTTTTCTTGATAGTAGTAACGTCCCCTCTTCCATTATTAATTTTGAGCCTTTGTGTTTTTTCCCTTTCCAATGTGAAATCATCGGTGTTTGTCAGTTTTGTGGATCTTATCAAAGAACTAAAATATTTGGTTTCAATGATTTTGTTTTTCTCATCTGCATCAATGATTTCCACTCTATTATTCCCATCTTTCTGCCTGATCTAGGTCTAGTTTTCTCTTCTTTTCAGTTTCCTTAGGGTGGAATATGAGGCTATTGATTCACAACCTTTCTTCTTTCTGGTCTGGGCATCTAAAACTATACATTTCCCCACCAGTGATGACTGCTTCAGCTGTATCTAATAAATCTCAGTATGTCGTGTTTCTTTTCACTTACTTTTAAGATATTTTGTAATTTCTCTTGTGAGTTCTTTGACCCATGAGTTCATAAGTGTGTCATTTAATTTCCAGGTATTCTGGTTGTTCCCAGAGTTCTTTCTGGTAGGCATCTTTAGCTGCTGTGGTCAGGGAGCGTATTTTGTTTGAGTTCAATAGTTTTACATGTATTGAGGACTGTTGTGTGGCCTGGGGAATGTCGTGTGTGGCCTTACCCCAAGCACTGTGGCTTTGTTTGGTAACTGATCTGACTGCACAGCCTGCAGCTGCTCTCTCTGCTTGTTTTGTGTTGTCTCCTGCTTCCGAGGGTCACTGCTACGCCTGCCTAGCTCAGTGCTCAGCCAGTTCCTGACTGGAGGTGGCGTTCAGACACCCCTGAGCACGGCTGAGGTCTCCACTTCCTGCGGAGGGATCGAATGTGGGCTGGGCCACGTGAAGGCCATTTTCAAGCGTGCCTAGCGTTTACTTCCTGCTGGGGTCCCCTGTGCCCCTGCCACCTGGGCACGGGTTCCACGGCCCGGGACGTATGGGTGGCTTGGGTCTGCTCCGGTCTGAGCTGCAACCACGCCAGGCCTCCGGGCCACGTGGGGGTCCGGGGAGAACCTGCTGACCTCTCCCCCCGCTTCCCTGGCTGCTTCACCTCACGGGGAGCTGTCTGGCGCGTCCTGGTCGGCTCCAGCAGTCTACCACTTCTAGACAACCCGTAGCTGCAGGCTAGGGGGGACTGCTGGCCCTTCCTGTACCACTGCCACTGAAATGATCCTTGTGAGTTGTCCTGCTCTCCAGGGCACTCCACTTTGGCACTCCTGACAGAGGAGATAGGACAGCTGCCCTGGGCATTACAGAATGACCAGCAGCATCCTGGCTTCAACCCACTGGATGCCAGGAGCACCTCCTAGCTCTTAAACAACCACAGCCACTGCCAGCTACTTCCTGGGCTGGGAAATACGGCCCCTGGGGCTCTGTCCTCGCGGAAGGGTCCAGTGCGGCTGCGCAGCGTGAGCTGTCCGGGGAGGGGCGTGTCGCGTGAGCCCGCCATCGGCCTCATGGGCACCAGCCCCCCTCCGCCTCCCCTCCCAGTGCGTCTACGGCGGCGTCCTCAGAGGCGCGGGCAGGCAAGCCACCGGAGCAGTGGTCAACGCGGTTGCCTATTACGTCATCGGCCTCCCGCTGGGCATCGTTCTGATCTTCGTGGTCGGAATGGGAATCACAGGTACGGCGTGCGAGGGCACATCGGGAGGGGTCTGGGGGGCCGCCGGGCTCTCCTACTCTCTGTCGCTGGTCCCCGGCAGGCCTCTGGCTGGGCATGTTGGCCTGTGTCCTGCTGGCCGCCGCCGCCTTTGTGGCTTCCACCGCCCGGATGAACTGGAAGCTGGCCGCGGAGGACGTAAGTCAGCAGCCCCTGGCCACCAGGGGGAGGGAGTGCTCCCCAGAAATGCCCCTGGGCAGCGGTGACCTGTGATTGTAACTGCGCCCAGGACAAGCACCACGCGCTCCAATCACAGACACGCACTCACCAGACACCTCCCTTGACCAGCTGGCTGGCCCAGCTGCCGCAGGCCCGAGAGTGCACGTGGCCTTGGCAGAGGGGACAGATGGCTCTGTCCAGCAGTCTGCTCCTGACACGGAGGAGGCACGGCTCAGTGTGGGGCCGAGCACAGAGGGGGCTGCATTCTCCCAGCGCCCGATCTCTAGCAGGGCACGGTCCTCCCCTGGTGTGGGGAGAGGGTCCTGGTGGCACGCAAGACCACGGTCAATACGGATTTCAAACAGCACCGCTTTAAAGCCCTTCCCCGCAAACGAAGAGGACGTGAGTCTGCACGGCCTTAGGTCGCCAGGTTTTCAAGGCTGGCCACGAGGCGGCCTGTGGCATCCCACCCTCTGGTCAGGGAGCTTCTGAGGTGTCACCTGAAGCCACCCACAGGCAGGCAGGCAGGGGACAAAGAGGTGGACTGCTCCAGGTGGGCGGCTGCCAGGATTGACAAGTGAGACATTTGCGGCCTATCCGTGGTGGCAGTGAGACAGAGGATGTTTGCACTGGCCACCAGGATCCTAAACGTTTGCATAGAGGCCTTCCCTGGGGTCAGCCAGTCCCAGTGCAGGGAGTCTCACCACCACGTGCTCTCAGGGCGGCGTCCCTGGGCCGCTTCTAGATCAGAGGCGGGCAGAGCACCCAGTCCAATCACAGGGGAGAGCATGCACAGCCTCCAAGTCTGAGGCCAGGTCTTCCTTGGGTCAGATGACAGGAGCATCTTGATGACTCCCCCCGCCCCCGAAGCCAGTGGTGCACAAGGAGGGGGTCCCCAGGGGCTGCATGCTGCAGGCCGACCCAGCTGCGCTCTCCCCTTCAGGCTCAGAAGTACACAGGGCTGTCGCAGCATGGTGTGGCCAGTGTGGCGGATGCGGCCACCAGCCCCGGGCCTGAGAAGGCTGCTGCATCTTCAGGTAATGCTGTCAGGCTTCTTTGGGGGGTCCACATAAAATGGCCAGTGTCATGTGCTCCTGGCTGTCCTGTGAGTCTCTTGGGAACCAAACACGCCCCATCCTCTCAACATGAAAAGGAGGCAGGAAGCCCCAGGAAGACACTGACACACTCCGCCATCCTCAGCCTTGTAAGGCGGCAGCCACAGCCCGTTCCCAGAGGAGGAAGCCAGGCCGAGGGCTCAGGTCTCTTCCCCGCTGTCCTTTGACTGGCAAAGGCAGGAGGTAGAAGTCCAGGCGTGGACCCATCCGCCTACAGAGTGTTCTAACCGCGTAGCGCCAGCTCAGGGCAGGAGGCCACATCCTGGCCTACCACTGTTGGTCGGGCAGGTCAGCCTGTCCGCCTCTGCCCCCACACTGGACAGTCGCCTCTGGGGGACAGCCAATGTCTCTGCGATTAAATGGTGGCCCCAGCTCAAGGCACGGGCGCCCTCCCATCCCAGGCTTGTGCCGAGTGCCAGGCGGGCACTCTGCGGCCCAAAGCCCTGTTGCCTTGGCGACCCCATCTCACCCCGGGATCCTCCATCAGTTTAGGCAGCTGACTAAAACCCTGGGAGCTCAAACTGTCCCATGGCTACGGCGTGACCAACTGAAATCACACGTGATAGTTACACTCGAGGGGTCGGCTGACAGCTGACAAAGGCTCAGGTGGGAGCACGCCCCCTCTGCTCTGCAGTGACAGGAGCTCCCCCACGGCCCCCTCCACCTGCTGCCCCAGGGAAGGCAGGCACTTCCCGGAGGCCCAGAGGTCAGCTAGCTGGTTCCACAGAGCAGACGCTGCCCGGTGGCAGCTGACCTCGGCCTCCGGGACGCCCCCAGGAGCGCTGAGCTGGCTTGTGTCTCTGCAGTGGCTGCAGCCAGCTCCCCGGGCATCACCCTGACACTGTACTCCAGGCCCGAGTACCACCTGGACCTCTTCAGGACCTCAGAAGCGGCTCCTTCCGGCAGACTGTCTGGGAGGCAGCTGGCTGTCCGCCGAGGGGCTGCTCTGGGTGCAGCGTCGGCCACCCTCGCCGCGGGGCTGGTCATCAGGACGCTGACCTCCCGCCACTAGCAGAGCAGCGTGGGGACGGAGGGGGAGCCGAGAGCAGCTGCCCCCTCCACGGGTCCACCCTACGGCACCCGGTGTAGGGCGATGCTGGGCCCCCTCCTCAAAGGACTGTGGCCACACCTCCTACGACGGACAAGGGTCCGCACTGCAGACTTAATTCTGTCGTGGGCAGAACAGCACCCCCCTCTGACCTGCACGGCTCTCTGGGGGACCAGCTGACAGGCAGAGACAGGGTCGCCAGTTATTCAAATTGGAAATTTCAAATAAAAATAAAAACCATTACATTAAAAGGTGTGTCTGCCCAGCCCTAGTCTTCTGTCTACGTCTGTTCCACCTCTGTAGCTCTGGAAAAGGGGCCCCTGGGCCGGACCCCATCTGTTTCCTGCCCCCACAGCTCTTGTGAGACCCCCTACCTCCAACTAGGGGAGGCTGTCTACAGACCCCTCCACCCCTCCTCCACCCCCATCCCTCCATGGCATTGTCACCTTCTGAGAAACTCCTGTTACTACGGTAACGGTACTGCTACAAACAAGACCAGCAGTCTGTCTGCCATTTAGCCTCGGGGATGGAGTTCAAAGAAACTGAAACAAATAACAGAGAAAAGCTCCAGAAAATCTTCTTAGCTGAGAATTTAAAATGAGAAAGCGTGACTTAAAGTTGACAAGTACCACCTTTAATAAAGACCACCAAGTATGGATTTATAGTGGGACAAAACTTATAATCAGAGAATTATCTCCAAAAAGCATCTGAGGTCCCACACTAAGAATGTTACTAAGATCATGTATTTTATCAAATATAAGGGATTCATTTTTGAAGCGGAGCATACGAGGCAACAAGCCAGTAGTTTAGTTTCACTAGTAATGATAACGTACAACATACATACTCAGTGAAGATGCCGTGCTGAAATTCTGTCTAGGGCTTTTTTAGGATTGATTATTCGGACAGGTGGAGACACCATTTTAAGCAGCTTTCCCCCGAAACTAGTGTTTAAGTGATTAATTCTCGACACCTCATCTCACGATGAAGATGTAACAACACGCTTCCGATGGCCTCCGTGGAACAACTCCATTCCACAGCGTTGACTGCACTCTGTGGAGTCAGATGCCTTCTCTGAGCCCGCGGGGTCTGTGTTCGAATGGGGGTGGAGAGGCACAGAGCCAGAGCCGGCCCGTGGGGAGGCTGCGTGCCCGGGCCTCTTCTCTGGCACTCTCACTGGCTGGAGGGCCTCAGGTCTTCTTCCTATGGCCGCCACCCCCTCCAGAGTGGCCAACGGCTGAGGCTGACGCTGACGCGGCGGAGGTCTCCAAATGACCCACCAGCAGCCCTCCTACCGCCCCGAGGATCTCGGGCTCCCGGGGCCTGAATACCCACTGCAGCGTCTTGTCCACGACAGAGAGGAAATGGTTTCCCTATGTTGAGTTCTGTGGGCTGAATTTATTCTAAAAGCGGCCTCCCCAGAAGTTTAAAAAAGTGAAACTTACTTGTTATAGTGCTATGGAAATAAAGTTAAAGATCTGTCCTTGGGAGAGCCACTGCGTTGCAACTTTAGGGTCCTAACAGAGGATAAATATTGTTCTAAGTACAGTACTTTTATTACTACGTTTAAAAAGTGCCAGCTGGGTTTTATAAGATGCAGAATTCTACAACTCCTACATCATAAGAATGACAGATGACACTTGGAGGAAATTGGCAACAGCCTTCCAAGAAGTCCCAGGATTTACCAGGTGCTTTGGTGTGATTGGTCACAATAAGCCTTGCGGACAGGAACAAGAGATCACCACAAACCAAACACAAGGCACGGTGGTGAGTGGGTGGGGAGAGGAGGAAAAGCACGGGTCCGATGGCACGTGTGACAGGAAAGCCAACTCTTGGAGGTCGGGTCCCCAAGTTCGAAGGAATGAGGAACAGCCACTGCCCCACCCAAGCCCCCAGTTCTAGTGCTGGAAGATCTCCTCCTTTCTCTGGACTGCAGAGGACTGCTGGTCACCCGGGGCAGGGCTGAGCTCTGCAGCGTTTCTAGAGTGGCGGTGGCTGCAGCACGCACGGGGTGGGGTGTCCCCTGTCCCACGGACTGGGGACAGTCACCGAGCCGGTTCTGAGATGCCTTTACATCTCCCAGGGGTCGAGGTTAGTCTGAGACATTCTCCTTCCCTAGCCCAAAGCTAAGGTCTGGGTAAAGCGACCCAGGACGGGTTGTCTGGGGACCGACGGGAATGTGGCTGAAGCAGCAAGTCTCACTGAGGGCACTTGGCAACTGCTTTTAGGGTTGATTCCACCTTCTTACCATTTTTGGTCGGACGTTAAAATGATCAGTTTATGAACTATTGAACAGAGAAATAATTCAGTGGAGGCAATTAGGAGGCTGAACAGGAACGTTCTTCAGTAATACGCAGCCTGGAGAGAGAAAGAGATCCCAGTTAGCCAGCTCCAGGCCACGAGCCGGGCACGGGGCTCTGAATGCGTCCTGCCGTGAAGGCCCGCATCCCTGGGAAGCCGACGTGTGGTCTGAACCGAGGCTGCAAGATCACACCCTCCTCCAAAACAACAGGAGTCACACAGGTGGTGACAAAGGCAGTCCTCTGACCGCCATCAAGGGGACAACATCAGACTCGAGACAGGAGCTGCGGACGCTTGCTGACTGCCCTGGCGTGTGGACAGGCAGCTGAAGTCTCTACACAACATCTGGAAACTGCCCGACCGTGCCAACAGTACGGGAATTCCAACACAGCCCTGAGTTCCATCCCTACACCTCCTGAGGTGTGCCACCATGTAACGTTCCACTTAATCGCCGTAGTTAATGCTCAAAGGCTGAATGACATTGATCAATTCTGGCCTATTTATAAGATCCTGACATGCGCCCTTTAGGTTGATAATCACTGCTTTTGGCTTTCCATTTAAAAGTGTTTCAGCCCTGGCCGGTGGCATCGGCCCAGTATATGGAAGTCCCGGGTTTGATCCCCGGTCAGGGGCACACAGGAGAAGCGACCATCTGCTTCTCTCCCCATCCCTCTCCACCTTCTCTCCCTCTTCCCCTCCCAGAGCATAGCCAGTGGCTTGATTGGTTCAAGTATTGGCCCCGGGTGCTGAGGATGGCTTGGTTGGTCCAAGTGCGTCAGCCTCAGGTGCTGAACATAGCTTGGTACTTGAGCATCGGCCCCAAACGGGATTGTCAGGTGGATCCCAGTTGGGGGCACATGCAGGAGTCTGCCTCTCTATCTCCCCTCCTCAATAATAAGAAAAAGTGTTTCAAATCCATTCTAATTCTAGCAAAGTGAATAAAATCACATCCACACATAAATCACTAGTAGGGAAAAGCAATTTTGGACAAATGTTTGCAATATTATAATAAAGATTCCTCAAGTAAATGACCAATATAGGCTCAGTCATTTATTTAAAATAAAAGGTGATATAATTTTTTTTTTAATGGATAGAAACTCAGAGAGAAGAGGAGCAGAGAAGCAGCTAGGAGGAAAAGAGACACCAGATCGTTACCTCGTCTCACTCTGAATTCAAACCAGCCTCAACGACTGGCACAGCACCTCACGGGGACGAGAACGGAGGTGGACATCACAATGTCCACTCCCTCATTCTGCACACGAGCAAACTGGGCCTCTGGGTGAGCTCAGAGAAGGCCTTGCCTGAAGTCGTTGCTGAGATGACCTCAAAGCCAGGAATCAAGACTGCACTTTGTTGTTACCTTTTTTCACACACCGCTGCTGCGTGTCTGCCAAACCCTTTGGGAGCTGTGTGCAGAGGCCAGCCTGCTCCAGCCTGTCTGGCTCGGGGCGCCGCACCTGCGGGAGCCTCCCTAGGTACACACCTGGGAGGGCGCGGTCAGCTCGGACCAAATTTCCCAGGAGACGAAATCCCGTCCCGACCAAGAAGATGCGTATCTGGTTCGGGGACTGGTATCTCGGGAACAGAGCAGCGACAAGAGACCCAAACACCTGTGGACCTCAGGAGGATGCAGAAGAACAGAGGGCCCCTAAACCACACGCTCTATGTCTGCGCGTGAGTTCTCAAATCACTTTTTCTTTTTAAAACCAAAACAGCACAAAATATTGACTTAAAGAGATTCTTAGGAGACTCAAATTATGAGACAAAGAGCTCAGTGTCCAAACGGTGACTACAGATCTAGACTGGTCGGCGGCACGGGCCCCAGGAGATCCGAGCGGCTGGATGTGGGAGGAGGCACGCACGTGACTGTCCTCTCCGTGACAACGCCGCCTGCTTCTTCCAGGCCCAGCCCTGCGGTCACCTCCACGGTTTCCAAGCCTCCAGCCACCTGGCCTCACCCTTTCAAAACTGAAAGCCAAGTTCTCTAACATGGTTACCCTGGGCTAACGTCCAAACTCTCTGCAGACAAACAGTTGAGACACTGGCCTTTCAACAAGCGCCCAGCACCCAGCTGTGGAAAAACACCTGGTGAGCACACACCCCGACGCGGCCCACGCTACACAAGCAAGGAGAGCTCCTACCTCATGCTTAGGAGAGCGGCTGGGCTCGGGGGCAGTCCTCACCGCTCAGTGGACGGCCAGGAAGGCCAGCCAGGGCCTTCTGCTCAGCACGGCCCGGTGTTTCTGAGGAAACCCAGGCGAGGTCAGATGCAGCCGGTCTCCAGGTCCCCCAATGCAGTGACACCCCAAGATGAGCCGACCCCTCCCACTGAAGCTGAACAACACACAGGCGTAAACGGCCACGGCCGTTCCATGCTGACCGCTGCCCCTCTCCTCAGCCTGTTCTTCACAGACGTCCCTGCGTCCCCGCAGACAGCCGGCCAGCTGACAGCTCCAAGGACACACCCACGGTTTTCAGCAAGCCTGCACCCGTGACACCAGGCCACCAGACAAGCTTCCCAGCTGGGGGACAAGCTCCCGGCCTGCCCTCCACACCGGGCTGCCACATGCCGCACACCAAGACCGGCCGGCACTGGGCCCTGGCCTCCACCTCCGCCCGCACCCGTGCCTCCACCGCATGCTTCCAGCCGCAGACGAGAACAGAACCGACCCCGAGGACCTGAGGGTTACACAGCTCAGAAGTCCACAGGCGGGTCCCACGGCCCCTCTCAGACCAGAGGTCGGCACACTGTCCCCGAGACCCTCGGGGCTCCGTGGTGGAGGCCTCCGCTGCACGTTCTCGGCCCGGCCTTTGCAGGACGGAGGCCGCCAGACGCAGCGTCAGCGGGGCTGTGGCCGGGCCCCGGGGAGGGGCAGCCAGCAGGTGACAGGTTGCCGAGCCCATCTCCACACAAGACACTGAGCTCACAGAAGCGGCAGGAGAGCCCCAGCCCGGAGGCAAGCGGGGGACGGCCGCCCGGGCAGGAACAGGGGGCCCTTACCTTGACGAGCACGGCGGCCACAAGGCCCAGCAAGGCGAGGAGCAGCAGGCTGAGCTTGCCTCTGCTGAGCCGTTTCAGGAAGAAGAATTTTGACCATGCCACCTTGGACTGGCTGCTGGGAGGGTATCTGAGTCTGTTAGCACTTTCTCCCTTGAAACTTTTTAACAAACAGGGACGCTGGTGGGAGAAGGTATTGAAACTGTGTTCTCCGTGGTAAGCGCCCATCCCGCTGGAGCCTGAAATGCAGCAAGCAGACAAAACGGGTTCCACTGCAGGTGACATCAGCGACCCCTTCTCCCTCCGCCCGCACACCAACGCGGGAGCCCCGTCTTCCGGCTGCCGTGGGCACCCCCCAGTTCACGTCTTGGCCAGCACTCTTTCCAGGGAACCCTCTCCAGCGTTCCCCAGCCAGGTGGGTCCCCATGAAACAGGACGCGCTCCAGCAGCTCTCTGCCGAGTGGCTCTCCCGCGCTCCGGTGTCATCACCATACCCCGCAGGGTTACCCAGCCTCACGCCCCCTCCCAGAGAGGAGAAGGGAGCTCAGTGGAGTCGGGTCACCTGCCCCAGGTGGGAAGTGCGCGGCTGGAACCTGCACCCAGCCCATGGGCTCTCCTCCCGTTCCACGTGGCTCTGTGTGTCCCCAGTCCCATACACCCACCTGCTCCC
Source organism: Rhynchonycteris naso (assembly GCA_037038555.1). NCBI lineage: Eukaryota > Metazoa > Chordata > Mammalia > Chiroptera > Emballonuridae > Rhynchonycteris > Rhynchonycteris naso. Next base: position 1,888,842 of record CM072995.1, on the reverse strand, counting down.
TCCACGCGTCTAGGAGGGAGCTGGCCAGGACGGCAGGGTGACACACCTCCCGAGAACAAGCAAGCGCAGACCTTTGTCCTCCTTAAAGACTGTGCCCTGTGCCAGTTCTCATGTCTGATCTGCTCCGTGTGCTGGGCAGACACGTGTGAATGGCACAGTGCCATAGGCATGGGGGTGGGGGCAGGAAGCAGTTTACTGCCGCCCAGCTGCTGGTCCACCCTTGGGATGACAGCGGAGGCTGGGGGGGAATCTGGCAATTTGTATCAAGACACAGAACACCAGAGGTTATCTTTAAATAATGAGTTATGAGTCACGGCATGTGGGAGCCAGGGTCCCGTCGGCACCGAGGACGGACAGGACAGTCTGGTCCAGCCCTTGCGGGATCTGGGCAGTGACAGGAAAGGGGCTGCAGCCCACCCCTACCCCGCCTCTCATTCTCCGCCTCTCTCCACACCCGACCACATGCAGTCCATCAGCACACCGTGTCGCCTGACCCCCCAAAACACCCACTCCCTCTCTACTAGCTCCCCAACACCATCCTTGTCCAAGCCGCCAGCGCCGGTCTGGATCCTTCAACACTCCTCCCCCCCGCCCCCGGCCTCTCCCACCTGCCGCTCACACGTGTCCATCACCTTGCTGGCCCCTGGAGGGACCTGTGGCAGTGACAGAGAGCAGGCCAGGGCCTCTTGGGACAAGCTTTTTGCCTTAAACAGGGTCAGGTGGTTAACAGAGGGACCTTACTGATTAGAGACCTGACTGTTGGCCCCCTCAGCCCCCTGAACGTGGGAGGACGGTAAGCAAGTCAAGCAGAGGAGAAGCAAATCCATCACGGAGCACTGCAAGCACGAGGCGGGACGGGAGGCGGCGAGCCCGTGGCGGAGGGCCTGGAGGGTGGCAGGAAGGGGGCTTCCCGCCAGGTGGTCAGGGAAGGTCTCTCTCGGGATAGGACCCTCAGGTAGGGGCTGCGGTGGCAGCCGCTGTGAGCAGGACGAGGACTCACCCACTCCTCCGAAGGGCAGAGAGGTGAGCATGAAGTGCATGATGACGTCGTTGACGGTGACGCCCCCGCTGGACGTGCTGTCGATCAGCCGCTGGACGAGCTGAGGAAGGGAACGCAGGCTCTGGGTCAGCAGCGCCCACACCAGGCGCTGGGCTCTGACGCGCACTCCGCCTTCATGCGGGTTGGCACCGTGCCAACCACACAGACTACCTACAGGGTCCACAGAGCTTCCCCAGCACCGACTTCCTTCCTGCCTGTCCTGTCTGCGACACTGGGCATCTCCTGCTCTTCACAAGCCATGGAGCAGCTCAAGGAGCGGCCGACCCCGGACAAAGGGACAGACAGCAGATCTGGTCACCAGCTAACTTGTCAGACGCACATCTAGTACCTGGAGGGAGGCAGCACCTGCCGGTCCTGTTAGGACTGGGCCACCCCAAGTGGCAGCAACAAGCCTTTTTATTTTTTTGTATTTTTCTGAAGTGAGAAGCAGGGAGGCAGAGAGACAGACTCCCGCATGCACCCGACCGGCATCCACCCGGCATGCCCACCAGGGGGCGATGCTCTGCCCATCTGGGATGTTGCTCTGTTGCAACTGGAGTCATTCTAGTGCCTGAGGCAGAGGCCATGGAGCCATTCTCAGTGCCAGGGCCAACTTTGCTCCAATGGAGCCTTGGCTGCGGGAGGGGAAGAGAGAGACAGAGAGAAAGGAGAGGGGGAAGGGTGGAGAAGCAGATGGGCGCTTCTCCTGTGTGCCCTGGCCAGGAATCGAACCTGGGACTTCCACATGCAAAAAGACTTTTTAAAATAATGGACAGTTCAGACTATACTCTGCTTTAAATTATAGCATATGCACTATGGGTGTCATTTGGTTTTCCTGAAATGCAAGATTTGACATCCAATTTTTTGTTTGTTTGTTTGTTTGTTTTTTTGTGGCAGAGAGAGGGACAGACAGACAGGAAGGGAGAGAGATGGGAAACATCAATTCTTCATTGCGGTTCCTTAGTTGTTCATTGATTGATTTTTCATATGTGCCTTGACTAGGGGGTTACAGCAGACTGAGTGACCCCTTGCTGGAGCCAGCAACCTTGGGCTGAAGCTTGTGAGCCTTGCTCAAACCCGACGAGCCCACGCTCAAGCTGGCGACCTCAGGGTCTCGAACCTGGGTCCTCTGTGTCCCAGTCCGATGCTCTATCCACTGCGCCATTGCCTGGTCAGGCTAACATCCAGTTTTTGAAGAAATAAATAGCAGTCCTCGGATACAAATAGGGAAAATGACACTTGAGCAGTCAGTGTCATTTCAGCTGGTGACAACAAAGCCTTGAGAGTTCTTCACAGGAAATGTCACAGGGACTGTGGTTCCCATAGATCACCCAGCTGCTGGGACGCTCCCACCACGTGCACCCTGGCTGGCAGACCTGAGGCTTCAGAGTCCCTTGCACCACATTACCAATAGTCACTGACAATGTCAGACCTCCACTCATCCAAAGTCTACTCTTTTCTTTTTTAAGTGAGAGGATGGGAGGTAGTGAGACAGACTCCTGCATGTGCCTGACAGGAACCCACCTGGCAACCCTGTCTGGGGCCGATGCTCGAATCAACCGAGCTATTCTCAGTGCTCAGGGCTGACTCTCAGACCAGCCAAGCTATCCTCAGTGCCCAGGGCCAACATGGAACCAATGAGGCCACTGGCTGCAGGAGGGGATAGAGGAGGAGGAGGAGAGGGAGGGGGAGAAAAGCAGATAGTCGCTTCTCATGTGTGTCCTGACTGGGAATCAAAAACAGGCCATCTGCACCCTGGGCCGATGCTCTATCCACTGAGCCAGCCAGCCAGGCCGCAGCCCGCACACCTGGTCTCCCTTAGCACGTCTGCAGACAGCTGGGTCTCAACAGCACCACAAGCCCTGAAGTGGCCACAGCACGGCCTGTATATCAGCGCTCTCCACAGCACAACTGGGCGCTCCTCGAACCCTGGCCGCCCCATCTCCCCCTTAGTCTTTGCTCTTCTTCAGTGGGCTCCTGTACCTACCTGCCCACCATGAGGCCACTGTCCCCTTAGTGGTCACTCTGTGACGCAAGTAAATAAGCCAGGCAGAAAAGCGGCCGGGCTCTTCCAGCCGGCATCACGTGGTGTGACATGTCCCCCTGCCCCGCACAGTTCTACCGTCCTAACAGCAAAGTAACCCGACTGAAGCCACCACAGCCATGGCCGTCACGGCGCCACACAGCCCCCCCCCTGAGTGGCTGTGAGTGCCCCCTGGGCACAGCAAGGAGGCTCTTACACGGAGTCAAAACCTTGGGACACTCACCACCGCAGACACAGTCCTCAAGGCCTATGGGAAAGGTCACAGCAAGAGCCCAGGGCCTCACCGCCCAGCCTAGCCAGCCCTGGGTAGCGCCCCGGTTAGTGCACCTCTGGTGTGACACAAAATAAACCACCACGTGCTTCGCTGCAAAGGGGGACCCGGTCTATGACGGGGCTCACGAGAGCCTGCAGTTCTCTGTGCTGCTTACCTTCTTGTTACGAGAAAATATATAGAAAGCCAAGGGCTTTTCACGGTCGTTGATGAACTTTATGGCTTCCTCGGCGTTCTTCACAGGCACGATTGGAAGAATTGGTCCAAAAATTTCCTCCTGCATCACCTTGGTTTCGGGGTTGACGTCAGTAAGGACGGTTGGGGCTGAAACGGAAATGAGCAGAGTGGATGAAAACGCGACGGGAAAACAAAAATGCCAAACCCTCATCTTCGTTTTCTCACCGGGCCACCTGTCCATCCCTTCCCTACTTCCAGCCAAGTATCAGCCGTTAAAAAACAGATCCCAATGTGCAGACGAACGGTGCAAGTTCAGTGTCGCCAGATACATGGATGAGAGGACGCTCAGACAAACCAAGACGGACAGAGAGACCTGCACACATCTGCTCACATTTAACCCCTTTGTGGCCACGTTCACGTCCGTTTTCTCAACGGGGGGTCATGTGGACACTTTCCTGGGGGCACAGACAGCCCCTCTGTGGACCAAATGCACACTTCCATTCCATTCCAGAGTAGGAGAACGTATCTGCATGGTCAGGGCTCCCTAACCCTGATTAACAGCTCTGCCAACTGTGGGGAAGGGCACACGACAGGAGGGCAGCCTGGGCACTCACGGAGCCTGGCAGGGCGTCCCAGCACCCGCGCCCGTCGGTCACCGGGCAGATACTCAGAAGGACCTGTCAACAAGCCGGACAGTCAACTAAGAAGGAAGACACCTGACAATAACACGTCTGCTCTTCCCCTTTCCTCCGAGGGTCCTACGAGCCGCTTCTGGTAACATGGTGGACACACTCTGGGGTGTATATGCTGTTACCCCCCATCCGCTGCCCACTACTTCCCTGGGGCGGGTCAGAGAACTGATTTTTGGCTTGGGTGTCCACCCTCCTCTGCACAGTCATGTGCTCAGATAAGGTGACCCTGACACCAGGTCAGGGGGCAAGTTCCTAACGAGTCTGAGCCAATCAGGATGGACCTTTCCTCCTGCCACTGATGAGCCCAGAAGTGGACAAAGTCAACGTGTGAGGATGGGAGGACAGGTCTGAAACAGGTTCTAGAGGGAATTACTGCACCATTGAACCAGCAGGCAGGAAGTGTCTGGGGGCTGCTCCTTACCCAAGGAGGGGACTTTTTTCCTTAGTGATTCCTCTAAGCTGTTAAGCTGGGTTTCTTTGGAAAGAACAACATCCTAGCTGGTAATAAGACAAGCAAAGCTCACGGGGGCAGTTTTTACCAAATAACTTTAATTCTTCTGTTACTTTATTAAAACGGAACAAAGACATAGGTATGGCAAGGAATGAAAAACTCAAAAAGAAAGTAAATATATAATGTTAAGCACGATCAATTAAAAAAATTATTTCTGGCCTGACCTATGGTGGCGCAGTGGATAAAGTGTCGACCTGGGAACACTGAGGTCGCCAGTTCAAAACCCTGCACTGGTCTGGTCAAGGCACATATGGGAGTTGATGCTTCCAGCTCCTCCCCCCTTTCTCTCTTTCTCTCTCTCTCTCTCACTCTGTGTCTCCTCTCTAAAATGAATAAAATAAAAATAAAATTTTTTTAAAATTATTTCTGCAACAGTCCTGCCAGTGGCTAGTTATAGAATTATGGCTGTTTCCCACCGTGTTTCTAGCCATTAAGTGCAAATAATTACAAAAAGTTCTATTCTGCTTCTCGGCATAGTAGGGAAGAAAAAAATTAGATAAAAATATGTGTAAAGACAGAAAAATAAAAACAGAAACAGTGCGACACTGGTGGTCTTATTAAGCACGTTACATATGTGATCCCCTTTAAACAGTTTATAACAGAAACAGTATTTGATCGCTTATTAAACACTAAACATCTGTTTATTTAGTGTTGGTAACTAGGGTCAATTAACAATGTCCCGCCACCCCCGTGAGAACAGGTGAACCCCATTACCGACGTAGCGGGTGGCTTCGTCCGCCTCCCCACCGAAAGCGATCTTCTGTCCTTGGAGCAGGCTGAGCACCCTCTTAAAATGGCGGTCGTTGATGATCCTTTCATAATCGGGGGATTCTCTTACGTTGTCTCCATAAAACTCCTACGAAGGATAACAGTGCCTGAGTACCACGCACAGACCTTTAGTGAGTACAACATCCACGCATGCTCCCCACGTCACACCCCACCCCGCTCGGTCCTCTCGTACCCCCGCCTGTCCCCCCGAGGGTTCAGCTATGGTCTCCCGACGTTGGGGTGGCACCATGTGGTCTCACGCCCGGCTGCGGCCACGGGACAGACGCCTTTGCCCAAGCGTGGGCTCCCGTGAGCGCCCCAGCACACGTGAGGTAGGCTACCCAGGCCACGACGCTCAGGTGAGGTGGACTGAATGAACTGTGGCTTACGTTTCAGGTGACCATGGGGTTTACCAGGCCGTAACCCCGCTGTACGCGAGCAGAACCTGTGACAGCGGTGACCTCGAGCCTTCTGGCCTGTCAAGGACAACCCCCAAGGCGCACACACATCCTGACCATCTCCTGCGGCTTCAGGGGCTCGTGCGGATCTCTTGCAGCCTCCCCGTGGGCCCTACCAGGGGCGGGCGCAGGAGCAGGCTCGCATCCGTTTCCCCGGCAGCGGAGGCCGCGCTGCTGCAGAGCCGTGTGGCTGTGTGGCTGCGGCAGTGACCCTGCGGCCTGCGGCGCCCGTGCTGACCACCGAGCCCTTCACCGGACGTCTGCTGAGCCGCCCGGTTCCTCGTTCCCTCTCCTCGGGACTGGTAGTTCCCACCAGCCTGCTCACCCAACAGAGAAACCACTCAGATCAAAATCCTGTCGTGGTCAATTAGACGAGGTTCAAAGACCCTCCAAGGACCTATCGTCAGTGCTGACGACGTCAAACAGAAACACAAAACTCCTGACCTGCCCCCACGCCTCAGGGCCTTGCCAAAGCGCTCAAAGCGATCACGCCAGCAGCTAGGGGACCTGCATGTTCCTGGGCTGCAGTTCCAGCGCCACCGACCACAGCTTTCAATGCGGGCTGCCCCTTGCATCACCTGGAGCCCAGAGAGAGGCCAGAGGGCGAGTTCCGCCCTCAGCGGAGTGTGTCTCCTCCGATGCGCAAGTACACGGCCCACAAAGACGACCGGGCCGAATCCCCAGCCCTTTCAGCCTTTTGTACAGTGCGTTTCCAGCAAAATGACAGTTGGTTTTGCATCTCATTTGTATCATTGAACTTTCTTTACTTATCGTTTGCTTTTCTGAAGTTGTTTAATGAAAATAAAAAAATCCAAAAAAAATTGTTTTTTATCGCTTCATATTCATTTTGAAATACCCCCTCATTTTCGTGAACAGTGTGTACGTGTCTAGCCTTGCAGGGATCCTGGCTGCCCTCTGGCTGCCCCACACTCAAGTCTGGCCCATTCTCCTCTCGTGGGCTCCTTGCCTGGTTCCATCTTCAGTCCCCTCAGGCCCAGAGGGACCCTGTCCGGGGCTCTGTACTTCCCGAAAATCCCTAATTCAGTTTCTGTTCTCTGACCATAAACACTCCTCTTTGCTGTTCTGAACCCTGTCAGTGCTCAGTAAGCACCTGTCAAGTGAACAGTTGTTCCAGTAACTTCTGCCACCCAGGGGGCTTAATGACCCCCGCCCCGGTGAACTCAGTCCCCCCGGTTCATCTCATCCCTTTCTTCAATCCCGATCTTAGCTGAGGACACTGCCATTCAGCCTTCCTCGATTCTCTCACGCGAGATCTTCACTCGAAACACCCTGGGAGACTGATAACCCGGCCAAGAACAGACTACACAGATAGATATTTAGCTCACTCACTCCTTGGAACTACTGGCTTCCCTGAACACTCGACATACACGTGAACTGATGACCTTTATTAGCAACGACCAGTTTGCCAAAGCACCTCTGACCACATTTCAAAGGACTGGCAACATTCTCTCAAAAACACAAAACATAGTTAACTGCTTTATTTTAAAGCAGTGACTTTCTACCGGTGTGCTGCAAGAAATTTTAAACCATGCAGTCCCTGACTACTGAGTCAGGAGTACTGCCCTCTTTTCCAAGTGGGTGGTTTTTATAAAAGGGTTGACTCCCCCTGCCTTATACCGTCAAATAAAAAAGTGACCACAGCCAACACAATAGGCGTCGGGTGTAAATGAATCAGAATTATACCTCTTTTGTCAGATCAGCAAAAAAATATCTTCTTTGACCTGCTGCAAAATTTCTTGAGTTAGTTTATGTGTGCCATGAGACGAAAAAGGTAGAAAATTGCTTTGTTAAAGCATGTGCCACGGCCCCGGGCAGTTAGCTCAGCTGGTCGGAGCAGTGTTTCCAAGCGCCGAGGCTGTGGGTCTGATCCCTGGTCAGGACACACACACAGGCAGCGATCAGTGAATGCATCAATAAGGGAAACAACAGACTGATGCTTGTCTCTCTCCCCTTCTCTAAAATCAGTAATTTTTAAAAAATAAAATCACTCAGCATGTGCTACCACTAACCAATAGTTTCGTCAACCAATCAACCCGACAGGCTAAGTGGGTTCCACACTCACCCCGTCTTGTTCCCAGCGAGTACTCTGTGAAAGCGGCACAGAGCATTTTAATTAGCCAGGAAGTTCATTTAGTCACGGACACTACAGGAGTTTTCCCAGGGAAGGGAGGCTATTAGGGATACTGCCCGAAAGAGCTGATGCGAATCATCTTAATGAGCCAACGGAGCCCGACGCGTCCAACACAAACCTTGATGGTCTCCTTCATCTTCTGCACGATCTGCCCCTGCAGAGCCGGCTCACAGAGGATGTAGTCAGGAGCGATGCAGGTCTGGCCGCAGTTCATGAACTTCCCCCAGGCTATGCGTCTGGGGGGAAAACCCAACAGCCAGGAGATGAAGTTGACTCTTCATTGGTGACATCTCTGTGTTGACTGAACGCTTTCAACTAGCATGTATTCCCAGACTAACCTGGTCATCTTTTAAAAAAGTAAAAACGGCCCGACCGGTGGTGGCGCAGTGGACAGGGCTTCGTCCTGGAATGCCGAGGTCCCAGGTTGGAAACCCTGAGGTCCCCTGGCTTCAGCACGGGGTCACTGGCGCAGCTGGGGCCCCGCATACCCCCCATCAAGGCACATATGAGAAAGCAATCAATGAGCAACTGAGGTGCCACAACTACAACTTGATGCTTCTCATCTCTCTCCCTTCCTGTCTGTCTCTCTCTAAATAAATAAATTAAAAACGGTTTAAGAACTCGTCTCTAAAACAGCTGGCTGTAGCTCAGAATGCAGCTTCCAGCTGAAGGAAGCCCTTTTAAGGAACGGGGCAGTGCCCCCGCCAGCTCACGGGCAGCTCGCTGTCTTTGAGAGGCAGGGATAGCTCTGCTGCCAGGGGGAGAGAGAACAAGCCCTCCCCTCCTCCCTCTGCAGCCGCGAGGAGCTCCACGCAGACCCACTTCTCCTGGCTGCGGCTGCTGGTCCTGCCGGCACAAGGCTGCCCCCCCCCCACACTTTAGAGAGCTGTGCCCACGTCTGGGCCCCAGTCTATTCACTATCTGAGGGTCCCACACGCTGGCGAGCAGACTTATGATGCCAACCCAGACGGCAGCCTAACTCTCTGCGCCTCTTCCTTGTTCCCCACCTCTGCGGGGGAGAGCCACGCAACGCAACGCCACGCCACGCCACGCCACGCCATGCCACAGCACCCGGAGCACGCCACAGCACCCGGAGCATGCCACAGCACGCCAAGCACCCACAGCACCCACAGCACCCGGAGCACACCACAGCACGCCAAGCACCCAGAGCATGGGCTTCGTTCTGGGTGTCAGTACTTCCTGGCAGCTAACTCCGATTTAGCAGAAAGCACCGACACCTCTTGTTTTCTAGCTCCCAGGGGCAAGGCGCTAGGCTAAGGTAAACGACAATCGATTCTGGTTTTATCATCCAAGGAGCTCAATAAAGAGATCGGCATATGCCCACAGCGCTGGGGATTGAAAGGGTTAACTAGGCACACACTAGCCCTCTGGATTACCCACTTCCCGGGTCATCTACAGGCAGACCAGCAAAATCCCCCGTGGCTCTAGAATCTCAAGAACAGAAGAGCGTCTTCCGTACGTAACGACTAAGGAGAACCATGTGCTGTCGTGACCTGCTCGTCTCTTCTAGCCGAGGTCTGTCGCCCTCAAGGACATCGACCATCCAAGCCTAAGGGTGGCTCTCGGGGCCAGGGGCACAAACAGGACACGCCAGCCTGGCAGGACCAGTCTCCACTACGCCGGGGAAACGCCCCGTGACCAGAGAACCCATCTCACCTGCACGCGGTGTCCAGGTCACAGTCTTTGTCGATGTAACACGGACTCTTCCCTCCCAGTTCAAGGGTCACAGGGGTCAGATGCCTGGAAGCAGCCGCCATGACGATTTTCCCAACGGCAGTGTTTCCAGTATAGAGAATGTGGTCAAAGCGCTCCTTCAGCAGCTCTGTCGTCTCCTCAACACCACCGTTCACCACCACACACAGGTCCTCAGAGAGAGAAACGTAACAGCTTACAGTGCTGAACTGATCCGGTCGTCTGACGTGAGCTCGTTTCTCTGACATGCACACGTGACACCAGCAGAACCACGTAGATGGACAGGTGAGGGGACAGGGGAGGGGACAGGGGAGGACACGGGAAGCCTGGAGCCTGATGGCATCTCAGAACCATCACCGGACGGTGGAACGGACGAGGGAGTCTGGCGTTTTCTACCTGAGCACAGTAAAGAAGACACGAGAGACAGAGAGAGACAGAGAGAGAGCGCACAAATGGCTGGATGTGACCAGGGAGCTGGAGAAGAGGGCAGCTGGGCAAGCTGAGGACCTGGGGGAGAGAAAAGTGGCCCCGACGTGACGTCTGACCCCGAACATTCATTACTCTCTACACAACACAGCGCAGGGCTCTGCCCAGGGCAGGAACCAGGCAGACGTCTGCCGAGCGCACGGTGAGTACGGCACAGCGGACGAGGACACGCGCCCCTGGAGTCAGACTGGACCAAGTCGGCGCCGTGCCTGGCTAGCTCCCGAGGGCTTCGCGAGCGCTGGACACTGCTGAGCACAGTCTCCCATCTATTACAGGGGGGGTCGCACGGCTTTGGCCTGATCCTCACGTGACTGGGCCGTTGTCAGTGCTACTGTGAAAGGGAGGACATCTTGAAAACAACAGCATGAAAAGCGAGGACAGTAGAGATGACGAGGAAGAGGGAGACGCGTTCAGGGGACTCCGAGGCGCAGGCGTGAAGTAACAGCTGGCTCTGAGCCCCGTTTCCACGTGGTCGCTTTGCTAATTAACTAGCAGGCCTAGTTAGTCCTCATTCACTTCCTAGTCCAACTACCCGACAAATGTTTCGAGTTTTAACTTGCATTATGGCTGGATCTGCAGAGCCTGTATGATTGATCCCCGCACCCCCAACAAGCTATGGGAGGCGGGGTGGGCATTACTATACCCTACTGGACAGTCAGTGAAGCGTTTACCCCTGGTGAGGGGCAAAGCAGGACCATCAAACTCTATCTTCTGGTTCCAAATCCTCCTTAGTTCATGACATCTCACTGTTTTCATGGCCCTTCCGAGCTGGGTAAGCACAGCTGTCAGAACCCACCTATTCTATGGGTTGTAGAGGCAGTGTTAAAGAAAATGAAGAGCAAGCCTGTCCAGGTGGTGGCACAGTGGACAGTGTTTTCTTTTTTTGTTTTTTTTTTTTACAGGGACAGAGAGAGTCAGAGAGAGGGATAGATAGGGACAGACAGACAGAAAAGGAGAGAGGTGAGAAGCATCAATCATTAGTTATTCATTGCCGTTGCGACACCTTAGTTGTTCATTGATTGCTTTCTCACATGTGCCTTGACCGTGGGCCTTCAGCAGACCAAGCAACCCCTCGCTGGAGCCAGCGACCTTGGGTCCAAGCAGGAGAGCTCGGGGTCTCGAACCTGGGTCTTCCGCATCCCAGTTTGACGCTCTATCCACTGCTCCACCGCCTGGTCAGGCACAGTGGACAGTGTTGACCTGCAACACTGAGGTCTCAGGTGTGAAACCCCGAGCTCTGCTGGCTTGAGCGTAGGATCATAGACGTGGTCCCAGGGTCGCTGGCTTGAGCAAGGGGTCACTGGTTCGGCTGAAGTCCCAGGTCAAGGCACATGTGAGAAAGCAGTCAGTGAACAACTAAGGTGTCGCAACTACAGGCTGATGCTCCTCCTCTCTCTCCCTTCCTGTCCGTGACTCTTCTCCCTCTCTCTCGTGTGCCCTAAAGAAGAACAATATTCTAAGGGCCAGAGTTGGTCTCTAGATTATTATAAATTAATGCCTGCAACTACAAGTATGCTATTTTAAAGCTGGCTGTCAATGAACACAAAGTGTGGACTCATTTCTGCCGCATCTCCGTGCAGAACTGAACAGCCCCAACCCCACGGTGGGGCCTCGTAAACCTCCTCCCTGCGGGGGCATGAGAACAGCTGATGTGAACAGAGAGATGAACCACCCTGTGGCTGAGGAGGTCAGGCTCTTCCTGCAGCTCTGAGACTCTCAGATGCCAGCACCACAGTAACCTGAGTGACAGTCCACACGTGTCTGGGAGGCTGTCTTCTTTCTGTAGTTCATGCCACAAACCCGTCCATTTTAAAAAGCAGAGTGTTCCTACCTCATCGTACTCCAGTACGACAAAAGAGATGAATTATCAGAACCCAGCACGGGACTAGTCCCTCACTAAATAGTTCTCTAAATGAACACACCTAAAATCACGTTAGATCAAACGAAGGCTAATCCGAAACACCGAGTGGCAGAAGAGAGGTGTTTAAGTAGCGAGGGATGCCTATGAAGCCACGGGTCCAAGTGCACCGCATGACCACAGTGGCCGAGCTTGTCACAGGCCATTTTAGAGCTTAATTTCTTTCAGTAAGCCAACTGATGGGGGGTTCGATGTGTGTTCCCCACCAGAAACAGATGTGTTAAAGATGGGAGCAAAGTTGGCCCGGGCACTGAGGACGGCTCCATGGCCTCTGCCTCAGGCACTAGAATGGCTCCAGTTGCAACGGAGCAACAGCCCAGATGGGCAGAGCATCGCCCCCTGGTGGACATGCCGGGTGGATCCCGGTCGGGCGCATGCGGGAGTCTGTCTCTCTGCCTCCCTGCTTCTAACTTCAGAAAAATACAAAAAAAAATACAAAGACAAGCAAGATGCTCTTACCGGGTCTAAATACTGGGGGAGGAGCTTCGCCAGGATGTTGGCAGTATTTTCACTCAGTTCGGAAGGCTTGACAATCACAGCGTTTCCTACACAAAGCAAAAGAGCAGGGATAGCTGCGTTAGATAACTTGGCCAGACTTTTTAGTCGCCACCAAAATGGCGTCCAGGTAGGGAGCACAGGCCAACCACCCCGACTCTTTCTGCTGCTCTTCATCCTGCTCTTCCTCGCCATGAACACACGAGCCATGCTAACTTCTTAGTTCTTCTTTGCTGCAGGGCATGGAGGGGAGGCTCCATCAGCCTCCCCGCCTCCTCCGCCTTCCCAGCCCTGTCCTCCCAGCCCGCCTCCTGGGTTTCCTCTCTGCCCTGGAATTACTGGGCAGACGGGCCTCGTCGGCATAAGGCTGGGGCTCTGGACCCGGCAGAACTCAGACATTCACCTCTCGGCATTTACTGTCTAGACCCAAGCGAGCCTTTCTCCCCTGGCCTTTCTCTGAATCAAGAGACGGTCAGACTGAACCCCATGGTTGACCCCAGGCCAGAGCTGGCAATGGAAACATCAGAATAGGGCTGTCTGACTCACAATCACCCCTGGGGCCCGCTGACGCTCGCACCTTGACACCCTCACAGGTTCATTTCCTGGGTGCTATAAAAAAGCGACCATGCAAATATCCTTGGGAGCCCATTTAAAAAAAAAAAACAAAAAACCCACAGATAATCTTGACGAATTCTCAATACACTGCTGGTGGAAACCAAGGCGTACCATCAAAGCCGATTATTTAATTAGCCACCCTCCTTAATTTATCAACAATGAAAGAATAAGACATCGGCGGACACCAGACCTGCGGCAATGGCTCCTATCATGGGCTGGAGGGTGAGGACTAAGGGGTAGTTCCAGGCTCCGACAATCAGTACGACTCCCAGGGGTTCTGGGTAAATATAAGCTTCGTCCAGCATGGTGAGCAGGTTCCTCTTGGCTGGTTTAGCACGAACCCATTCCGGAAGCTTCTCCAGCACTAGATCAATTTCCCCAAGAAGGACAACAAGTTCCTGAACGTATACATTACATTCACTCTGTCATAAGAGAAGCACATATGAGAAAAATGTGAGCATGACACATTCGGCTCTGAATGACAAAAACATCAGGCCCACGTACGCCTGCAGTAAAAACTGGCGCTATCGGACTAGCTGGTTTGCCATTCAGATGCTCTCTGTGCCCTTCAAGCACCCAATAAAGACTTGCTAACTCCCTCCCGAATATAATATACTCAGTTCCTTTAACTCTTCGTTACCGGTCCAAGCTCTTTAAAATCAGGCTTACATGTCACCTTTCAGGAGGACTTCCATGATTCATAATGGCTTGCTTTGATCACACTTTATAAACCAGAGCAATTATGCTTTTGACCTGTACCTTAATACTTCACCCTTAATACAACGGTTTATAACTGTACCCATATTTTATCTGTAAATGTTTTGTTTCCCAACCAAATTTAAACCTCTCAAGGGCAAGAAACTTCCTGTTATTTCTTCTGTAATTCCATATGTACGCACACACTCACACAAAGATTTGATGCTTGTAGCAAAAATGACTCAGGTGTTCTGAAATCTTAATTATCCCATCTTGTTTATTTGATATCACGACCCCTCTACACTAAAGGAAATTTTAGTTACTGTTGTTACTACTACTGCTGATGTTACTACCCTTCAAAATGACCTTTGCTTAGCGGGGTGTGGAAGGGGAAGACAGAGAGAGATATATTTAAAAAGCCAGAGCAAAGTCTTGCTACCCCTGGAATGAAGAAAAAAATAAACAGAAGCCCCACCAGGTGGTGGGTGATGCAGTGGACCAAGCGTGGGGCTGGGACTGGGAGGACCCAGGTTCCAAGTCCTGAGGCAGTGGTCAGCAAACTCATTAGTCAACAGAGCCAAATATCAATAGTACAACGACTGAAATTTCTTTAGAGAGCCAAATGTTTTACACTTAAACTATACAGGCGGGTACATTCCTTATCGAGGTGGCGCCTGCACGTGGTGTTTTGTAGAAGAGCCACACTCAAGGGGCCAAAGAGCCGCATGGGGCTCACTAGCCGCCCTGAGGTCACTGGCTTGACCGCAGGCTCATCTGGTTTGAGCAAGGATCACCAGCTTGAGCCCAAGGTCACTGGCTTAAGCAAGGGGTCCCTCCCTCTGTTGTTATCCCCCCAGCCCCCCCCCCCCGCCCCCCATCAAGGCACACATGAGAAAGCAATCAATGAACAACTAGGGAGCCACGAGGAAGAATTGATGCTTCTCATTTCTCTTCCTTCCTGTCGGTTTGTCCCTATCTGTCCCTCTCTCTGTCTCTGTCACAAAAAATAAACACAAAATTGTAATATTATTAGAAAATACAGGGGAATATATTTATGGCCTAAACACGACCCCAAACCCTTGCTACTCAACGATTGGTTCTGGGATAAAGAGCGTGGTATCACCTGCGAGCCCATTAGAAACTTAGGCTCTCAGACATCCCTTTGAGATCTCTTGAACCATATAATGCGCTGCTTAACAAGATCTCCAGGTGACTGAGTCACCAATGCACTGGAGTCAGGGCACTGACCTAAAGCCAAGTCACGGAGAAACATTTAGGTGCAACAACCAAGAGAAACAAAAACGCCTCTTTCTACTAAAGAAACTGTTAACAATGTTAAGTCAAGAAACAGGAGGCCGGGAGAGCCCTGGCTGGACAGTTCAGTTGACTAGAGCTTCATGCCCTCCCCAGATGCCAAAGTGGTGGGTTCAATCCCGCGCCCTGGTCAGGAAGGGCACCTACAAGAATCAACCAATGAATGCATCAATACGTGGAATAAAAAAAAGAAATAGTTTCTCTCTCTCCCACTTCCTCTCTCTAAACATTTAGGTGAGTAAAAATTAAAAAATAGACCCAGCAGCCTGACCAGGCGGTGACGCAGAGCATCGGACTGGGATGCGAAAGGACCCAGGTTCGAGACCCCGGGGTCGCCAGCTTGAGCGCGGGCTCATCTGGCTTGAGCAAAAGCTTGCCAGCTTGGACCCAAGGTCTCTGGCTCCAGCAAGGGGTCACTTGGTCTGCTGAAGGCCCGCGGTCAAGGCACATATGAGAAAGCAATCAATGAACTAAGATGTCGCAACGAAAAACTGATGATTGATGCTTCTCATCTCTCTCCGCTCCTGTCTTTATCTATCCCTCTCTCTGACTCTCTCTGTCCCTGTAGAAAAAAAAAAATAGACCCAGCTAAAGAGATCTGCAATCTAGGACACTAATAAATGACCGAAATGCAGGCTATACCAAAAAAGAAAGAAAAAAAATTCCTAGAGGAAAAAGACCATGCAGGAAACAACAAAGAAACAACAACAACAAAAAAAACAGGCCAAAAAAAAATCAAAAACAAAAAAACCCTAAAAGGAAAAATTCAGAACAGAGGTCAGGGAAACACCCGCGCGTCCGCGTCTCGCAACAGGTGAGAGGGCGGAGAAGGTCGGGAGAACGTGGCTGGATCCGCGCCGCTGGAGGGGACACTCCCACGGCATTGCGTCATCAAGAAAAACAATCAAGGAAGAGGAAGAACACATGCAAAAGCGGCAGGGCCGCGCTCCGTCCCCTGCACCGTCCCCGGGATGGGCCGCGCTCCGTCCCCGCTCCGTCCCCGGGATGGGCCGCGCTCCGTCCCCTGCACCGTCCCCGGGATGGGCCGCGCTCCGTCCCCGCTCCGTCCCCGGGATGGGCCGCGCTCCGTCCCCTGCACCGTCCCCGGGGAGGGCCGCGCTCCGTCCCCGCTCCGTCCCCGGCACGCACCTTGCGCAGATCGGCGGCCACGGCCCCCACGAGGTCCTTCTCGCGCTCCAGCAGCATCCTGCGCAGCGCCTCGAGCTGCTGCCGCCGGAACCGCAGGGGCCGCGACTTGCCGGAGGCGAACGCGCTGCGAACCCGCTGGACCAGGCGCTCCATGGCCTTCCCTGGACGGGGAGAGGGGGGACGTCAGGGGCGCCCCGCGGCGGGCGGGCGCCCCTCCATCCCTGCCGGCCAGACCCCGCCCCCCCAGCCCCCCAGCCACTCACTCCGAAACGTCCCCGGTACAGGCGGAGTCCAACTGCCCCGGGCGCCGCTCGGACAGGCGACCTCGACCCCGAGGTTCGCGCCTATTGGTCGAAGCGGGCCGCGTGACGTTGGCCCGCCCACTGCCTGGGCCGGGAGGCGGGGTTAAGGTGTGGGGACCCGGCCCGCGGAGGTCCAGGCGGGCTGCTGGGAGGAGGCATCTTCCGTGCGGCCGCCTCAGCTCCGGCCATGCCGCTCGCTGCCTGCGCTCGGGGCGGATCTAAGAAGCCCTCCCTAAGGGGTGGGGGACCCCGGGAGGGGGAGTTGGAGGGGTCCCCGCCCCGCGCGGCCTTAAAAGAAGCGCCCCGGCGCTCGTGTCCCCCTCCAGCCGCATCCTGGCCCCTGGTGTCTTTATGTGGTCGCGCTGCAAAGGGGGAACCCCTTGCACTCGGAGGCTCCCCTCTGCTTTTCATCAGATGCGGTGGGAAATCGCTCCCCAGTGACATCATGACCCGTGCTCACTCTAGCCAACGGCCACCCGGGGCGCAGCGGGGCTCCGGCGGGTGACACCGCCTGGGCCGCCTTCCTGTCCCTCCGGGACCTTTCACCCCTTCCTTGCACCTGCACCTGCTCCGGTGCCCAGCTGCGCCCTCCTTCCTCCCGAGGAGGGTGGCGGGGTGGGGGGTAGGGGTTCATTCAGCTCCCCCGGTCTAGTCTCTCCCTCTCCTCTGAACTCCTAACGACCCGTTCTTCTTCCATACTTGAGCTTGGAACCGGCTTTTTTTTTTTTTTTTTTTTTACAGGAATAGGGAGAGTCAGAGAGAGGGATAGATAGGGACAGACAGACAGGAACGGAGAGAAGTGAGAAGGATCGATCATTAGTTTTTTGTTGCCATTGCGACACCTTAGTTGTTCATTGATTGCTTTCTTATATGTGCCTTGACCGTGGGCCTTCAGCAGACGGAGCCACCCCTTGCTGGAGCCAGTGACCTTGGGTCCAAGCTGGAGAGCTTTAGCTCAAGCCAGATGGGCCCGCGCTCAAGCTCGGGGTGTTGAACCTGGGTCCTGTCGCATCCCAGTCCGACGCTCTATCCACTGCGCCACCGCCTGGTCAGGCTGGAACCGGCATCTTACAAGTTCACTCCAAGTAGATGTTGGGGGTGTTTCTCATCGCACACCTCCTCCAGTGCGCCCCGTCTGAAGAGAGGGAACCAGCCTTTACCCCAATTTGCTCAGGTCAAGGACTTTGGAATCATCCTTGACTCTTCTCTTTGGGCCCTATCTTAAAAAAAAAAAAAGTCCACCCAGAGATGCCCTAGCTAAGTGGGAGCCTGGAGGTGAGCAATCTCCTTACAGGGGGAATCTGTAGCATTCAGCATATGCAAGTCTTAATACCAACTCCATGGTTAACTGTGAAGGTTGCCTGTGCACAGTGGGCCATCTGTCTAATGTCAATATCTAGATCTGTGTAGCAACATTTTAAATGAGCTCAAAGTTCACTGCAGAATTGACCCAATTATCTCTTTAATCTGTTAAGTGACTTTTTCTAAAATTTATTTTTATTGATCATAAAGGGAGCCATAAGGGAAGGGGGGCGGGAGAAAGAGAGAAATATCACCTACCTACCCACGCATCTGCTGGTCGACTCCTATACGGGCCCTGCGGGGGATGGAACCCACCACCTCAGCACCTCCGGAGGGTGCTCCACACAATGTAGCTAACTAGCCAGGGCTGCGTGACCATTTCTAACCTTGAGCTAGGAAAGATTATGTAGGGGACTAGGTAAATTGAGGTATGAATCATGCCACAATTTTAAAAAGTTTTGATTTGATTTGATTTTTTTACAGGGACAGAGAGAGAGTCAGAGAGAGGGACAGATAGGGACAGACAGTCAGGAACAGAGAGAGGTGAGAAGCATCAATCATTAGTTTTTTGTTGCCATTGCGACACCTTAGTTGTTCATTGATTGCTTTCTCACATGTGCCTTGACCGCAGGCCTTCAGCAGACCGAGCCACCCCTTGCTGGAGCCAGAGACCTTGGGTCCAAGCTGACGAGCTCTTTGCTCAAGCCAGATGGGCCTGCACTCAAGCTGGCGAGCTCGGGGTCTCGAACCTGGGTCTTCCACATCCCAGCCCAACGCTCTATCCACTGCGCCACCGCCTGTTCAGGCATGAATCATGCCACAATTTTTAAAAACATGCAAATAATGAACAGAATTTCAACGTAAAAATAGAACTGAAGTCATTATCATCGAAGGCAAGTTCACCTCTGAGTAACCAAGAGCTACTTCTGTTGAGGATTAGATGTGAAGATTTCTTACAAAGAACCTCTTTTGATTCTAGTGGCACAATCACTAAGAGTTTGACTCCTGCCCAACTCTTGAATGTTTTTCTTTATTAGTTATAGAAATTGGTTGACGGCATATACCATTGGGCATAATTGAAAACCACAGTCAGATGCTTTTTAACAGAATAGGGTGATAAATGCACAGAACCAAAGAGAGACCTTTGACCAAATTCCCAAGTTGAAACAGTCTCCCAGCTTTTCCATATGATACATTCATTAACTTAAGTAGCAAAGGGCCAAGGCAAGGATATACAGGTATTGATCAACTTACGACCTATGCAACTTAACGACTATTCAACTTGACAACCACCATCGCCAGCCACGACTGCTCTGCGTCTGGAGCACTGTTGGTACGCACCTGTATTTTGTAATTTTGTATGTTTTGCAAATATTAAACCAGTTGTACTGGTAATGCAGTGTTTTACTTAAACCTGACGAATGTAAAACTAAGAAACAAAATGGTGTGGAGATGATACAAATGGCATAAAATGAACAAAGAAAATTATAATATATAACAATAATGAAAGAAAATTATGATAAAATATGACTTAAAGATTTTTATAACATCATTTCACAGTACTGTACATATAGCCTACTTAACTTATGACCAAATTGTGTTACGACCAGTCTGTCGGAACCAATCGTGGTCGTAAGTCAAGCGCTAGCTGTAGTACTATGGGGTGAGTATTCACAAGCTATTTCCTTCAGGAAATGGAGTAGACCAGTGATGGGCCATCTTTTGAGCTTGGTGTGTCAAAATTCGCCAAAAACCCGAGCATCACTCCGGTGGTGTGTCACTTGGAGAAAAACGGCCTCACCGGAAGTCCCAGAAATAGACGCTTTGTGCCGGAGTTCTGTTGTTTTGGCCTCAAGACCTCCGGCACAGAGTGTCTACACTACAGCAAATGTTTTATCCTCGGCTACTGCACCTGGCTGTGTGGAGCCGAGGATGAAACGTCCTTCTCCGCATGCGGCCCCATACTTCTCTGGTATGCGGCCGCGTGTCATCGAGAATGGCTATGTGTGTCAGTGCTGACACGCGTGTCATAGGTTCGCCATCACGGGAGTAGACTGCTGTCGTTTTAGTATGCCTGCCCACAATACTAGTCCCTACTCGCCTTTCTTTTTTGTTCTTCAAGACAGCTTCTTTATTGGGAGGTGACACACTCCATCACCCCGGTCCTTCACACTTTCAGGGTTTTCTGATGACCCACGCCTTTCGTCAGAATATCAAATATTCCTACCGCAGTGATTGATTTAGGAACAGGCAGGTGACTCAAGCCTCGCTATGCATCCAGCCCTCCCTGGAACTTCTGTTAGAACTATTATGAAAGAGACAAGCTTTTCCCCATGGGATCACTAGCTACGTGGGAATATAACCCTGCAGCCACCTGGAGCTAATTTGCTGGCCCTCAGAGGGAAAGGACTTGCTGAGCATAAAGGTAGTCCCAAGGAAGGCGGGGCCCAAAGACAGTCTGGATAAGCTTGTTCGGACATCGTTGAAGGACACCTCCAGTTCTATACGCCAATTCATTTCCAAGCGTTAGGGACCTAAAACTTGAATTTTTGCCACTTACTACCAAAAGAGACTTTTTTTCTTTTTTTAGAGAGAGACGTGCCACATTTCACTCAATCCTGTTGAGCAGGTCCACAGATGAATTCCACTCTGGGGCTAAAAT
The DNA here is from genome assembly GCA_037038555.1 of Rhynchonycteris naso. Taxonomy (NCBI): domain Eukaryota; kingdom Metazoa; phylum Chordata; class Mammalia; order Chiroptera; family Emballonuridae; genus Rhynchonycteris; species Rhynchonycteris naso. Next base: position 1,868,078 of record CM072995.1, on the reverse strand, counting down.
AGTTAAAAGATGTTAAAACTGAAAACGTGTAAACTAACAGCGCCTATTCTCCATGAAGGTAAGGTGACCAATGTTTTTACAATGAAAAGGAGGACAAAAATAAATTGAAGAGCCTGGCCAGGCGGTGGCGCAGTGGATAGAGCATCCGACTGGGATGAGGAAGACCCAGGTCCGAGACCCCGAGCTTGCCGGCTTGAGCGTGGGCCCATCTGGCTTGAGCAAAAGCTCACCAGCTTGGACCCAAGGTCGCTGGCTCCAGCAAGGGGTGGCTCGGTCTGCTGAAGGCCCGCGGTCAAGGCACATGTGAGAAAGCAATCAATGAACAACTATGATGTCGCAACAGCAACGAAAAACTAATGATTGGTGCTTCTCACCTCTCTCCGTTCCTGTCTGTCTGTCCCTATCTATCCCTCTCTCTGACTCTCTCTCTCTGTCCCTGTAAGAAAAAGAAAAGAAAGAAAAAGAGAAACATAAATTATAAGCAGATCATTCAACTTTCTAGGAAACCAAATTAGGGCCAGAAAAAAGATAGAAGTCCAGGTCAAAACATTATAACCCCCCAGGTGGCTTCCCATTGGCTGAGTCACAGAGGGTTCTTCCCATTGGCTGAGTCACAGAGGGTTTCTCATTGGCTGGTTGAGTTGCTGGTTCAGGGGGAAATCTTCCTCCTGCTTGTAGTAGAAATATTTCCTGTTGGGAATATGCAAGGTACCCTCTCTTCCTGTGAGGTCTGTAACAGGTATAAATGCAGGGGAGCTCCCCCTTTCAAGCCTCGTCTCCAGCTGACCTGAGGTGTTTTGGTTTTTTTTTTAATTTTCATTTTCATAAGAACAATGAATTTTATTTTCTTTGATTAACAGACTAAGCGAACGCTAGTGTAGATATTCAAGATATATTTAAATAGCTCCTTTCCGTTCTGTATCCTCAAATTTTTTCGAATCAGTTCCATTGCTCTGTGAAATTTTAATTTTGCGGCTGTCACAAGAGCTTCCTTTTGTCCTCACCAACAGAGGCTAGTTTCCTTTTTGGAAAGGTCATTTAATGGCTTAATGAGTAACTGTCTTCAATGTCATCTCTCTTTTCAAAGTCCAGTACAGGCTAGGAGCCTATGGGGTATTTACTAATGTCTAGATGGACTTTGAATTCTCTGTCTGGGACACAGAATGATCAAATACTTAATACTGTCTCTTCTCTACCAAGCATTGTGCTACACATCAGAAAAATACCTTTTAAGCAAATAGCAAGGGCCCCTGCCCTAATGACCTGCTGGGGTTTTTTTCTTTGTTTTTTGTTTTTTTTTTTTTTTTTTTTTTAGTATAGGTTCTTTTTTATTTATTTTATTTTATTTTTTTAACAGGGACAGAGAGAGAGTCAGAGAGAGGGACAGATAGGGACAGACAGACAGGAATGGAGAGAGATGAGAAGCATCAATCATTAGTTTTTCGTTGCCGTTGCGACACCTTAGTTGTTCATTGACTGCTTTCTCACATGTGCCTTAACTGCGGACCTTCAGCAGACCAAAGCAACCCCTTGCTGGAGCCAGCAACCTTGGGTTCAAGCTGGCGAGCCTTCGCTCAAGCCAGATGGACTCGCGCTCAAGCTGGCAAGCTTGGGGTCTCGAACCGGGTTCTTCCACATCCCAGTCCGACGCTCTATCCACTGCGCCACCGCCTGGTCAGGCGACCTGTTGAGGTTTTATAATTCCACTCTACTTTTAAAAAAGCAAAAATGGCCCTGGCCAGTTGGCTCAGTGGTAAAGCGTCAGCCTGGCATATGGATGTCCCAGGTTCAATTCTCAGTCAGGGTACACAGGAGAAGAGCCCATCTGCTTCTTTACTCCTCCCCCTCTTGCTTCTCTCTCTTTCTCTCTCTCTTTCTCTCTTCCCCTTCTGCAGCCATAGCTTGATTGGAGTTGGCCCTGGGCGCTGAAGATGGCTCCATGGTCACCCCCTTGGTCACTAGAGAATGGCTCTGGTTGCCACCAAGCAAGGGCGCCAGATAAGCAGAGCATCACCCCCTCATGGGCTTGCTGGGTGGATTCCAATCCAGGTGCATGTGGGGGTTTGTGTCTGCTTCCCCTCCTCTCATTAAATTAAAGAAAAAATAAATAAAACCTCTCCCCTATTGGACTCTAAGCTTCTTTAGCATAACTGGGGATCAATGCAAATATATATAAATATATATAAATATATATAAATATATATATGATTATTTTAGGAAGCATTTTGGTGTGATCATCTTAGAAAAATAGTTTGTTTTCCTATTTTTACTGGTCTGTTGTCTGTCTTTATGCCTCGTTTTTTGTAAATCATTTTTGTCCGTGGTTTGTTGAAAAGCAATATGCTAAGTGCCAGTGACCCGTGGGAAGTTCGTGGAGCAGAACCACACCTGGGCACATAGGATCAGGATCTGGACTGTGCAAGCATCTCTGTGTAGAATTGCTAGCCTTGCCTGTTGCATCGGGTTTGAGACGAGATGGGTAGGAAATGGGCTCGGCCGGGGGAAGTATTATTGATAAGCACACTCGAGGGTGGGCTTAGAAACACAAACTGTCACAGTCTGAGTTTCGACCACCCTCTAGCTTTGTCCCTTTTCCTTTTTCTAATGATGCTGTATTATGTCTTTCCTATCTTTGATTTTATGGAAAGAGTAAAGTGTACAGTACATTAAGTTTGACCATAAACTACCCAGGGGATGATAACACCATTTATCTTTAGACTTTATTCCTTTTATTGGTGTTTAGTAACACCAAAGGACACAAGTGCAGAAGAAAAAAAAAAAAAAAGAGTTAAACTTACAACCGTCGCCTGACCTGCGGTGGCGCAGTCGATAAAGCATCAACCTAGATTGCTGAGGTCGCCAGTTCAAAACCCCGGACTTTCTTATAATTGAATATCTTGCTTCTTCCAGGGAAGCATTTCATTGTCCTCAAAAATTAATTGCTGGAACTTCTAAGCTGGTGAACATGTGGAAATTTGCAGAGCTCAGAGGGGGTACCCACCTTGCCCAATGCATCTCCTCCTTCTGCCTGTTCCTGAGTTCTGTGCTTTCGTAACACTGGTACGAACTATTTATATTTTCATTTTATGTTGCATGAGGTTTTAGAACTTTTTCTATATATTTCTGCATCGCTGATTCCAAATCTGAAATCCGTTTTTTTTGGTGCATGCTCTAGTTTTTATGCGATTTTAATTTTTTTGTTACAGTTAATGGCATGCATTGGTTTTTAAATTGGAGTTAAAGGGCAATGACTCTTGGATTGAACATAACCACAAGGCAATTAATGTTTTACAAACATCACTTTTACATAATTGTAGTTGTTTTTAAATGTAAAAAATTATTATCTGATAAAACACCCTCTTATTTTGTTTTAAGAGTGAATAATGGCTTCTTCGAGTAGGCGTAAATGTAAGAATAGTCCTGACACCTTCTGTTATGTATGTGGCTGTTACACACTTCAATGTCAAAAGCGCAATATTTCATCATTTGTGACACGTGCATATATTGCCTATTTTCAAGTTCCCCTCGGCCATCAAGACAAGAATTGAGCTCCTCATATTGTGTGACATAATTGTGAGGAAATGCTTTGTGACTGGACAAAAGGAAAACGCAAAGGAATGCCTTTTGGTATTCCCACGGTTTGGCGTGAACCTAAGGACCACAGCAGTGACTGTTATTTCTGTCTGATCCATACAGAGGGCATCGGCAAGAAAAAACGGCATCTGATCGCATATCCTAATATTCCTTCAGCAATACAACCTATCCCACACTCTGAGACACTCCCAGTTCCAGTTTTCAATGGTTTTATTTCTTCTAAGGATGAAGAAACTGAATATGGTGATCAAGTGTATTTTGATAAGATGCATGAGGAAATGGTTGTAGAATCTGAAGGGTCTTCTGATGCCAAGCAGTCATTAACCCCTCAGCAGTTCAGCCAACCAGAATTGAATGACTTAGCAAGAGATTTGGGCCTATCAAAGGAAGTAGGTGAGTTATTAGCCTCCAGGCTTCAAGAAAAGAATGTACTTCACCGGTCAGCTAAAGTATCCCATTGCAGGAAGCGTGAACAAATTCTTGTGGACTTTTTCCCGAATACAAACACTTTACTGTCATGATATCAGTAGTCTTCTCAGCCAGCTAGGTGTTACCACTTACAGTCCAACAGAATGGCAGCTATTTCTTTTTTTTTTTTAATTTTATTTATTCATTTTAGAGAGGAGACACAGAGTGAGAGAGAGAGAGAGAGAGAGAGAAAGAGAGAAAGGGGGGAGGAGCTTGAAGCATCAACTCCCATATGTGCCTTGACCAGACCAGTGCAGGATTTTGAACTGGCGACCTCAGGGTTCCCAGGTTGACGCTTTATCCACTGCGCCACCACTGGTCAGGCAGAATGGCAGCTATTTCTTGACAGCTCTAGACGGAGTCTGAAATGTGTTCTCCTACACAATGGTAATGTTTATGCAGCGGTGCCAATTGGTTATTCAACTATCTGTGAGAAGATTATAATGACATAAAAATTGTCCTCGACTTTCTGAAGTATGAGGAGCATAACTGGATCATTTGTGTGGATCTTAAAATGGTAAATTTCCTGCTAGGACAACAGAGAGGTTTCACGAAGTATCCTTGCTTTCTGTGTTTGTGGCGAGCTCAGGAGAAACACCGGACACAGAAGGAGTGGCCAAAACTTGAAGCTCTGGAAGTAGGGATGCAAAATATTGTGAATGAACCTGTAGTTAATCGAGACAGGATCATTTTCCCCCCACTTCACATCAAACTTGGTTTCATGAAGCAGTTTGTTCAGGCTTTGAATAGAGAAAGTGAATGCTTTCAACATATTATTTCTGCTTTTCATGCCTTCTCTTTTTTTTTTCCTGCCTTGTCTTTTGAGAAGATAAAAGCAGGTGTATTCGATGGACCTCAAATTATTATATTTTCACAAAGATAATGCCCAAGAAGACATTGTACTTCATTATGCGTTAAGATTCACTTCCTGAACAGTCACCTTGATAAGTTTCCCGAAAATCTTGGAGCTGTTAGTGATGAGCAGGCAGAACACTTTCATCAAGGTCTGAAGATGATGGAAGAGCGTTATCAGGGGCGATGGGACATAAATATGATGGCAGACTACTGCTGGAGCATTAAACGAGATTGTTCTCAACAAGCACACAAACTTAAGAGCTACAAATGCAAATTTTGCCTGAATAGAATTTAAATAAGTTTTGTGCAAATATTATGATTAAAATAAGTGTTTTAATATGTTCTATTTCGAAATTGTAGACAAATTCTGATGCAATCATATCTTTTAGTATATTAGTGTATTTACTGCATTATATAAATTATTTTCACAAAGATGATGCCCAAGAAGAAATTCTACTTCATTATGTTAAACTAAATGTTGAAAATTTTACAATAAGATGAAAACCTAAAATCTTGAGTTGCAAAAAAAAACCTGTAGCTTACAGAGAAAAACTAATGTCAGATTTGAGATCAGCACCCTCGAATTAGGTAAGAACAAGAGTTTTTGTGGATGCAACAAAAATTTTGTTCCCCAGTGTAATCAGTGGGTGATCTAGTTTAACTATAGATCAACACGCCATCTTGCGTCTCCTGGATCTCCTGGGTTCTATGAATTCTTAAGTTGGTTTGATGAAAGAGCATGGTGTCCACTAGGAAGAATGGTAGGCGGTTCTAATTTACCCAAGGTTAATTGTAACCACTCACCTTATCTACTGGGTTTTAAACACATTGAACACAACAGTCCACATAAGAGATGCATGTGAGTCCCTTGCACCAACTTGTAGTGGTGTTACATCTACATCTACTTTCCTGCCTTCCAGAGAACTTTGGGACCAAGGAGTGGGGCGTTTAGCTGCTTGTTTTATTGCTATTGTGACAGGTGACGTTTCCCAGTCAGGAGCTGCATCCTTTGATGATGAAGGCATGGCTGGGGTTTTTTTTTGCCCTTCAGTTCACATACTTTTCACGGAATCGTCCTTTGCTTTACATAAATTTTAGAATTGACTTATCGACATCTACCCGAAAAGCCAACTGGAATTTTTATTGGGAGAACATCACGTCTGTAGATAGGTTTGGGGAGAATTGTCATCTAAACAATAGGACAACCTGGTGGAGGCCCATGGCAAAGAGTTTGTCAATCTGTAAAAAGTAAGCTGGAACCCTGATGCCTGATCTGTGGTGGCGCAGTGGATAAAGCATCAACCTAGAATGCTGAGGTCGCTGGTTCGAAACCCTGGGCTTGCCTGGTCAAGGCACATACGGGAGTTGATGCTTCCTGCTCCTCCCCCACTCTTCTCTCTCTCTCTCTCTTTCCATCTCTCCCCTCTCTCTCTCTCTCTTTCCATCTCTCCTCTCTAAAATGAATAAATAAAATATGGAAAAAAAAAGCTGCAACCCTGAGCAGATAGCTCCGTTGGTTAGAGTATCATCCTGATAAGCAAAGGTTGTGTGTTTGATCCCTGCTCAGGGCACATATAGGAACAGATCAATGTTTCTTTTTCTCTCTCTGTCTCTCTCTCTCTCCCCCTTCTTCTCTCTCTAGAATCAATCAGTAAATTTTAAAAAATTAGATCTGTATTTTGGACAGTGTGCTGCTGCTTATTGTATTGCTATACGGTCTGTGGTTAGGATAGTTACATGTTTGTTATCAACCGAATCCCACTGCCTGTACTTATGTTCTTACTGATGCAGAGAGCAGCAACAGTGTTGCTTCAGAAGCAATACCATTCAGGGGTTGTACCACCCGTACTTTACTAGCTGAATGGAATGTGACCGCATCGCACTAATAAATGCTATGGTTTTTAAATTAAAGTCGTTTGTTCACATATCCGCGAATTATTATTATTTTTTTCTGCAGTACCACAAATCATGTAGTCAAGTCTCCCACATTTGGGGGAAACCGCAGGGGTTGTGGACGTCCAGGGTGCCCTGGGGAAACCACCATTGTGATCATGGCATATTCTAGTACAGTCACCCCATCTGCAACAAGTCACGTGATGAGATCAAGCCACTCAAGAAGAGTGACATAGAACAAGCAATTGAAAGGTTCCACTGATAAAAACTAGAAAAGGGCAGAAAGGGTTTAATTAGTACAAAATTTCCAGTTTCAAACACAATTAGATTTTTATGATTCTATTTTGAAGTTGTTTGGAGAAAACTGTATTCCTATGGACATCTACTTATCTTTTAAGCTTCCTATTAACTGGTTTCCCTTGTAATATATTTGGGTCCATACTTCTTTGCATTAGGGCATTATAGAAATACCAAAAGCTAGAAAATTACAAAAACTAACAATACCTAAACACAAAATTTTAAAAATCTATTTAGACACAACTCTCAATGTTAATGGCCCTGGCCGGTTGGCTCAGTGAATGGAGCATAGGACTGGCGTGTGGATGTCCTGGTTTTGGTGCCCGGTCAGCACACACATGAGAAGCGACCATCTGCTTCTCTTCCCCTCCCACCCCCCCTCCTTTTCTCTCTCTTCTCATCTTGCAGCCAGTGGCTCGATTAGTCCAAGCATCAGCCTCAGGTGCTGAGAATAGTTCGATTGACTTGAGCATCAGCCCCAGATGGGGGTTGCTAGGTGGATCCAGGTTGGGGAGAAAGCAGGAGTCTTATCTCCCTTCTCCTCACTCAAATAAAATATAATAATAATAATAATAATGTTAAAAAGGCAAGTGCATTTTCAACAAGATAAAACACTTTAAAATGTGAAAGCACGCAGTTTTATAAACACCAATGCTTCAATGCACAGATACTCTCACAAAATGTTTTAAAATAAAACTGACAACAATATGAATAATTTGAAACGGCTCGTTTTGCAAGGACTAGTGTGATAGCACACGAGAAGGAAGGAAAGAATGGCGGTGTGGGCCTCTGGAACACGTCTACAGCACACACGACCCAATATGTAAGGCACGTAAAAATGCTTTAAATGTTGTCCTAAAATCTGGCAACACTTAAAAAAAGAAAAAAAGAAAAAAAAATGTGTATTATCAGAAGATCTCTCAAAGAGAATCAGATTTAAAAAACATTAAAAATAGATTACAACGTGTATCAGTATTTTAACTCAAATTTCTGAAGTAGCGATTGAGAATGACAGGTCTATCACAAAATGTCTAATCAAGGTGACATGGCTGATTGCTAATTTTGCAATTACAAACATATGCTAGGCAAGTGCTTATACTGTGGGCCTATATGCAAGACAGGTTTGAAAAAAAAAAATCTTTAGTAACTCTAGTGTGACTCAATAGGATGCATGGGCATATGTAGAATTCCTTAAACTGTGGAGACAGGGTACAATCTCTCACCTCCCTCCCATTAGACCCCTAGCAGAATACAACCCAGTGTTAATAAACATCGCACCCTCCAGAAATCTATAGCAACCAAAAAATAAAACCAAGGCTCTCTTGACTCAAATCTGTCGGTTGGGTTGCTGAATTTGTACTGTCTGTGGCTTTCGAAAAGCCATATAGTGGTTACAAAAACTATCTGTACAAAAACATAAGTTACTGTTGCATCAAATCAGAACTGTGTGTTTCTCAAATGCCAGCAGTTGACAATTAAGCATTTTAGCACATCCATGTTGTAATTAAGCTGCATCACTGTAGCAAATAACGTGTGGGTTCTTTACTAAAATGTTAAAAAAAAACAACAACACAAAATTACTTTGGCCCCTAACACTTCGCCTGGAAGCTCTGCCCATGAAATTTCAGCTTTCACAAGTTTACATATCATTTGGCAAAATCACAAGCTAACAGAGGTGGGGATGGGGTTTGAACAGCCAAGAAAGCAAAATATAAGAATATTAAATATCCATGGTATCACCTATCATAGTATCAAAACCAAGGGCAAGAGACAGTTAATTGGTATGCTTGATTCACTGAATGCAAGCTGAGATGGATACATATCCAAAAACACTGTTGCAGTGCTTTTTAAAAGGACAGTACGAATATCATAATAACACTATCCCTAGATATTGCCGAACACAAGACTTTCCCTGAGGTGCAAACATCAAACACCTTGAGCAGCCTTACCTTACACACGGGCCTCAGTAAATAGTTGATTACAACACTACATCTATTGCAATCAAAGGTGGTGGTGTTGACAGACGTTATCATAGTAATATTTTTAAACAAGAACAAACTAGTACTATAAAAACAAACATTGACTTGACATTTTCCCAATTGCTTGCCTATTATAAAATGTGTACAAAGTTGAAAAATCTGTATCCTTTTAAATCCCACAGGCTTTCCTTCAAATAAAACCATTAAGTAACATAAAAATAAAAACAGAGGCGAGGTAACCATCATGGTAATGGTAGTCAGAGATACAACTGACCTCTCCTCTTGAAATTGCAACAACTTGAGTAGCTATAAGTCAACCAAGGAACCCCAGCTGGGCCCGAAGCCTTGCCTGAAATATCTGCATATGGAGTGGACTAAAGGTGAAAAGGGTGAAAATGGAGGGTGGAGGATAAGAAGCACTCAGGGGCTCCAGAGAGGAGAGAGGCCAGGAGTGTCTGGTTTTCTGCCTGCCGGGACTCGAGAGAGCAGAGAAACCTGAAATGACGGGGTCTTCTTCAGCTGGGAGGAGCGGAGAGATTGGCAGGCAGTTGGGGGGGGCACTGAATCTAAGAGGGTCACAGCCAGTCTTCCAGTCCTCTGCCTGCAGCCCACACTCAGGACAGAGACAGAGATATACAAAGTGCAGCCCTCCCAGCCTCCCAGATCCTGCCTCCCACCCCTCGTGCATAAGAAGAATGGCAGAGACATACAGGTGAGGTCACTCTCTCCCCTGAAGAACAAAGGTGCTCTGTGTCTGGTCCCTTGGCCTGCTGAGACACAGAGAGTTGCACCCAGAGGCCTGGGATCATCACTGCTAAAGCTGTGACCCTCACTGCAAATCCTACCCATCGTCATGACGGTAACACCATCTTCATTATTGGGACAGCAGCTTCACAGCGGAGACTGGCCTGGGAATGTTACAGAGCTAAAACTTGTAATCCAGTGCCATGTACTAGACCAGTGGTCGGCAAACTCATTAGTCAACAGAGCCAAATATCAACAGGACAACGATTGAAATTTCTTTCGAGAGCCTAATTTTTTAAACTTAAACTATATAGGTAGGTACATTCTTTATTGAGGTAGTGCCTGCACATGGCATTTTGTGGAAGAGCCACACTCAAGGGGCCAAAGAGCCACATGGGGCTCGCGAGCCGCAGTTTGTCGACCAGGGGTCTAGACTATAATAGAATAACCTCTCCTTTTTTCTATTTGGGGTCTTTTTAGGTTCTTTGTTTTGGTGTTGTTTTTCTTTTGTCTTTTGTTTGTTGTGTTTTCTGGTGTTTTTTCTCTTTTATTTTTTAAATGAATTCTTTATTCTTACTTTCTTATTTTTATTATTCATCATTTTTTGTTGTGTTTTACGTGATTTCTTAACAAGATCACTCTCGAATGCCATCAAGGCGGAACAAAGAAAGAGAGGCAGTTCAGAAAGAAAATTTAAAAAATCTCCAGAAAGCAATCTCAATCACATGGATACCTCCTCAGAGTTAAACAATAGAGAATTCAAAATTGAAGTCCTGAAAATACTCAGTGAGATGTGAGAAAACACTGACAGGCAACTGGAGGAGCCTCAGAAAACAGAACAAGTACTGTACCAAGGAGATAGAAACTTTGAAAACAGAAGTGAAGAACTCAATACATGAACTGAAAAATGAGGTAGAGCCAGTTTAGCTAATAGAACGGGTAAGACAGAGGAGAGAATCAGTGACATTGAAGACAGGCAGCTAGAGATGCTACAGAGAAGAAGAAGAAAGGGACTCAAGAATTTTTAAAAGTGAGATTCTGAGAAGGTGATGGAGTAGGCAGACATTCCTATTGCTACTTCCCAGGACCAAATTGGAGTTACAACTAAATTTAAGAACAATCCTCCTGGCCCTGGCTGGTTTGCTCAGTGGTTAGAGCGTTGGCTCAGCATGTAGATGTTTCGGGTTTGATTCCTGGCCAGGGCACACAGGAGAAGCGCCCATCTGTTTCTTCCCCCTTTTTCTTATTTCTCCTCCCACAGCCAATGGTTCAACCAGTTCGAGGGTCAGCCCCAGGCACTGAGGATGGCTCCGTGGAGCCTCCACCTCAGGTGCTAAAAATAGCTCGCTTGCCAGCATGACTCCAGATGGGCACAGCTTGGCCCCAGACAGGAGTTGCCAGGTGGATCCTGGTCAGGGTGCATGTAGCAATCTGTCTCTCTATCTGCCCTCCTCTCATTTGGAAAAGAAGGAAAAAAGTAGGAAAACCTGACTTTCTTCCTCCAGCTAGCTCTTCAAACCCCTTATTTTTCTCTGTGGGATGCTCAGCACTGTGGAAAAATAATAAAGCACTGGTTTCCAGCGGGGCCGTAGCCTACAGCTCTACCCCTCCTAGCCTCTGCCAACCCACTGTCAGTCCAAACGCGTATCATGATGGGGCCTTAACAGGAAGTGTGCTGATCGATGCCACGGACTCCTCTCTTCTAAATAACCTGTCTTTCCTCACTTCTGTTCCTCAAGCGTCTTCAGCGCCCTCCGTGACTGAGATCCAACCCCAGATGAACACGAACAAATGTCATCTCCCGTTGAATAATGACCTAACACACAAGGAAAGATGGATGGCAACATATATTTTAAATAATTCAGATAGCAACAGTCAGTCCTTCAGCGGCTCAGAACATGGGTTTGTATCTAAAGGAAAAAAAACAAAACAAAACAGTAAGCAGAATATTAAAGCCGTACATGAATGTGGTCAAGTACACAATGGTCCTTGGTTGAGACAAGGGTGGATGGATTATTCCTCTCACGGAATCCTTCAGACATTGTCTTGGACCAGAATAGAATACAGACTTTCCCTCAGTGCCTTCTCTTCACTAGAAAATAGATCTTTGAACTCTCAATCCTCGAAATCCATGAGCGCAGCTGAAATGAAATCAGTGGAAACGGATTCCCACCTCTGGGCCTATGAATTATTTGCTTGTGAGCTCAAAAGTGTCCCTTGACCTGCCCTTCTTGCCACATGAACTAAACTGTGACGCAGACTCTCACTAAAATCCCCACCAGCAAGACGGAAACGACCCCGAGGAGCAGGAGCCCACGCCGCAACACCAACTGCCTCCCGGTCAACTTGGTCACGTCCCTTGGCTGGACTCGAACCCGGTCTTCTTGGCGCGTCTGCTGATCCTGCTGGGTATCGTCTTTTTTTTCCACACTTCTCATTAAAATTTCTTCATGGCTCTCAGGGCCCACTGAGGGGGAAAAGGAACTGAGTTAGTAGCTTAAAAAGATTTTTTTTTCCCCATTCGTATAAAAGAAAGATAAAAAGTGAAGCGTATTGTGTGCGGCTAGCTGGGAGAGAGTTGATTCAGGAAGCAGTCGTTACACTGGATGAACGAAAGGAATTCTACCTCAGAGTTACCTCCACCTTCATTCACGCGAACACTGATGGGCCTGGGTCCTCCAGGGGGTTCAGACCGCCGCAAGCGCTAGAGCAGTTCTTAACCTGGGTTCTGTCGAACCCTAGGGGTTCGATGAGTCGGTCTCAGGGGTTCGGAGAAGCCTCTGCCGCGGAGGCCAGAATAAAGTAATACCGTCATTTGTTGTGAGTTCATGCACTTTGTTGGTTTTGTTCTTTGAGCAAGGGGATGTTCATGCACGGCTCATTTTGTGCACCAGTAAAAAAACATAGACCTATGTCTTGAATTTGGAAAAAAAAATCATATTTTATTTATCACTAAAGAAGGGTTCGGTGAATGCGCATATGAAACTGGTGGGTTCGGTACTTCAAAAAAGGTTAAGAACCACTGCGCTAGAGAAATGAGAAGTTCTTGGAGTTAAAAGTCATAGGGGACGTTTTCGAGGGACTGACACCCACATGATCATTTCGAAAAGAAATAACTCAAGCCCATTGAAGACGGAGGTGAGTCTTCACATGGAAGGTCTACTAAGTACCCAGCAGGACAGTGAGTCGGACCTAGATTTAGTCTCGTGACCCTTTCAGAATAGTAGGCATAAAAAAAAATCTCCTGAAAGCTTCCCAAGAGAAAACATAAAGGCAGATAACCTCACGGAACAAGGAGACGGGCACTGACTGCTTGATCAGCACCAGCGGACATTAGGAATGTTCCCATGCCCTCAGAGCCCTGAGGGAAGGGAATTCCAGATGGCAGAGCAGCGTCTCCCGCTTATAAAACGCTTCCTCCGAGTCAGGCACTATTCTCGGCAGTCTCACGTGGGGAGCCCCCTCAGCTACTGTTCTTTTATTTATTTTTTTTATTTTTTTAGAGAGGAGACAGAGTGAGAGAGAGAGAGAGAGAGAGAGAGAGAGAGAGAGAGAGAGAGAGAGAGAGAGAAAGAGAGAAAGGGGGGAGGAGCTGGAAGCATCAACTCCCATATGTGCCTTGACCGGACCAGTGCAGGGTTTTGAACTGGCGACCTCAGTGTTCCCAGGTCGACGCTTTATCCACTGCGCCACCACAGGTCAGGCTCAGCTACTGTTCTTACTCTGGCTTTGTACAGACAGCGGGTGCTGGAGAACCTGGACCAGCCCCTTCTCTGAAGATAACTATGAAAATGAAAAATGTCATCTTGAAGGTGTCAGAGCACTAAAATATAATGAAAGGTCAGTCATCCGGGCAGGATTTAGAGGCAGGTAGAAACTCAAGCGGGAGCCAGCCAGGCTTGGTGGTAGTGGGGGTGGTGGGGAGGAGGCAGGGGTCACTTTTGGCCTGAGAGTTTCCCATCTGGACCTAGCAGTGTTTTGGAGAGATCATCCAAGGATTAAGGATGAACCACAAGGACACCAGACCTTATACCGGTCACCTTAGGGTCAGCCACGCTGCCTAGAAACTTCCATTTCTCCAATTCCTCTAGAGACCGCTCATAACTGTGTTAGGCAGAAGCCAAGGCAAGTCCTCGCGGAAGACAGACACCATCATCTCGGGTCTCAAGTTACTTCGACAAGAGATTTTCAAATACAGTTTTCAATACCCCCTGGAGCACGGGCCGAGATGACCAGGCACACGGGAGACCAGACCGTGTGAATGAGAAGATCACGAGATATGGCAGAAACAACAGGAGTGGACCACCGATTGCAATTCAGGATCAGTCCAGGCACTCGGAAGTGTTCCGGTGATAGAGGGGCAGGACTGGTGTGAGCGCCTGACCACATGCCTCAGGAGCTGGGAGAACCCCACACGTTTGCCTCGTGGACAAGAGGACCCTATGGAAACACTCCAATGCCCGTTTCCAAGATAAGATCAAAGCACAGGGACGGCCACGGCATGAGAAACACCCGGGGACTATCTGCCCGGGCACCATAATGTCTCCAAGGAATTGGCGACCGGCAGCCTTGAATCATCCTCACAGCAGTCTGTTAATGCTTGGAATTCAAGCCAACACAGGTCAAGTCCCTGTACCTCCCATTATTTGTCTTTTTTTTTTTTTAAGTTTATTGTTTGTTTCTGAAACGTGACTTCCCTATTTAAATGGGAGCTCCCAGCAGCAAAGCTAGTTGTGTCCCACAGATGGCCCCTCCGGGACCCCTGAGAAAGAGAGAGAGAGAGAGTGACAGACATGCCTGTTCCACACATGGGCGCGGTGACAGCATACCTGGGTGAAGGGCGTCTTGAGGGGTTGAAGTCCCATCCTGGGCCGTATTTAGTTTTACGTTGGCATGTACCTGAGCCTGCAAGGTGAAATGCAAGGTGAACCTACGAGGCTCTATCCCCATGCTGTTAGAACCTCTGACTTGGACGCCCCAGTTTAGGAGAAGCCAAGCCAGGGCCCTTCCTTGACGTGCAACGTGGGAGCTTCTCTAGTTCACAACAGAATTGTCCTTCGTGGCGACTGACACGGGGCCAAGGTTGGACACGAAGCAGAAGATGGGGAAGACGGGGACCAAGTTCATCCCTTCTTTTTTCTTCATCTCACTTATCTATCACCTATTTTTTTAGACCCCCGCATGGACCCCAGAAAGCTGGCAAGGAACATGCGCACAAATACCCTAATGCAGTATTTTAGGATCATAAACACAACAACAAACAATGTCAGGATAAATTTCATGGCATACCACCTTTCCAGTTCCAAATTTCACCCTGAAATTGGCTTTACAGGCACAACGGAGGACAGCCTAACACGGGACACGAAGAAAGAAACTCCCTGTTTTTCTAGTCAATGAATAAACAGAGGGGCCTGGAGAAAGCAAGGGTCATCTTGGCCCCTCATGTCTGAATTCAATGCCGTTACAACAATAACAACAGCCCTGGCATGTTGGCTCAGAGGTAGAGCATCAGCCCAGCATGTGGATGTCCCGGGTTTAATTCCCAGTCAGGGCACACAGAAGAAACAATCATCTGTTCCTCCACCTCTCCCCTTCTCCTTCTTTCTCTTCCTCTCTCTTTCCCTCCCACAGTCAAGGCTGGATTGGATTGGCTTGAGCAAGTTGGCCTCGGGCACTGAGGATGGCTTGTGGCCTCTGCCTCAGGCACTAAAAATAGCTTGATTGCCGAGCAATGACCCAAAATGGGAA